>JBAIAC010000042.1:77225000-77825000 GCA_037349315.1 Chelydra serpentina | reverse complement strand
ACAGGAATCCAGGAAGGAATCACTTGAACTTCCCTCCCCCACAAAATACCCCCTCAAGCCGTACACCCCCTTTCCTGGGGAAGCTTGAGAACAATCTCCCAACCAATTGGTTACACAGTGATCTAAAAACCCACCCCCTGGGTTTTAAACACCATAGAAAACAGTCAGCTTCTTAAAAGAAGGATTTTATTAAAAATAAAGAAAGTAAAATCATCTCTGTAAAATCAGGATGGTAACTATTTTACAGGGCACTATATTTCCAAACTCCGAGAGATTTCCCCCTCTGGACAAAATCTTAAAGTTACAGAAAACCATGAATAACTCCCCCCCCCCCCCCCCCGCCCCTTCTAACACAGGGAATACACCAAGCCAAAATTAAACAGAAATCTATGCGCTATGCTCTCTAAACTTACTTCAGAAAAGGGAGGTTTGATTTACTGCAGGTTCCTTCTGTCTTCCAAGATCACTCTGACTCAGACAAAGACACACACACAAAGCCTTCCCCCCTCCTAAGATTTGAAAGTATCTTGTCCCCTTATTGGTCAGATGCCAGCCAGGTCAGGTGTCAGTCTGGCTACCTGTATTTCTTAACCCTTTACTGGTAAGAGGATTTTATAGCACTGCATAAGACCCTCTCCCCCTTCCCTTCATTTATGACAGTAGTGTATACAAAGTACTTTGGATTAAAGGTGCTGCATTAAAAAGTAATTAATCCAACAATTTCCTTAGGAGTTGATATTTCAGAGAGTGTAGTAAACTAATAAGTGAGTCCCACAATGCTGCTGGAATTTGGGACATGAGTTTGCAGGATTCTGAAATGTCTATAAAAACTAGAGACACTTTGTGATATTATGTGCAGATTTTTGAGGGGTTGCATAGAAATTCTAAATGTAAATCATTCCAAGTCTGCTGGGTTCCTTGAGCATAACATTAAAAAATCCAACCCAGATTTTCCATAATATAAAAAAGGTATTCAACAACTTGAGGAGAGCTGGCAAACAGGGAAGTCTCTCACAAAACTGAAAGAGTCATGGATGAAAGGAGGTGATCTAACTCTGCCAGTTATTAAACTTTATATTATCTCACCCCATGTGAGACACTGTAGTACAGTTTCCAAATGCTTTGTACAATTACTATCAGCTGATTATTAACTGTATGAATCCACTGCTCCATGTTGCAACTTCTCTATTATCCCTTTTTAATATGTTTTTTTTTAATCATTTTTAGCTCCTCATAGGCCACCCTCAAAAGAGTACATTCAGAATCAAAATCCTCCCTCTGCTAATCACTTAACAGCCCATTTGGGAATAGCGGTCTTCTAAATCTAACCAACCAACCCATGATATCCATAGCTCATGAACTGAGCTTCTCCAAAGTTAAGATGAAATCTAAGGCATCTATTTTTCATCTGGATAAATATAGTGATTTTAGTATCAGAGGGGTAGCCGTGTTAGTCTGGATCTGTAGAAGCGACAAAGAGTCCTGTGGCACCTTATAGAACAACAGACGTATTGGAGCATAAGCTTTCATGGGTGAATACCCACTTCATCGGATTATTGAATCAACAGTAGCCATTACCACCTAATTGAAGTTTGGCTCTGAAGTTGACAATCAAGGTCTCTAAAGGTTTCCGTGTTTGACAAACTATACATGGTTGTAGTTGTAATAGTTGATAAGGATAGATAAGTCTATGAATATAAATATGGAATGAAAATTGGGTAGGACATGCCAAGAGGTCAAATACATACCTTATCATTGCCCACTCCGAGACAAAACATTAGCTAGATACTTCTGGACTTCAAGCTCTGCTCAACTAAATTAATAGACTCTGCAAACTAACTAATGGAGATGTCAACACTCTGGTTCTCCGCCCCCCCCAAAAAATCCCTTCCTGTTTTGTGTGAAGTCTACTATTCAAGCTCTAAACTTCACCACACTGCCATACAAACTACTCTTAGTCCATGAAAATTACTCTTTAAAACAGCTCTCTTTTATCCCTGAAAGGCCAAGACCCTACCTGTAAGCAACTGAAAACAGGACATCTTCTACATAAATGCTGAAATCACCCCTAAGAAACAATCTAGTCACATTCTCTCTAATGAGTTTCCACAAGATACATCATAGCCCAGTGGTTCTCAAACTTTTTTTTCGCAGAGCATTTGAAAATTGATGAGGGTCTCGGCGGACCACTTAATGATCTTTCCAAATGTTGTTTGTACCATTAGCTGACTATTGTAGAGCGCTCTGGATAAAAGCGCTATATATAAAATGAAAAAACCAAACTTTTTTTGTTCTACAAATAAAAGCACACAACTCATATTTTAATATCAGTAGTCTTACCTTTCTAATGCGATGGATGTGCCCTCTCTTTCCCGCTAGGGCTGGGAAGGAGGTGGGGTCTCTCCCATGCTGCAGCAGCCACAGAGCTGGGGCTGGGAAGAAGGGCTGTTTCTCCCCGGCAGCCACAGCCTTGGAGCTAGGGAAAGTCGCCTCTGTCTCTGGCTCCTGCAGCCCTGCACGTCTCAAATTCCCCCCACCCCCTCTTCTCACCCCACTGCCCCCTACCGTCTATTCCCCAGAAGGCCACCATCTCACCTTATGTGTTCATCTTCTCCAGGGTCCAGGCACCTAACTAGTGGAGCCACACTTGCACGGCTCCACTAATTAGGTGGGTGGCCCTTCATTCTCATGTGCGGCTGCCCAGGCACGCACCTTAGAGGGAATGATCCATGGAACCACCTGAATGGAGCTCGCGAACAGACCACAGCTTGAGAACCTCTGTCATAATATATGGAGATATGGCTCTCTCATGGAACTGGAAGGACCTTGAAAGGTCATTGAGTTCAGTCCCCTGCCTTCATTAGCAGGACCAAGTACTGTCCCTGACAGATTTTTTTGCTCCAGATCCCTAAATGGCCCCCTCAAGGATTGAACTCCCAACCCTGCGTTTAGCAGGCCAATGTTCAAACCACTGAGCTATCCCTCCCCTGTTATAGCCAATATATAATTCATATAAATACCACCTCTCTGTTCTACTTATCCACTTTCCCCCTTTTCATAGAATCATAAAAAAGCAGAGCTGGAAGGAACCTCATGAAGTCATCCAGTCCATGCACTGAGGCAGGACCAAGTAAACCTATACCATCCCTGACAGGTGTTTCTCCAACCTGTTCTTTGGAGATTTTTAATGATGGGGAATCCACAATCTCCCTTGGAAACCTATTCCAGAGTTTAAAGGTAACTACCCTTATAGTTCAAATATTTCTTAATATCTAACCTTAAAATTTTCCTTGGTGCATTGCTTCTTGTTCTACCTTCCGTGGACATGGAGAACAATTGAGCAAAGTCCTCTTTATAACAACCATTAACATGTCAAAGACTGTTAACAGGTCCTCCCTCAGTCTTCTTTTCTCAAGACTAAATATGCCCAATTTTTTAACCTTTCCTAATAGGTCAGGTTTTCTAAACCTTTTATCGTTTTTGTTGCCCTCCCCTGGACTCTCCAATTTGTCCACAATTTTCCTAAAGTGCCTAGAATGGTCTCACCAGTGCTAAGTAGAGAGGGACAAGTACTTTCTTCGTCTTTCATACAACACTCCTGTTCATACACCCCAGAATATTAGCCTTTTTCACAACTGCATCACACTAACTCATTCATTACCACTATAACCTCCAGATCATTTTCAGCACTACTACCACGTAGTCAGTTATTCCCCATTTTGTAGTTGTGCATTTGATTTTTCTTTCTAAGTGAAGTACTTTACACTTCTCTTTATTGAATTACATCTTCTTGATTTCAGAGCAATTCTCAAATTTATCAAGATCATTTTGAATTCTAATCCTGTCCACTAGAGTGCTTGCAACCCCTCCCAGCTTGGTGTCATCTGCAAATTTTATAAGCACACTTTCCACTCAAGGTCATTAATAAGAACATTGACTAGTACCAGACCCAGGACTGACCCCTTGAGAACCTTCTAGATATACCATCCCAGTTTGATAGTGAACCATTGATCACTCATCTTTGAGTACAGTCTTTCTACCATATGTGCACTCATAGTAATTTCATCTACACCACATTTGCTTATGAGAATCTCAAGTGTGACTGTCAAAATCACTACTAAAAACCAAAATGGTCTACTGCTTCCCCACTTCATTAGACCATTAACCCTATCAAAGAAAGAAATCAGGTTGGTTTGGCATGATTTGTTCTTGACACATCCATGCTGGTTATTTCTTATAGCCTTATTATCCTCTAGGTGCTTACAAATTGGTTGTTTAATAATTTGTTCCCTACACATATACACATGTTCCAGTGCTATATTTGCCCTTCTCCAGTCCTCTGGAACCTCACCCTTCCTCCCAGAGTTCTCAAAAATAATTAATGATTACAAGACGGATACTAAAGGAACTAGTGGAAGCTAAGGATGATTTTCCACAGGCCCTGCCAACTTGAATACATCTATTTCTTCTAAAAGTTCTTTCCCTATTCTGGGTTGTATTCTGTCCCTCTTGCTGTTTATATTAATCATGTTATGCATCTGGTCACAATTAACCTTTTGAGCAAAAACTGAAGCAAAATAGGCATTAAACTGCTCTAAATATTCTTTAATCTGTTCTCTCCTCTACCGCTGCCCCCACTCTTTTTCCCCTAGTATTTTATAGTTTTTTTCAGATTCCCACCAAATTGGAGTAAAAAACAGTCACTGTAGTACATAACTACTTTGTATACTATGTTAGTCTCAGTTTCATTTTGCTTATGTACATAAGACAGACATTTACCTTTGAGTAATTTGAAAGTAGATTGTTAAAGAGCTGCTTTGTAAAGATTGAAATTTCCCATAAAAATTGGTCATGCTTTTAAACTTTTCAAGTCCTGATTCTCTGTTCAACTTTCATCCTGGTTTAAAAGGCTTTGGATTTTAATATACATTCAAATTTCACTATGTAACAAAAGCAACTATAGACCATCAAAACAATCTTTAGACAACAATATGCTGGGGACATATATTTTCTCTAAATGTTGTTTTCAAAAGCCTAAGAATCTGTTTAGAAACTCACAAGGGAGACACTAGCATGAACAAAAGCATGAGAGGCCACTACTAGCCTAAGGAAGCCTCCATTTCCCTTCTTCCTTCCTCCCGCCCATTGCCTTTCCCTCACTCGGTTTCTCCTCCCCAAGTCAGCACAAGGCCAATAGACCAGACAATTGAAGTTCTATATGTCTTAATTTAATCACCCTCCTGCAGCTGCAGGATTTCATCAGGCATTTTGATTGGCCAGGCTGCCATGGGCTTCTATGTGCACCATGTCATGTGCTGACTATTAATGAATGCTGAGGGACCACAAAGCCTCATTTCAGAATGCCAGGACACTGATCAAACACAATTGTACTCAGGATATGCTGAAAAATCCAGCCCCTAAAATAGGCCCACTTCAAGTCCAGCATTCTGGCTACTCTAAACAGGAAAGAATAGGATTTTCCATGCTACTTCCTGTATGTTTTTGTTCCCTTTTCTCCCCTGTAGCTGCTTTAATGTGGGGCTTTAAAACTAACCTAGAGGATGGACATGTGGCTCAAACTGCTATGGCACAAGTCACCTAACACGTGGTGCTGCAGAGTGCCAAGATTTGCACACAGACTTTGATGATTATTGTTAAGCTCTTAAAGGCCTGGGTAGAGAAAGAGCGAACACTGGATGCCCCGAGCTTTGCTATATGCTATGTCGTCACCATGCCACATCTCAGCCAATTTAATTACATACAGAACACCTCAATTCCCTAACTGTCTTAGCTCAACTTTTATAGAATGTAATATGCTGGCTTTTGCAAGCTGACCTAGAATATATCAAATGTTTACTCAGGTTTGCAGTGGTGAAGAGGGAATTTCACGACAAATCTAGGGGAGGTGAAGGGCATAAGCCACCAATTTCCAAAGAATAAGCTTTTGTTGGCTGTAAATGATTCTTAGATTAAGGGTGCCTATAAAATCCCATCGCTGGTGTTAGATGAGGGTTGCTGCTAATTGGTGATGCTGACTTGGCAGGTTGAGTGTGACAGGTGGGAGTGTGCGCCTCTCCCATCACAAAACACACAGAACTAACCTCCAAGGGAACAAAGTGGTGGAGCAGCCACCGAAACAGCAAAGCATAGGGCAGACAGTGAGGTAGATGGAAGGGAAAAGAGCAGATTTGCCAACTCCCAATTTTATTGCAAGTCTCACAATAGTGTTTTTCTTAAAGCTCCAGATCCTGGAGTCATGTGATCACCTGAGACTCTCAGCTTACATTTATTTTAAAATGAAGTTTCTAGCCCTCGTAATTGCAAAGAAAGGCTTGAAAATACTCCAGGTTTTTGGGGACTTGACAATACCGGAGTTGCGAGATGGGCGGAGGTAATAAAGAAAGTGAAGCTGAAACTAGCAGCAGCAGGCAGGAAACAAGGTTGTCCCCACAGTCGCCAGTATTGTACTGATGGGTGTTTATTTCTCAATTTGTGGGAACAAGCCAGTGTGTACTCTCACCCAATCCTCCTACTAGCCCCATCCCTCCAACTGAGAAACACTGAACTAACAGACCAGCTGCATGCCAACTTATCTGGTAGACAGAACTCAAATACACAAGTAGACCTGAAATTCTAACTGTACTAAGACTGATGCTAGGTTTTTTCAATGATTTTGCTTAGGATGCTCATTCTGTCTTTAATCATCCATCTAAAATAGCTTTACTTAAGACATCTGGAAAAACAATTCCTCAGACTAACGAATGATCAATAGTAAAATCTGAATACCTGCTTTAACAATCACATTTAAGCAAGATCAATACTACTAGAAAAAACCCAGCCCAGACTTTCTCAGCCACCAAGAGAGAGTCTAACTTGATAACTTCCTTATTTACAAAGTTCCAGAAGTACCAGACATGAGTAGAGCAGCCTCAGACACAAATCAACCTTAATCTGTTGTATATTTTTAGACTAATGGGTACACAATTCACCACACTATTTATATACAATATTACACACACAAAACTAATGTGAGAACACATTAAGGTTGCAAAATCAAACACTTCAAAGTTGGGAAATGGCAGAATGAAGGTTGATGCATGTGCACATGCATTATGACACAGTTGTTAAGTTATGTCATCACTCAGATACTATTATTTCCTCAGGATCCCTGCCTCAGTCAGTGCACAGCATGGATGGTGCTCACTTAAAATAAAATATTGAAAAGCTGCTCATTACCTTCATTGTATTTACTGTACACTATTCAAACCCTTCTCTGAAGACAGAAAAATTAGTTTCCTCAAGGGGTTTTGTATGGCACAAAGTATCTCAGTGCTTACAAACATTAATTTGTTTTTACAATACTCCAATGAGATAAGGGGGTATTATCCTCATTTGACAGATAGGAAACTGAGGCACAGGGTCACAGTTCTCTGATTTCTCATCCCAATCCCATTCATGTCCCCCTCTAATCAGTCCCAAATTTTCCAGTCTCTCTTCAGATGGAAATCTTTCCATGAATCTAAAAATTCTGTCATCCTTCTCTCTCTCTTCTACCAGATTATATATATTTTGGGATGCAGTGGCAAGTACACAGTGTACCATTTCTTTACATAACAGCATGATATTTTAAATCCCATTCTTTACATGGACAAGCCTTTTGGGTTTTGTTGCATGTTAAGTGTTTTAGTGAATTTTCCCCACAGTGACAACCAGATCCTTCTCCTGAGCAGTTATAGTTGCCTTAGACACCAACAATGTGTCTAAGAAGTTTGGTATTATTCCTTCCAAAAGGCATTAGCTTGAATTTTTCAATTTCTTTCATTTTATAAAACTGAAGAATTCAGGCCTATATTTGTACTCCTCCTATTCCACATGCATTAATGCTGTCAACAAGTATATAGATCATGGAGCTATAATTTCTGTGCAAGATTCAGATTTCTACTTTAGTACCCACTGAATCTGCAGTTCTCCAACACCTACCCAACCCATTTCAGGCTTCCTTTAATTTTCTACATTCAATTGGTATTAGACAGTCTTTTAGAATGCAGTTATGCTCAACTAATTAGATTACCCATACCCAGTGCAAATCAGACTGAGGCCATCAGTGAACCCCTAACCCTTTTACTGACCTAGATTATAGTTTAAAAATATTTTTATCACTAGCATACTTTAAAAAAAAAAAGACATGGCTGAAGTTCTATGACATGGCTTTAGTGTATGAAGAAAGACAACAGCATTATTTTCATATTGTTTAATTTTGACAGCCAGACTCCCTCTCTCAACAGAACTGAAAATATTAAACTTGATTTAAAAAAAAAAACAAAAAAAAAACCACACACTACATTCACCTTAGGATTTTAGAATCTTTGGACAAAGCTTGAATAAACTAACATCTACTAACCATATGCTAACTTGGGAAGTGGTAGTATGAGAGAACCATAGAAAAAGCAGATTCCTGAGGCAATACCCTAGTGACAGCTACAATTCCAATCCAAGTTGGTGGGAAGGAGATGATGGCTAGTTAGTGTTGATCAAGTAGTAAAAATATCACTTAATATTTTCACAAATAAATTAAGAAGTTTATGCTGTTTGTAAGGTCTGACAACCAGTCTATTAATGAATTGAGTAAGCATGACAGTTTGACTGAAAAAAATATACTGTGTGTTAAATTGTTTGACAGTAATCTATTATTTTCTTAAGAAGCATGTCATCCTACCAGGCTGATACCATGAAAAATATGCATCTTAGGTGACCAATTATGAACCACGAACAATGAATAGCAAAATCATCCAAGTGAACAATGAGAAAACAATACACGAGATGAAACATGTCAAACTACTTAGACAAAAACCATTAGCAGAAACCATAACTTGTCAAAGCAGAAAAGAAGGCAAGTTTTGTACCATTATGCATTTGCCATGAGTAACCTGACCAGTGCTGGTGCTAGGTTTCTGAAGATAGCGCACCCATTCCAGGACCCTATTCAAAGGCTCTGTCTTTTGTAGGTTCTGGCTAGTAGATGTTAGATTAGCAACCTCCTGAGCCACGGAGAAGAAGCAGCTTTCTTCCCCCACAACAGCTTCCTTTCTAGAAAGGGGTGGTTCTCCTGGGTGGGAGGAGGCATCATAAGGCTACATCTTGTGTTCTCCCAGTCTTTTTTGGGGGGAGGGGTATTCCTTCAATCACAGTGAATAGCTTTACTTCCAGTCTCTACTGTAATTCATGGCTTTAGCAAAACAGCAGCACCACTGGAGCCCTCTGTTTGAAGGGTGAGAAAAACAGCTCTGTATCGGTTCATATTTAGAAAGTTTTCTTCACATTTGTAAGGGCTAAAAATATCTTCCTTCCCCTTCCCCCACAAATAAAGGATTAAATTCCTCAGAAATCAATGGCTTAGACTCCACCAGAAAAAAAGGGTTCCTATGAGAGGATCGGCATGGAATGGCTCTCCTGATTGAAAAGGCCTAGGAGAAGGAAGCCTGAAGAGATGGCGGAGGACTAGGGTGACCAGATGTCCCGATTTTATAGGGACAGTCCTGATTTTTTAGTCTCTCTCTTATATAGGCTCTCCGCCCCTATCCCAATTTTTCACATTTGCTGTCTGATCACCCTAGAGAGGACAGACCCTTGGCAAAAGGTTAAGTTGTTCACTGAGTAAGAGAGAGCTTGAGAGACCTGCACTGATGGAATAAACATTGAGATGTGCAGTGAAAGTAGGGGAAGGAAATTGCCTGGGACAAGAGAAGCAGTGTAGGTGTAAGCCCTGATGTGTGAACCCGCTCCTTTTAAGGATCCCAGGACAGAGCTTTCAGAGAGGATTGAAGGAAACTCCCTCCACTTCCCTGTCTAAGAGGACAGGGGAAATACCAGGGTGAACGATGGGCAAAATACCGTTTAACCTGGGGAGAGGACTATTTTCTTTCCATTTGGACATTTTCCATGAAGTAGAGGACTTTATGGTTTGGCTGCAGGACACAGCCACATTAAATCAGTCAGACAGCCAAGAAACTGGCCACACATAACACAGGGCCAGAGAATCAATTCCATTACACTCACTTACAAAAAAAGTTGATTTTGAAGATGAAAAAGAACAGTGAGGGAGAAGGACCAGCCTGAATTCTCAAGAAGGAGTTCCATCCCTCACATGATTATCACCTAGTCCTGACTAGATGCAGAATTGACTTCTGCTGAGGCAGCATGGTCCAGGGAAAAGGGAGAAAAATATTCAGAGAAACCAGGGAGAGAGAAGAAAACCAGAGAGAAAGAATAAATGGAAATCTACTGTACAGAAACACCATTTTGGGGTTGTGGGTGAGAAAAGAAGTAAAACAAAATCTTTTGAAAAGAATGATCTTAAAGGAGAATACACTTGAAATTCAAAGATGCATGGGGGGCAGGGGGAAGAGTCTGATGAGATGGCCAGATATAGTTTCAGATATTGCCCCCCTGGGGGCTTAATATGTAAAAACAAGTTCAATAAAAAAGGCAGCACGAAAATATGTCCAAATACACAGTAAGTTAATTTCAGAAGTTTGCTGCCAATGAGTGCAAATTATACCGTATTATAATGCTGATCTATCATGCTGATTCCTTGTTCTCCCGTCTGTATCCATCTGCTGTCTCATCTTATACTTAGATTGTAAAAACTCTTTGGGGCAGGGACCATCTTTTTGTTTTGTTTGTGTACAGCACCTAGCACCAATGATGTCCTGGTCCATGACTAGGGCTCCTAGGTGCTATGACAATACAAATAAAGATTCATTATGACTTCTGAAATAAAACCATCACATTTCATTGCATCTAATATATAGGGCTTCACAAAGCCGACTAGCAAAGGTTTGCTGGGGCTGAGTTAACTGGAGTTGGCAGGGTAGATGTGCATTTCTGACAGCTGCCATCTTGGCTGACACATCAAGGATTGAACTGGGAAACCTCCAGAGCTAAAAGCGGGAAATACTACAGCTGGAGCTAAGAAGCCACAGCTCTGTAGCTTGGCACTGTAACGATTTATAATCTTCAGTGGATTGGCATGAAGAGTTGCCTCCAACACACACTCACCAGTGGGTTACACAACCATTCAGATTCACTTGGAGCTTCACATTTGCAGAAACCTCAAAATTCCAAAACGAGCCTTTTTGGAACAACAGTGGAATGAAGAGGAAATCAGAAAGATTCCTCCCTCCTACTCCACATAGCCCACACACAGTACGGCTATTGCTCTGAACCAGCCTTCGTCAGAAAAAAATTTTCCCTCACCTCCCCATCTAGCATATGGTAATCACTTACCTGCATAAACATTGGAAAAATCTCTCATCAACGCATAGTCGGTTGGGGTTTGTTTGTTTGTTTTTTAAATTTTCAGATATTACACCTGGCTTGAAATCTTTTCCTTATTGCTCTATAGAATGCCTACATGATCAGGAGAAACCGACCAGTTATACACAGATTGCTGTCAAATGCATGAAGTTCAAATGGAAAAAATGGATAATCATTTATCCATAATCCTTTACTTTATTAATACTCAGTTATTACTCATAGCAAAACAAAATGAACTTTTTAAGTTGACAGTATCCTTTTAAGTGTTCAGATAAGGGAGAGAAAAATTTTGGATGACCAGGAGAGACCTATATAATTGGCCTTAAATGGAAAGAAACTGCAAGTCTGTGCCATAAGTAAGGCTATGTTTTAGTCACTGGTATTTTTTGTTTTAAAAAAAAAAAAAAAAAAAAAAAAAAAAAAAAAAATCATGGACAGGTCACGGGCCATAAACAAAAATTCACAGCTTGTGACCTGTCCATGACTTTTACTATATACCCGACAAAATCTTGGGAGGGGGGCGGCTCGGGGAGGCACCTTGGGTGCTGGGGGAGGGGGGGGGGTCGAGAGAGAAGGGGGTCACAGGTGCAGGTAGGGTGTCACGGGTGCGGGGAAGGTGTTGGCAGGGCTCAGGCAGGTTTTCCTATCCAGCTCCTGGGAAGCAGTGATCTTCAATTCCTAGCTCTATATGTTGCCTCTGCTCCATTCCAAGCCCCAGTTCTGAAGCTCCTATTGGCTGGGAACCGTGGCCAATGGGAGCTGCAGGGGCGGTACCTGCTGGCGGAGGCAGCACATGGAGCTAGAAGCTGAGGGACGGGAGTTCCTGTCGCCCCTCCCAAGTAAGCACTGTCTCACACTCCAATCCCCAGCCCTTAGGCATCCCCCCTCCTCGCAACTCCTGCTGCTGGGAGGCGGGGAGCAGGGGATGGGCGAGACTGCTCCAGTAGCAGCCTGTGCAACTATCCCAGGGGCTGCCTGAGCTGGTCAGGCAGCTCCTGGGGCAGCCACACCGGCCACTGCAGAAATCACGGTCACGGAAAGTCATGGAATCCATGACAAACACGGAGCCTTAACCATAAGACAATCTTCCTGCTCACCATTTTCTGAGACCATTCTACAGCAGTGCACTTGTTTTTTTGTTAGAGTTCAAACTTAGCATTTTTTGCTTATTGATCTGTTGATTGTTAAATTGTCTATAATATATGAATTATTGTGGTCCTCTTGCACTTTTAAGAAATTAATTTTCATTCAGAGTTAGCAACAGAGTTAGGGCTGACTGTACACATTGAAAAGGATAAACTCAAGAGTTAAACATACCAAATACAGCCTAGTAACGTCCGGGAATGTCGGTACAATGAATGCACTAAAAATCATGATTCCACATGACAGAGCATATTAAAATGGAGACTAAGTGGCAATATTTTAAATAGCATTACGTAAAACAAGGTTACAATATTTGTTCTATAGAACATGAAACAGTCTTTCAAGAAATGCATGAATTCCCAAGTACTGTCCGGAAATTAACAAATGAAACTATTTCCAAGAGGAAACAACTTTTCTCTACATACTAGAAGATCTGTGTGAGAAAGCTCCTCCAAACTGAGTTTGTATTGACTTTTTATTTATATCTACATCCTGTTTAGCCATTTAGAAAAAAAGATCAGTCCCATATATTGTAGTCCCCTTTGTGTAAGCTTTACAAAAGTTACTGCTGAAGAAGGGAGGGCCCCAGTACTTACATCCTGCAATTCACACCGTATGGCTACTTAGGATCCTCAACCTGATTTCTAAGAAGGAAAAGAAGAAAAAAAAACACCACACCTTTCCATTTACTCATGAAACGGCTGGCGTAAAAAATGTGGACCTCTAAAGTGTCTTTTTAAAATACCGTTTAACCCGTACCACATAACCCGTACCACCTTCGACACTGTTTTAGCTCATAAATCAAAATATTTTTATTAAATAATTGACCATGTTAAATTGTGAAAAAGTGGTGGACATACTTTTCTACTAATTTATTTAAATCAAAATATTTTGATTTGGAGCCAAAATAGTGTGGCAGAAGATGATCAACTTCATCATGACTGACGAGCTGCCACCGCGCATATTTGGAAAATCCCAGCTAAGGTCTTACATACTGTATGTGTTAAACTGTTTTTCAAAAAAAGATGTTTTAGAGGCCCACAACTTTGAAGAAGTAAGAAAGGAGAGAATGGCACAAGGCGGCCTGAGCTACTGCACACTGACTAAAACTTGGGAGGAGGGTGGCTCACCACGGGTTCCGGGGGGAGAGGAGAGGGTTGACGGGGCTCAGGAAGGTTTCCCTACTGGGCTCCTGGGAAGCGACGACGACCTTCAGTACCTAGCACCATATGTTGCCTCTGCTCCGTCTCAAGCCCCGGTTCTGCAGCTCCCATTGGCTGGGAACCACGGCCAATGGGAGCTGCCTCCACAGAAGTATAACTTGAATGTTGTCCCTAACCTGACTCCCATCCATACACAAAAATCTCTAGCTTAAGTAAGTAATGCTTCAGCTCAAGCTACTGGCTGACCTGTCTGAGGATATGGGTTGAAGCTCGAGTGCTGATGCTTGAGCTAGTAAGGCAGTGGGGGATGCAGTTACTCTGTACTGCTAATACAATCACTTTCTGCTGCTTGAGCATTGTTTTGCAGTATGGTTGCTCTCACTTGAGCTAAGCTAACACAAAAGGAGCAAACCTGAGTGTAGATAACTTGAGTTAACTCCACAGTGAAGACACACTTATTGTATTGATTTCAAGGGTCAAAAGACCTAAAGGGGTTCTAAACGCTTCCACTTTCCAGCATAAAAATAGTGATACAAAGAAGTCCAGGTTTGTTTGTTTCCAAACAGACATCTCAGTTTACTCAGTTACTTGGCAAACACTCAAATGGATTCGTTCAAAAAATTTGAAAGTTTATTGATCAAACAGAAAACAAGCACTTATATTGAAACTGAAAGATTATGCAAAACAATCAAACCCTTTAAAGTCTCTCTCATTTTGAAGGAACAATGTTAGAGTCTCTTATTTTCAGAACAACTTTTCTTTGATGAATAGACATGGGTTAGTTTTACGTTCCGTGCTGATACGTAAAGGGCATGCACTTCTCCTGTTTCTAACAGACACAAGGGGAAAGAGATATAAGCCAGAAAAGGGGGGGGGGGGGGGAGGAGACAGACCGCGAATATGATTTTTGTTGGTGTCTCAAACACAGGACAGCTGGTCAGTCACAACTTAATGCTTTAGCTGTTGCTTGGACCCTGGTTCATTTCTGGTCTGGGGTAGCATCTGGTTGTGTCTTTTCTTCTGAGACAGGGCAGGGTTGTGGTCATCTCATCTTATCGTGCTGATGCAATGTAGTTAATTTCAGGATTTGATGAAAAGCCGAGAGAGGAGGAAAGAAATAGTAGAGAAGAAAACAAACAGGGGAGGGAGGCACAACAGGATCTTATCTGACTCTGTGGTGATGGCAATTAACAATCCCCACTCACCTGCTGAGGACTCGTGTCATGATGATTTGCAGAACTCAAGTGAAAAGAACAAGTTATTTGAAGACGAGCAAGCCCAGCCAGCCTTCCTCTGGGAAGAAAGTCTTTCATTCTGGTTGCTTCTATCTTGGGGTCAGGGAAGATGAGATGAGACTAGGCAAGGTGGGATGGGAAGATGAAAAAGCTGATGTTGGCTTTGCTTTTTTTTTTTTTTGAAGACACTTTTTAAGAATTGCAAAAGGGGAAAAAATGAGCAGGAATAGTTCATCCCCCTCATTGTTTTGTCCACCAGTCAGGCCTAATATCAATCTCACTAATTTTGCTCTATTAACTTTTGGTTTCACGTCTTCTGTTTTTAGCAAGCATGATTTTGACAGTCCTTGAATCATAATCAGCAGGTTCTTTTTGTTTGGACTAATCCAGCTTCTTTGACTGGCTCTCTTGCACTTGCTTAGAACATTCATTTATTAAAAACAATTCACCCTATTTTTCATGGTTAATTTCCAAGTAGGCAAAAATTACAGGTTACTGTAACATCTTGTGAACTTTCACATATTTTACATTTGAGCTTACAATACACTTAAATTTTGTAGGCCCACTAGTCAAAACATACCCTTACCCATCCCAGTTGATTTTGTTGGTCAGAGCTTTTAAAGACATTGAAAATATAAGCAAGGGTGAAAGTAACTTACAGGATTTACCGGTAAGCTGGAGTCCTGGGTGGGGGCGTGGCCTCAACCAGAAGAGGCGATGTAAAGGCCCCGGGGCTCTGGCTGGGAGCCCTAGGGCCCTTAAATTACCCCAGAGCTACCCGCTCCAGAGGCTGCTGGTCCGACACGGCGTACTAGCTCTTGCCGGTACGCCGGACCGGCTTACTTTCACCTCTGGATACAAGTATAACTGATTCAATATCCCTTCCCTGTTCTACCAGCTACTCTCTATGCTTTGGTGGAAATACTCCATCTGAAATGACAAACTGGTGTGGAAAACCAAACGCTGCAGCAGTGAAGTAACTTGTCCAAGGTCACCCAACAGGACAAAGGTAGAGCTGGGAATAAAGCTAGGTTTTTGCCTCTATTCTTCCTAGCTCCAGTCCATCCAGAAACCGCTGCTTTTACCAATATGTCTAGGTATGGAAACAAACTATTGATTATAAAAGAGTTGGTAGAATGACTAGCCTTTCCCTATTACCCATTAGCTTGTGTCTAGCTCCAAAGGTAAAATGACAACACTGAGTCTTAGAAGTTTCTGATAGGTAGGGGCTTTGAGCACATATAGATACACATCTTGTAAAAGCTCAGTGAGCAAGTGTAGCTGCCTCCTCTAAACCAGCATAGTATTATATCAACTGCAAGAATCAACCATGATCAAGCTAAAATAGAAAGTAACTTTAGTGACCAGTAGAACTACACAGGGAGTGGAAACAAGATTTCTCATCTACATAGTGGATATATGAGAAAACTAGTGGAAATGGAGGAAGGTAAATCCTGCGCTCTGAGTGGTCTTGCTGAAAGTTAAAGGTGAAACCCTTGAAAGTTAAAACCTTACAGTCCAGATAGGAGTTGGATGGATACATAGGGTCTAATTTTCTCAGCAACAAGGGAGCTTTTTGGCTTATTACGTAATGAAATCAGAAACAATTCCACCTGTTATTTTCTGACCAAATGCCAAGTACTAGAATTGGAGTCATTTCATATTTTGCCACTGGAAATATGTATTCAACGAATAATGTAAAAAGGTTTATAGAGAAACTGACAGTAAAAATCTCTGAAATGCCCTTATATTTCTAATCCTAAAATATACAATAGAGAATCAAAAAGTACAGTTAAAATTAGCTTTCCTATAGGCTGAATTGAACAGATGAAATCAGTTATACAGTCTTCCTAATTGCCAAAATCATTAAATAGATGTCTGACTGAGAACAAACCTTATGCTGGTTTCATAGCTGCACTGCTATATATCAGCTCAACTACAACAAAAACAACCACCACCATTAACCCCACCAACACAGAATGTTTTTCTACATCGATTTAATGTCATGATCACTGTGAACTATGTTTACCCTAATAAGCCACAATTCTTAAACATAAATTCTCTTTTCTGCCCTTTAGAGAAAACTTATAAGACAGAATGCATTAGTTTCTTAGAACTAACACTCACGGATGTGCCTGTACGTAAAAAACAAAATGTAACCACACATCACACAAGACCCTCTCCCAGCTGAGTCTTGTTTTAAACTTAGATTTGAGTACTCAGATTTGCATGTTCGAGCATAGTTTCAAGTTCACAATATTTTGAACAGGTTTCCATGGTTACAACACTCTGAAATATGTTGTTTTCTTGCACCATTAAGTTCTTAGTCCTTTCTCTTCCTTTCCTTAAACTTCTAATCAAATTTAATTTTAAAAAGGACAGTCAACATTAAATTGTTTTCCTACAAAATGCAAAATTTGACAAACATTAAATCCACAGTGTAAGTCAGTTTGGAGCTTCTGCTCAGAGACTGCAAATGCATGTTGCACATACACACTGAATTAGGCTATCCTAAATCCAATTGCAAGTGAAGCTCAAACAAAATCTATTAACTCTGTTACCAGCACTTACTGGACAAGCAAGATAACGAAAGACAGACAGAACTCAGCCTTATCATTTGGACAATACTTGCCGTGGAGATAATGTTCCTTGAAGGGGGCCAGTATCTGACCGTCTTCTGACCCAGGGAGAGACCCTGAGGGCAATGGGGGACTCCCACAGAAACGAATGTTTTTAAAGTTTAAAAGCTTTCTAATGTTAGAATTTGAATGTGTAACAAGATTTAGGGCCACATCAGTCAGTCATAGCGCAAGCAAAAATCTCACTAAATTGCCAAAACTAATTTACATGAAAGCAGTTCGTAAGTATCATTACACTAAATTTTAATTAAAAAGGAAGTTACCGAAGTCAGTGGGAATTGTTTGAATGAAACAATTAACTGGAATTTGGTCCTTCAAATATTCTGCATTGGTTTTCTAAAAAAAAAATAAAAAAAAATAAAAATCATTCCACAACTTTCAATACACTCCAATATTCCTGGCAACATACTTGGCAGAGAATTTCACCTCACCGTAAACAGAACTCTTCTCATACCAGTGAATACACCGCAGTGCTTTATGCTTTCACTCAAGACAAGTTAAGCAGGTTTTTATTTGTAATACCCATGAGTTATCTGTTTTGCAACATTAATTTCTATTTGGTTTCTATATAGCAATACAAAAAGCAAGAGTCAGAAGGACTCTCTTGACCAGGGAATTCTATTTCCCCCAACACAAAGCTCCCTCTTTAAAGGAATCCTGATTCAGGTTTCAAGAGATCAATTCAGAGCTACAAATACAAGTTCATAAGTGCTTTGGAGGATGAGATTAAAATTCAAAATGATCTGGACAAACCTGAAATATAATCTGATGTAAATAGGAGAAAATTCAATAAGGACAAATGCAAAGTACTACATTTAGGAAGGAACAATCAGTTGCACACAAACAAAATGGGAAATGACTGCCTAGGAAGGAGTACTGCGGAAAGGGATCTGGGGGTCATAGTGGACCACAAACTAAATATGAGTCAACAGTGTTACACTGTTGAAAAAAAAAAAAAAAAAGCGAACATCATTCTGGGATGTATTAGCAGGAGTGTTGTAAGCACAACGCGAGAAGTAATTCTTCCGCTCTACTCTGTGCTGATTAGACCTCAACTGGAGTACTGTGTCCAGTTCTGGGTGCCACATTTCAGGGAAGATGTGGAGAAATTGGAGGAAGTCCAGAGAAAAGCAACAAAAATGATGAAAGGTCTAGAAAACATGATCTATGAGGGAAGATTGAAAAAAATTGAGTTTGTTTAGTCTGGAAAAGAGAAGACAGAGGGACATAACAGTTTTCAAGTACATAAAAGGTTGTTACAAAGAGGAGGGTAAAAAATTGTTCTTCTTAACCTCTGAGGATAGGACAAGAATCAATGGGCTTAAATTGCAGCAAGGGAGATTTAGATTGGACATTGGGAAAAACTTCCTAACTGTCAGGGTGGTTAAGCACTGGAATAAATTGCCTATGGAGATGGTGAAATCTCCATCATTGGAGATTTTTAAGAGCAGGTTAGACAAACACCTGTCAGGAATGGTCTAGATAATACTTAGTCCTGCCATGAGTGCAGGGAACTGGACTAGATGACCTCTCAAGGTCCTTTCCAGTCCTATGATTCCATGATTCTTGGTGATTGCTGTCCCTCAGTGATATTAAGGAGAAATACAAATTTGCTGTGCCCTGCAGCCAAGTACATTACACCAATGTGGTTAACACATGTGATCACTAACTTGTACAACCAAACACATCTTTTCTCTCACCCCCACAATGTAATATTGACAAGCAACCTATGATCCCCCAACCTATTTCCTTTACTTTTAAAGCTAAAACACAATTCATTATTTTAATGTTCCCCTGGTGTTATCTGGACAGTGATCTGCTAGGTCCCTCCAATCCTTGACTCTGGGAGCCAGTCTTGCGCTGGTCTGCTGTGAGAACCCCCACTCCTGGGCTGTTCATGCACAGCACCTGGCACGTAAGCTGCTCCCAGCTACGTGAGCGAGCACTTCTGGCCAGCCGCTGCTTGGATTGTGCAACCAAATGATACTAGCCAATATCTCCGGTCCCAGATACAACCCTAGGAACCTCTGTCTTGCAGTATCCAGTTATGCCCGCTGGACCCTGCAAGCTTATATGAGTTCATCAATTTAACAAAGAATTGATATGTACCAGGCTTGTTATCTCAAGGGGAGTCTCTGACATGCTTCAAACCAAACACACTGCTTCAGGAAGAACAAAACAAATATAATCACTTTAAAACTGTCTTTTGTAGTTAATACAAGTCAAAGCACAACAAGTCAGATTTGGTCAAATGAAATAAAAGCAAAACACATTCTAAGCTGATCTTAACACTTTCCATGCCCTTACAAACTTAGATGTTTCTCACCACTAGCTGGCTGGTTGCCCGTCAGTCAGGCTCTCCCCTTTGATCAGCGCTTCAGTCACTTGGTGGTGGTGTCTGTAGATGGAGGTGGAAGAGAGAAGGGAAGAGCATGGCAAATGTTTCTCCTTTTATCATGTTCTTCCTTCCTGCCTGGCTTTGCCCCCACCCCTTCAGAGTCAGGTGAGCATTACCTCATTGTAGTCCCAAACTGACCAAGGGAAGGGGGGGTGACTCACTCAAGAGTCCAACAGATCCTTTGTGCCTGCCTAGGCCAGTGTCCTTTGTTCCTGTGAGGCTGGTCTGGGTTTGTCCCATACATGCCCTGATGAGATGTGAACTGCCCCTCTGCTCTTATAGAATTTTGCCTCAGCCTCTGCTCCCAGAGAGTTTTTGTTTGAGCTTCTTTTAAGCTATGAGGACATTTTCAGCCTCATAACTATATACACATGAAGTTACAACCTATAACATTTCTAGAACAACAATGCTCAGTGCATCATGAGCCTTCCGAAGACACCGGACATGAAAAACTTTGCGTTGGATACCACACAATCATATTACAAGGATGAACATTGGGGTGGCAGAGTGTTCCCCTGAGGTACAGAGCATCACAAATATAAAAACTGTGTATGAGCAATGGGGATTGAGAAACCAACAAGCTGAGAATGTGTGTTGTAGTGGTTGGAGCATGAGACACCAGTATTCAGGATTTCTAGGTTCTCTTCCCAGCTCTGCCTAGGACTTGCTGTGGGATCTTGGGCAAATGGCTCAGAAGTCTGCACCTCAGTCTTCTCATTTGCAAAGGATAAGATACCTCACAGGGATCTTTGAGGATTAAGCCTGATCAAAAGAAGTCAATGAAAAGACCTATTCAAGTAAGTAGGCTTTGGATCAGGCCCTTATTGTCAACGTTTGGGTCGGTAATGTGCTAAGAGATCCATGGATGAAAGTCAGTATGCAAATTCAAAGCATTTAGAAAATTTTCAACACCCATTTTGGTTCCCATATATGTCCACACTTCAATCCCACCAGCATCTTTGCCCAGGTCTACACTGGGGTGGGGGGGTGGAAATCAACCCAAGATACGCAACTTCAGCTACAGGAATAGCACAGCTGAAGTCGACGCATCTTAGGTCGACTTACCTCGGTGTCTCACGGTGGTAAGTTGACCGCTGCCGCTCCCCCATTGACTCCACTTCCACCTCTCGCGGCAGTGGAGTTCTGGAGTCAATGGGGAGAGCGTTCGGGGATTGATTTATCGTGTCGAGACTAGACCCGATAAATCGACCCCCGAGAGATTGATCACTACCCACCGATCCGGCAGATACTGTAGACCTGCCCTTTGTCTCTAAGCACCATTTTCCAGTGAAGTTTCATGCACAATCTACTTGCACTTTGGGGGGGGGGGGCGGCAAGGGGAACACTTATGATTAAGCCAAGAATAGCACAAAGATTCAGAAGTGCCATTTACCCATCTAATGAGAAATGTGATACTGTTGAATCCTAAAACAAAAACACTCAAAGACTGTTTTGGTAATAAGCCTTAAAGTTTATGTCAGCCATCAGTTCTGACAGCTTCACCTGAAGTTGATTTGCTATACCATGATTGATTTGCCTAGATACCATGATTTGCTATACCATGAAGTGTTGCCTAGATAATTAATAGAGGGAAGAAGTTTGTATATGTGAATGAATTAAATTTCCATTACATGTCTACACTTTCAGAGTCTAAAGGAAAAACATTTAAATGCTCAACTTGTTTTATTCTATCTCTTGGTCAGAGTCCTAGCATCCCCAACCCCTAAGGGCATGTCTACACTTGCCATTTAAAGTGGGGAAAAGTCCCCTTTTTGCACAAAAACCATGGAAGAGTCTACACTTGCCAATGACTTTGTGGTGAAACTCAGAAGTTTCACCGCAAAAAGAAAATCACCTCCATGAGAGGCGTACAGCTCTTGCCGGTGATGCTTTTGCAGTGATGCGCAAGTGAAGACACGTTCTTCCTGTTTACACAGCTTTTAGCCTCCGGAGGATATCCCACAGTGCCTAGGTGACCACTCTGGCCAGCAGCTCTGCTGCTCTGATGCCAGGTAAACGGATATCTGCCTCTCCCCCTGTAAAGCCCCAGGAACACTGAAACTCCCCTTCCTGTTTTCTTGGCAAGTGCTCACTTATTTGGCCAGGTGACAATGCCTGCTCCACAGAGCAAACAATCCCTGGCTTGGAGCAATGCTGAGCTACTGGCACTTATCAGTGTTTGGGGAGAGGAGGCTGTGCTGGATGCCCTGCAATCAACCGCCCCTTCCCACAAGGCCCATCGTCAAACTGGAGAGAGCTGCACTGTGGGATAGCTGCCCTAGAGCAGCAGCGATGGAAATGCTGCTAATGTAAATACTTTCTGATGCCTGAGGAATTAAGTACACAAACCAGCACTTTTCTTTCACTGGTTCCCTATCACCAGTTAAAAATAGATCACAAAAACTCTGCAAGTGTAGACGTACCTTAAGACTCCACCGGCCCTGCAGAGTGAATTCCATCAATTACACTTTAAATTTTTAAACACAAACTCTCCCGTTCCCCCCCCCCCCCGCCCCCTTTAAGGGCATGTGAATGTAAAGCTCCCTTCTGTGACATCACATTATTCTGAACAGCAAAGTAGCAGTTGGCGTTTTTGCCACTACACTATTACTACAGCAGCTACATCATCCTAACTAGTATGCACTGAAGTGTAGCCTCCCTCTTTAGAAATTGCTCAGTCCCAAATAGAGTCAGAAGAGGTACTACAGTCAAATGCATTTTGGAATCAACAGAACCAAGATCCAGTCCTCTGCCACACCTCCAGCACCCGAGGACCCAGAACTGTTCATGGAAACCCCTGTTCCGGTGGCATCACCCATGCACACCTCTGCCCAGCCATGTAAGATTCGGGAGAAGAGAAAATATTGGGAGGAACTAGCCAGAATTTAATCTGGCAGCAGCAGAGACAAGTAACTGAAGCAGGAATGAAAACACCAGGGCTCAACAGCTTTTACAATTTTTACTCTGAGCATTCTCTCTTCTGCTGATTGGCTATTTGCTCCACATCCCTGTTGCCCCCTCCCTCTCAGTTTCTTCACTCTACCTGTCCTCTATACTCCCCTTTAGCATCCCCTCTCTTTGTTGCTCTCTTACTATTCCCCTCCCAACAAACCCAATCACATTTTGTGTTTCCCCACCCCCACCACATCATCATTATGGCACCAACAAACATGTCATTTGCAAACCCCCTGCCCGGGCATGGCAACACTCTTATGTGCCTTCTTTCTAGCAGGCAGATATTCCCTGTGGCTGGGCACAGCACCACAACGGGCTCCCCACTCACCAAGGAAACTAGCTCTCCCTTATGGAATCCTGCAAATTTTGTCAATAAGTGTGGAGGCTCCAGCATGGCAGCAGGGAGTACAGGCCACTGACTGCACTGAAGTGGGAGATCACCCCGCAACCTCCACCCCGCGACATGTACACAGCTTCACTGTCGAGTCCACCGCAAGGGCCAGGCCTGCCTGTCCATGCCAAGCACACTAGACATAGACAGGCAGGCTCAACCCAGCAGGATCCAAGTGTGGGGAGATCTAGTTTGGTAGGTGGGTCTGGGTGCAGGTGCGGGGGAGGGGGAGGGGAGAGATCTGGATGAACAGGGGCTCATTGGTAGGAGGGTTCTGGGTGCAGAGGCAATGGGACTCTGCAGAGGGGTCCAGGTGAAGGTGATTGGGGCTCAGCTGGGGTGGGGGTCTGGATGTGGAGGGCTCAGTGGGGTGGGGATCCGGGTGCTGGCTAGATGGGGTGGAGGTCCAGGTGCGGACTTGGCGGGACTCAATGGGATGGAGGGTCTAGGTGCAGAGGGCTAGTCAGGGTGGTCCAGGTGCAAATGAGGTAGGGGTTTAAGTGCTGTGGGGCAGTCTGGATGCAGGGGTGGGGACCAGGTACAGGGAGGTGGGGCTCAACAGGGGTGGGGGAGGTTCCAGATACAGACTGAGGCTTCTTGGGGTGTGGGTGAGGCTTCGTGGGGCAATCTGGATATGAAGTGGGTCCAGATGCACAGGGGTTGGGCGGATGGGGGAGAAGATCCCTGTACAGTGATCCCTCCCCACCCATGGCCAAGGAGCAATGAGGGCAGGAAGGAGGTGGGCTTGTTGCTAGCCCTGCTGGGACTAGCAGCTGAGCCTGGCATAGGGTAGAAGCCACTGGCTGGGGCATCTGCAGCACTGCCCCCCCCCCCCCCGCAGTGATTTACCTCTTTGCTGGGTGCTCCAGATGCCCGAAACAATGCACCCACACTACTGGGGAGCAGCACATGAACGCTTTTGCGGCTTCCTTTTGCTTCCCTATCAGAAAGTCATTTTTCTATGGGGAACATGAATTCTGCACACGTGCAGTGGCGCAGAATTCCCCCAGGAGTAATCACAGGCAGTAGGTAGCTCAAGAGAAGAATTCTTCCATCAAACAGCCCTGAGCAATGCAGCTAGTTAGACCTAGACCCACTAGAGATGTGGACCAGGACTCTCAGAGACAGGGAGAGACAAAAGTTGTGAAGAGGTTGGGCTGCTTCTCCCTGCCAGAGAAGGAGTGAGCTGGGCTAAGAGGAGCTTACAAAGATGTAAGTATGTCCATATGCCTTTTACTATTTTTCCACTTTGTTCTAAATGTTTTGCACCTTTGAGGAATGAATAAATAATACTTCGCTTGGAGGAAGCTGTTTGAGTCACTTTAATCAACTGCTGTTACAGGCTCCTAAAGGGAAATTTTTGCCAAGTCCAACCCCAGTTGGGCTTGCTGAATTAGTCATGGTTGGTACCTGAGGACTGTACGCCATGCCCCAGTGTGAGAGAGGGCATAGTACAGAATTCCACCTGAGGACAAGTAAACACTTGAGGCCTGACACTTATGGGTCTGTACTCAGTGAGGCCCCCAAAAATGGATAGTGTAGCAGGTAGCCTGGTAACCATGAATGTATTGCCCTGTGTCTTACAAAATTGAGGGTCTCACTTTTCACTAGTTAGCCACATATTTTGCTTAAAGTCTACTGCATTTGAGATATTATACTAAATTCCTGGTTATTAGCCTTTGAACATATAAATAACTATGTCTTTTCCTGCATGTCTAATACAGTAACACAATTGACAATAGTATCTCAACCACGTAGTTGATGTTTACTCCCTTTGACATCACAATTAACATGATAAACCCATTAAAATTCAAAAGTGAGATTTTGTACACAATTTCTTATCAGTAAAATAAAAATGTGTCAGTTTTGAGAGGTCTTCTGAATGCTATTGAATATAAATAGGATTAAAGCTTGCGTGAAATATAATCCACAATTAAGTATTGCAATAGAGACTGATATAAAAGGATTATGAATTTGAAAGGAAAACTGAACTGCCATGCCAAAGATAGCTCCAGTACATCCTCTCAGTAAAGAGCATTTACAGCTTTCTTTAGAGAGGAACAAGATCCTGAGGAGTCCCAGAGCGTTGTAAAGGAACATTCCTGAAGCCTAGTGTTAAGGAACTATAAACAACAACAAGGAACTCATCAAATACATGGTTTTAAAACTACCTGAAACATCTATACAAACGTTTAGATAGGAGGGTGATGGGAACTCTAAACGTACCAAGATTATACAGATGTATATTAGGGAAAAGTTGCAAAGGACCCAAACCATATTTCCCAATGCTGCTTTACTCTGATTCTCTTCAAAGTCCCATCTTCCTTGATATTAGCTACCATTAGCTAGCCAGCTTTACCTACCATTAAAATATTCAGATATCATTTTTGCATTTTATTTAATTAGCTTACTCTACTATTCACATTTGTGACCTCTGCACAAGTAAGGCAAATATTTATTGTTGAACAAATGTGGGAAGTCTTTTGAAAATGGTAAATTGACTATTCCCAAACTTAACTGCACTCTATAATCATATTGCAGAAAATGAAAATACTGGCTATCATGAGGTTATTTGGCCTCTGATCAAGCCAAACAAAAAAAATAAGAGTATAGCATTATGAGCCTGATTTTTCAAAAGTTAGTACTGCAATTGAGTTTACAATTGTATCTGAATTATTGTAATGAACTGTAGATGAAATTGCTGCAATTGTATGCACAGATCAACATCTATTTGCACATGCAAATTCCCAATTTGTGCAATATCGTAAATGTGCATGCAAATTACAGTAATTATGCAGCTGCATGTGCACTTTCTTGAGCCAAAGGAATAACTTATCCTCTCTGTGGACCAGCCCCTAGAAAGAGGGAACAGGACTTTTGCCAGTAGACTATACAACTCTTTGCTAGAAAGCAGAAGAATGCTGGGGAACACAGCGTAATCTTGGATTCTGGGAGAAGAGCATGGTCTGATGTTTATGAACAGGATAATCAAGCATACAGGTTTGGTACATACATAATGAAAATCAGTTTGTCTCAGATTTGGGATGCTTATATTAGAGACTTGGGTTCTCTTCCCAGCCCTGTCTGGAGCAAACTTAGTAAAAATGTGAGAAATTATACTGGATGGCTTTTAGGGTAGGAAGCATGAGACTTTGCTCAACAAGAAGCATCACAAAAGTTGTCAGAGGTGAAATTTGAACGTACTGTTTCCTGGCTCGCCTTAATGAACTTTCCCCTATCCTACAAGGTACTAGAATGGGGAACGCTACACTACCAAGAGAGTGTAACACGTGGCCTGATTTGGCAAAACTATGGGAAGTCCCCCAAAATCCAGTACACTTCAGAGTTCTCGGCTACAGGTTCTTTGTTTGGTTTTTAACAAAGTGCTTCTCATCAGTTCATGGCTGTGGGAAGCAGTGCTATATAGACCAAAGCTGATGTCACACATTGCTGCCTACTCTGTGTGGATGAGGTCTCAGGAGCAACCAGCCATGACCTCTGAAGCTGCTCAATAGCTCAGAGGCAGTGTGGTATAACAAATGAGGCACTTAGGATATGTCTGCACTGCAACCACAAGGTCTGACTGCAGCTTGTGTAGAAGTAACCCGAGTTAGGTACTGAAGCAGTGATGCCGTGGCAGTATGGGGTGTACAAGCCCATCCAAACCCTGGATAATTCTTCACGCTGACACCTGTGCTGCCGCAGCTTCACTCTCCAGTACCCAAGCTAGCGAGATTAAAGCTATCTCCGGTATGTCTACATGAGCTACAATCACAGCCCAGAGAATTCTCCAACGGTATATCTATACTGCAAACAGGGACTTCTGCATTCTAATCCTGATTGACACGCTTCCTGGCCTTGTTCATATCATCTAACCTTTCTGCCTTAGTTTTTTCCCCATCTGAGAACAGATGATAATTCTCTCCCACCTGACAGGAAGGAAGATAGGTAATGATTAAGCAGTTAATGTTTGTAAGGCACGATATATTCAGTGTTCATATTCACCAGAATGTGCACAAAATCCTCCAACATCTGAGAGCCTAGAGTTCCCACTATCCAATTTATTTGGAAAATTGTCTCTCTCAATGTATTATGTTCCACTTCTCCTGCAGCAGACTGCGGGGGGGGGGGGGGGGGGGGGAGAGGAGGGAGTGAGGGGAGAGAGAGAAAAATATCCCACATAAATGACTGAATCCATTTGGTTTGGAGTGTGTCTAATACAGTGGTTCTTAACCTGGGGTGCATCACCCCCTGGGGATGCGAGACGCCCTTTCTGGGGGTGCGCGTCGGTTACAGTTTAATTCCACAGCAAAACTCCGCAACATCTCTTGGTAGTACTTGAGTATTTTTGTGCGCCTACTGTACTATTTGGGGTGAGTAATAACAAAATTATTTTACATATATTTAATATGCATTTAAAAGTGCATAGGCCCCCCTATCGTCATTTATATATTTTATATACTTCAACAATTTTTGACAAGGGGTGCGAGAATGTATTTTGAGAACCAAAGGGGTACAGGTTGCAGTAAAGGTTAAGAACCAATGGTCTAATAGAACCATGTAGCTAACATTCCCCCAAACCCACAGTGCTGTGAGCATGGTGAATAGGAATGGGTGGCATTGGAAGCTGGAGACAGGAAAGGGAAGGTAGAGTTGTTTTTAAAAATCAGCCTACCCCAACAATGTTGAAGCCAATTATGAATGGAAATTTCTACATTTCCAAAGGGCAACAAATAAAAAAAATTTCCTGATGCTTTTTTTTTGTGCCTTTGTTTTGCTGCTTGGGTCAAGGACATAACATGGGAAAGGGAGGAGTACAGGATATAG
Organism: Chelydra serpentina; assembly: GCA_037349315.1. Taxonomy (NCBI): domain Eukaryota; kingdom Metazoa; phylum Chordata; order Testudines; family Chelydridae; genus Chelydra; species Chelydra serpentina. The sequence continues at coordinate 77,796,933 of JBAIAC010000042.1, read as the reverse complement.
TACAAGAGCTTTGTTATACTTTAACTTTGTATTTTCCAATGAGGAACAACAGAAAAAAATTCTCATAGGAGCCTCTCCATATTTATGTTGCAATGAGGCTCCTGAACCTTTCCAAAAGCTTGTATGCTGATCACTTGTTAGCTCCATTTGTTTCACATGAGCATTGCAGGCTTTCTTCCATTTCTATGGGTAAATGTATCACTTCCATTTTATCCAAATATTAGACAAAAAAATTACTTCATCCACATCACACATACTAAGGCATTTAAGTCCCCAGACATACCAGTTTAAAAGATTATCACTATAGGATTATAAACAAAGACAGGTAAAACTGTTAATCATAAAAGTAAACAAAAGAGTTGAAAGCACCAAGTTTGCATTAGTCATCACACATACCACAGGTAGACAGACTATAATAAGCCTAGTTTTAAAAATACAATACCATAGTTACCATATAACTCAACATGCTAGCTCAGGTGCAGTGGATAATTCTACTGAAAGTTACAAGTAACTAGTGTTTTTGATTTTACAAAACCCATCTACTAACATTAATACAATTTCACAGCAATCTCTCCAATCCCAATGTGTAACAAACAAAAATTGCCAAAGGAACATATAAAAGTGATCAATATGTTTACAATTCTAGGATGCAGTGTTAATGGTTAAAAAGACAAGGAAAACAACTCAGTTTCCAAAAGTTCTTGAGGATGGAGATTCGGTCATACCTGTGAATTTGCTTTATCAGTGGAGAGTCAAACTTTCCCACTATGTGTAGGCTGAAAGGCTTCAGCCTTGTCCCCGGAGCCTACCTAGCGGGGGGGGGGGGGGGGGGGGGGGGGGAATGAACAATGAGGACATTTCTTGCCCTCCATTTACCTTTGCAGTCTGATTTCAGAGCAGGAAGGTGATTCCCTATAGTGGTTAGAAACCCAAAGAAATTTTTGTAATGTTATAGTTTTGGAGAAGAAAAAAAAATGCCTATGTAGAAAAGTTAGAGAAATTTTGTTAGAAGACTTTAAATTCTGTGAAAGGTTTGGAGGCAGATAATTCTGAGATCCTTCCTAAAGGGCAGTTCTAAGCCCTGGCTCTGATCTAAAGACCTGGTCAGCCTGGAGGTGATCTAGAGAAGGGGAACATCTCACTATCAAGACTGTCATATCATGGAGGGCACAGTGAATATCAGATTATTTTTCCTTCTTCAGACACAGGTTAAGTCCCCCATTGTTGTTTTTTTTTAAACTAGTTTATTTTTAGTCATTAAATGGGAAGCAGAAGAAATGTTGTGATGGTACAAGCACTCCGGCCAGATGCTGCAGAACTTGGGAGATGTCCATAACAACATACATTCCAGAAGTCTTTAATCTATGGAAAAAACTGCTCCCAAGTAACAGCTGAAGTAGGAAGCTGGGTTGAGAGGGCATCTGTCTTCATTTATTGGGGTGCTGGCAGGAGAAATAATTTAAGCATCCCGAATACCATAAAGCAGGTTGGCATTTCTGCAAGAGGTCATTGGTTACTGTCATGGGATGTATAGACCCCATGCTGGCACAGCAACCAAGGAGTTAATGCAGCAATTATCAGCCAGCGCTGATTGGCAAACTCACAGACATTGGGAGTATAAAAGAGTTGAGAAGCAGGAGGACAGGGGCAGTTGTCACAGGAGCAAGCAGGCTGGAGAAGGAAAGTCCTGCCAGCAAACTGGTGAGACAACACCCAAGAGAAGGAACGACTAAAACCACAGGATGAAGCAGCCCATAGAACTAAGGGAGGTAGGAAGTACCCCAGGATACAGCAGGAATAGTTGAGGATTGATTCTGCCTGCCTGGATTAAGGGCCCTGAACCGGAACCCAGTGGAGTTAGGGTTGCCAATTTTCGTTGGACATATTCCTGGAGGTTTCATCACATGACATCTTTAATTAAAGATTCAACTTTAATTCCTGGAGACTTCAGGACAATCCTGGAGGGATGGCAACCCTACATGGAGTGGATGTGCCTGGATTCCCCTACCTGCCTCCTAGAGACTTAAGAGCAAAGGGTTTCCAGATCCCCTGAAGGCCAGCCTACTCCTGCCAAGTATAAGGGAAAACCCATACACTGCAAAGGGACTGAAACTAACACTTCATAGTCCATAATAGGACTACCATAGAGACTCAGGCAAGAAGGGCTGACTGACCACTCCCTCTGTTGGACCAAGAGGGCACTATTGCATTAGCACAGTTATGTATAACAGATTCAGGATATGGAGTTTGGTTTAACAAAGCTTTGAAGTGGCTAAACGGGATTTCACCTATCCATTACAATTGGTATCAAATCTCTCCCCATTCACCTCAAGACCTATATATTCCCAGCTCAAGGCAATACAGTTTAATCCTTTTGGATTTTAAGTGAGTAGCTCCTGCAGATGGGTACATGAGTAAAGAATTCCAGAGTACTCTGCAAAGGCCATCTAGGTAAAGATTCCTACACTCCCCTCATAATTCCCACCCGAATGACCCTCCTTCAGTTGATACCCTTCCAATTTTTCCAAAATTAAAATAAAATATTACCAAGAATTTTATTTACTAGGAAATCAAAAAAAAAAAAATCAAGTCAAATTTGGTTTGAAGATAGCCGGCAAAAGAGATTCCGCCCCTCCCCCCATGATTGTCAAGCCCTTTTTGACTTCTTTATGATGTATGAAGAAGGCATAAGAAGGTTTTGTGTGGGTATTGGATTTCCTCCCTCCCAAAAAAATGGTTTAAATTGATTATGTTCTTACATTTCTACTCCGGTCTTTTCTGAACTTGCTAAAGAAGCTCTGTAATGCCTCAATTAAAAGGATCAGTATTCTGAATTTGTAAAAAGAAGGTTTTTTCACTAGTGTTTCACGAGCATTTGTGTAAAGTTGGTCTTAAAGCCCTTACCTTCAAACAGCTCCACTTCCAATCTGTTGTGATGCCATTCGTCCATTAGGTCTACAGTCACCTACAGTGGTCAAGACTGGACATGACCTAAATATAAACTTCTAATGAAAAAACACAAAGGCCTTTTCAGGCCTTCTTTATATCTCATAAAGTAGTCCAAAAAGTACCACCACCAATTTCTTCCCCTTTTTAAGGTCCCCTTTAAATTTGTTTGATCATTTTTATATGTAATCAAATACACCAAGCTGTGCTTCCAATGCATTTATGCAGTTCATGAAACCTTTTAAAAATGAAATAAAACCTTTAAAAAATGAAATGCAAAAGATCTTGTACACATTGTGGGGAACAAAAGTTACAAGCTACCAGTTTTACACTTCAGGTGATTTCTATATATGAGAATTCACTATGTTGTTTAAGCTGTAATATTTTTAGCATATGAACTAAGTGAACAAATGTCAGCCACATTAACATAAAAAGGGTCATTGTGATTTAGGACATCAAATGAGTGAACACTTCTGAGAATGTCTGGAAGCCACAGACCTCAAAACACTATCAATGGAACAATTATGGTTCTGTCTGCTTCACCAATGATGATATTATGGAATCCCCATCTGGGCTTTCTAAGGATTTGCTGAGATCTGTGGAAGCAACCAGTAAATTACGTAGGACCATCAGCTTTCATTCCCACCCCCACCTTTTGGGGGGCCTGGGAGGGGGGGGGTAGAAGAATCACAAAGGTTGCTTACCACAAAAACAAGCAAAACTTAGTACTTCCTGCTTTCTAAATGTTTTTGGTGTTGGGAGAAAAATATATGTTTAAGCCACCTGCCCATTTAATTATAAGGGCATCAACTTAATTGACAAAAAAATTAAAATCTTGTGACAGCAACTCTTAGAAAACCTATTTTAATAAACAAAATTCCTACATTTTTTACTTTTTAAAAAACATTTAAAATAAAATTGCCTCACAATGTCAAAGTCAAATTGAGCAGTTCAGAGAATCTGAAAGTAAAAACCAAACTGATTTTTATTGTTCAACCTGAAATAATGCGGAGATATAACAAGTGAAAAGTAAACCCGACATTTTAACTTCTAAGATGTTACAAGCAATAGGGAAATTTTGTTGCTTACAACTTATGATTTAAGATGACAGGTATAATTTTAAAAAATTTAGAGCACATACGTAACCCTCGGATTTGTGTTAAAATTACCCAACACAAAAATTAAACTTAGTATGGTGAAACAATTTAAAAAAAATAAAAAAAAGATCTTTAATATGGATGCCATTTAAATTTTATTTGGATTCCTATTCAGTACTCAGACTCAATACTGATGATGGATCTAGCGTGACATAGAAGTAAAGGAAATAATTTTTTGTTGCAAACTAAATTAAGTTAACAAACCGTGGAAGGTATAATTTAAACATTTCAATATAAACATTAACTAAGACTATTACTGTAAAATTTTAGGCTATGTACATAATCAATAAGTGCATGGTTCACATTAATTAAGGAAAACTAAATTGTACTCAAGCTCTGTAATGGGGTGGATACTTTCAGAATGCAACTGCAATAGGACAAGAGTGAGCAAGAATGTAGCTTGTCTAAACTAGCTTACACGTCTACTGATGGGGAAAGAAATACAAAAATGTGTTGCCACTGCTGGAATTTTGAAACTTACAAGGTATTACAGACCAAGTTCTACATTTACCTTACGTTCCCCATTATCAATTCTAATATGAGCAAATCTTTTTTCCAAGTCACAGTGAAACATTAAGTTAGTTTCCACCCTTTGCCCCAACTCTTCAAGATTATGTTAGCAAACTGCTATCTACAATACAGTAGAACCTCAAAGATACAAACAATATAGTTATGGACTTACTGGTCAACCAGACATCCTGTGAAACTGGAGTCAGTCCAAAAAAACCGACAAAAACAGCAGCAAATACTGTACTGCCTTGGCTTTAGCCCTGGGGCTCATGGCTTCAGCCACGGGGGAAGGGGGGGCGTTCTGACCCTTGGGAGCATCAAGGCTCAGGGTTTTAGATGGGGGAAGTGCTGGGGCTCAGGGCTTCAGCCCTTCGGTTTCAGCCCCAGCAATTCCCACGTAGATAAAGCCCCAATCCCCAGCTGAAACCCAGAGCAGAGCCGTGGGGCTGAAGCCCTGATCCCCAGTGCCCCCCAACCCAGGTCTAAAGCCCTGAGCCCTGGTACTCCCAGAGGGGCAGAAACCCTGAGTCCTCCCCCGCCCCCCCCAGGAGCCCTGGCTGCTACTAGGATCGGAAGCCCTAACCCCCGCACCTCCAATTCTCCGATGGCTGAAGTCCGTAACATCTTGTTCAGAGTTATGGTCTATTTCAGAGTTATGGACAACCTTCAATTCCCAAGGCATCCGTAACTCGGAGGTTCTTCTGTACTTCACAAATTGGAACGTCACAACAAAGTCCCAAGTCTGTTCCCCTTTGTTGCTTTCTAGTGCTATGTTCACTTCACCCCAAAATAAATAAATATTGAAATAATGTAAATACTATAACTACATAGATAGAGCTGTTTTATTTTAACTCTGTTGCTGCTCTAACTTGAAGCTCTGCAGCGTTTCTGCTCATCTTCACACACATCAGACGACGAGGAAAAAACCCAAAGAACTAGTTCAGGCTGGCATCCGACGAAGTGGGGATTCACCCACGAAAGCTTATGCTCCAATACCTCTGTTAGTCTATAAGGTGCCACAGGACCCTTTGTTGCTTCTACAGATCCAGACTAACACGGCTACCCCTCTGATAGTTCAGGTAGTTAGACTGCCCACTACTCTGAACACTTTTGTCCACCTCTGCTGAGAGAATTAGTATAGCAGTGCACTTCTACCAACAGGAAATTAAAGGAAGATTCAGAAAATTCATTGTACTGAAGTTTTTTTTTTAGCTAGCCCAGGTTTCAGCCATCATACAATAAAGTGCTGCTGAAGGGGAGCTGTATCCCAAGTAACATTTGCAGTCTTTCACCATCCTACTGTTGCAATGGATTTTGTGCTTTAAAATGTTGTTTACTTACAGTTTATTGTTGCTTTCTGTAAGGATTTTACTTGGTAAGCATGAAAGTAAAGAAAAAATAACTTAAAACATTTGCATCTACAGTTGTAATGAAAAATACTAATTTTTCAGGTATATTTTATGTTTGATCCATGTGTGAAAGGGTTTTTATTTTTAATAATGGACTGCTAGACAGCAGTCAAAGTCACATTTAAAGAGAGAGATTGGTTCCTTTCCCCTACCCCCTTCCCTGCATGAGCTCCTACACAACAAGAACAGAACGAAGTATGCACCCTTCAAATCATATCCTGACTTGCTTAAACAAAACAACACTCCTTTCCCCCTCACACCACACCACCCCCACAACGTTTCCTGATTATTTGACCTGGAATTACTGATGGCAAATATATCAGATGATACGCAATTTCCAAAGCTTCTGTTTCTTTCATTCCTGACTAAAAAGTGCTACAGGTAGTAACGACTTGGGAGCCAGATATGGGCCATTTCATTCACCGCAGGGCTTTTACTTTGCACAGTTATGAAAGCATCCAACCAATTTTGAACAATGGAAAACAGAAGTACCAAATGTTGTTAGCCTGCTTGGCAACAAGGGCACACTGTTGATTCATATCCAGCTTCTCGTTCACTGTAACCCCTAGGTCCTTTTCTGCAGATTCTATGCTAACAAGGAGCTACCGGTGTTCTTGGTGTCCAGCCTGATCTTACTATACCTTCAAAAGGAAAGATAAGGAGGCACATTTCACTCACCTTTTCTAAAATCAGAGAAGAGGAGAATTTCCCTCAGTCTCAGAGTATTGTTGCTCACTCTTCATCAGCCAACAGCCTCTTCACATGGTAAGCAGTTCAGATCACTAGGTAGACCAACAAGAAATGTCCTGCAATCTTCACAATGTTCCTCCCCCATCCTTCCCACACACCTCTGGGTGTCAACTGTCGCTCTTCCTCTCCATAAAGTGTAAAATGTGAACTCAAAGTATGAATTTAGACGTAAACACTATTCCAGCTATAGCTGAGAGTTTTAGAACAAAGAGCTTCTACAATGCAGTTTTGCATTGTCAACCGACAATGCTGTGGCAACACTGAAAGTTGAAGATTTGCGATGGCATATATAACAAGTTGAAAACACACAAAAAACCTCCAAATATACCAACATTGTGAGTCCGTTTTTTTTTTCCGGGTGTCTGAGGGTTTATGGGTTGGGTATTTTTTAATTTGCCCTCCAGCTTTAGAGTCTTAAGAGTTCACATGTTCAACTTTTCATCTATACCCATGAGGGCTAGAAACTTTTTTTCCTTTTAAATTAAAGTTGATATTCTCATGCAATCACACCACTCCAGGAGCTAGCGCTATCAGAAAAACACCAAACCTTGTGAGACTTATAATAAGATTGCGAGCACTGACAACAATGAAAATGTACCAAAAGTTGGAGCCTGCACTAAATATTAAGAGGAAGAATATGCAGTAGTTATTTTATTCATTTTCAGTGTCAATAAAAACCTCTCCTTTTAAACTGAACTTGAAACTCCCACAGAATTCAGCACTGTTATGTCAAATATGGAGCCCTTGTTGAAGAATTTAGGAACAGTGATGGATCCCTAGCTATACTGAATTTAGGGAGGGAGGTTGGAGGGGGACAGGAGATCACATTATAGTCTAGGCTACTTGCATCAAAGCCAGACTTAAGCATATTTCCAAAACCAGAGAAAAACTTTTTTTTTTTAAACACATCTAAAGACATATAATATTCCAGTGTCACTCTCACCATAGAAGCAACACAATTTGAATTTAGCAGACTTAATAATTCAACCAGTTTTCCCTGCTTGCATCTGAAAACAAGTAAACTTTCTGGAGATTCAAAATCTAGTGATTTCACAAAAATCTAATTCTGGAGATTATAATTATATTTAGCTTGGCGACATTAGGCATTCTCTTGTTTTCTCCAGGAAGCTTTATAAAGTTTTAGTGTTTGTAACAACCACCTTAAAGTCAAGAGTTTACCAATGGAACTCAAATTTTCCAGTGGCAACACAATCTAGTTTGAACTTTCGTTTTCATTATCATTTGGAAACGGACATTTTCCCCCTTTCTGCCCACTCAAGTGTCAAGAGAATGATCAGGTTTTACTGAGTTAAAACAGCAATATCCTTATTACCCATTTTATAAAGCAGTCACAATCTTTGGTTCAGCAAATACTCCCCATAATATGCATAGATTCTAAGCCCAGAAGGAACCAATGTGATCTAGTCTGACTTCCTGTATAACACAGGCCATAAAACTGCCCCAGAATAATTCTCAGAGCAGATCTTTTAGAAAAACATGTAATCTTGACTTTTAAATGGTCAGTGATGGAGAATTCACCACTACCTTTTGGTAAGTTATTCCAATGGCTGATTACTCTCACTGTTAAAATTTTACATCTTATTTCCAGTCTGAATCCTCTAGCTTCAGCTTCCAGCTATTGGACCATATTACAGGAACTCCTCGTTTAACGTTGTAGTTATGTTCCTGAAAAATGTGACTTAAAGCAAAACGATGTTAAGTGAATCCAATTTCCCCATAAAAATTAATGTAAATGGGGGGGTGGGGTGTTAGGTTCCAGGGAAATTTTTTTCACAAGAAAAAAAATTATATAAATATATACACACAGTATAAGTTTTAAACAAACAATTTAATACTGTACACAGCAATGATTATTGTGAAGCTTGGTTGAGATGGTGAAGTCAGAGGGTGGAAGACAGTGGGATATTTCCCAGGGAATGCCTTACTGCTAAATGATGAACTAGCTTTTGGCTGAGCCCTCAAGGGTTAACACATTGTTGTTAATGTAGCCTGACACTACAAGGCAGAAGGGAGACAGCATGGCAGAAAGAGACAGAGACACACCCTATGTGTGTGTGTGGGGGGAGGGGTGGGGGGTGGGGGAAGAGAGATGCGCACTGCCCCTTTAAGTGAATCAGGAATTTGAGACAGCAGCTGCTGCTGCTCCCTCCCTGTCCCCAGCCTGTTCTATATGAATGGAGAAGGGGTAAGCAGGGTGCAGAAGCAGCAGCGAGGGGGACACCCTAACAGTAGTCCCCCTCCCTCCCACACAGAAAGCAGGAGGCTCCCAGGAACAGTTCCAGGGCAGAGGGCAGGAGCAGCACATGGCAGTGGGGGAAGGGACAGCTGAACTGCCGGCAATTGATAGCCTGCTGAGCAGCTGCAGCACAGGGAACTTAGGGGAGCGGGGAGCTGATGGGGGGGCTGCTGGTCCACCCTGGTTCCAAGCCCCCACCAGTTAGCTCCAACGGTGGCTGCTCTTCCTGCAAGCAGTGGACAAAGCAGGCAGCGGCCAAACGACATTAGAAGGGAGCACTGCACAACTTTAAATGAGCATGTTCCCTAATTGATCAGCAACGTAACAACGAAACAACATTAACCGGGACGACAAAGTGAGGAGTTCCTGTATCTCTCTCTGGTAAACTGAAGAACCTACAAAATATTTGTTCAGCATGTAGGGACTGACAGCTTGTAATCACGTCATCCCTTAGCCTTCTCTGTGTTAGACTATTTAGTTCATCACTATAATGCAAGTTTTCTAATCCTTTAATGATTTTTTTTTAATAATAAATTCTCGTGGCTCTTCTCTGAACCCTTTCCAAATTATCAATATCCTTCTTAAACTGTGGACACTAAAACTGGACACAGTATTCCAGCAGCAGTTGCACTAGAGCCAAATACAGAGGTAAATAATTTCTCTACTCCTACTCAAGATTGCCCTGCTTATGCATCCCAAGATAACATTTGCTCATTTGATCATGTTCAGCTAATTATATATATGGAAATGGAGATATACCTATCTCATAGAATTGGAAGGACCTTGAAAAGTCATCGAGTCCAGTCCCCTGCCTTCACTAGCAGGACCAAGTACTGTCACTGACAGATTTTTGCCCCAGATCCCTAAATGGCCCCCTCAAGGATTGAACTCACAACCCTGCATTTAGCAGGCCAATGCACAAACCATTGAGCCATCCCTCCCCGATCTTTTTCAATCACTGCTTCCCAGGATAGAGTTCCCCCATCCTGTAAGTATGACCTCCATTCCTTTGTTCCTACATTTATACATTTACATTTAGCTGTATTAAAATACTTGTTTGCTTGCAACCAGTTTGCCATGTGATCCAGATCACTCTATTAGTAACCTGATCTCTTCATGATTTACTACTTCCTCAATTTTCAGGTCATCTGCAAACTTGATCAGTGATTTTGTGTTTTCTTCCAAGTCATCGATCAAAGTATTAAATAGTGTAGGACTAAGAATCGATTACTGTGGGACTCCACTGGAAACAGACCTGCTCCATTATGACTGCCCATTTACAGTTACATTTTGAGACCTATCAGTTAGCCAGTTTTTAATTCATTTACTGTGTGCCATATTAATTTTATATCATTCTAGTTTTTTAATCAAAGTTTTGTGTGGTACCCAGTCAAGAACCTTACAGAAGTATATTTCAAACATTATTACTTTTATCAACCAAACTTGCAATCTCATGAAAAAAAATCAAATTAGTGTGACAGGATCTATTTTCCATAAACCAATGTTGATTTGCATTAAGTTACTGCCTTTTAATTCTTTATTAATTGAGTCCCATATCAGCTGCTCCATTATCTTCGCCAGGATCCACGTCAAGCCGAGTTGATTCTTCTGAGAGAAGAGATACTGTCAAGAGCAAGCTTCTTTAAGCACCTTGGATGAACCAGATTGAGTTCACAACTTTGACACAAGTTTTGTTTTTTCTTTTGTGATTTTTTTTTGGGGGGGGGGGGTTAAATAGGAGACAGCTCCCAGAATTACCGTCATTAGAGTGCAGCGCTGCTTATGACCGCAATACTGCCAAACTATCAGACCTTGCAGTAGTTTTGGTTTGTAATGTACTTTAGCCATATCAGCTGCTTGAGGTTACAATATCTCAGAAAATTGCTTTTGATGCAAGTTACTTTACTAGTTCCTGCCTACAATAGAAATAAGCAGCAGAGCTTCCGTCACCATCAGGAGAAACATTCATGAAACCAGACTTCATGACAATGCACACTCAGTGATCTTGCATCCATAATTTGCCTTCTTTCCCCATGTTATTTCTTTACCTAGTAGCATCTTTTATAGCTCTCCATATATTAAAGTGCCTCATCAGCAAAGTCACAAATGCCTGCCCTACTCCATAAACAGATGGAGAGGATGATACCTTGAGATAAGCCAGCAATCTTTAGAGGGCACAATACTTCCAAGAATGGCAACTGGACACCTCAGCCAAAATACAATCCAATAGTCTGTACTGGTTGTATATGGCTACAGAAAGATCACGGATGAGTGGGGAAGTTTTTAAAATGGTTGTAGGGTGAAGAAATAAGGAAGGGAATGCCAGACATTCACCTGCTAGTAACATTATAGGTAATAAATTAGAGGCATACAAAACACCAATGCCAAATAACCCTAAAGAAAAAAAGCTCATCATATCCCTGGTGTAAGATCTCCCCTCCTCCTCATCCAACGGACAGTAAATACTTGTCTAGAAAATGTTAGTGAAAAGCAATTCTCACATGGGAACAGCTGCTCTGATAGTTCACTTGAAAAATAATCATGAAAGGAATATTTCAGCAGGCTGTCTTAGAGAGTACAAGTAATAAAGGAGTAGTAAGGAAAAAACATATGAAGTAGATCCGAAACCACTACCACAGATTACCACTTGCAGAGCCATACCCACCTGTAATTCTGATTAGATTATGAAAGGAACTATGATAAGGGTAGGCTTTCAATGATGGATACCACATTGATAGACAGCAGATGATATGACACTATTTTGGAGACACCACATGTTAAAATTCAATATATTGAACTTCAAAAGTCATGAAAGCTAAGATGCTTTGACCAAACTGAACTCAGAAACTGCAATTTAAAGTCAATGAGACTTGTGCTCCCAAATCACTCACCTGCCCAAATAAGGGTTTTGCAGCTAAGGTTAGAAAATGTTGGCCAATGTTCAATAAAGTTATTGTGAATTATTTTAATGTACTGAAACCCTAAATAACTTTTCATTGTTAACAATGAAGTAATTATGTTTGATATGACAAAGATGTACCACTGAGAGAAAAGTTTAATACAAATACCAATTTTAGCCCTTGATGCTGCAAACACTTATGCACACACTTAATTTAAAAAGACATGAAGTCAATGGGACTATCCATGTGAGTAAGATTATGTAACCTGCTTAACCGTATGCAAAGTCAGGGACTTAATTTTCAATATAATTTTTTTTGCCTATAGCAGTTTTGTAAAACTCCAATAAGATACACTAGCAACGTGGCCATTTTAAACATCTGAACGTATTTTATTATAAAATTTTAATCAAAAAAGTTACAGTAGGACAAATTTCAAAATTAGTTTTACAACCCCTCCAGATTTAAATCAATGACTTTTTTTTAAAATCTGGACAAGAGAAGATTGAGGGGGGATATGATAGTCTTAAAGTACACAAAAGGCTGTTATAAAGAGGAGGGTGATAAATTGTTCTCCATAGCCACTGAGGACAAGACCCGTAATGGGGATTAAATTGCAGCAAGGGAGATTTAGGTTAGACATTAGGAAAGCACTGGAATAAATTACTTAGGGAGGTTGTGGAATCTCCATTTTTAAGAACAGGCTAGACAAACACCTGTCTGCAATGGTCAAGATAATAATTCTGCCACAGAGCAGGGGAATGAACTAGATTAGATATTGAGGCCCCTTCCAGCCCTACATCTGTAGAATTTCGCTGAAATCTCAGGAGTTAAATCACTTTGATTAAATTGCTCCACCCTGAGAGTAGCTTTCACAATATCGGACAGTGGTAAAAGCGTCAGAATGATGTTTTTCATTACAAGAAAACGATTGAGTATGCAGTATAAATCATGCATGCCATTAAGGAAGTTACTAGTGAAAGGCTCCTCAGCCACCTAAGCTTTGCATTAGAAGTTTTGAACCTAAGAATCAAAGTAATGCAGCTGTTTATGCTACAAGCTTTTCCAGAACAGCTTAAAAATAAATATGAGGTCTGGTCACAAACCATGCTTTACACAAGATGTGGCTTGTCCATAATTTCCTACTTGACCCATAGTGCACTGAACATATACCAACCAACTCAAATCTAAATTTGCATTAGAATTCTTTGCAGCTTTCTTTAGTGAAAGCTCTAGATGCAAGACAACAAGCATGAGGATTCTCATATGAGGTATACCAAAGGACTGTGTACATACAGAAGTTTTACTGCTGTAACAACCAGTATAAAACAGTATAACACAGGGGCTTATACTGGTATAGTTTATTCCAATATGGGAAAGGGAATAACCTATGCTAATAAATGGGTCCACCCTAGGGATTGTACAGGTATAACTTTTTTTTTTTTAAATAAAAAAAAAAAAAAAAAAATCACACCCCTAAAAAAACACAGCTATACCAGTACAAAAAATGTGTAGACCAGGCCCAAGAATGTGGAACATTTCTTTGTTACCTTTTTAGATTTAGACACCATGCTCCCACCATTCCCAGGGGACAGAACAAACCTAGACTACATAAGGTACAATTACCCCTGAGAGGATAACCGTGGTACAGTAGTGTAGCGGGGGGGGGGGGGGGGGGGAGGAGAGAGCAGGGGGAGCGACTGCTCCCCCACTGAGCAGAAGTGGCGCCTTTTTTGTGCTCCGACGCCTTTTGCTCCTGCGCTGCAGCCGGAGCGGAGCTTTTTTTTTTTGCTCACGGCACCTTTTTTTTTTAGCTCCACTCCCCCTGTGCTCTAAATCTGGCTACACCACTGCCGTGCTAAGGGTCAGTTAGTGACCGTGTTGGTATTACAGGAAACATGCACGGAGAAGGAACAGTTTCTGTACTCCTGGTCTAACAGAAATGCAGAAAAAGATGGACTCAGGCCAGGAGTCAAAGCTAATTTTGTGTCTGGTCCTGAGCATTGTTTGAGCATCCTCAACATCCTGCTGATATTAATGGATGCTGCAAATGCTTTGACTTCTTGGGATCAAGCCCTTTGAAGTCAACCATGAGAGGCTCCAACCAAAAGAAGTGCCTATAGTGTGCATGGCCTTCATTGCAAGGATCTTGGCATGGAAGCCTGGGAGAGGGCTGCTGGTGGGTAGCGGGAGCGTGAAGCAGCCTCCCCCATCCTATCCTGCTTCCCATTACCCTTCACTTCCTCCCAGGGCCATTCCCCATTTTGCTAGCCACCATTTCAGCCTCTCGCCTCCCTCTCCAGAAAGGGCCTGTTGCAGCCAACAACTACTGAGTCCTTCCACCACAATGCCAGCTGCTTCATGCTACCTAGGCACCAAAGGGAGCATCAAAAGCACGGAAGAAAACTCCCTGCTCTCAGGGCTGATGCACAGTGGCCCCTGATCACGGAGAGGAATATCACTGCTTGGTCCCTGCAACCCACCTGAATAAGAGATTCAAGCGAGGCAGAAATACATGACACCAAGCAGCTTTGGCTACAACTTTCAATTAGCTTTCACAATTTCCTTCACATGCATCGTTTTTTCTGCCACCCCATAAAAGTCACTCTGTGACTAGCATCCAGAGTTGGATGCAAATACAAGCAACAATGTCAGTCACCACTGCCATTCCTGCATACCAAATAGCAAAGGTCTCTATTCTAACACAGAGTGCAATGAGCCTCTGTCCTCCAGGCTGATTAAATGGGTGGTATGAAAATTCTCACCTGACTGACCACCCACATATGTTTTGTCTGAGCAGATTGTGAATGCTTCCTGGACCACTGCCATTTACCAAAGGGCATGGCTATGTACCACCATTCACAGGCTATTTCATGGAGAAGAGGCAGAAGAGATAAAAGCTAAGAAATAAGTTGTCAGCCAAACTAAAACTCACATCTCAATGCTCAAGTTTTTTTGGGAGGAAGAAAATGAAGGCTAGATTTAAAAAAAAAAAAACCAAAAAAAAAAAACCACTGTATGCATCCAAAAGCAACATACTGCAACTGCCAGAGAGAATTTGTTCTTGGTTTGGAGTTTCACACAGATTCAACCTTTTATTCCTTTATTTTGTATAACTATTTTTTGTTTGAAACTGCTGGCACTGAATAGTGCAACTATTCTCACTCTAAGAAAAGGGAGGCATCTTTCTCTGCTGTGAAAATTATGGTCATATCAGTAGTCAGTGTTCTCTGGTCTAAATGAAGACAGCTTAGAGACTGGCCCATGTCAACACTGGATCAGCTTTTGGATCGGAGCTGTGAATGAAGCTCTTCCCACCTACAATGAAGCCAACCTGGTTGAAGTAGGGATGTGTATACAAAACTTGGGGGTTTGGACTAGTGCAGCAAATGTACAAGGCAGTGTACAATAGGTGAATTGTGACGAACAATCAAGATCCTGTCTTGAAGAGGCTACATTCCAAAAAACCACTTGCAGTTACAGTACCAAATGAAACAAAAACTACAGGACCACTTCACAAAATAGATGTGCAAAAGACTTCTCTTAAGAGATAAAGCAAGAGGAAGTTTGTCATATTGTAAGTGAAACATCATTCCAAGAATGCTGGGCTGCTTGAAAGGAGGCATAGAGTTAGGAATGGACAAAGGGAGCAGCTAGGCCAGTAGTTCTCAACGAGGGATACAAATACCCCTGGGGGGGTACGCAGAGGTCTTCCAAGGGGTACATCAACTCATCTAGATATTTGCCTAGTTTTACAGCAGGCTACATAAAAATCACTAGTGAAGACAGTACAAACTAAAATTTCATACACAACAGTGACTTGTTTATATTGATCTATAAACTATACAATGAAAAGTACAATATTTATATTCCAATTGATTTATTTTATATATGGTAAAAGTAAGAGCCAGCAATTTTTAGTAATGGTGTGCTGTGATGCTTTTGTATTTGTATGTCTAATTTTGTAAGCAAGTAACTTTTAACTGGGGTGAAATTTGGGGGTATGCAAAACAAATCAGACTCCTGAAAGGGGTACAATAGTCTAGAAAGGTTGAGAACCACTGAGCTAGGCAACAGGCCTGGCTGGAGCATAAGGAACAGGAAAAAGGCATCAGAGTGCATTTATATTTCTTTTTTAAAAGCTGCTCTCCCCACAACCCTGCATTAGTTTGCAAACCCACTACCAGTTTTCAACATTCATTAAACTTATTAATCTCACAATAATGTATGTTCCACAGAATTTCCATAGCAGTCATGCAGGTTAGCTTTTGCTATGAAAAGTACATGAGATAGCTAGTTTCATCTGGACATAAGTTGATGGAGGAAAACATAAACTGCTCCAGGCTCTTGAGAAACCACTGTAAGGCTGCACTTGGGACACAGCAAGTTCACTGTCGGTATTCCATTAACTAGGTTCTTAAAGAGAAATTTACCTACCATTTCAATTATACAGAGCTCTCCCTCCTTGACTCAAGCCTAGCATACAACTTATAAACATGAAGTTTTTAAATAAAGCATTTGCACTACAAAATAAATCCAAGCTGCATCCATTCAAATCCAACATTTAGGTAAGTGTTGAATATATTGTCTTTTTTTCCTCCTAGGTAGCTCCATAAGCAGAGAAGAAAAGAAAAAATCAGGTCAGCTGTTACATGCTGCTTTCATTTCAATGGTGCAACCTTGCAACACAAAGGACTGAGAGGTCTTGCTCACTAGTCAACAAAGACAATCTCTAAAACTCACAATTGTGTGTGTCATGTGTAAGAAAGAACTAGATAAAGAGTAGAGCGTCTAACGCCAAGAAAAAAAAACCTCCATCTCATGGGACATTAACATCTTCCTACTAGAGGGGATAGGCAAGAAGAGAGCTGCCGTTTAAAATGCTTACTAGTAAACAAGAAGTAAAACCATAACACCTTGAAAAAAATATATAAAACTTTGAGTTGAACTGAGAGATTGTTCATTAGTCTCCCATTTTAAATTTAAGAAATCAGTTAAGCAGGAATCTCATTAAAATGTGACTATCCAGCTCACTACATAGCCTAGGCATTTGGTACATTTTCTTAGTAGTGACCCATACATTACAGTATGAACACATTAACTACCACCCTGGCCTGAAGTACACACCTGTGATACAATCTTTGCAGACAAAGAAGGGAAACGGTCATTAAGCAACATTAGAGTTACTTGTGAATACCAAACTACTCAGGTGCAGTACTGGTCATGCCCAAGGTTACAATTTAGTTCATTCAACCATATCCTATGTTAATGCATTTAGGAAAAAAACAGTGACCTAGGTCATAACTTTAGAGATCTAATAACAACCAAATGAGTGGGGCTACAGAGCACTTTAGCAAAACCATTCTGGTTTATTGGCCTTTAATAGTTCTGTAAGAGTGATAAAGATCGAACAAGAGAAAATAATCCCATTTCCCAATCAGAAACTCACGCAAGGACTTATTGGAAAAGTTCTCAGGGCACACGTACACCTTAGACATGTGTGCACCCTTAGAGCAGATGACAACATTGCAGAAAGATCATATTTTATCAGGTTTAGAATTACCCCACAGAGCCTTCTCTGGATTATTGACACTGTATTAAGAGAGAGAGAGAGAGTGTGTGTATACACACACACAATGTACACAGACACACGCACACTTCTAATACAGAGTCAATAATTCAGAGAAGGCTCTATGGGTAATTCTAAACCTGATAAAATATGATCTTTCTCCAATAATGTAAAGCTGCCCCGAGAGCAGATTTAAGTTGTTCTTTTACTTACTCGCTTTAGGGTTCCACCAGTCTCCAATACAAGCCTTTTAAACACTATGTGGCAACAAACGCAATTTTCTAGGTAAATGTTATTATAATGGAGTATTCTATAACATGTCTGGAAGAGCCAATTTACCGTGAGGATGCAAGACAGGAAAGAAAGGAGAGCGAGTTGGGGAGAGCACACAATTTACACCAAATACCTACCAGATAATCCATGTACTGGTGAATAGAGAGGATCTGTTGTTGCTCTGCTGTCCCAAGGGGCTCTCTGCTCCTCTCAGATGGGTTTAGGTGGGGAGTAGGTCTCTGCTGCCAGAACGTCTCAGGATTGTAAAGGGTTGGGTGGGTCTGCTGCTAGTCAGGAGGAGTTTGGGTTGGAAGGTCTCTGCTGCTAACGGGTCTCTGAAGCGTGGCGTCTCTAACGTTCTTTGCAGGAAAGTCTTTGGGGTGCAAAGGGGAGGAAAGTCTCCCTGGGTATGAGGAAGGTCTGTTACTCCTACTAGGAAGATCCTAGAGGAGACACGAAGGGTCCCTGCTGGCAGCAGGAAGGTGCAGTGGTCTCTGGTACTGCTGCTGAGTGGAGGGGTCCCAGGGGTAGGGGTGGGGTGGGGTCTCTGCAGCTAGTAGCAGGAAGGTCCCAGCGCGGTGGGTGGTCTTTGTTACTGGTGCTAAGAGGAGAGGTGCAGGGGGCTCTGTTCCTGGCAGGATGGTCCCAGCGAGGTGAGGCGGGGTCGGGTCTCTGGCAGGAAGGTCCCCCGGGCAGAGGGCGGGTATGTGGGGCTGTTGCTGCCTCCCTCCCCTGCCCAGACTAACCCTGCAGGCTTCTCCCCGCGACCGCCAGCGGAGCGCGGGGGAGGCGCACGGGACAGGACAGCCCAGCCCAGCCCAGCGCCTGTGGAGCCCGCAGCGCCCGCTGTTTCAGGAACTGGGGAGCGCTCTCCCCGCAGCGTCACCATCAGCTGATCACACACGTGGGACGCCGAGAGGAGACTCTTAAAGGGACACACACAGCGCTCGAGGGGAGACGTGCCCCGGGCGCGGAGAGGGGCGAGCGGGGCAGTGCAGGGAGGGGCTGGGGGCGGTGGATAGACCGCGGGGACCCTGGCTGCGGTCACGGCGCGTCCCGTGCTGACCGGGACCCCGGCTCCGATCCACATCTCAGGTCGTTTGGGGGAGGTTCCCTCAGCCCGGCTGCAAGAGGCAGCGGCGGCGGGTGTTCGCTGTTGCGGGGGGAGGTTGAGCGGCATGAAACGCTTCCTGCACCCCAGGGCGCTGCGCTTCCCGCCTGCCTCCCCCCGCAGCTGCAGCATTCCCCTGCTTCCCATGCGCCTGCGAAGCTGGGCGCACGTGCTCTCCCTCGGAGGTCCCTCCCTTTCTTATGTCTGCTTGCACTGGGCGCGGACCTCCCTTGGGGTCTCTCTGCCTATCACACACACCTCCACCCCCTGCTGCTCCATCTCCCTTCACTCCCTCCTTTGGGCGTGTCTTGCCCCCTTGCTGGTCTCTGCTCCCCTCGCATAGCCCCCATCACCTCAGTCCTGCAGCTAAAAAAACCATGAAGAGTCGGGTGGCACCTTAAAGACTAACAGAATTATTTGGACATAAGCTTTCATGGGTGAAAAATCCACTTCTTCAGATGCATGGAGACTCCTGCAGCTCTTGCTTGCTTCCCCTGCCACGCCCACCTGTGTGTTGCTCCCTGAGCCTGGTTGCCCTTTTCACCTGCACTTGTGATTCCCCTTTGTTTGATTTCCCCACCTCCCCCGACTTTTCTCCTTGTAATCCCCCCTTTCCTTTCACTGGTTTTGGTTACCCTTCCATTTTGTTTGTGCTCCCCCCATGCAACCCCAGAGGAGGAGTTGTCAATCTCATTAATGGTGGACCTGGCTTTTGGGTCACATAGTAAAATGTTCTTAAACAATTCCAAATTGTCATTCACATTTTTCTGATTAAATTCTTTCTCCCAGCTGATTTGACTCTTAGTTGTTTTCGCCTTTCTGAAGTGGTCCCTTTTAAAGCACCAAGTACATATAGTAGAACACTGTTTGTGTTTGTCTGAGCCTCCATTATCTGGCTCTCCCTATAACCAAATGGGCTGCCGGAGCCCCACCCAATCTCCTATCTGATTTTTTGATGGTCCGATCTGGCCCTGGTCCCAATTAGATTGGATAATCGGGGTTCCAGTCTATATGATCTAAACTTAATTATGTTTGCACATTATAAATGTGATCTAATCCAAAGGCACAAAATGAGCTGAAACTAACTGCAGGAATAAAGGGAAACAAGAAAACTTTTTATCAATACATTAGAAGCAAGAGGAAGACCAAGGACAGGGTAGGCCCCCTACTCAGTGAGCAGGGAGAAACAGTAACAGGAAACTTGGAAATGGCAGAGATGCTTAATGACTTCTTTGTTTCGGTCTTCACCGAGAAGTCTGAGGGAATGGCTAACATAGTGAATGCAAATGGGAAGGGGGAAGGTTTGGAAGATAAAATAAAAAAAGAACAAGTTAAAAATCACTTAGATAAGTTAGATGCCTGCAAGTCACCAGGACCTGATGAAATGCATCCTAGAATACTCAAGGAGCTAATAGAGGAGGTATCTGAGCCTCTAGCTATTATCTTTGGTAAATCATGGGAGACAGGAGAGATTCCAGAAGACTGGAAAAGGGCAAATATAGTGCCCATCTATAAAAAGGGAAATAAAAACAACCCAGGAAACTACAGACCAGTTAGTTTAACTTCTGTGCCAGGGAAAATAATGGAGCAAGTAATTAAGAAAATCATCTGCAAACACTTGGAAGGTGGTAAGGTGATAGGGAATAACCAGCATGGATTTGTAAAGAACAAATCATGTCAAACCAATCTGATAGCTTTCTTTGATAGGATAACGAGTCTTGTGGATAAGGGAGAAGCGGTGGATGTGGTATACCTAGACTTTAGTAAGGCATTTGATATGGTCTTGCATGATATTCTTATCAATAAACTAGGGAAATACAACTTAGATGGGGCTACTATAAGATGGGTGCGCAACTGGCTGGATAACCGTACTCAGAGAGTAGTTATAAATGGTTCCCAATCCTGCTGGAAAGGTATAACGAGTGGGGTTCTGCAAGGGTCTGTTTTGGGACCGGCTCTGTTCAATATCTTCATCAACGACTTGGATATTGGCATAGAAAGTACGCTTATTAAGTTTGCAGATGATACCAAACTGGGAGGGATTGCAACTGCTTTGGAGGATAGGGTCATAATTCAAAATGATCTGGACAAATTGGAGAAATGGTCAGAGGTAAACAGGATGAAGTTTAATAAGGACAAATGCAAAGTGCTCCACTTAGGTAGGAACAATCCATTTCACACATACAGAATGGGAGGAGACTGTCTAGGAAGGAGTATGGCAGAAAGGGATCTAGGGGTTATAGTGGACCACAAGCTAAATATGAGTCATCAGTGTGATGCTGTTGCAAAAAAGCAAACATGATTCTGGGCTGCATTAACAGGTATGTGGTGAGCAAGAAACGAGAAGTCATTCTTCCGCTCTACTCTGCGCTGGTTAGGCCTCAACTGGAGTATTGTATCCATTCTGGGCACCGCATTTCAAGAAAGATGTGGAGAAATTGGAGAAGGTCCAGAGAAGAGCAACAAGAATGATTAAGGATCTAGAGAACATGACCTATGAAGGAAGGCTGAAGGAATTGGGTTTGTTAAGTTTGGAAAAGAGAAGACTGAGAGGGGACATGATAGCGGTCTTCAGGTATCTAAAAGGGTGTCATAAGGAGGAGGGAGAAAACTTGTTCATCTTAGCATCTGAGGATAGAACAAGAAGCAATGGGCTTAAACTGCAGCAAGGGAGGTTTAGGTTGGACATTAGGAAAAAGTTCCTAACTGTCAGGGTGGTTAAACACTGGAATAAACTGCCCAGGGCGGTTGTGGAATCTCCATCTCTGGAGATATTTAAGAGTAGGTTAGATAAATGTCTATCAGGGATGGTCTAGACAGTATTTAGTCCTGCCATGAGGGCAGGGGGCTGGACTCGATGACCTCTCGAGGTCCCTTCCAGCCCTAGAATCTATGAATCTATGAATCTAATCATGATCATCACATATCTAAGTTATCATTCATTTTTAGTTCTGTGATCAGTTCCTCTTCATCTGTCAAGATGCGGTCTAATATAGAATGCTCTGTATTGGAGTCAACATCTTTTGAAGGAGGAAATTGTTATCTATAATATTTAGAAATGCCAAGGATATTTTAGTATGGGAAATATGAGACCTCCAGCATATCACTCACATTGAGTCCCCCATGATCACTTAGCCTTTTCCCCCCTACACATTATAGATAGGTGCATAAGGAGGTGGTCAACCACTTCCCTAGTGTGATCTGGTGGGGATTAGTTGATGTCTGCTACCACCCATCTTATGCTTTATTTGTTAGGACATTAATCCATATGCATTCAGGATCATATTCTTCCAAGTTATCAGTGTCACAAACAGATAATACCATTTTTAACAGAGTGCAACTCCCCCTCCCCTTCTGCCCACTGAGTCCTTCCTAGATAAAATCAAGTTTTATAATCTAACATTCCAATCATGGGACTCATCCCACAGATATTAGTAATACCAAGTAGGTCAAATTTAGAAATCCACATTCCTCTGGTTTGTTACCTAGATTCCTAGCATCAGTGTACAGTATAAGCAATTAAACAAGTTCTTGTCTTCATGTTGTTTGATTAATTTTGTTCTCAACATCTCGACTTTGTTATGCACTCATATCATCACTTTTTTTTACCCTCCCCTTTTGTTTGAGTTTAACATGCTCCTGACTACACTGGCCAGCCTGTCCCTGAGAAGATTGGTCACCCTTCTACTGAGGTGGAGGCCATCCAAACTATCCCATCCCATCCCCCTAGAAGATGAATGAATGTTCCACAAAAACAAACCCCTCCACCCTACACCACTTACCTAGCCAGCAGTTCACTTCCAGAATCTTCTCTTCCTTTACTCAGGTTTCTCTAGTTAAAGGGAAAGTAGTTAAAAATGAAAGTATTATTTAATACGTTACATTTCAAATGCTTTAACTGTTTTTTCCTTATTTGCTTTATCTTTAAGAAAAGATTAAAGGATTTTTAAATGGCATGTTTGCATGGGACTAAGCACGTTCAGATCTCTATATACCAAACCCTAAACCTTGTTTAACACTATTTAACGTTAGAGGTGGGCCAGGGTAGGTTAACACCTTTGATTCTTAAGGTCCCTGTATTCCCTCTAAATTAATACAACTCCCTCCCCACTTACACCTCTGTTGTGGGATGAGGAGGAACACATAGGAAGGGTGGTGCTGCACTGGAATTCCACCAGCATTGAGGAACAGGAAAGCATGGTCCTGCCCAAAGGTCACAGGGACTGTTGACAGGAGCCAGCCAGATGATGACCAGACGTCTATGGTTACAGGAAGGCCTCGATGGCATACAGCAAGCCAGACAGCAAACAGTCCTGATGCATCCCTCAATGGAGGGTGCCAGGCTTGGTGAGGACACAGTTGAGCTTGACTAGATACTCAATAGAGGCAAACCCAATGGAGGAACCCAATGAAGAAGGGACCAGAGCCAAACACTTGCAGAGCGCCCGTGAGATACTCATGATCCACCCTGTCAAATGCCTTCTGAGGGACAAACAATCCAGAGATCATTTATCTAGGGAAAACCTGTTCCTACGTCTCAACTGAAGCAGAAGCTAGATTAAGAGGGTCTGTTTTGATTAGGTGGGGAAGTGATAGGAGCAGTAATTTAAGAATCCTGACCAGCTGATTTCTGCAAGTGGTCATTGATCACATATAACAGGATCAAGATACGGAGGTTGTTTAACCAAAGCTTTGAAAAAATTTTCATGAAGATGTATGAAGTACTTGGTTTTGTTTAATACGTTCAGAGTTCTGCTCCCATTTTTAAAAAAAATGCTTTTTTCATACACAGACCATATTTATGATAGATAAATTTATGTCACTTTCCCCTGAGCTTGTCTGCTGCCATACCTAAAAGTGATTTCAGATACCCACTACAACTGGTATCAACTCTTTTTCCATTCTAGACTTCAGGATAGCACTTATCTCAGAGAGAGAAGAGCAGGGTTTAGGACAGGTCAGCATCTCCCATTGGCTGGTTTAGACACAGAACTGCCTACAGAGCCACAGAACTGCCTACAGAGCCAGAGCTAGGCATCACCAGACTAAGCAATTGTTTGGGGCCCCTAGTAATTATTAGTATGTGTTTTTTGGGTGGGGGGAATATTCTTCCTCAGGACCCCTAGTGGGCTAGCACCAGCACTGGCTGCCTAACATGCTAGGTTTGTGGATCACATTTTTAAGCACTTCTCTCTCCCCATTCATCATATAGGGAGCTTTGTGGATTGCAGTGTTGTTCCTGTGATTTTCTAGGTGTCTTAAAGTTAGGCACCATGATGCTCAGTGTTGCAATGCATAAGTCCATTGGTGCATTCCACACTTACTATTTCATGTTTTCTAAGATAATCAATGTTTTTGTGAGCAATTTATCTTTTTAAAAAGGCTAATATTTTAGGTTACCCCCCACATAAATTAATCTATTAGCATGCAACAGATTAGGAAAAATCTTCTCTCTTTTTTAGGAATTATTCAAGAGTTTGTTACACCACTGCCTGATTGTGGAATATCCCACAATGGGGCTAACAGCTTCTAGCTGAAACCTCTTAGCTAAAAGCTGTAACTAAACACAGACACTTCTTCTACGCTGGAACTGAAAGGGGATTGGAGCCTCTAGAACAGTGGTTCTCTAACCTATTTAGTTGGGGGGGCCTTCTTTGTTTCTGTAGTAGGTAGAGGGGGGCATAAACCACAAGTACATATACTGCCACCCAGCTCTGAAGGCAGAGCGGAGAGCAGCAGCTGCTGGCTGTGCGCCCAGCTCTGAAGGCAGTGCTGCGCCAGCTGCAGCACAGAAGCAAAGGTGGCAATGTGGGAAAAAAGTAATATTCGTCAATATCACTTTTCACAGTGGATTTAACACCTCATTGCCACCCTTACTTCTGCTCTGCTGCTGCCACCCCAGGGCTGACAGCCAGAGACCCACTGCCTCCACGTGAGGACTGGGTCTGCAATGCTGAGTATTACCTATTGCCACCAAGTAACTAGCAGCTCCAGAAGCTGAAGAATAATTCTTCAATCCACAGAAGTATGGGCAAGTTCAACTGAGCACTTCTGTAAAAAGAAAATTGTGGCTACAAATATGCATAATGTTTCCTACAAATCCAGCTAACTTCTCAGCAAGAATATCCTACCAAGCTTTGTCATATTGTATGCAATTTGGGTTTGATCTGCAAATGTGCTGAGCATCTCCTGTCATCAACTGTGGTTTACTTCAGTATGAGTTGACTGTCAAGTGCTCAGAACCTTGCAGATTCAGGCCCTTAGGCCACTAGCAAGCTACAAATTCTAAAGACAGATTGAATTGTTTGTATAATTAGTTTATGCAGTGTAGTTGTGGCTATGCAATCCCAGGATATTAGGAAGACAAGATGGATCCAATAAAAGATTCTCACACATCTAGTCTCTTATAATTAGCTTGTTAGTTACTAAATGATCAGGTATGAAGAGGCCAATGCAACGCAAGAGAATGCCAATGCTTGTATTTCCAGCCACAGCTGGAAAGCATTATAATTGGTTCAAAATTAATTTTGAGTGAGGTACTCACTACAACAGCTTATTCAGCAAGCAACACCTTGGAAGGTAATCGATGGTCAGCAGTGCTTAATTTGTAATGAAAGAGGTACTGAGGCTATGAACTGCCAAGCCTAGGAGTGCTGGGGCTCAGCCCTGGCACAAATTAAGCACTGATAGTCAGACATTGATTGCTTACTATAACGATAGCATTTTCATTTGAGGTCTCAAAAATTAAGCAGGTTCAGGCCAGGTCAGTACTCAAATGGAAAACTTGCCAAGAA
Organism: Chelydra serpentina; assembly: GCA_037349315.1. NCBI lineage: Eukaryota > Metazoa > Chordata > Testudines > Chelydridae > Chelydra > Chelydra serpentina. The sequence continues at coordinate 77,771,260 of JBAIAC010000042.1, read as the reverse complement.
ATCCTGTGAGCTGCGGGAAGTGGTGCTATTCAGTTAACAGGTGGCACACTTCCCTAGGTGAGTATGAAGTGATGTTCCAATACGGGCCACTGTGCTGCCTTAGAGAAGGGGTCTCCGAACTTTAGGAGATGAGGGCCACATTAGATTTTTAAAGGGGCTTTGCGGGCCAGCTTTAGGTCTCGCTGCCGAAATGCCGCCGAGGCAGCGGCAGCAATTGGTTGGGGTGCGGGGCCCGATTTTGATGGGGCCCCACCGCCGAAATTCTGCTGAGGCGGCGGCAGCTTTTGAGCTGCTGCCGAAATGCCGCCAAGGTGGCAGCAATTGGTTGGGGGGCCGGACAAATTGAAGCCGCGGGCCAGATCCGGCCCCTGGGCCGTAGTTTGGAGACCCCTGCCTTAGAGCAAAGATGTCTTGCAGCAGATCCCAGGATTCAGAGAATAGGTCTAAGTTGTTTCTCCTTGGTAGGGTGATTCTCTCTATTGTTTCATGGCGTGTACAGTATTTGTATTATTATAGCACCTTGAAGTCTAGTCCAGGACCAGGAGTAGGGTTATATAGTATCTAGCACAAACTCAGAACAAAAAGAGAGTATCGCTGGCCCAAAGAGCTTACAATACACTAGGTACAAGTTCCATCTTCCACTCTGTGAATGGGGGAGGTTTAGGATCTTTCCAATATCATCTTTTATATAAAGCAAATACTGTGACATATGACAATATGGAATTGTGCACATCAAGGCAAAAGTGAACAAACGTATGAAGAGAGCCACATTATTAAACACCTCATGAGACAGGACTAAACTTCATTTGGTAGATTCTCATATGATGATTATAGTTCTTCTTATTAAATGTTTATATTTCAGTAGCACCTACAGGTCCAGCCCCATTATAATAGGCACTGACCAAACATATAACAAAGACGTGGTCCCTGCCTGTAATGGGGTTCACTTACTGCTGGGTGCCTTCTTGTGATTGGGTCTGAGGATTAGCTCCACTCAGGTCTGTCGCTCTTTTCCTCCCACTGGGCGCTGCCGCCTGGACTCAAGTGCTCCCTTTTCATGACTCAGCCCTCCAGGCAAGTCACTATACCATCCTCCCCTTCCAAGGTATCAAAATCCCACTACATCAGCTGTCCTCAGGCCACTCCAGACAGTCTGCAACTCCAGGTTTCTTGCCAAACTCTGTAGCCCCAAACACACCTCCCTTCTCCCAATGAGTGACTGCAGACTACTTCCCCTGCAGTACTCATCTATTCTCAGCTTCCTCCATCCTTCCCAGCTGGGTTCCCTCTTCACTTGGTGCTTGTCCTGCAAGCCTAAATCTCCTCCAAGGTGCAGCCTACCAGTTAATTGACCTAATTTAACCTGCTCTGCCTTGTTGTGGGGTGGATACCCCATCACACTCCCCGAAAGAGTTTACATCTAAATACGATACTCCTCCCAAACACATTTATCATCATCCCTCCAAACCCCATTCTTATCTTTCCTTTTCTTTCTTTCTTGAGTCTCACTTCAAACAGCGGTATAAAGTGAATGTCCATGCTTTAAATGTAACTTTTGTATTGCCTTTTTTTTTAAGGAATGCAATATACATTGACAAAAGATCTGTTGAAGAAGAGCTCACCAGATTCAACCAACACAAACCACAAATGAAGTAGGCATGAAATAGGCACCAATGTGTCTATATGGTCATGGTCATGGGAGCTGTAGAATGTTCTGGCAATAAGGTCTTAGTTGACTGGAATTCAGATTATTCATTGAGTGTCCTCATTGTCTGCTGAAACCTCAGGTGCCTTTTCTTAAAATGACAGGCTTGCCAGGGTCATTTTAAACCATGAGTCTATTTTAGGTGGACAATGAGACATCCGTTGTTTCTCATGACTTTATGATTGTACAATCTGGTCTTACAACTTGTGCACAGTATCAACTTTTAAATTCTGAATAATCACTACCGGCAGGAATTACCATAGCACCTTCTACATAAAGGACATCTTTCATAAATTAAAGTACCTTGTTCCAGAATTTTGAATCAATGGACATTTCCAGAAGAGCAGGAATTAAGTCTGGTTCAGGATTTTTCCTCTTATGACTTACTGTTTGTATTGCACTAGTACCAGAGGCTTCAATCAAGATTAGGACTCCATTGTTCTAGGTACTGTACCAAGACAGATTTATGGAGATTTAAACAGACTAATGACCTATTAATATTGAAATTAGAAGAGGTCTGCTGAGCTTTGATACACAAGCTATGTTCCTATAAGTTTGGCAAGCTTCAAGTCACAGTACAAAAATATTTATATAGTTTGGTTTTTGGATCAAAGTAGTAGTTAGACAATGTTGACTTATTGTCAAAAAACTGAAAACTAAAAAATTCAGCCAAAAACCAGAAATTTTGAGATAAATGTTTTCACCGAAAACTAAAACTTTCCTCTGGAAAGTGGACAGTTCTGATGGAAATTTTTCAACTCTATTCTTGGATGACCTAAATAAATAATGTGATTTTTTGTTTATTTTGAAGTAGCATCTATTCCATTCTGCTAATTGATAGTTTTTACTGATGTACAGTGCCCAGATGGCTTCGTAGAGGAATGCTAGGATAAGTCTACCATGGGGACATTTTTGTTCCTACTTTCTAAATACATTTGTTTTAAATAGACCTTTTCTCAGTTCAGGGCAACTGGACCTGTATTTCCCCTCGATGGTCCATTAAGGGAACTCACTCTCAGACTTCCAGCTCCCCAGCTGCATCTCACTTGCGTCTCTCCCCATTCGGAGCAGGGTTTCTCCAGGCTGCACAGTTCCCTGCCTTCTCTGTGAGCTCCCCAGCAACTCAGACTGCCTAAGCAGGTCTGCTTTGCTTTTCTCCTCAGAGGCTGTAAACAAGGTAATTGCCCACAGTTATAAGGTACCACACAGATTTTCCTATGCTGTACCTTTATTCTTAAGGTGAAAGCATTACAGAGAAAACATTAAAACAATAAAAGAATCTACAGCATGCTAACAAGCTTACTGGAGATCACCCCAATTCCATCAAGGACTCTGTTAGGAGTCAGTCCTTCAAACCCCACCAAGGGGGTTTTCTGTGGTCACAAGTTCATAATACCTTTTGCTCAGAACAAGCCCTCCACCCCTGAATCTAAGAGTCATTCCTTTATATGGTTTGGGCCTCTGATCTTGTCCTCAGGGCAAAGCTTCAAAAGGCTGAGTTCTTGCATCACCAGAGGGGGTATATTTGCACACACCTCCCCCTAGAGATGTCCTGGGAAACCCACTTAACTTTAAAAGTTTATTCTTGTCTGGCATGTTGTTTCAAATAGCCTTTGAAGCTCATAACACCTCCCAGGGTTTATATTAGTCATGTCTCCCCGCTAGAGGCTTTGCATACAATCCCACAATAATATATAAACATTTGCATTTTTAAATACAATGAACTCCTAGCATACTTAAAACTTTATTCAATCAGATATAACTTAATTCAGTAAGGTTTGTCCAAGATACTGCAGGAAATTGCTGTATCTGTCGCAAATGACCAGCAATGAGGAGGAGGTTATTCTTGAAAGACAAAGCCCGAGCATCCAATATATGTACCATTTTTACTCCTACCACACTGTACTTATATGTTCAGATTTTCATTTCATTTCAATAAAATGAGGTAAAGAGTAAATTGTGCACGGGCAGTGCATGGTGTACAGGGATTGGTGCCTACAAAGTGACCAAGCCAATCCCATAATGTGTAATGCAATGTACAGTAAATGCAATGCAATGTGTAAGTGTATATAATGGAAGAGATTGGTTGTGTAACTTTGGATGTGTGGTACGCTCTATACTGATCAACTCAGTGCAGCTTTGTTGTATGCTAGATAAAGGAACTCAAGTGATGAGACTGGAGTTGAACTGAGTTCTTGGGGAACCGCATGGATGAGGTCCTGTGGAAACCCCAACAAAGTCTAAAAGTATATTCTGATAACTTTAGAAAGCCAGCAAGAAACTTGCATGTGACAGGCTGTTGCTGGAATCATATCCTGTAGAGATCCAGAAAGACATGGGAATGGAAAAGGAACTGATTAAAAATAGAAAACTAAGAATACTTGTGGTGAGAAGAACTTGGGGAAATTTTAAATTGAGTCCAACAGGCCCTTGGCTGTATTTAATTTATGTAAGTGACTGAGAGTAGAGGGGCCAGCTGTAAAAAGTTACATTTATTCATGATGCTTGGGGGAGTGATGAAACTGCTTGGAGTAACTAAAACTGAAAAGATTTGCACATCTGCTTTGTAAGTGAACTGACATACTGGCAAATGTAAAAAAAACCACTATACAATTGGCAAAATATCACCACGGGATCCCCAGAGGACCATGGACAAACATCAAGGGGAAGCAAGACCTCTTGGTCAAAAACCTATTACATTTAAAATCTGTCTTCCTGCAGAAGCTTCTATCCCACATGCATATACAGAATTTGCTGCCCTCCTACACGGTTGTACTGACTGTGCTGCAATTAGGCGTAGCTAAGAGTTCCTGCAGTCAAGCAGGGTACATTAGAAGGAAGGAAAGCGGAATCAGAAAAGGATTGTACACTTCACCCATTCTCCTCCCTCTCCCCATTTTCCAAAATGATTATTTCGCTTTTAGATGGGCCTGCTACCAGAATAACAACAGGAAACTTAAAAACAAAGGTTAATGGGCCAGGTGAGAAGAAACCAAAATAGTTAGGGGACAAATTCTCACTCAGACATACTAATGCTATTCTAGAGTAACTCCAGTGAATAAGGAGGAACTTGCACCTAAAGTCCCTAACTAAGAACAGACAGAATTCACAAACAATAAATTTAGCTTTGCTTGTGTGTGTGTGTTTCATCTTTATAGTTTGATGTTTTCTACTCCTTTATTACATTGCCATTACCTCTCTTCATTAACAGTAAAATATTCCAAAGAAGGGAAATAGGTTGATATATGAATGTAGATCTGGATGGTGAATTTTGTGTGATCAGTAGTCTGACTCGTATTAGGCATGCACCTAGCAAGGTCTGACAACAATCTAGTCTGGAAATAATGAAGGCCAATAATAAAACCTCAGTGGCTGAAACTTCCAAGTTTGGACTTATGGGGACTCTATTTCTTAAATGAAAAACAAAAAACTTTGTAACAAAATGGATGTGATCCTTAAATGAGAACCTTGTATCTAAAAGATTTTTAAAATTGTCTGATGCATAGAGGGAGTATTAGGGGCCTGAATTCACTTAAAGAACATGCTCAACTTTAAGCATATGCTTAAGTTCATCCCAATTCAGCAAAGCACATAAGGACATACTTAAGTACCATTAACTTAAGTGTTCTTAGATGTTCTTCAGTGCTTTGCTGAATATGGTTGAATTCAAGCATGTGTTTATTAGTAAAACACATATTTACATTCATTTCTGTACCAGGGCTAAGTGGCAGTGTTATAAGAATATAAGAATGGCTCTACTGGGTCGGACCAATGGTCCATCTAGCCAAGTATCCCGTTTTCTGATGCTTCTGTCTTCCAGATGCTTCCGAGGGAATTAACAGAACAGGGCAATTATTGCATGATCCATCCCCTGTCATCCAGTCCCAGCATCTGGCAGTCAGAGGTTTAGAGACACCCAGACCATGGGGTAGCATCCTTGACCATCTTGGCTAATAGCCATTGATGGATGTTTCCTCCAAGAACTTATCTAATTCTTTTTTTAACCTAGTTATACTTTTGACCTTCAAAATATACTCTGGCAACAAATTCCACAGGCTGACTGTGTGTTGTGTGAAGAAGTACTTCCTTTTGTTTGTTTGAGGGACTCTGGGTCTTGTGTTATGTGAAGGGGTAAATAACACTTCCTTATTCACTTTCTCCGTCCCAGTCATGATTTTATAGACCTCCATCTTATCCCCCTTTACTTGTCTCTTTTCCAAGATGAACAGTCCCAGTCTTTTTTAATTTCTCCTCATATGGAAGCTGTTCCTTATTCTGCTCATTTTTGTTGTCCTTCTCTGTACCTTTTCCAATACTTGCAAACCTTTTTTGAAATGGGGTGACCAGAACTGCACTCAGTATTCAAGGTGTGGGCATACCATGGATTTATATTGTGACCTTGTGGTATTTTCTGTCTTATTATCTATCCATTTCCTAATGGCTCCTAACATTCTGTTAGCTTTTCTGACTGCTGCTGCACATTGAACACATTTTTCAGAGAACTATCCACAATGACTCCAAGATCTCTTTCTTGAGTGGTAACAGCCAATTTAGACCCCATTATTTTGTTTGTATAGTTGGGATTCTGTTTTCCAATGTGCATTACTTTGGATTTATCAACATTGAATTTTATCTGCCTTTGCTGTCCTGTCACCCAGTTTTGTGAGATCTCTTTGTAATTCTTCACAACTTTGGACTTAAAACATAAGTCAGAACATAAAATCTGAAAGCATTAAGAACATGCATATCGAAATTTACTTTATGCTTATGCTCCAGGGCTCCCATGGAATCATAAAAAAATCTAGGAATAATATTGGTCTAATAACAGAATTTTAGGTCTTATCAACTAGACTGAGGATTAGCAACTTTGTTGAAGGAAATGGGAATATGAAAAAAGCTCATGTCATTTGCAGGTGATAACCTCCAAGGATCACTTTTTAATTTAAAAGCAGGAAATATTGGTAGAGATATGGAACTCTGAGAAAAAGTAGACAGGGTAGATAATATAACCCTATTGACTGAAACAAACAAGATCATTAGACAAGCTTACAAATAAATCTTTGAAGGATTTTTAGGTTTCAGTTGTAACTGGCCATGAAGCATTTTGAGATACTTTTGTATGAAAGATATTACACACATTTGGAAGGGGCTGTACACTTAGGAGAGAAAGGCTGAAGCACTAATATACCAAAAGAATCCTGCTGACCGAGCAAATCAATTACTTTCCTCTCCGCTGGAACATTTGGTACATTTGTGAACTTCTAAGAAAATGAATCTCAGAAGACAGTGCAGTGCTATAAAATAACCATGGAAACAGGAAGAAGGAAGCATACCTAGCAGCAAGTATTTCTCCCCCTCCAACTGTACTTATTTAGCACACACAGTATGTCCAGGGTCTATAGCAGGGTCATTATTAAATAGTTTCTCTGCGTCACCCATCTGCCCCTCTGATTCCCCTACACAGCTCACAAATTCAGATTTTCTAGTGGCATCTATATTTTAAAATACACCTCTAAATTGTAGGAATAGCATAAATTGAAGTTAATAACTAAATATTTTCCAATGGCCATGCCCCCTAGACTCACTAGGAGGTCCTCACTCAACGAAGTCCACACCCATCTCTTTCCATCCTCTCATGAAATGCTTAACCTGCTTAACAAAATTGGAGATCAATCCTGCACACTCAGTTCTGGGCACATGGTTTACTAGCTGAAGTAATCTCACTGGTTTTAATGAAGCTACTCAATGTAGTAAGCACTACATCTTGTAGTAAGTTTTTGCAGCACTGGGCCCCTAAAATGTACTCATTTCTCTTTTACTTAGATGTTGAAGGATAAATTAAATTAAATTGCAGCAAAGGAGATTTAGATTAGACATTAGGAAAAACTTCCTAGCTGTAAGGATTATTAAGTACTGGCACAAATTACCTTCTGAGGGATGGTTTAGGTAATACTTAGGCCTGCCTCAGTGTAAGGAACTGGACTAGGTGACATATCGAGGTCTCTTCCAGACTAATATTTCTATTATTCTATATGGTAGTCTCCCGCTTAGAAAACAAATATACAAGATTTTTTTCCTCCAAGATAGAGTTGGAATAACTATGTTTTGATAGAGTAATCTGTTATAACTGCCATCTTTTAGAAGCTGGTTCAGCAAGATACTTAACCATGTACTTAAATCCCACTAAAGTCATGGGACCTAACTATACTCAAGTGCTCTGCTGAATCAGAACCTTAGTTTGTTTCTTTAAAATGTTGTATTTATTAATTTTTTTTTGTATAGAGCTCTAAAACAAAATACAATAGGCCAAATTCTAACTTTCCATTGGTTTAAATCCAGAGTAATTTTAACTTCAGTGCAATTACTTGTTATCCTGGCCCTATATTTAAAATTACATACCAAAAACAACTTTAAAAGAATGTTACATTTGCAAAGTCAAGGACTCAATAGTTAAGAAATGCCAGAAATAAGGTTGTCTGTGCCATGTGCTAGGCACTGGTCGCACATAACAATACAGCCATTGCCCAAAGAATCTGTGGTCCTCACTCCTTTTATTTACTTAAGAAACACACTTATATGATCCTGATAGTAGTGGCATGCTGTACGAGTAAGCAGAATATCTTTCTATTTATCCTTCTATTTGATGTAGGAACAACGTTAGGGGTTAGCCCATGAGTTCCAGCATTTGCCTGACATGCAGCCTACACAAAGGGCAGTGTACCAAGTGCCCTGTTAGTTTTTTTGAGCATAAAGGCAGCCTTAGACGTACATTAACCCTCATCTCTGAATACAACTTTAATACTCTCATTTCATTTCATTTCTGTTGTGTTTTGCAAAACACATAATGCATCTTAACACATTGCTGGAAATATTCACAACATTCCTTGGTAATTTTGTGTCATTTAGAAGAGAATAAGGTTTTTGTCTGTTGCAGCAGTAATTTGTTGGCTTTGGCCTTTCCTGGGAGAGAAGATCCAGTCTTGCAAAATACTGAACACGTTCAGCTGTCAGGAAGAGCCCAGTCCTATTCCTATTAAAAGCAACAGGATTATTGCCATTGTCTTCAATGGGAGCAGGAGCAGTATTATCTGACCTTTGTATTATAATTTCCACATTTCTGGGAATCTTTCCATTAACTTCAATGGGCTTTGAATAAGGCCCTATGCACCCCGTTTAAGAGCCAGATATTACACACACTTAACACAATGAATGTCAGTTCTTGAGTTCTAGGCTACTCTTGAATCTCACTTGTTCGGACCATTAGCACCTGGAAGTACAGTGTGGCAGAAGTGATGTCCCTTAGCCCTCAGGCACTAGGTAACAGTGCATGCTGTGTCACTTCTGGGCACAGTCAAATATTTCTAGACTAGTCAAATACCAGCCCAGGCTCAGAGGAGAATGACAGCCCTCTCAGCCTCTTCCAGAATTACTGTTTGTCAAAAATAATTTCCCTAATAAGTTTATTATGCTTTACCTTGACTCAGTTTCCACAGAAGCATTCCTTTATTAATCCAAAGACCACCTCGGTGTTGGTTACATCCAAAATATCAATATAAGCATATACACACACCCTTATATTCTATATCCTAACAAGAATACAGGTATGAGCACTGGCTGAATACTTGCAACCGGATAAGACCCAGGGGACACTTTGCCATAATGGCAAGACTCCAGAGGGGTAAGGAAAAGCTCTGACAAAGAACCCCTAGAAAACTTTGCTTTTTATACCCTATAACAAACAAGTGATATCATTACTGGTTATTGGACCTTAGCTATTTAGGGTTGCACTCTGCTCTCTTCAAGGTTTTCTGCTTATCCCACCTTGCCATATAATTTCCCAACTTCTAAGCAATTCTAACCAATTATTTACTACACCTGGTGCCCAATCAACCATGTTCTTTATTTCCCAAACCTTAAATAAGGTAATGCTGGTATTGCAAAGGGTTACTACGAGTTTAACACAAACCGTCCTTCTTTCAGTTCATTCTTTTTGGTCATATGCTTTGGACCTATTACTCATGCTAATATCCAAACTCAATTTAAAAATAAAATAGTTCAGTCAGGTCTAATGTGGGCCTATATTCCTATACTGTTTCTCCTTTCCACTGAATATCTGTGTTTCCCAGAGCTGTATTAGTCTGAAGAGGGATCTCGTTTTGTTATCTTCTGCTCATATTTATAACCTCCCTTCATATTATTTCTATTGATTGCTATATTTCATCTACAGTGTGCCTCCTGATAAGAGACAGCATGGCAGTTAATGTATTACCATATAATCTTATGAATTCAGGTCAAAGGCTACACTTTAATCTGTAACTGCCTCTCTAAGGTAAACTGTCCTGAGTGCAAGTGAGGAAGTGAGGTAGCTTGTTGTTATTGTTTTTAAATGGTTCAATCAAAATAAACTGAATAGACTCCCAAAATGAACCAAGTGAGGCCACATAATTCCCCTTCAAGTACCTTTTTACCTATCCAACTAGCTATGTTTGACCTGCTTTGGAAAAAGCACTGTACCTCAGAACTCACCCTTAAACTGTGGTTAATTTCCAAAAGCAAGACTGCTCCTCAACTCATGCAAGAACTTGCAATAAGAGGCAACAAAACTCAATCCTTTGGGAGAGGTACTGAGCCCTGAAACGTTATCCTTCTGACATTATCACTCTCCACCCTGTGTCCTCTTTCCTCTGATAGCACAGAATGCCAGGAATACCCTTAGGCAGGGATGGGGATGGGTGGAGCAGACACACAATGAGGCCTCTGCACTCCTTATACATCAGGGAGAGGGCATCCAGAGAAGTATTGGGGCAGACTGAGGTGGCAGGCACTGGTTCTGTCCTGATTCAGATCCAGTGACTTGCTGCACCACATGTACGGTGCTTGAAGGGACAGTGACTACTATTTTAGTTCAAAGATCAGAACAGCAGCAGCAGTGGGGTTACAGAAGGGCTGCCCCAAAGCCCCAGGGCTTGCCCCAGAGTTTGACGCATAGATTACATCTCAGCCTAACCTCCCAATTAGGTCTTGATACTGAGCCCACTGAAGTCAATGGAAAAGCTCCCACTGACATCCATTGACTACAATGGGTGCAGAATAAGGCACTTAGTTGCCAACACATGCCCATTGCCTTTGCCTTTGTACAGGAAGGTTGAAGGAGAATATTATCCTTTTATGATACTGCTGCTCTTGCAGAGCTGTTTGGACACTTTGTGGCATTTGAGCCACCAGTTTAAGATAGCTCTGTCAGCTGTTATAACACACAACACCACATACATTGTTTACATTCTTTTTACCACTCCCCTCATCAAATCACAGATTTGTCTTCCCCCTAATGAATCACAGTAATAATTAGGCTAAACTCCATATGAAATAGCTACTTACCTTACAGTAAGTATGATTCTTCAGGATGGTCTGTGTGGAGGATCCCACTCATGGTGTGCTGGCGCCCCTGCACAGGAGTTCGTAAGTTTTACTCTAGCAGCATCCTCTAGCGGGCGCCCATGTATCCTCAGGCTCTTGTGCTCCCCTTCCCAAGAGCATAATGGGTAGAGTAACCCCAACCGCCAGCCATTTCCTTCGCCACCCAGAATCTGAATGATAAGACTCCGAGTTGTGGGGATGGAGGATGGGGTATGGGATCCACATTCACAGGCCATCTCAAAGAACCACACTTACTGTAAGGTAAGTAACTATTTATTCTTCTTCTTTGAGCTCCTGTGCATATGATTAACAAGCATTTCACCTCCTTGGAGATGGGAGTGAGGAATTTATCGAAACAAGGATGATAGGACTGCTCTTCCAACTTGAACATTGGCTCCTGCTAACACCTCTAATGAACGGTGTCCAGTACATGTGTGCACTGAAGATCATGTTTGCTCTACGTATTTCCACCAGAGGAATCTTGCTGAAGCATGCTGTTGGAGAGGTCGGTGCTCTCGCAGATTGAGCTGAAATGTTCGAAGGAGGATCCAGCTTGTTAATCTCATAGGCTATTTGAATACAGTTCAAAATTCACAGCCCTTGTCTGTCTTTGTGACAAAATAGATTCACCCTTAGTTTTGCCACCATATGCTACAAATAACCTAAGGGTACGTCTACACTTACCCTTACCGGCGGGTAGCGATCGATCTTCTGGGATCAATTTATCGCGTCTCATGTAGATGCGATAAATCGATCCCAGAAGCGCTCCCCATCGACTCCGGAACTCCAGCTCGGCGCGAGGAGTAAGTGGAGTCGACAGGGGAGTGAGCCTGCGCTGCATGGACCCGCAGTAAGTACTTTTAATTCGATCTAAGATACGTCGACTTCAGCTACGCTATTCTCGTAGCTGAAGTTGCGAATCTTAGATCGAACACACACACACCCCGCCCTCCCCCGCCAGTGTGGACCAGGCCTAAGAGTTTTACTGAAGGGTTTCACTCTGTTCAAATAATACACAAGGGTTCTCTTGACACCCAACTGATGCAGTTTTCATTCTGCTGGAGAGCTGTCTGGTCTAGGGAAGAAAACTGGCCAGTGGATATACTGGGTAATATGAAAATCAGAACAGACTTAGAATGTGGTCTTAATGTGACAGTATCTGCATAAAAAACAGTGTATGGAGGTGTGATCTGCCCCTGTAATGGCCTGGGGGTGGGGAGATAAGGAGCAGCCTACCTACTCCAGGGGAATCAACTGACACAGCTGAACAGCAGCTCATGATTGGCCTGCACTCTCAGCTGGACAATAAAGGAGGGCCCAGCTCTGGGGAGGGAAGAGAACTAGGAGAGAGTCAGGAGAATCCTCTTCTGTAATCAGAGCAGGAGGCTGCAGGCAAATGGGTCCTGTGGACCTTCCTCCTCCCTCACCAGGGTTGGGGAAGGCCCTTCCTGGTAGCTACCGGAGGCCATAGGCGCCGACTCCGTGGGTGCTCTGGGGCTGGAGCACCCCCACTGGCAGCTCCCCGTCAGCCCACCCCCCTCCCAAGCTAACCTCCGCCTCCTGAGGCGCCACGGCAGCCAAGCCACTTTTCCTGGACTCACAGGCTTGTGGCGCTCAGCTGATCGGCAGCGGCAAGCCTGGGAGAGAGGGAGGGAGGGAAAGCACAGCGGCGGTGCCTTGGTGGAGGGGTATGGGGAGGAGGTGGAGAACCCGGCTCCGCCTCCTCCCCATACCCCTCCCCCGAGGCGCCGTCACTGCGCTTTCCCTCCCAGGCTTGCTGCCGCCGATCAGCTGAGCGCCGCAAGCCTGTGAGTCCAGGAAAAGTGGCTTGGTTGCCACGGCGCCTCGGGAGGCAGAGGTTAGCTGGGCGCGGGGGGAGGTGGGGGACTGGCGGGGAGCTGCCGGTGGGTGCTCAGCTGCTTCTCCCCCCTCCCTCCCAGGCTTGCAAGCCTGAGGCGGGGGGCAATGCAGCGGGCCCGGGGGAGGAGGTGGGGGCGGGGATTTGGGGAAAGGGTGGAATGGGGGGCAGGGCCGGGGGGTGGAGTTGCGGTGGGGCCGGGGGCGCGAGCACCCACTGGCACCGACTAAAGTCGGCGCCTATGGAGGCCAGAGGGCCCCAGTCTGAACCCTTACCCAGATTGTTGTTTCTTTTATTACTTTTTGAACATTGTTTGTTTCTTTGTGAAGATAATAAATAGAGTCCTGAAGGAAGGGACAGAAACTAAGCTGGGTCTGGGACAGTGCATTCTTTCTGCTTAACTGATCTGCTAGAACATTGATCTGACCTGGTAAGTGCAATGCTATGGTGCTGACGTGATTCAGGATGCACCATTCCCACAGCAGCATTGCTTCCTGACAAAGAGTGTAATAATGCCGCTCCCCTTTTCCCCCCACTCCCGCCCTTGTCTGTTTATATAGTACATCACTGTGGAATTGTCCATCATCACCTGAACTGAAAGTTTTTATTACTGGAAAAATTACCTTCAGGCTATTTATCTTAGCTCTAAGATTTGTATGTCATCTCATGAATCTTTTGTCAGCCATATCCTGTGTATTTGAAAATGGTTAGGTGAGCACCCCAACCATTCTGGAAGTATCAGTTTTCAAATTTGTGGAATTCAGACTTTAAAAAGGGATCCCTTGAAATACATTGTTGGGATTCATCCACCGTCGTAGAGATTTTAGGATTTGGTTCAAGAGACTATTCAAGGTGAAGAGGGCAGTGATAGGGCAAAGGAGGGTTAGTGGGTTACAGATTGTTATAATGAACCATATAAAGACACTGGATTATGGCACATTATACCAATCTGTAACCCCCTAATATTCCTTTGTTTTATAACTGCAGAGATGTTAACTACCCACAGCAGAACTCCACCGGGATTTTTTCTTTCATCTTTTTTTCCCCCAGGGAAAGAAGGTATTTAAACATTAGTGTCCTATTTCTGATTGCAGGCCAGTCTTATCCCAATTCTACACCAAGTTGAACCTTGCTTTCCATTGAAGTTGGTTCTTATTAACCTCTAGTAAGTTTCCAAATAAAAGAATTCTTCTAATCTCTGCTTAAATAAAGTTACAGTATATATGCAGTAAACAAACAATGCTCTAAATTTTGTTGTGTTTTAAGATTTCAGCTGTCTGGTCTCTATGTTAACTCATAACTGAGGCAAAATGTGAGCAAAACTAATTAAATTAAAATAGACATGCTTATTCCGATGTTTGCCTCAGGTATATCAATATCATGCTTTCAAGGGCTCAAGACAAGACCCTTGTCATTCATATCACTCATTTGCAAACAGACACTGGCAAAATATTTCCAATAACTTGAAAGTATGGAAACAGTAACTTGCAGCTGAGAAAAGCTTAGCCCAGTACAGTGGCTTGGAGTGGTTTCTCCCCTAGAGGGAGACCATTCCACCTTGTTAAGCCACCAAGTGGCTGAGAACTGATCAACAGGGGATTAGCACCAGTAACATTTAGGCCCTACCTTCTGGATGGGGCCGAACAGAGGCAGTCTACGGCCCAGCTCCCCAGCTGGGGCAGACTGAAAGTCAGCAAACACAGGCTGGCCATCATAAGGTGGGTAGGCTACCACCCCAGGGGTGGGGTTGGCAATAGAGGGTAGGGGGACCCAGACCCACCCTTCTCTACCAGGTCCCAGCCCAGGACCCTAGCAGTGGTAGGGAATCCCACCACTGGGTCAGTGGGTATCCTGCCGAAATACGCTGACCATTGTTTCAGCAACACAACTGGACTAATGTCTGTTTTCCCAGGGCTACTTGCTTACCCCTACCTGTTCGTAAGGCTTCGTCACTCATGGACCCTCAGGCTTCATGGTGTACTTGGCCACTGGCAGTTCCAGTAGCTCCTCAGGGTACTCAGCAGCTGGTGGTTCCAACACCTCTTTGGCATTATGCCTGTTGGCAGCTCCTCCAGATATTCCTCTAGAGGCAGGGGTTGATACAGCTCAGCCCCTGGTTCAGGAGCTGGCAGCAGCATCCAACATCTTTACTGGCTCTCCCTCAACTAAGATGGATGCCCCACCTCTTATACTTCCTGTTCCACCTCTCTACTTACAGCGTGAGGGCTGGGCCCAGCCTGGCTCTGTTCACCAGGCAGCAAGGAGTGGTTCCTCCCAGTCAATGTCAGAGGGAGGCCACTCCACCTTCGTACACATCCTTCTCAAGTCCAGCTCCCGGTCCCCAGGGCTGGCTGACTCATTTTCCCCCAGGTGTGATGGAAAGTCCACATTTGTGTTGTCCTTACCTGCCCAGTGATGGACGGTGAACATGTATGGCTGAAGGATAAGGTACCAGTGCATCAGTCTGGCATGGGTTTCCTTCATCGTGTTCAGTCATTTCAGGGGAGCGTGGTCAGTCACTAGCACAAAGGGGTTGCCCAGAAGATAATACCAGAGAGCATCCACAGCCCGCTTAACCGTGAGAGCCTCTTTTTCGATGACAGAATAATTCTGCTCATGAGAGAGCAGATATATAGTTTCTGGCTGATATATAGAATGGGGTGCTCCTTCCCATTGATCTCTTGGGAGAGGACAGCCCCAAGTCCCACTTCTGAGGCATTCCATCTGAATGATGAATCCACAGATGAAGTCAGGGCTGTACAGCACCAGCTTCTGACACAGGTGAGTCTTAAGGGTCTGGAAGATCTCCTTGAACTCAGCAGTCCAGTGTACGTGCTGCAGACTGTCTTTGGTTAGGAGCTCGGTTAGGGGGGCCACAATAGGGCTAATCCCAGGAACTGGCGCACTTGTCGCTTTGTGGTGAGTGGTGAGCAGGCCTGTAAGGCCTGGACCTTTCCTATGAGGAGGGTGTACCTGTTCTCGGCCCAGTATCCAAGGTAGGTTGTCTCTTGCCACCTGATCTGACACTTCTTGGGATTGGTGGTTAGGCCCATGGAACCACCTAGTTGAGATAGTCTTCCCAGTGCCAACTGCATGTCACCACATCATTGAGGTATGCTGTGGCATAGGAATTGTGGGGATGCAGGAGGGGATCCATTGGCCTCTGGAAGTTTGCAGGGGTCCCAGGATGACCAAAAGGCATCAAGGTAAACTGGTAAAGCCCGAATGGTGTGGCAAATGAGGTCTTCTCTCTCGAGCTTGGTTCAAGGGGGATTTGCCAATAGCCCTTTGGAGATCAAGGGTGACAATGAAGCGAGCCTCCCTCAGGTCGTTGAGTAATTCATCTATCCAGAGCATCGGGTATGCATTGAATTTAGAGATAGTGTTGACCCTCCAGAAGGTGATGCAAAAGCTCAGAGTCCCATCGGGTTGTGGCATCAACACCATGGTGTTGTGCCACTTGCTCTGGGACCTTCCAATGACACCCAGATCTAACATTGCACCTCCTTCTCGATGACCTCCCACATTTGCCATGGGAGAAGTTGTGTTGCCTCATGGATTACCACTCCAGGGTCAGTCTGGATGGCATGGTGGAGCAGGGGTGGCCTAGCCAGATAGGGCACTGAAGGTTTTAGAGAAGGCCTTCAACAGGCTCCAAGTCTGTTTCCGTTGTTCCTCAATGAGGGTGTCCCGAAGTTGCGGTTCCTCACGGCCAGCCACTGCTGGGATCTGGGGCCCCAGGTCTGGCTCAGGGGAAATCAATAGATCCTCCCATTCTTGCTATGGCTTCCGGAGGTTGACATGATATAGTTGCTTTTTCTTCTGTCAGTTCAGCTGTTAAATTTCATAAGTTACAGGCCCCACCTGACAGATTACTTCCCCTGCCAGCAGGCCAGGAGCTTGGACTCATCGGAGGGTAGCAGGAGCAGGACCTGGTTACTGGGTTCAAAAGTCTGAAAATGCACCCCCAGTTATAGGTTCGCTTTTCAGCCTCTTGGGAGGCCCACAGGTTCCACTTCACCAAAGTCCTGACATGGGTCAGGCACTCAAAACTCAATTTGGAAAACATACTGCAGTAGTTTCTGGGCTGGCAATGGTGGTGCTCCCTGGTTTCATGTGTCAGGTAGAGCAATCCCCGGGGATCATGCCCGTAGAGTAGCTCAAATGGGGAGACCTTCATGGAGGACTGAGGCACCTACTGGATGGCCAACAGCAGGGGCAGAATCAGCTGGTCCCACCGGCAAAGCTCTCCCAGGGAGAAGTTGCTCAGCATTTCCTTCAAGGTCTGATTAAAACACTCAACTAGTCCATCAGTCTGGGGATGGTAGATGGAAGTGAATAATTGTTTGGTCCCGAGGAGCCCACACACTTGCCAGCGTAGCCAGGAGGTGAAGTTGACTCCCTGGTTGATAAGAATCTCCAGGGGTAAGCCCACCTGGGCAAAGACCTTCAGGAGCTCTTCCTCAATGCTCTGGGCCATGATGCTCCATGGTGGAATAGCTTCTGGGAACCGAGCGGCATAGTCCAAGATGACCAGGATGTAGAGGAACCCAGCAACACCCTTTGGGAGGGGTCCCACGAGGTCCATGGTGACCCACTCAAAGGGAACCACCACCACTGGCAAGGGAACTAGGGGAGCCTTTGGTACCCCCCCACACACCCCGCAGGGCCACTAGCTGGCATTCAGGGCATGAGTTACAATAGTTCTTGACATTCTGATTCACCCCAAGCCAAAAAAAACATGCCAGGACTTGATCTAGGGTCTTCTTGCATCCCAGGTGGCTCACAGCGGAGACATCTTGGGCCAACTTCAAAACGGAACGGCAGTGACATCGGGGCACCACCACCTGTGTCCAGGTTTCTTGGGTTTGGGGGTCCTGGTCGACATGATAGAGACTGTTGTTGGATAGCTTGAACTGGGGCTACTGGTTTGCTCATTGGGGATTGGTTACCTCTCCGTTGATCACGACTAGCTGCTCATATGCCCAGCTTAGTGTGGTATCTTCCCTCTGATCCTAGCTAAAGTCAGTGCCCAGGCTGGAGGTCTTCTTGCCAGTTGGGATGTGCGGGGGGTTGCAGTCTCTCTGCCCAGGTTGTCGAGGTCATGGTCATTCTCCAGCTCACATCCTACCTTGAGGGTATCTCCTCACAAGCCCATCAGCACAGGGGTGGTCCCCAGGTTCGCAGTTCTCAGGACTTTGTGGAAGTCTGGCCAGTCCCTTCTCAGGATCACAGGGTAGGTGAGCCTAGGTGCCAGCCCTACCATCATCGGCCACGTCACCCTGCTCATGGTCAGTGGGACTCATGCACTGGACAATGGTTTCACGTCACTATGGATGTACTGTAGGTGGATCAACCTAAGGCTGGGGTCTGCTGGAGGAGCCAGCTGTCAGCGTACAAGCATCTGCCCGCAGCCCGAGTCGACAACGGCAAGGGCCGGTAGCATAGGCGCTGACTCGGTGGGTGCTGGAGCACCCACGGGGAAAAATTGGTGGGTGCTCAGCACCCACCAGCAGCTCCCTGCCAACCCCCCCATGCCCAGCTCACCTCTCCACCTCAGCCTTTCCGCCTCCCTCAGGCTCCGCCCGACGCCAAGCGGAAGCTGCTTTTCCTGGCTCCAGCTGGTCGGCGGCACCTCGGGTGAGGGGTATGGGGAGGAGGCGGAGGCAGAGGGCCATCTTTGCTAACTGTGTGGGCACTGTAGCCAAAGCCGGCATCGCCGTACTGGTGGGGCTAGGGATGCTGGGACCGGGCAGCCAGTTCCCAGAGCAACTGTTGCTGTTGAACTCCCAGTTGCTGCACGAGTTGCTGTTGCAATGGGGTCACCTGCTGCTGGCTCTCCGCCAACCACTTAATCAGTTTCTCGACCTCCATGGTTAGAGACGGTCGCTGGGGGGGATTCTCTGCAGTAGTCTAAGCCCCTTGTCTCAGGGATGGGGTCTTGTCCGCAGGGCCGGCTCCAGGCACCAGCAAAACAAGCTGGTGCTTGGGGCGGCACGTTTCTAGGGGCGGCATTCTGACGCCAGCCATGCCGCCCCTAAAAATGTGCCCCGGCCGCCCTAGCTCACCTCCGCTGCCGCCGCTGGCTCGCGCAGCAACGGCGCGCAAAACAGCTGATTTGCGCGCCGCTGCTGGAGGGGGAGCTCCTGAGTGGCTGCGGCGCGTGCGCCGCTTCTCCCCTTCCCTCCTAGGCTTGAGAGCCCGGGAGGGAGGGGGAGATTCTGAGCGGCTGCGGCGCGCACGCCGCTTCTCCCCCTCCCTCCTAGGCTTGAGAGCCCGGGAGGGAGGGGGAGATCCCGAGCGGCTGCGGCGCGCGAAACAGCTGATTCGCGTGCCACTTCTCCCCCTCCTTCCCTCCCTCCCTCCTTCCTAGGCTTGAGAGCCTGGGGGGAGGAGGCAGGGCTGGGGATTTGGGGAAGGGGCGGAGTTGAGCGGGGGCAGGGTAAGAAAAAAACGGGGGGGGGGTGCCAAATTTGTTTTTGCCTGGGGCGGCAAAAATCCTAGAGCTGGCCCTGCTTGTCCGCATTCTCCATCGAGTGTAGAGGCTTCCAGTGATTCCTCCCTGTCAGTGTCAGATGGAGGCCACTCAGCCTCCCTATGCCAAGTGGCTGAGACCCAATCAACAGATACTGTAAAGACAAACAGATGTTAATGTTACCTGCTATAGAACTTTAATTGAACACATCTACCTACTGCAATGTGTTGGACTTTCTTAACATAATCAGTATTCTCATGCACTGGACTGATCCAAAATGTGGGTGAAAATCGGTAAAAACTTAATAGTTTTGGTAAAAATTGGGAATTTTTTGGTAAAAATTGGTAAAAACTTAAAAAGGGGGCTTATACATACAAACACACAATTCTATAAAAATGGCACATTTTGCACTTATAGTTGTAAACATCTAATCATTCAATCCTCTATTCCCCTCATATGAGCATATCGTAGTAAGAACATAAGAAC
The DNA here is from genome assembly GCA_037349315.1 of Chelydra serpentina. Taxonomy (NCBI): domain Eukaryota; kingdom Metazoa; phylum Chordata; order Testudines; family Chelydridae; genus Chelydra; species Chelydra serpentina. The sequence goes on along the minus strand of JBAIAC010000042.1, from coordinate 77,751,319 downwards.
AGCCATACTGGGTCAGACCAAAGGTCCATCTAGCCCAGTATCCTGTCTTCCAACAGTGGCCAATGCCAGGTGCCCCGGAGGGAATGAACAGAACAGGTAATCATCAAGAATGTGCTGGGGGGGTGGGGGTGGGCAGGCGCAGCGGGAGGACAAAGCACCCCCCGCCCAGGTAACATGGGGCAGGGAGAGCACGGTGGCCCTGGGCTGGGCACGGGGCAGGGGACACGTGACCTGCTCTTTAGAGGTGGGGCATTGGGGAAAGGGGCCTAGGACAGAGTTGGGGGGGCGTCGAGCATCCTCCGGGAAATCTGGACGTTGGCGCCTATGCTCCTAGGCTCGCACAGGGCGGTACCAGTGGCAAAGGCAGCTGGGCGGGCATGTGGAAACCTTGGCTGTGCCAGAAGAGCGTGCCCAGCAGCACAGCCAGCAGCTCACTGGGTACCAGCGGGGAGCCCATTGACTGTTCTGCCCTGCTGTCGGCAGGCCTGCTCCCTCTAAACTCCCTCACAAAACTCCCGTTAGCCACTCCTGTTCGTTAGATAAATCTATAGGTATTAATCTATAGTAGCTAAAACCTGAGAGCAGGGATAGTATAACAGCCCTAACTTTTGTTCACAGCAAATAAAATGCTACTTACTGTACTAATAATTTCAGTATTACCAACTCCAAGAGTTCAAAAACAATGAATCAGAACCTAAAAAGACATGAGGCTGGCCTACAAATCATGATTTAAAAAATAAATCGTGTTGCTTGATCTGTCTTCTGGTTTTAGTACTCCCTGATCCCCCCCAGATCCCTGTGTGTGTGAAGGACAGATTCACAATATAACTTTAAACACATACCAAATGTGCACACACAGAGAAATGCAGGTCCCAACTCCTCTCACCCCCACCATCACCCTACCCAGTGCCATTGCCTCGGGAAGGTTCCCCCTCTCCCTAGCCTCCCTGAAGTCCCACCTCAGCCCCTGCCAATCTGATCCTGTAGCCTGTCACAGCCCCACTTACCTCTGTAACTCCACTGCACCCCAGCCCTCTCCCCTCCAGCAGCTACCCCTGCCTCCAGCCACCTGGGCTCCGAGCTCCATTAATTCCCCCTTCCTGCACTGTGCCGGGGATGACCCCTCTCCTGCTGAGATAAAAGTGGAAGGCAGTTGACTCTATTGCTCTGCCCTGCTCAGAGAGTATATGAGCCCCCTGGCATTGCAGACAGCTGCTACAACTGCCTACAGCACAAACAGCATAGGGGCCTCTAGTGGGTGATGGGGAAAACTATAGGCAGCTGTTCTGGGCAGGAAATGGTTTCCCCATCCCACAATCATTTTTCAGATTGATTTTTCTTATTCTACATAAAACTGAAACTTTTTGTAGTTTTATGATGAAAAAGTGCAGACAGAGAGAGACCCACCCCAGAACAACCAACAGGTCAGTGGTGGAGGAACTCACTTGGGAGGTAGGAGATTCAGCTTCAAATACCTGCTCCAATAAATATTTAATTTAAAGGGACCATTCAAGTTTGTTCAGTAATTCATCAGCGTATTTAGTCTTTGCTATGGTAGCATGAGGGTGATCACAGATACTGGATACAAGTGAAATAACGAAAACATAGAAGAGAAGAGAGCTTTTCGAAAAGCAATGCTCTTTTGCATACATTAAGTAGGCAACCTCAGAGGGTGCCATATATATGAGGGTGTAAGAATAGAACCAGGATTACTGTGGTCATACATAGGTCAATCCCAAATAGGGTGACCAGATGTCCCAATTTTATAGGGACAGTCCCGATTTTGGGGTCTTTTTCTTATATAGGCTCCTATTATGCCCCACCTCCTGTCCCGATTTTTCACACTTGCTGTCTCGTCACCCTTAATCCCAAACAGCTTCTCTTCTTCTGTGTAGTGTCTGTATCCTTGTTTCCCAAACCCAAAAGAAGTTCCATACAGATGAAAAACTCTGTAAAAGTTAATTATTTTTATTATATCTGCTCAGTCATGTGCAACTGGTTCCTTTGCATCTTCTCAGATGTGCCCCAGGATCCTATACTCCAGTTGCCAGTAAATTATCTTTTGAAACACCAGTGCAGCTGGCACAAAAAATATGGGGCACATTTTGGCAACTGAAGGCACCTGCCTCTTGTGGCTGTGCAGAAATGGGGACTTCTGGAGGAGGAAATTATACAGATTGGCAGTTTTGTGGGGTGAATACAGAAAACAAACAAACAAGCAGTGTAGAAGCAATATCTACTACTGTTCCTGCCAGGGCAGAATTTGCAGGTTACTCACCCTACCTGGTTTAGGTCAATTTAATGTTCATAACCCTGACCTGTAACACATGAGAAATGCATAAACATTGCCAGGGAGAAATCTAACATTGTGCTGGTGGAAAAAATGTTGTATGCTGTAAAATATGGATATGTGACTTAATAGTTTCTCATTGTTCTCAATCCTGTTATTGTTTTCCTTGCTATTTATGTTTCCGAGGCAAAATTCCAAAGGGCGATGGAAAGTGAATGGTAGAGTGAGATTGTGAAGTACTTTCAGCCCCCTGTGGTGATTTTCCAATTACAAGTTTGTTACTCCTATAGGACCAGATTCGGCAACCTTCACTTATGTAATAGCTCCATTGACTTCCATAAGAATATTCAGGTGAGCAAGGACTAGGAGCATCAGCAGGGCCATCACCACCCAGCCAACATCTAGAGTCATTGCCTTGGGCCCTTGTCACTTCTCATATTTTGCTGACTGATGCTCTTGCCACTAAAAATCAAACTTCCTCTGCTCCAGGACCTCATTCTCCCTGCCCACCATGCTCCATTCTCCCCTCATGCTCAAGACAACTTTTCTTTCTCCTCAATCCTGTCTCCCCTGTCCCTTCCATCCATCCTTCTCCCTATTCCTTTGCACTCTCAAACACCACAGAGGCATTTGGGTGCTATTATATTATAAATATCATAAGCCCCTAGTTCTTGCCAATCTGTATGTAGTCTTGATCTGTTCCAGAGGTTCCTACAATAGTCTACAGATCCTAAAATGTACACATGTACTAGTAAGAACTGTGCTATACTTGCAAACTTCTTTCCTGGCCTAAGTCATTAAGTCCATTATTACAAATAATGGTACTTGCACACCAATACTGGTTTGTATATGTAACCCCCTTTTCAAGACTTATTGCTGTAACTACAGCTGCTGTTTGGTCTGAGTTGACATGAAAACATTCTCAGATAAGGTGGCAGTACTGAGCCTTGACTGACCACAAAGAAGTAGTTGCTATTTCAGCACACTAGAGGGAGTGCCAGAAGTTGTTAAGCTTGCTGAGTCGCTATTTTGAAGCTGGTGTGGATGGCTTCATTGAGGGATGACATTCCTGCATGTACACATATACCCCATTGGTTAGAAGCTGGAAGCTCCTGGCCAATCAGTAGTGAGTGCTGTCATGGGGAACAAAACTTGCAGCCATGTTGAGTACCAGCCAGACTGAGGCCCAGGGCCGGCTCCGGCTTTTTTGCTGCCCCAGGCAAAAAAAAACCCCCAAAAACGGCCGCCCGCCGCCCCGCTTCCCCTGCCGGAGCACTGGCCGGGAAGAGGTTTTTTTTTTTAATTAAAACAAAACAAAACAAAAACCCTGAGCACCGCCCCCCCCGCCCCGCCCCGAGGTGCCGCCCCAAGCTGGTGCCTGGAGCCGGCCCTGGTGAGGCCAGACCATCAGGGAGAAGACAGAGCTGCCAGAAGTAACCCAGACTGAATCTGTGGGTTGGAGCTCAATACAGTTTCCTCTAACTTTACAGAAGTCAGTGGGATTTTGAGAGTGGGAAAACATCATAAAGGAGGAATTGCAGACTGGAAGTGTATTACATTACTGAATCAGAGACAGTGTGTGAGTCTAATAGCTATAGTCATTGTGAATTTTTTTCTTTCTTATTTGAAGTTATGTACAGCATGTGCCCAATAGTGTAGGTCAGTGGTTCTCAAAGCCGGTCCGCTGCTTGTTCAGGGAAAGCCCCGGGCGGGCCGGGACGGTTTGTGTACCTGCCACGTTCGCAGGTTCGGCTGATCGCGGCTCCCACTGGCCACGGTTCGCCACTCCAGGCCAATGGAGACTGCAGGAAGGGCGGCCAGCATATTCCTCAGTCCGCGCCGCTTCCTGCAGCCCCCATTGGATCGGAGTGGTGAACCACGGCCAGTGGGAGCCATGATCGGCCAGTGGATGTGGCAGGTACACAAAGTGGCCCAGCTCGCCCGGGGCTTTCCCTGAACAAGTGGCGGACTGGCTTTGAGAATCACTGGTGTAGATGCTGAAACAACTGGTCATGTTGTACAACTAAATGTTTTATTTAATTGTCCATATAATTCGCAGGGTGAGCCTATGTGAAAGCAGAAGATCTCCGATCGTCAGAAGTCCCAATCCCTGAGTTTATTCTGTAAGGTATTATAAATATATATGCAAAGCATTCCACTTAAGAAGGAAAAATTACACACATACAAAATAGGAAATGACTGCCTCGGAAGGAGTACTGCAGAAAGGGATCTGGGAGTTATAGGGGATCACAAGCTAAAGATGAGTCAACAGTGTAACACTGTTGCAAAAATAGTGAACGTCATTCTGGGATGTATTAGCATGGGTGTTGTAAGCAAGACACGAGAAGTAATTCTTCTGCTCTAGTCTGCGCTTATAAGGCCTCAGCTGGAGTACTGTGACCAGTTCTGGGAGTTGCATTTCAGAAAAGATGTGGAGAAGTTGGAGAAAATCCAGAGAAAAGCAACAAAAATGATGAAAGGTCTAGAAAACATGATCTAGGAGGAAAGATTGAAAAAACTGGGTTTGTTTAGTCTGGAAAAGACAAGAGCAGACTGAGAGGGAACATGCTAATAGTTTTCAAGTATGTAAAAAGTTGTTACAAGGAGGAGGGTGAAAAATTGTTCTTGCTTCTTGTCCTAACTTCAGAGGTTAACAACTGGCTTACATAGGCTCACCCTGCAAATTATATGGACAATTAAATAAAACATTTAGTTGTACAACATGCAGCAAGGGTAGTTTAGGTTGGACATTAGGAAAAACTTCCTAACTGTCAGGGTAGTTAAGCACTAGGAACAAATTGCCTAGGGAGATCGTAGAATCTCTGTCCTTGGAGATTTTTAAGAGCAGGTTAGACAAACACCTGTCAGGAATGATCTAGTTATTGCATAGTCCTGCGTTGAATGCAGGGGACTGGACTAGATGACCTCTCAAGGTCCCTTCCAGTCCTACACTTCTATGATTCTATATGGATTTGGGTTTAGGGTCTGTGTTATATCTTTAATTTTAAAGGAAAATAAAAATCTGTAGTTAGTGCTGTTAGTCTAGGCAGGGTGCATTGTAATTGCTGTGCTGTAATGATTTATCTTTGGAACACAGATGACTCGTGCCTGCTGAAGTGGGGAAGCACAACCCTGGAACAGCTCAAGTCATGCCCCCACCCCACCCCACCCCAGTACCCCCATCCCCTCCTGCAGCTCCCAGCTGTTCCTCTGCTCCTGCCTCTGCCCTCTGCCTCTCCCTACCAGTGCAGCTCCCTGGCTCAGCTGCTTTGCAGGGAAGGTGCCCGGCCACATCATGTGATGGAGCAATCTGGGAGGGCAAGTGACCCCACAGTCCCCACATGCATCACCTCTGCGGGAGTGTTATTCATAAAAAGGAATTTGAAATTATTAACTGTGTGTGTGCGTAACCATCTTATGGCAAAGACTGGTACTAGATTCCTAAGAAGAGAAAGAAAGTGAATCTTATTATAATTTATATTTTTAGTATTTAGAGAATTTCTATAAAAAATCCATCTGTAGTCTCTTGCACAGAAAGGAATGTATAGTCTCTGCAAATACTTTGTCAGATAGAGGAATTCTGTAGCACAGAATTGGAAAATAAATTGACTTATCTCCAATCTATGTAGTTTACACACAAACCTCACTGAGTACAGTAAAGATTAATCATGAAGAAAGTTTCTTCAGGGAAAATGGAAGCGTTTACATGGGATCTGAGTCCTTGCTTTTATAGGCAGAAGAATTCTCTTGTGTTCCTTCTACAAATATTTTATTTATGGCACAACTTGCTATATGAAACATAAACCATGACATGACTACATCTAATGAAGAGTCTGACAGTAGTGTCCAAGAAGCAGTTTTTTGCAGGAAATAAAAATGTATTAGAAGGAAGGTTGCCATGGTAAGGAAGAAAAAGCTGTGCTGCTAGTTAATAACAAGCTATGCAAAAAGTGGTTTATGTCACCAGACTCTGGAAGTGGAATTAAACAGAAGTATTTATTTTGATCATTGCTTAGAGGCCGCAGTGAAGGCTGACACAATTTCTGCCAGTATTTTTATCATCTATTACAATGATTTTTCTAAACTGCTTTATTCTGTATGACCACATGCCCCCTTCCTGTGCACACATCTTATTCACCAGTGTCACTGGGTCACCAGTACAGCTTTTTTACCCTTCTAATCTTCTACTCCATACACTTGACTGTAAATATGAGATGATCTTGGCTGCTTTTCTTATTTCAAGGGCCCTGCAGATCTCTCCAAAAATCACTGATTGATTTCACCTCTGGCTTCTGGGTTTGAAAAACCACCAAACTTTTATGTAACTCAAGTAAACATAACACAAACCTAACAATAGCATTCAATAACCTTTCTTATTCTTATTCCAGTAGGGCCAGCCTAAGCCTATAAGAGCCCAGCTGTGCTTCCTCTCCTCACAGGAGTCAACCCATGAACCTCCTCTCTCCCCTTCTCAGAGCCATCTGATGGTCTCTTAAATTCAACCCCCTGAAGTTCCAAATGAGCAACCTGGGTGGAGATTCCATCCAGGAGTCCAAGCTTCTGTGGGTATGTATACACTGTAGTTAGACACCTGCGACTGGCCCGTGCCAGCTGACTGAAACTAAGGAGCTCGGGCAAAGGCAGTATAGACTTCCAGGCTAGGGCAAGGCCGGAAGCCTACACTGCAATTAAACAGCCCTGTGAGCCCAAGACCTAGTCAGCTGGCATGGGGCAGCCATGGGTTTTTAATTTCAGTGTAGACATACGTCACAGGATGCAGGGAGACTCAGGGTATGTTCTTTTGGTCTTCATCCCATAACAAGGACAAGGAGTAATGGTCTCAAGTTGCAGAGGGGGAGGTTTAGGTTGGATATTAGGAAAAACTTTTTCACTAGTAGGGTGGTGAAGCACTGGAATGGGTTACCTAGGGAGGTGGTGGAATCTCCTTCCTTAGAGGTTTTTAAGGTCAGGCTTGACAAAGCCCTGGCTGGGATGATCTAGTTGGGGTTGGTCCTGCTTTGAGCAGGGGGTTGGACTAGATGACCTCCTGAGGTCCCTTCCAACCCTGAGATTCTATGATTCTATGAACATGCCCCATCATAAATTTTTTCTTAATATATCATATGACAGAATCACATATCAAACAAGTTTCAAATCATAGTCCGTTCTCTACACTATGTAAAAGAAGAGAGTTGTCAGGGGGCAAGTAACAAACAAGGGAGACAATAGTTCTTCAAATAATCTGCAACAGATCTCTTATTTACCGTTTGGATCCCTATGACCTGTCACATTCTGAAGTCATGTTGACATCAGTGGCATCTTCACATCTATGCAAATATGATCCATAATGCAGGCCAGAAAGAAGAATTCTGCCCATATATATATATATATTTATACTTTTGCATCAGTCTTAGGAGTTTCAGACAAAAACATATATGCGGAAGCTAAAGGGAGGAGAAATAAAAGTCTTAATTCTCTGATGCATCCGATGAAGTGGGTACTAACCCACGAAAGCTTATACTGAAATAAATTTGTTAGTCTCTAAGGTGCTACAAGTTTTTCTTTCTTATTTTCGTTTTGCTGACACAGACTAACACGGCTACTACACTGAAACCTTAATTCTCTGAATGCATCATCTCAGTGTGAGAGGTTAATTACACTTGAAAGACATCTACGTCTTACCAGAATTGTCCACGCTGGTGTAATAAGAATTAGTAACTCTCAAGCTAAATTTGTTACGTTAAAGAGAACCAAGTCTGGCCCAAAAAAGAGTAATAATGCCTGTGCTAAACCTGTAACATTAGAGAGGGAGAATAGCACTAGAGAGGATGCTAACTTCTAAATTAAAGATGTAACCTTGAATTTTAATTGTTACCAATTAATATTAAATTGTTAAGGATGCAATAAACCAAACATAAGTTTTCAGGTTTGAGCCTTTAGATTGGTTACTGACAATTTAATTTAGTAGAGGACCCTGGATGACATTTTGAATGATAGAACCAAACTTTATTTAACTGAAAAATAATTACTTAAACAAACAGGCATACAGTTATCATTTACACAGGTAACACAATTATATTCACATTCATAGATGGAACGGTGTAGCAATGGGTGATCTATTCACTGACAACAGAAAGAAGTATAGCCTTTTAACCCTGTAACTTAACAGTACCCTTCTGATGTTAATTGGAGCTCTCCCCAATTTTGCAAGGCTATTCCTTTTTATAACCCTTATAATACTAATTAACATTACCATAGCTACATTTCTGCCACCTCGTTATTGGCTCTTTACATTACACATTATTTACATTAACATCTTCACCAATGTCCTTCCCAGTCTATCAGTATAGATAGCATTTTAAAAAAACATTCAAAATTCTCAAAACACTCATTAAAAACCTTACTAAAACCAGTTATACCCAAAACATAACCGTGACATAACCCTGGGTCAAGTGCTTGCTAACTACAATTTTCCAATCTCACTGTCTACAGCTTATCTCTCACTTTTACTCACACTAACAAACTCCATTTCCCATACTCCTCTATACTTAACCTAAATTAGGCCAAAGCCTAATTTAACATATTTCTACTTAACATAACCATGCTACCCTTCTATAGACTACAAGGGTTACATTCTGCACTGTCTTACACTCTACACAACCCCATTGAACTCATCAGAGCTGGGGGAGGGGTATAAATCAGAATTTGACCCTACAATTTTACCTCAATCTACCAAAAAGGGGGTTAATAGTTTCTCAGTTTAGACATTACAACCTGTCTCTCATTATAGACCTGCAGGAATTAATAAGATCTTAGCAAGTGAACAGTGTCCTTTCTCCAGTACTAAAGGAGCTAACAACTTCTGAATTAGGGGCCAGATTTTGGCAGAAAAGAGGACAGAGCAAGAGAACTCATGCCTACTCAGTCATGGCTTCCTTACTGAGATGGGGAATGCTGTTTGTGGTAATGGCTTTGTGATGTGGACATAGGTTCACTAGGAACTTGATAACAGGTTTGGTCACTACCAACTCAACCTGGTCTTGATGCTAAACTGGTTACCAAGGGAATATCTATACTGCAATTAGACATCCAAGGCTGGCCCGTACCAGCTGACTTGGGACCCTCCCACCTTTGCAGTATCCTGGAGCCCAAGCCCAAACATCTATACTACAGTTAAAGAGCCCTTTAGGCCAAGCCTCACAAGCCTGAGTCAGCTGGCACAGGCCAGCCACAGGTGCCTAACTGCAGTGTAGACATAATGTAAGGGGAAGTCCTTCCTATCCAAGTATCAACCCCTGGCCCATCCAGTCTCTAGGTTTTAACCTGCAAGTTATAGGTTGGACAAACTGTGCTCCTCATTATAGAAACTAATTCCCAGACTAGGTTCATATCCAACTGTGTATTTCTCTCATTTCAGAAAGTAATTGTTAGCTAACCATAGCAAACATTTCATGGAAGTAAATGTTTAACATATCATGGCAGTTGCCCCCTTTCTTTAGGCAGTTACTGGGTGAGCCATTATTATCATTGGTTCAATAGTTGGATTCCTTCCAGACTGACATGCCAGCTGCCAGTCGAAAGGTTTGTGGGCTGAGCATTCATGATCCACTGCTTTAGGTCTACACATTCTGGGTATGCTGGGGGCAGAAGAATATTTGGTGACACCTCAAAGGAACTGTCGTGACATTTTGCCGCTAAAACCCTCCACAAAAAACGGTGCAGTACTGGTTCCGATTTCAAAAGTGAGACCGGATTACAGGGGATACAATACTGCTTTTTATTGCAGGATTCATTGAACTGGTGGCTTTGTTTAGCCTGGCAAAAGTGTCTAATGGTCACAGTCACAAACATTTGCCTTCCTTATACTCAAGGTCAATAGAGCTGTCCTATTGATTGAGCACCAGCACATACCTAGCAACTACCATACATAGCTCTCAGAACTTCCTGACCAAATAAGAAGATAAATAGGGAATTTTTCTTATGCATTTATAAAGTGCCTGCTCAGTTATGACTGTGGTGTTGGTACCAGTGTTATAATAGAAATCTCCACTGCAGATGAACAGATGAGCTGCCTCTGTCTGAAACACTAACCCTCTCTGACACATCAGTGTACTACAGTGAAAAACATACTACAGGACAGGCCCAAGAAAGAAAGTAACAGAACGCCACTAGCCATCACCTACAGCCCCCAACTAAAACCTCTCCAGCTCATCATCAAGGATCTACAACCTATCCTGAAGGACGATCCCTCACTCTCACAGACCTTGGGAGACAGGCCAGTCCTCGCTTACAGACAGCCCCCCAACCTGAAGCAAATACTCGCCAACATCTACACACCACACAACAGAAACACTAACCCAGGAACCAATCCCTGCAACAAACTCCATTGCCAACTCTGTCTGCATATCTATTCAAGGGACACCATCATAGGACCAACCACATCAGCCACTTATTTCCTCCAAATAAATATTTTGACAAACATGTCCTTTTATTTAATATCAGCCACTTCAATACACTTCCCGATAGCTATTTAAGCCTATGTCTCTTTAGCTTGATCCACAGACAGAGTGCTTTACACAAGAGTGAGATCAGCTTTTGTTTATGATAATTACATTTTGGTATGTTCTCTGTGTGCTTTAGCTACTAGATTTTCCAGCTGTTAATCTCTAGAGATTTTAGATAGCGCCTAATTTGCAAGCAGCAGAAAGATATTTCCTTCCTAATCACCAAAGGCCAGAGCACAAGAATTTCAATACTTCCATCACTTTAACAAAGCATTCAAACCCAACATACACAAATCCAAATTGCTATTCCAGTATAACGTATGCTTAGTCTACGGCTCCTATTGAATAGCAGAATGCCCATTTGATTTCACATGAGAAGAATCAGGCCCCAAATAACTAAACCCAACGTTATTGAACCTAACTGGCTGAAGTAATGTCTGTCAGATATCAAGACAAACCTTCAATGAAGGAACAGAATCTGAAACCTAGCATTTTTCTTAGTACATTCTGGTTAATTTTTAACTGGAGAAAAAAAGAGTTTGTGTAGCAAGAGTATATTAGATTCTACCTTTCAGTAGCAGGACAGAGCTTTCAAACCCTCTGGCACAGCATTCTCTTTTAATTGCTCATTTCCTTTCTGTTGTGCCTCCTCATGCTAGACTAGATGGCCAGATTACCAATGTTCTTAATAAAATAGCAGAACTAGTTCAAAAAACACCTTTCTAACCCCAGGTGAGGCACAAATGCACTCACATGCAATAGAATTAAAGATCATCAGAAAATAAGTCTCATCAAATCAAATACTGTTAAAAAGACCCATGATATAGTGTCATTTTTAAAGAGTTATTCTCTGAGACAATTTGTGGCAGCCATATTGGCTGCTCAGTAGAGGAGCTGGCTTGGAGCAAGCTTGCCACCATCAGAGTCACTACCCTCCCATCCTTAGGTGTCAACCGGACTCAGTTGCCCCCTCTCTCCTTCTACTCTGCCCCTCCACTCTACCCCTACAAATCAAAAGTCATGTAGTCATGGGTTTTGTCAGTCCCAAGGGATGTTCCTGGGAAGATACAAGGGAAACTAGAAATAACATAAGAAAGACCATACTGGGTCAGACCAAAGGTCCATCGAGCCCAGTATCCTGTCTTCCAACAGTGGCCAATACCAGGTACCCCAGAGGGAATGAACAGAACAGGTAATCATCAAGTGATCCATTCCCTATCACCTGGGAAACAGAGGCTAGGAACACCATCCCTGCCCATCCCGGCTAATAGCAATTGATGGACCTATCCTCCATGAATTTATCTAGTTCTTTTTTGAACACTGTTATAGTTTTGGCCTTCACAACATCCTCTGGCAAAAAGTTCCACAAGTTGACTGTACGTTGTGTGAAGAAATACTTCCTTTTGTTTGTTTTAACCTTTGATATTTGGGGGAGGGATGCGGAAAATCTGTGATTCCTTTATGTTTTCTTAGCAATCTTCATGCTGAAATGGGGTAGGAAATTACATTCTCAACATTGACAAAAGGTCCTGTGGCACCTTATAGACTAACAGAGGTATTGGAGCATAAGCTTTCGTGGGCGAATACCCCCTTCGTCAGATGCAAGCAGTGGATCCACTGCTTTTCCACTGCTTGCATCCGACGAAGTGGGTATTCACCCACGAAAGCTTATGCTCCAATACCTCTGTTAGTCTATAAGGTGCCACAGGACCCTTTGTCGCTTCTACAGATCCAGACTAACACGGCTACCACTCTGATACTTGATTCTCAACATTGAAACTGAGATTAGTGTTCACATTATTTAGAGATCCCCAAGCTCAGAAGCCCAAAGGGCAGCTTTGCCAAGAGGTCATGCAGACACAGCCCCTTCCAGGGTTTAACTAAGGAGACCCACAAATTGGATTAAGTCCTTTTCCAGAGCCAGCGCTAGAGGCATAAGCATACTAAGCAATTGCTTAGGGCCCCAAGAAGCTCAAGGTGGCCCCCTATTCACTTATGTGTGAGGGAGGGCAAAAAGTATTCCTGCTTAGGGTCCCCAATGGGCTAGCACCACCATTGTCTTTCTCCATACATGTTTGCCCTGAACCACATCAAGTAAGTTAAAAATCAGTGACAACATGTACCCATGGGCTATACATAAAAGCCTTTAGAACAAAGTTAGCATGAAAAGTCTTGCCACAGAAAGGATTACAATGTGATCTTTCATCTGGCATAAATGCTGTGTGCTGAGGATGAAACACTTAAATATATTTTTAAAAAGAAAGAGGTCATTCCCTGTAAAATAAAACACCCAATATCTGTTTATGCCAGATTCTTCAACATTACACGGGGTCAGACATAACAGAGTTTGGAACTAACTCAGTTTTCCAATCAATTACATGGGCAATTTACAGCTGTTCAAAGTGATGGACTCTTGAAAGAATAAAGCCTTTCAAATAAGACCATTTAAGAAAAAAATGTTATTTGCTTTCAAAAATATGTAACTACTGTTTTCCCCCTTCTACATTCCACAGCTGGGTCCCAAAAATTCCACCTAAAAAGATGTCCTGTTCTGCTGAGTATTACTTTGGTATTAGATCTTCGAAATTATGGTCAATATAAGTCTGGAAAACTTCAAGTTAACACGGGTGGTGCAGACAGCAGTGCTGTGATTCTGTAGGTGCCACTCTTCTCTTCTGAGTTGGTATTGGATTAGAGCCCCTGCATGGTGGTAAGGTACAGTGATATGTAAAACAGAGGTCACTGGTGGTCATCCCATACCAGTTTTTATAAGATGAACATATTAAACCCAATATTCTGCCCAAATTCCACTTTGGGTAATTACATTCCACCTATTTAAATTCACCTTCTTTAGCTTTTGTTGGAGAAGTTATTTATTCTTTACTTTATCTCCTAACTTGTCTCCTAGCGTTACTTTGATAGTTCCTGTATTTCAGCAGAGACTAAAGTATATATTTCACTTTGTGAAATTAGGTATCCAAAGTGCTATCTTAACCCAATATATTTTTAGAGTTGTGCTAAACGGATGATCTTTGTTTCATGGAATTTTGCAGCAAAATGTTTGCTTTTCCCCCTTGAGTCTCCTTCCAATTTTGCTTTAGTTACAGTTTCATCAAGATAGCTTAGTGGTTTGAGCATTGGCCTGCTAAACCCAGGGTTGTGAGTTCAATCCTTGAGGGGGCCATTTAGGAATCTGGGGCAAAAAAAATAATCTGTCAGAGGACAGTACTTGGTCCTGCTGGTGAAGGCAGGGGACAGGACTCAATGACCTTTCAAGGTTGTTCCAGTTCTAGGAGATTAGCATAGCTCCATTTATTTATTTTATTTAATCTCTATATGATTTCATTACAAAATACATCTTCATTCTAGAAACTCATCTTTGCTTGGAAAGAAGCCTGGTTGTGCTTGAAAAATGACCCATTTTCAAGTTGAAATCTTGACATTTTGCCTAGTTTTCCTTTTTCTAACAAATATTTCATGTAACTCTAATTTCCTTGTTGTCATTTCAATACAAAAAACATCTTTACTCTAGAAACTCATTTTTCTTTTTTCTCTCATTTTGCTTGAAAAAAATTGTCAATTTTCAAGCTGAAACCTTGGAATTTTGCCTAGTTCTGCTTTTCCTTATAAATATTTTACCTAACTCTAATATTACCTATTGTTGTACATGTATAATGCACAACATAAATGTCTTGTGAAGTGAATAATCTTGATTTGCTGCTGGGTTTTTTTTCTCAGACACTAGATGTCAGCATAACACACTTATCTATAATTTTAGTACTCTACAGCTGTTGCTGTTGTCTAGCAATTGTAATCCAATCCAAATGCTGTCATATGTTTTACAAAAGCCAACCTAGAATGATATCATTTAAACCATATAAAAATGTGCTATCAAAGAGGCAATGATGGTTTGAATACAAGAGAGGAATGAGGAATTCTCAAATTCTAATCCCCGTTTTGCACAGAGTATCTGTGTGGTCTTCCCCAAATCACTTGATTTCTGTGTGTCTCAGTTTCTCCCCTCTGTTAGTTGGGTGTAACAATACTTCATCACCAATCACACCAGGATGTTATAGCGAATAATCAATTAGGGCTTAATTGAGAGCTGAGGAAAACACTTATGAAGGCTTTGGAGTGGTGGACAGAAAGCCTGGGTTCTATCCTTGGCTTGGCCACCAATCTGCTGTGTGAACATGAGCAAGTCTCTTCACCTCTCTGTGCTTCAATTTTTCCTTCCGCTCCTTGTTTTTTAGATTGTAACTCTTTGGGATAGGGACTGTCGCTTGTTATGTATGTACACTGCCTAGCACAGTGGTACCACAATCTCATTTGTGGCCTTTAGGTGCTACCATAATACAAATAACAATATTAAAAGCTGTGAGCTTTGTTACCCTAACAGGAGTGCTAATTCACTGCAATCAAAGTAGTTTTGTTCTCTATAAACACTCTCTCTCATTGTGGTCTACAATATGCAGTCATGCCAAAAAAAGGGTGGTTGCAAGCAGCCAGTCTTCCTCTTGACAGTTACTGCTGATATAACCATTTGAATAAGTCTTTCAGAATGGTAGCCGTGTTGGTCTGTATCAGCAAAAACAATGAGGAGACCTTGTGGCACTTTAGAGACTAACACATTTATTTGGGCATAATCTTTCGTGGGCTAACACCCACTTCATCAGATGCATGGAGTGGAACCTCATAGGACCTAACCACATCAGCCACACCATCAGGGGCTCGTTCACCTGTACATCTACCAATGTGATATATGCATCATGTGCCAGCAATGCCCCTCTGCCATGTACATTGGCCAAACTGGACAGTCTCTAGGCAAAAGAATAAATGGACACAAATCTGACATCAGGAATTATAACATTCAAAAACCAGTAGGAGAACACGTCAATCTCCCTGGTCACTCAATAACAGATTTAAAAGTGGCAGTTCTTCAACAAAAAAACTTCTAAAACAGACTCCAATGAGAAACTGCAGAACTGGAATTAATTTACAAACTAGATGCCATCAAATTAGGCCTGAACAGAGACTGGGAGTGGATGGGTCACTACAGAAACTAAATCAATTTGTTAGTCTCTAAGGTGCCACAAGTACTCCTCATGGTTTTTACAAAAACTAATTTCCCCTTGCTAAATACTCACACCTTCTTGTCAGCTGTTTGAAATGGGCCACCTTGTTTACGTTGGCCTCATTAACACTACAAAAGTGATTTCCACTCCTTCTTGTCAACTGTTGAGAATTGCCTACTTCCAACTTAAATTGAATTGGCTCGTTAGCACTGACCCCCCCACTTGGTAAGGTAACTCCCATCTTTTCATATGCTGTGTATTTATACCCCCCTATTGTATGTTCCACTCCATTCATCTGATGAAGTAGGTTTTAGCCCACGAAAGCTTATGCCCAAATAAATTTGTTAGTCTCTAAAGTGCCACAAGGACTCCTCGTTTTTGCTGAATAAGTCTTATCAGTCAAAAGGCTAAGCACTGCCTACCCCCAAATCAGCTGACTTTTACCCTCAATGCTCAGACTTCCTAATACCAAATACTTGGAAAACTCTACTACATATACAAGTATTATACATTGTGTCCAGGGTTGCCAGGTGACCGGTTTTCGACTAAAAGTCCGGTCAGCGGCGCAGCGAGGCTAAGGCAGGCTCCCTGCCTGACCTGGCTCTGCGCGGTTCCCGGAAGCAGCAGGCATGTCCAACTTCTAGGCGCAGGGGTGGCCACAGGGGCTCCATGTGCCCTACCTCGAGTGCTGACTCTGCAGCTCCCATTGGCTGGGAATCACAGACAATGGGAGCTGCAGGGGCAGTGCCTGTGGGTGTGGGCAGTGCGCAGAGCCCTGCTCCACCTAGGAGCCAGAGGGACATGCCAGCCACTTCTGGGATCTGCCTGAGGTAAGCGCCGCCTGGCTGGAGCCTGCACCCTGAACCCACACACGAACCCCCTGACCCAGGTCAGAACCCCCTCCCACACTCTAACTCCCTCCCAGATCCCACATCCCAAATCCCAACCCCTGCCCCAGCACCGCAACTCCTTCCCAGAGCCTGCACCCTGCACCCTCTCCTGCACCCCAACCCTCTGCCCCAAGTTGGAACCCTCTCCCGTACACTAACTCCCTCCCAGAGCCCGCACCCCTGCCTGCACCACTACTCCCTGCCCCAGACCTGAGCCCCGTCTTGCACTCCAACTCCTTCCCAGAGCCCACACCCCTCACCCCAACCCTCTGCCCCAGCCAGGAGCCCCCTCCTGCACTCCAAACCCCTTATCCCTGGCCCCACCCCAGAGCCCGCACCCCAGCTGGAGCCCTCACCCCCTCCCACACCCCAACCCCCTACTCCAGTCCAGTGAAAGTGAGTGAGAGCGGGTGAGTGAGGGAGGGGGGATGGATTGAGCTGAGGGGGCAGGGCCTTGGGGAAAGGGCGGGGCCTCAGGGAAGGGGCAAGAGTGCTGGGTTCTGTGCGATTAGAAAATTGGCAACCCTAATAGTGTCACAATAGAGCTGTAACCTGGATTACATATGTATATTTGGACTAAAGATCTCCTAGTAGAGTGATGAAGGTGATTTTCAAAAGCAGCAATGAAGTTTAGGGACTTAACTCCCACTGACTTTCAGTGGGAATTAGGCATCTAACTGCTCTTTGTGCCTTTGAAATTCTCCTCTAAAATGCCTTGCTTTTAAGAAAATGAAGCTACACACCACCACACTAGGTGTGCAATACCAGCCTCACTCACTAGACAGCAGAGACATCTTACTAGGTAAAAATCGGTTTTAGGGTTGCCACTAGCTTAATGACCCAACAATTAGCTTTTACTACACTAGTGGGCTGAAATGTATCATGTTTTTTTGAACTGTGAAGAATAAAAATCAAACTTTGATACCCCTTGTATCTGCAGCTCCAGGTATCCTTATACTTTTTTAAGCCTGAAAATATATTCTAAGCTCCTGGGATCTTTGTATTTCAAGTTTAATGTTTAGTCTCAAGAAGTGAGGTGTGCTTCCTGGCTGACAACAACCAAGAGGTATGAAAGAGGGAACTCCTGAGGCCTAGGATGGAGGACAGAGGGTAGAGAAGAAACTAAGATGTGGGAAAGACCAAGATGGGAGGTGAAGAAGAAAGATGTTAGGGGTAGACAAGATAGGCTGCCGGACTCTTATTATGGAACATGATGGGTGATCCTAGTAACACCTATATAGCCTTGCCTAATTTGTGTATTTAAAGGGAATTCAAACCATCACTCACTAATTAGACCATACATGTTGTTCCCAGTATGTTTGATAGGAGACATTTAAAGGACTAGGAACTAACAGAACTTTATGTGGTTAAAAATAGACATAATTGTGTCTTACAGGGTATGTAATGACATTTTTCATTAAAACTTCAGCAATCTACCAAGTTGCCTCGAAGAAAGAATCTCCTTAGAGTTAGCCCATTCTTGCCAGAAAACGTTAGTAGCTTTAAAAAAAAAAAATAAGGGAGGGGGCCTGAGAGTGTCAATATAGAGCAGGTTAATGAACAGAGCACAAAACTAAAGTGAGCTAAATAAGACTATCAGAGAACAGAACCTAGTAGGAATAATAAGACTTGAGAACAATAAATGTAAATGATTTAATGATTTTTAAGGTAACAAACACCTGTCCAGTCTGGTTAAGGACAACCAACCAAGTATATTACCTCACACAAGGGTTAAAATTCCTCCATTGGTTGCATCACTGGTTTGTAAAACAGAAAACAGCTTTTTAGAGGATAATGGGTGAGGTTCCAGATGGCTTCTGCTAATGTTTTCATAAATCATACAATTAGAATCACATCCTAAAAACACAGCATTATGTGCTGGACAGTTTTCCAAAAGAGTACCCAGACTTCTCATAAAGAAGCATACTCATTCCCTTCCCACAGTAAGGCATAAGCATTCATTGAACTGACTTAATATTGATCAAAGTCAGCCTGAACCATTAGTGACCAGCCTTGAAACAATTTCCTTAACAAGCAAACAGGCCTCACATTTTCTGAAAATAAAATAGCAACCCCAGCAAGCATAATGACTAAGAAAACCTCTCCTCTCCAGTCAGTTAGTTTATATGTGTAATCTGCAAGGGTTTCTTGTATTAAAAAAAAAAGGTGGGGGAGGGGACAGATTCTTTTGCAATCGCTATTGAAATAGGAATGTTTGTTTCTTGATGTCTCTGCAGTCCATTAACTTTCAGAGATCACATGCAGGCTTGCTTGCTGTTATCATTATGAGGAAAGAGGAAGAGACAAGGCAAAGAGAACTCCACAGAACAAAAGCCAAAAAAAGGAGACTAAGAGTATCATTTAGTTTGTAATCCCCAGTATTACTGCTATTCAAGGAAACAAACACTTTAGTCATCAATTTCCACAGTCTATACTGCTTTCTCTTACTGAACTCCACTACAGAGATTTTCCTGAGCAGACAGCAAAAACAGATATGGACACTTTTCTTAATGACTTAAAGATCTGGACTTTTTTCTTTCACATCAACTGCATATTTCCCCTTGGGCTCATTAAGAAAACTATTAATACTTTCCAGGACTTATCCTCCCTTAGGCCATTGAGCAGCAGGGAGATTGGAAAGGTTATCAGCCCCAATCCATACCCAGATTCACTTATGGTCTAGCCAGTGGTTCTCAAAGCCGGTCCGCCGTTTGTTTGGGGAAAGCCCCGGGCGGGCCGGGCCGGTTTGTGTACCTGCCGCGTCCACAGGTTCGGCCGATCGTGGCTTCCACTGGCCACGGTTCATCGCTCCAGGCCAATGGGGGCTACAGGAAGTGGCACGGGCCAGGGGATGTGCTGCAGGGCTCTACTGACAACGAGCAAAACCAGCAGAGCCAAGGCCAATGACTGGGCCAGCTACCGCAGTGGTGACAGTAGCAGCGTGTCAGGCCACTGCTTGAGGAGCTAGTGCCCCACGTGGACAGCTGCTCTGGCGTGGTTGTGCTGTCTCCAGCCTGCCCACTGGGCCAGGCACCAGGCTTATCAGCAGCTGACCCTGCTCACACTACTGTATGCAAGCGGCTCTCATGCTCCCGGACAGGAGTCGCAGACTGCTGCATGGAAGAAACTCCTATCCGGGAGCATGCGAACCACTTGCACACACAAGCACGACTAGGGACAGCTGCCAGTGAGTCTGGTGTCTGCCCAGTGGGCAGGGCTGGGGGCAGCACAGCCATGCCGGAGGAGCTGCCTGGGCTGGGCACTGGCTCCTGTGAGCAGCAGCCCGACATGCTGCTGCTTTCGCCGCTGTGGTTCCTGGCCTGGTCGCTGTTGCTAGAGACCTGCAGCGCCACAAATATCTGCTTTATATCAACATCTGCGGATATGAATTGTGTCTCCATGCAGGGCTCTACATATTTAAGAAAGACAAATTCAAACTGGAACAGGTGCAGAGAGGGGCTACTAGGATGATCAGAGGAATGGAAAACCTACTTTATGAAAGGAGACTCAAAGAGTTTGGGATCTAACCAAACAAAGGCTGAGGAGAGATATGATTACTCTCTATAAATACATCAGAGATATAATTATAGGGAGGGAGAGGAGTATTTTAAGTTAAGCGCCAGTGTGGACACAAGAACAAGTGGATATAAACTGGCCATCAGTAAGTTTAGGCTTGAAATTAGACAAAGGTTTCTAACCATCAGAGGAGTGAAGTTCTGGAAACGCCTTCCAAGGGAAGCAGTGAGGGGAAAAATGGTAACTGGCTTAAAGACTGAGCTTGATAAGTTTATGGAGGGGATAGTGTGATGAGAGACTGCCTACAATGGGGTGTGGCCAATCTGCAACTGCTAGTAGCCAATATCTCCAACACCTGATGATGCGACACTACATGGAGAAGGCTCTGAGTTACTACAGAGAATTTTTTCCCAGGTGTCTGGCTGGTGGGTCTTGCCCACATGCTCAAGGTCTAGCTCAGGGGTAGGCAACCTATGGCACGGGTGCCAAAGGCGGCACGTGAGCTGATTTTCAGTGGCACTCACACTGCCCAGGTCCTGGCCACCGGTCCGGGAGGCTCTGCATTTTAATTTAATTTTAAGTTAAGCTTCTTAAAAAAATTAAAAACTTTATTTACTTTACATACAAAAATAGTTTAGTTATATATTATAGACTTGTAGAAAGAGACTTTCTAAAAACGTTAAAATGTATTACTGGCACGCGAAACCTTAAATTAGAGTGAATAAATGAAGACTCTGCACACCACTTCTGAAAGGTTGCCAACCCCTGGTCTAGCTGATCACCATATTTGTGGTTGGGGAAGAATTTTCCCCTGTGTCAGATTGGCTGAGACCCTGGGGGGGGTTTTCACCTTTCTCTGCAGCATGGGGCACAGGTCACTTGCCGGTTTAAACTAGTGTAAATAGCAGATTCTCTGTAGCTTAACCTCTTTAAATCATGATTTGAGGACTTCAGCGACTCAGCCAGAGGTTATGGGTCTATTACAGGAGTGGGTGGGAGAGGTTCTGTGGCCTTCAATGTGCAGGAAGTCAGACTAGATGATCATATCGATCCCTTCTGGCCTTAAAGTCTATGAGTCGATAAGAACCAGGTTAGCCATTTTTGCAATTTCCCCAACACTCAGGACATCCATTTATTTCGACTGTCATTTTTACTATGAGATTACAGGGCTAATTCAGGCTCTTAAGTCTGAGCTACAGTCTCTAATTGCAGACAGACTCCATCACACTGCCAGACTCAAATCACAGGCCACTCCCACTATACCACCAAGATCTCTAACTGCTGAGTCAGCATCACAGTTACCTTTCAGTTGGGAAGGGGCAGCCACCAGCCCACAAGCAACTTTCTCAGGAGCACTCAGAGTTTGGCTCCTGCAAAACCTTTGCCAAAGCTTTAGAGGCACCGAATAACTTTCTAGTGAAACCATACCCAAATTTGCTTTTCTCACATCCTCAAACAGCTTGAGTCCTCCTGCCCCAAATAATTTCTATATTTCGGTGAGAAGAAAAATAGCTTTTACAGCTACTGTAGGTAGTTTCCCTCGAAAAACAGAAAGAACATCACACTCCTTTCTAGACAAATAAAGGAAGCTTTAAAAATATCTTGTTTCCTCATAACAACAAACAGGTTAATGTGTGAGGAACAAGAAGTGCAATAAAATTTCATTTTTACTGTTTAGTGTATGCATAAAAACTGCCAAAGCAACTGAAGACACATGCCCTATAAATAGTGCTCTATTGTCAATGTATAAAAAGATGAGGCATGTCTCATGGACATGAATCATGTCCAATTAAGTGTTAAGCTCAGCCAGTGCTAAAAATGAAAGGCTACATCAACTGATAAACTAGTCTGGGAGTAGGCATGCAACTGGAAAGAGCTCATTACGCCAGTCTGACTCTACTGCTTTCACTGGCTATCAGAAAGCAGTAACTCATATTTCTGTCTCAGCAATGGAAGGAGTAGTTACAAGACACTGGGTGGAAACTCCTGTACGTTATCAGGAGCAGTTTGCTGTCCAAGATCTGGAAGCCTGCAAGTTGGATCACTCTTTATATGCTTTGCCAGGCCCATCCACGGCTGAGGGGAGACGCAGACATGCAACAAAAAGTACAGCTACAGCAGAGAAGGACAGCACCGAGGAAGGCAAACCCAGCTTTCAGGTCTTACTGGATGTTGTGCAGTTCCGTCCTGAAGATATCATCATTCAGACTTTCGAAGGTTGGCTCCTGATCAAAGCGCAGCATGGACCTAGGATGGACGAACATGGTTTCATATCCAGAAGCTTTGTTAGACAATACAAATTACCTAAGGGAGTCAAGAAAAAAGATTTGTCTGCTCTCTTCTGCCATGATGGCATTTTGGTTGTTGAAATGAAGAGCTCAGAGGGAATGGATTAAAGTCTTGTTAATTGTTATTGGTGAGATAATATTATTCCTAATGTAACCCAAACAATGCTTTGCAATGTAGCCATGAATGTGAAGTTGTTGGTTTGTATTTAAAATGGAGATAAGAACAAAACTTTGCATATATTTTCGGCATGTTGAGTTTTATTGTTTGATGTGAAACGTAAGACTACTTTCCTTCAGCTGCATATGTGCTGGAGACCCATGCTTTTTAGACAAAAGAAAGTTTATGGCAGTCATAACAAATGAAAAATAGTTCATATAATGCTCTCTGATGAGGTACCAAGTGTAAAGCATGTATAAAAACGCCAATAAACAGGGGTTACTTTGTAATATGTATTCATGAGATGAATAATGAAAGGAGCAGCAGACATTTACAGTCTATGAGTTTTATGGAATTTTAATTTACTTAACAGAAAAATGCCATGTTTTTATTAGTTATATCACTATATAATGTTAACGTCAACATTTCTTAGGTGATGTCAAAGCATGCATGAGCAGCATGCATTTGGTCTGCAAAATAATTTATGGGAAAACCTTTTTGAATTCAAATTCATTTCTAAAAATTGCTTGCGGGTGTGCCCTTAAAAATATATTGTACTTAAGGGAATATTGAACAGCAGAATAAACATTAAAAATAGTTTTGCAAATGCAATGTTTCAAAATGTGCCATCTTTCTACTAACACTGAGTCAACTTATTTGATGGAAATTTTTCAAATGCTTTGTTTTTAATCACAGTTCATTTTGTTTAAATATCCTGGCTTTCTGCCAACAATTGAAGCAAAATATTGCTTATTTATAAAACTCAAAAGACCCAAAGTCATTCTTGTGTAGCTGCCCCTGACTTAAAGGCATTAATATGCTAGGGATGAACTTACTCCAAGAAGTTTACACAATCAATGTGATAACAATCATGTAAATGTTTTCTTCTGTGACTTTCTTTAGAACTTAAGGTCCTGATCCTGCAATTGGATCTCTGGGAGCAGATGCTTGTGCCCACAGAGCCTAACTGGCTCTGCACCAGCATAGGGGTTCAAATGCCTGATTGCAAGATGGGGCCGCTTACTAAGAACACAGGGACGCTTTTTTCTCTCAATTATACTAGAGCAATCCCTCTCATTTCAATGGAGTTGCACAACTAAGGTTAGCCAGGATTCTGCCTGCTATGTCTAACAATTGGTCTTCAACATTTCAAAAAGATTTGTTACAAATGATACTGCAAATACACAAACATTCTAGGGGAACTGCAGCTGCAAGTGAAACTGCCTCCTTTTATGTGTACTTAAGATAAGTATGACTGCTGTGCTATGAATAGTAAAGGAATGCAGAGTGGAAAGTGCCAAGCTAAATACAGCTAAGACTCTTGCTGATAGCCATCTGCTGTTCAGACAAATAAAAAACATTTTTGAACTAAATCAAATATGAATAAAATTCTGAGTATATTAAATCACAAGGGAAAAATCAGGTTAACAAAAATATTTCTACCCCAGGCTCAAAAAAGAGAGCTCTCTAGTTTATAGTGAAAGCACTAGACTTGTGTGCTTGTGCTCGCTTGCTGTAGAAATGTTTATATTAGTGATCAATTAAATTTGAAGAAATTTGAAAGCCATTGGTTTGGAATAGGCCAAATACTCAATTTTTATTTATTTATTTATTTATTTGCACTCCAAACTCACACCAATTTCAAAGCAAGTTTGCCCTGCATAAGGAATGATGGATTAAGTCCAGATCCTGCAATTCACTGCATATGGTCACCCTGCTGCACCCAAGTACAGTGGATTGCAGGTTGGGGGCCTACATTTATTTTCTTGACTGATGTACACATTGGTCTCTTTTCGTGTGGCACCATAGCCAGCAAACTAATGTTTTCTAGCAAACTGATTTAAACATAAAATAAAAGTCCCTCAACCCTCTCCTTTGCCCCCAAGTTTGCCTTTCTGAATCCACAGGGATGAGGAAATTAGAATGAGGTTCCAGTCACAAAATTCAGACCTAGATATAGATTCCAAACACTTCAAAGTCCAGGAGCTTTCAGTTCCAGAGATTTTGTTGAGCCCATAATATAAGTTAGGGCCATTTGCAAATTTTAGATGCAGATCTGGGTTTAGATGTGTTTGGATCCACGGTTTTTACACCAGCAGATGTATTGCGATGTGGGTTCAGGACCATCTATAGAGATAACCAGCTTTAGTGCCATTTAAAAAAACCTTAATACTCTTCTATCGCTCATTTTACTTTACAAAGAATTTGTATGATATGATCATTTAAAATGAAAAGTCCAGCCCTATCTATTATTACAGGGAAGGCATTCATGTACCTAGAGATAACATAGGAGATTTACAAAATATGGATTTGGCAATTTTAAAAGTGATACAAACATAAAAATCATGGCTGGTTTTATAAATAAATCAAGCTCTGACTAAACAAATGGAAATTTGGCAAATAATTAGTCCGTAATCCTGACAGCTTGGCCTGCATTTGTACACACATGAAAAGCGCTGGCCAAAAAGAGTGCAACTGTTGCACCCAGCTCTAGATTTCCCCAAAGCATAAGGGGCTGATTCTGAACTCATTTATGTTGTAAGTCACGAGTAACTCCACTAAAGTCAGTGAGGTTACACTGGTGTGAAACCAGTGTGTTGGGCAAATGGAGTTCACACTGCTAGAAGAGTTATTGTTGTAGGTCTTGCTATGCCCAGAAGTAGTGCTGTAGTGAGTAGGTTTCGCATCTGAGCTACTGTTAATAAAACACATACTTCTCCTGCAACCACATGTGCCTGTCTGTGGGTCCACTCCTTCCTGCACCATAATATGACAATATTCTCTCTGTGTTCTCTGAGACCAGAGCTATGGAAGCTGCACAACAGCATTTGATCTGGAGTCAAGGGAGATGATAGCTACATTTTAACACTCCTTAACTTGTCCATTCTATGTCAAGCGTTGCCAACTCATAATTTTGTCACAGGTCTCATACTATCTGGTGAGGGTTTTAGCCCACCAATTCCTAGAGCTTTCATTTTAAAGATTCTTGGGTTTCATTTAAAAAAAAATGTCTGGCCCTTTCTGTTGGGGAGAAAAGCTTGAAAAATGTGAACTGTAAAGGCGCAAACACCAAAAATCAAATAAAAATCCGGAATAAGAATGTCCACACTTGCAGTTATT
The DNA here is from genome assembly GCA_037349315.1 of Chelydra serpentina. Classification (NCBI taxonomy): domain Eukaryota; kingdom Metazoa; phylum Chordata; order Testudines; family Chelydridae; genus Chelydra; species Chelydra serpentina. The sequence continues at coordinate 77,725,479 of JBAIAC010000042.1, read as the reverse complement.
CTGGAATAGCTATTCCAGAATAATTTGTGTAGACAAGTACTTATATAAACAATCATACAACATAAAATTTGACAGAGAATTTGGTCATGAGAAATGTGAAAAGACCCACCCTTAAGATAGCTAGGGTCTGATTCTCCACCTGCTTACAACAGTGTAAATCAGAAGTGAACTCACTGAAGTCTGTGGAATTATACTAGCGTAAAAGAGATGGTAGTTGGAGAATTAGGCCCTTAAAGTGCATTCACATGCTACACTGATGGGTGATGTGATTTAGTTGGGGATTGGTCCTGCTTTGAGCAGGGGGTTGGACTAGATGACCTCCTGAGGTCCCTTCCAACCCTGATATTCTATGATTCTATGATTCTATGGTGCAGTATAACAGTCTAATCCTGCACGGCTAGAATCAATGAGAACTTTGTTATTGACTTCAATGGACAGAGGAGAAGAACCAAAGTGTATGTAACAAGCAAATAGATGCTTGGGACTAGACTGGAATATGCATCATCCACTCAAGAAACAATACAATCGTTGCCTATATTGTAATATTAAGTATAATTCAAGGGGAAATGTCTCATTCATTTTTGCCCTATAGTCTATTAAACGCTTTTGAATTAATGAGTTTAATGGGCTTTTTCCTCAAGATATTTGGCAAAACAGTTGCACGTTCTTTCTAAGGGGCTGAACTAACTTATTTTGAATGTTATTTCTAATGTTTGGTTTTCTAATACAATTAGAGGTGAATATGAAAGACATGAAGGGAGATATTAATATTGCTCGTGGACAGTGAGAATTTTATAAATTGCATAGAATTTCATAACAGCCATAGCTCAAGGCAGCTTTATGACACATGGATATGATTAAATAAAGAACTCTGATACTGGCTGTCTACAAACGCCTGGCCAAGAATAAGCAATATATGCTGCTGTATGAACTGCAGAGCAGCTGTTATTGAGCCTTGTCAGTTCCCAATGGTGAAGGAATTAAGTATGTAATTGATCACGCAGTGTCCAAGCTTCCAAGCACTTTAAAAATGCCTTTCAGAAGTCTCAAGTTCGGATTAATGACCAAGAGCCAGGGAACAAAAATAAAGAGCATGGTTCTGCAAGGTCCTAAGCATCCTCAATCTCTATGGACTTATTTAGTTTTATATAGTATCTGCTGTATTCGGGGTATCAGTCTCTTTATGCAATCGGATACTCATAGTGCAATGAACACAGGCAAATATGACAGTCATTATTCACTCAAGAACAGGGCCAGCTCTGGCTTTTTTGCCACCCCAGGCAAAAAAAAATAAATAAAAAAATGGCCGGAGCAGCAGGAGCGGAATTTGCCGCCCTAAAATTGGCCTGAATGCCGCCCCTTACAATGTGCCGCCCCAAGCATGTGCTTCCTAGGTTGGTGCCAAGAGCTGGCCCTGCTCAAGAATAGTTCAGACACAGCCTTCGATATTTGAAAAGAGTGCACTGTGCTCCTCAAATTTCTTGTAAAATAGGCCAAATATTGCAGACCTTACTCAGTCCATAATCAGGAAAAATTCCCATTGATGTGATTTTTTGCCTGAACAAGGGCTGCAAGATTTGGTCGTTAGTGAAAGAAAGAATGTTGATGAGCATACTGCACACCTGGGTTATTTCCTCCTCCCTTTTAAAAGGGCCATGCAATGCACCTGGGCAGCCACCTGTGGAGACAGATGGGCCCATCATTTAACTTCTCACCTGAAGGACAGCACATCTCAACGCAGCAACCGCAGTGGCACTTCAGTGCTAGCAGTAGGGATGAGTCTTAGTGCCCTATTGGGTCTTCTTTAAGGACACTGACAACTTGAAAATCATATTTCCATCTGCAAATTTTGTATTTACCATTACTGCAAAAAAAAACCTAAAAATGACTGAAACTGAGAGAAATTACAGAATAATTCTATGTGTCTGCCTTGTTTTTCAATTTGTTTACTGTGCAGTTGGCAGCACTTTGTAACTAGTCGAGTTCACTGTTCCATTGATTCTGCCTGCCCTTTCCCAGGTTCTGCAAACCACCACTGAAGCGGCAGCAGGCAGGAGTGTGCAGAAAGAGAAATGAAGGGGATGGGGGAGGAGTGGGCCTGAGCATGTTTGATGGTTGTGCTGTCATGTTCACCTAAAAGAACCTTCCAACAAAAACGGGGAGGAAGAAAACTCTTACAAACAATTGTAGGAAAAGATTTTTAAGATGTCAAGGCATAATATTTGAAGGCTGCTTTCTGAGAAATATTGGATTCATTTAATTAATCAATTTTTAAAAGTTCAAGTTAACAGTGTCCCTGTAGAACAATTTTAACTAAAACTTTTTGGCTGAAAATATAAGTTATGTTACATATTGTTTAAATCTTCAGTACACCACAATTTAAAAATAAATCACTTACCCACTTTCTTTGGCTTCCTTTCCACTCAGATTTTCCCTTCAGTTTCCTCTCTATTGCACTATTAATCTTATAGCTCTATCAGTTAACACAATTTTGGGACTACTAAAGTAAACAGGACTCCAGTGTTTTAACTATTGTATTGTCTTTACCTGATCTGAGCAGGGATAGATAATGTGGTAGTCAAAATGCTGTTGCCAATTTCCAATGTTGCTACCATGGTGGAACTGCACTAGTGGTAGTACAGTGGTTGGAAGTATGAAGAATTAAGTATGTGCAGACACAGGTATTGTATACTAAGGTTGGCTTTAAATTTACATAAGTCTAACCTATATGTAATAATGCTACCACTATGGCTAGGCTGACAAATTCAGGTGAGTCAATGATTCATGAGACTGGAGTGTGGTTTGACAAATGAAAAAGTACTTCATTTATTCTCTTGTTGAAAAAACCATGATCTTATGATCTACAATCCTTGCAGCAAGAGACAGCTTCATGTAGTTTTAATATTAGCTCATATCTATTCTGTAAATAAATATATTAATATTATTAAAGTGCTGATAGTGTGACCAACACTCTATAAGTTACAAATATAACAAAATCCCTGCCTTGATGAATTTATGAGCTAAGGCCCTATCCTGAAATCAGATTCATGCAGGCCAAAATGTCTATGAATACAAATGCATGTCTGGGGGCTAAGAAACAGGCAAACATACATACAGTACAGATACATTAATGTAGAGGCTCATTCTATTACATTATATATTTCTGTTACAAACTGGAGCTCCTTCATAGGGTGTTTAGCCTAACATTAAAAAGGTGTCAGTGTAGTAGCCGTGTTAGTCTGTGTCAGCAAAAAGAAAATAAGAAAGAAATACTTGTGGCACCTTAGAGACTAACAAATTTATTTCAGCATAAGCTTTCGTGGACTACAGTCCGCTTCATCAGACGCATAGAATGGAACACACAGTGAGATGATATTTATACAGTCAGAGAAACATGAAAAGGTGGAAGTAACCATATCAACTGTAAAAGGCTAATTAATTGAAAGGAATTGTTATCAGTAGGAAAGAAACTTTTGAAGTGATAATCAACATGGCCCATTACAGACAATTGACACAAAGGTGTTAAGAGTATTTAACGCGGGGGGGGGGGGGGATAAATTAAATTAATGTAATAGCTCGGTCATTACGTTAATTGAATTTATTTCCCCCCTGTTAAATACCCTTAACACCTTTGTGTCAGCTGTCTGTAATGGGCCATGTTGATTATCACTTCAAAAGTTTCTTTCCTACTGATAACAGTTCCTTTCAATTAATTAGCCTTTTACAGTTGATATGGTTACTTCCACCTTTTCATGTTTCTCTGACTGTATAAATATTCCCCAGTGCAAGTTAATATTGGAACTGAAATACCAAAACCAACATTAATATTTAGAAACATAATAATATTTTCCAGGAAGTTGGGTAGAAGCTGATAAGCTGCTGGCTGCTGTATCAAAATGGAATATCTGGATGTTTCCATGTCATATTTAATACACAAATCTACAAACAGACCTGGGTCCGTGTTTTGACAAAGCTATTCATTTCTCATTAACCTTTACAAAATAAACGTATTAACTGCACAACATAACCAAACACAGAAGGCTAAATTTAGGCTGTCTCTTTCACAAATATGTGTACTAGAAAAGAAGTAGCCAAATGAGCTGCAACTGTGACATTGAAAACTCTGCAAGCCCTCCACCTCCAGAGCCACAAATGAAGTTCCAAGGCAGGGCCAGCATGCAGTCAAAGGCCACAGTGTATCTAGACCACAGCATTGTCAAGAAGAGAGTTTACTGTCTCTGAAGAGAAGAAAATCTGCAGGTGTATGACTGCAAGAGTGGCATCAAGAGGCCAAGAGGAAATGGAAAATCAGGCCCAGAGTGCCTGATATGTACTGGTTTAAATAAAAGGAAAATCGGGTTGCTCTAATTTATGTCTTAGCTGCAATGGTCCCCAGGGGACAGTTTGGCAGCCCCCAATAGCCAGGGTACAGACTGCTCCAATCACCGTTCTTCCTTCATCAGGCCCCTTTACTCCCGGGGCGTATCCCCTACATGAGCTTGTGCCAAGGGCTGAGAGAAGGGCAGTGTAGGGCTATTCTGTCACCACAATTCTGTGCCAGGTGGTAGAAGGGCAGAGAAGAAGTCTCTCACACCAACAGGATTGAACTTGTGAGAAAGGAGAGAGAGGGTCTGTGAAATAGGCCACAGTAAGTAAGTTGAGTATTTTACAGAAGCTAAAGGCTTTAAATGTTTATAGTAAAAGACTAGTAAAATAGATTTTAAATAAACAAAGCCAATGCCGTTTCTGAGACTAGGGTTTGTAAATAGGCCAGAGGTGCTGATTTTGAGAGTTCTTAGGGGATCCTCCCTTCCCCCAAGCCTCCGCCCCTGCCCTGCCTCTTCTCACCCCCACTCTGCCCCCGCCCTGCCTCATCCTGCCCCATTCCTCACCTCTTCCTGCCCTGGCCCCTCCCTCTCCTGTGTTAAAAAAAAATTGGGTTGCAAAGTCAAGCATTCAAACATTAGGAAATTGCAGAATTCAAGATGCCCTTTAGTTCATCTCCCTTGTGCATGTGATACAGTCTTTAATTACATGATCACATACTATTTTTCCCATAAAACCTCTGCCTCATTCATTGAGTGGATAGTTGTTCAATATTTTGCTTTATTCTTCTCATTCAATGTTATTGAATTTATCATCACAGCACCACGATGAGAATCCACTCTCCTCCCCCAGTGCCTCCTGCATGCCACTGAACAGCTGATCACCAGTGGGCGTAAGGCGCTGGGGGGCGGGGTAGGGAGAGAAGCTGATTGCTAGGGCCCGCCAGCAGGCAGGAGGCACTGGGGGATGGGACAGAGGGAGGATCTGGCTGCCAGTGGGTGCTGAGTACCCACTATTTTTTTTCCTGTGAGTGCTCCAGCCCCGGAGCACCCACAGAGTCGGTGCCTATGACAGAGGCAGTATCTTGCCACCATTCCTTGTCCAAAACCTCCCCATTCTTTCACAGAGTTTACCTTAATTTTTTCAATAAAGGAACACAGCTCTAAGTTAGGACATTACTTATATATATATAAAAGAGAAATTCTTAGCGTGACTTCCTGGTCCTCTCTGTAGCTCTCCTTTCCTCATTGGCCACTATTCCTTTTTAATCCCTGGGTTGGGTCTAAAAATGCTGGCCTGTGCTGGCTATAAGGGTAACTTGCTAGAATAGCTCTGCACCTGTTCAGACACCTGGTCAAAAGGATCGTCATCTCAGAAACAAATTAATCTGTACAACTCGTTTGTGTAGTAAAGGATGTTATTTTTAAAGGGAAAAAAATCATTCAGGACTTGGAGGTTTTTAGTTAATGAAAGTAACTGACAGTTTATTTTTATCATGAAGCAGTAATTTTAATAAGTCAACCTATCAACACCATCCTTCTCCCAAGTAGGGAATAACAGCTACTTTGAGCTTCCCAGAGGAGGCCAATGACTGAATGCAATTCAGAACATAAATTTTCCAGGAATAAAGTGCCTAGCCTGCAACAATAGCAATAATAGAAATAAAGACAAAAAGGAAGAGGAAAACTGTTGTTATGTAGAAGCGACAAAGGGTCCTGTGGCACCTTATAGACCAACAGAGGTATTGGGGCATAAGCTTTCGTGGGTGAATACCCACTTCTTCGGATGCAAGCAGTGGAAATGTCGACATGGACATTTCCACTGCTTGCATCCGAAGAAGTGGGTATTCACCCACGAAAGCTTATGCTCCAATACCTCTGTTGGTCTATAAGGTGCCACAGGACCCTTTGTCGCTTCTACAGATCCAGACTAACACGGCTACCCCTCTGATACTTGTTGTTATGTATTAACTCTCATCTTTTGCTGTATGTTGAGCTTTGACCTGGTGACTTTTCAATGCATTTTATTAGGATACAGATTGGGTGAATTCGATGGAGAATAATGGGTGGCCCTATCAAGATTTTATATACAAAGCTCATTTTCTTCCACTGTATACAGTCAGTGTTTGATCACTAGGCAATGAAACATTTTCATTATGTTTAGCTTGGCAGGAAGAATTTAAATTATTTAACTCTTAGATGTATGTAGAATGCATCCAGTAACATCCCCTTCACTATCAGCATCATGTCAAAGGTGGTGGGCTGAGGTTCTGATTGAATTAGAAATCCCAAAGCCACTTCCTCTCACATCAAAGTAATGGTTACAATGGACCGTGGGCCACGGTCCGTGGCACGACAACTGGTAGAGCCCAACTGAAAGAGGTCCAAAGCTGCTTATGAAGACAGCACAGAGCATTAGGTCTTCAGTCCCACCAAAGGAGCTGCAGCAGAGCTGTTACAAGAAAATTCATGCTTTAACAATGAGGTCTGTGACCTAAGTAAATGTGAAAACCAAACCTATTAAACAACGTGTGCTGTTTAAACTTGTCACAGCTTATCACCATTGTTTAGAGTTATTGTGCCAGAACTGCAACAAAAAAAATCTGATCTAAATTGGGCAGGTGGACATCAATGGCAGTAGCGGTCACTACATCAATGGCAGTAGCGGTCACTGCATATACAGAAGAGGCAGTTTCAGCATGAAGGAAGCAGAAGCACATGTAATGCCACATGCCTGGCTCCATCAGCAGGGATTAAACCTAGGATGCATAGATCTTCAGGCATAGGAGCTAAAAGGCCATCTCTATCTGCTAAAATGGTAGCAGGCTCATCAACCCCCATCTATGACCCAGCCAACACTAGGGGGAGATTGAGAACCATGCTAAGTGGGAGTGAGTTACATATATGCTTACATCATCACAGAAAAAAATTAATTGTGCCTGCCAGCTGAATGCCTTTGCGTTGTCCAACATAATGAATATTGTCTTCATGTGCTATACCACTAAACTGGCTCTAAAACAAATATTAATTTAACTAGTTTTTTTAAAAGTCCTCATCCTTGCACACTCCTTCCTTTCGCCATCACAGCCAGTGTTAACAACTGTGATGCCCTAAGTGGAAGACTATCACAGCTGACTGGTTCTAGACAAGACTGACTATAGCAAGTGTTTGGCGTTTCTATAGATGTTATTTAACTTGTCTATGCTGCTCCCAAATTCGTACTTCATTTATATAAATTATCCACAGCAAAGGTTTGTATCCTTGATTCTTCAATATTAACTAAATGCACATCAAAGCTGATTCACTGTTAGGCCAATTCCTTCTCTGTGTATAATAATTCCTTAAGCAGCAGTCACAAAATGATGGGAATTAAAAAGAAAGCTTTATTGATATTTCTAACACTTAAACTATGGGTAAGTAGAAACTATAGGAGTAGGTATTGGATACAGTCATTACAGAAGGCTCCCTGTCATCACTTCAAAAATCACATATTTTATACAATATTTTATTCAGAAAAAACTGTGTTAAAAAAAATTGGGTTGCAAAGTCAAGCATTCAATTAGGAAATTGCAGAATTCAGGATGCCCTTTAGTTCATCTCCCTTGTGCATCTGATACAGTCTTTAATTACATGATCACATACTATTTTTCCCATAAAACCTCTGCCTCATTCAGTGAGTGGATAGTTGTTCAATATTTTGCTTTATTCTTCTCATTCAATGTTATTGAATTTATCATCACAACACCACGGTAGCCATCCTGCAGCAAAAATACTTCAGGACCAGACTCCAAAGAGAAACTGTAGAGCTTCAGTTCATTTGCAAATTTGACACCATCAGCTCAGGACTAAACAAAGACTATGAATGGCTAGCCAACTACAAAAGCAGTTTCTCCTCCCTTGGTGTTCACACCTCAACTGCTAGAAGAGGGCCTCACCCTCCCTGATTAGCTTACCTCGTTATCTCTAGCCTGAATCTTCCCTGCACATTTACATCTGCCTCTGGACATTTCCACTGCTTGCATCCGAAGAAGTGGGTATTGACCCACGAAAGCTTATGCTTCAATACCTCTGTTAGTCTATAAGGTGCCACAGGACCCTTTGTCGCTTCTGCAGATCCAGACTAACACGGCTACCCCTCTGATACTCATCCCCTTTGTTCCTCTCCACCCCTCAGCTTCTGCCTCCTTCCCCTCTGCTCCAATCCACCCCACTACTACCCTGGTTTATGCCCCTCTTTCCCTCTACTCCTATCCACCCTCCATCTCCTGGCTCCTGCCCCACTCCCCTATACTCCTATCCTCCCTGTCAAGCCCCCCAGACTCCTGCCCCCTCCCTCTGTACCTATGTACGTATATAGCTCCTACCATCTCACTCCCCCTCTGCCCCATCCTCCACTACCCACTGACTCTTTTCCCCCACCCCCACCGCTTCTTCCTATTCTCTGGCTCCTGCAACAGACCCCTCCTGCTGCCACCATTTCTCACCCCCACTACATTCCCATTATCAGCAGGGTAGCCATGTTAGTCTGTATCCACAAAAACAACGAGGAGTTCGGTGGCACCTTAAAGACTAACAGATTTATTTGGTCATAAGCATCTGAAGAAGTGGGTTTTTTACCCATGAAATCTTATGCCCAAATAAATCTGTTAGTCTTTAAGGTGCCATCGGACTCCTTGTTGTTTTTGTACATTCCTATTAGGTTACTTCCTCCTTCTCCTCCTTGCTGCCTGAGTCCACCTGGGAGTCCCTGAGAGAAAAGCAGGAACAGTCTCCTGTGGAGAATGTCAGGTAACATGTTGAGTTAATGTTGTTTTGTATATGAGGATGTGGAAAGCAAATCTATTGTTGGATATGAGACAGTGATGTAACATCTGAGGACTCGGCAAAGGCCCATTTGGTTGCCACCATGAAATGTTTGTTCTGATTCCAGCAGCGAGGTGAGGACTGTTGGTAAGAACATAAGAAAGGCCGTACTGGGTCAGACCAAAGGTCCATCCAGCCCAGTATCCTGTCCACCGACAGTGGCCAATGCCAGGTGCCCTGGAGTGAGTGGACCTAACAGGTAATGATGAAGTGATCTTTCTCCTGCCATCCATCAGCCCCCTCTGATAAACAGAGGCTAAGGACACCATTCCTTACCCATCCTGGCTAATAGCCATTAATGGATTTCATCTCCATGAATTTATCCAGTTCTCTTTTAAACCTTGTTATAGTCCTAGCCTTCACAGCCTCCTCAGGCAAGGAGTTCCACAGGTTGACTGTGCGCTGTGTGAAGAAGAACTTCCTTTTATTAGTTTTAAACCTGCTGCCCAGGTAGAAGGAGTTGAGGAGTGGTAGAAGGAGTTGAGACTGGCAGGCTGGAGGTGAGTTGTTCCAAGATCTCCATGAAGGCACTAGGGATGGACTCTGAAGACACTAATCCATCAAGGACTGTAGGAGTCCTGGCTATTGGGAAAGTGGTATTGAGACCAAGTTCAGAGGACACAGGACCCAGTAGCTTCTAAGAAGGAAGTCTGAATGGGATCTGTAATAAGACTTTCCTGTGCTTGAGAAGGTACAAAGGGCACCTTTAGCTGAACAGTAACTAAGTTAATTCATGGGTTTACTTGTAATTAATAACGTAAGAGTTTGTTAAACAAGTCCTGAATGTAGCTGTAGTGACTGGGTTTTCCCGCAGCAGCCTTCAAACAGCATCTACCGTATTTATCAGCAAGCACCCTGCTCCTGAAGACAGGAGTCCTTGGAATAAGGGAGCAGACTGAAGGTGAAGCTTGGTGGTGGCAGCAGTTACCTGAGCCCAGAGTGTAGGAAACCTGGGGTCATGACAGAGTCATATAGTTTGGCCAAATTTACATAAATTTTCTAAGGGATGACAAAAGGCACATCCCTGACACCATAGAAAACCTACTGCAAAATGTTAGGCCTTTCCTCCCAAGCATGGAGGCACTAGAGCTTCTCAAGAAAGTTTAAGAATTTTTAACATGGACAAAGCAATATTTTTTGCTAGGATCACCTCTGGAGCTTTTTTTAAAAATTGGTGTCACAGTAACTATCCTACAGTCATCTGGTACAGAAGCTGATTTAAATGATAGGTTACATGCTACAGTTAGTAGTTCTGCAATTTCATAGCTGAGTTCCTTCAGAACTCTTGGGTGAATACCATCTGATCCTGGTGATTTATTACTGTTTAATTTATCAATTTGCTACAAAACCTCCTCTATTGATACCTCAATCTGGAACAGTTCCTCAGATTTGTCACCTAAAAAGAATGGCTCGGGCTCAACTCCCTCATATCCTCTGCAGTGAAGACCGATGCAAAGAATTAATTTAGCTTCTCTGCAATGTTCTTATCTTCCTTGCATGCTCCTTTAGCACCTCAGTTGTCCAGTGGCTTCGCTGACTGTTTGGCTGGCTTCCTGCTTCTGATGTACTTAAGAATTTTTTGCTGTTAATTTTGAGACGTTGGCTAATTGCTCTTCAAATTCTTTTTTGGCCTGCCTAATTATACATTTACACTTGACTTGCTAGAACAGGGGTAGGGAACCTTCGGCACGTGGCCCATCAGAATAATCCACTGGCAGGCTGCGAGACATTTTGTTTACATTGACTGTCCACAGGCACAGCCCCCGCACAGCTCCCAGTTCCAATGGGAGCTGCGGGAAGCGGCGCGGGCTGCAGGGACGGTGCTGGCCGCCGCTTCTCACAGCTCCCATTGGCTGGGAACGGTGAACCATGGCCACTGAGAGCTGCGGGGGGGCCGTGCCTGTGGATGGTTAATGTAAACAAAATGTCTCACCGCCTGCCAGTGGATTATCCTGATGGGCCGCATGCTGAAGGTTGCCAACCCCTGTGCTAGAGTTTATGCTCTTTTCTATTTTCTTCAGTAGGATTTAACTTCCAATTTTTAAAGGATGGCTTTTCACCTCTAACCACTGCTTTACTTTGTTGTTTAGCCATGGTGGCACATTTTTGGTCCACTTATGTTTTTTAATTTGGACTATATATTTAATTTTAGACTGTATTGTGGTGTTTTTAAAATGTTTTCATGCAGCTTGCAGGCATTTCACTTTTGTGACTGTACCTTTTAATTTCTGTTTAACTAGCTTTCTCATATTTGTGTAGCTCCCCTTTCTGAAGTTAAATGCTACTGTGGTGGGCTTCTTTGGTGTTTGCCCTCCTCCCCCATAGCTGTTAAATTTAATTATATTATGATCGCTATTACCAAGAGGCTCAGTTCTATTCACCTCTTGGACCAGATCCTGTGCTCCATTTAGTACTAAATAAAGAATTGCCTCTCTCTTTTGGATTCCAGGACTAGATGGTGCAAGAAGCAGTCATTTATGGTGTCAAGAAACTTTATCTCTGCATCCCATTCTGAGGTGACATGTACCCAGTCAATATGGGGATAGTTGAAATCCCCCATTATTACTGTCTTGAGTTTTCTATTTTTATAGCCTCTCTGATCTTCCAGAGCATTTCACAATCACCATCACCATCTTCGTCAGGTGGTCAGCAGTATATCCCTACTGCTATATTCTTATTATTCAAGCATGACTTTTCTATCCATAGAGATTCTATACATTCTATGGTACAGTTTCATTCATTTAATACTTTTATTATATTTGATTCTTTCACATATAGTGCCAGTCCCCCACCAGCACGATCTACTCTGTCATTCCTATATATTTTGTACCCTGATATTACTGTGTCCCCATTGATTATCATCGTTTCACCAAGTTTCCGTGATGCCTATTATATCAATATCCTCGTTTAATACCAGGTACGCAAGTTCACTCATCTTAGTATTTATACGTCTAGCATTTGTATACAAGCACTTATAAAATTTGTCACTTTTTACCTGTCTGCCATTATGTGATGTAACTGAATGGGACTCATTTCATTTGACTGTTTCTCTTCAGTTCTTACTTGTGCATTATCAACTTCTATCCTCTCCTTCTCACTAGGATATAGAGAATCTCCATTAATAGATCCTCCTCTAAGGGATGTCTCTGTCTGAACCATGGGTTCCTTCCACACCTGTCAGCTTTTCCCCCAGCCCTGAGTTTAAAAACTCCTCTACAACCAGGGCTGGCTTCTCTACAACCAGGGCCCCAAGCAGCAAAAAAAAAGCCGTGGTCGGAGCTGTCGCCAAAGCAAAAAAAACCCCAACAAAAAAAACAGCCCTTGAAATGTGCCGCCCCAGGAATGGCCAGAATGCCGCCCCTTCACATGTGCCGCCCCAAGCACCTGCTTCCTTTGCTGGTGCCTGGAGCCGGCCCTGTCTACAACCTATTACGTTTTACATGCTAGCAATCTGATTCTGTTTCAGTTTAGGTGGAGCCCATCCTTACCCTATAGGTGCCAACTTTCCCCAAAGGTTCCCAAGTTCCTAATAAATCTAAACCCTTCCTCCCTATACCATTATCTCATCCACACATTGAGACCCTGCAGTTCTGCCTGTCTAACTGGCCCCGCAAAAACGCAAAAGCAGAGCAAACTTCCCCACACTTCCCCACATGTTACCATGCCTCACTCTTTAATGGAAGGATCTGTAGGAGTAGGAGGATAGTTCAGTCTTCATGTCCATGACAGGCTTGATCCTGAGTTGCTCCTGCAAGTGAATAGGACTCGGAGCTGAGGGCACATAGCACCTTGCAGGATTTCTATGTATTATATCACCATGGCATCTAAGAAAAACTCATAAACCTTAATGAATTTATCTGCACAATAGCCTTGTGTGGTGGGGAAGTATATCTACCCCATATTTACAGATGAGGACCTGTGACACAGAGAGAATAACTGAGTTGCCTAAATTCACATCAAAGTCTATGGAAGAGCCAGGAATTGAACCCAGATTCTTGACTCACAGTTCAATGCCCTATCCAGAAGATCATACTTCCTTCTGCCTTAAGCTTTAGTATTTTCAGCTCAGAAAGTGACAAACGTTCCAAGTAGTATTCTATGTAGCGATGATGGTTTTTGAGATGTGAATGTCCACTCACTAAGAACTAAACCAAGATAATTAATTTATTTTACAAAGGTCACAAGACAAGAACTTCAGTGCTATTTTGACATACATGTTTTACAAGTTTCGGTTTGCTAATAATTATGCAATAACTGTTTTATGCTTTTTCAACCTTGAAGACTATTTTGTTGATTTCTCCTAAATTAGTTGTCATTTTTAAAATGTCATCATTTCAGATGTCTGTAGTTTACTATTTTACAAACATTAGCATTTTTAATAGGGGAATAACATTCTACTTTTAAAAAGCACATATGGAAAACTTTTTTTTTAAATGTACTCAGACTTGTTACATTCATAGCATTTACTACTTAATTCATATAATCTACTTTTATTACTCTGGAAGCTTTAACATTTAAAACCATTGAGTGCCCTCTAGTGGGACATTTGCTGTGCACTGCTAACTTCTAGACAATGTGAACTTTATGATTCTGCATTGACCACTACATTGGAATTAGAGTTGATGGTAAAATGGGGGTGGGGGGGGAGGGGAGGAGGAGAGGAACAATTCACAGAACTTTTCCTTGAAATCTATTTTCTGTTTTTTGCAAAACTTTTGTTTAAATTTTCTAACCAGTTCTAATTATGATGAAAAAGTACCATTAGCATCTTAGACTAACCAAAAAAATCAGCAAAAAGAACGAGGAGTACTTGTGGCACCTTAAAGACTAACAAATGTATTTGGGCATAAGATTTTGTGGGCTAAAACCCACTTCATCAGATGCATGGAGTGGAAGATACAGTAGGAAGATATATATATATACAGAGAATATGAAAAGATGAGGGTTGCAATACCAACTCTAAGAGACTAATCAATTAAGGTGGGCAATTATCAGCAGGAGAAGAAAAATGTTTGTAGTGATAATCAGGATGGCCTATTTCAAACAGTTGACAAGAAGGTGTGAGTAACAGTTGTGGAAAACTAGCATAGGGAAATAGTTTTCAGTTTGTGTATTGACCCAGCCACTCCCAGTCTTTATTCAAGCCTAATTTAATGGTGTCCAGTTTGCAAATTAATTCCAGTTCTGCAGTTTCTTGTTGGAGTCTGTTTTTGAAGTTTTTTTGTTGAAGAATTGCCACTTTTAGGTCTATTATTGTGACCAGAGAGACTGAAGTATTCTCCTACTGGTTTTTTAATTTTATGATTCTTGATGTCAGATGTGTGTCTATTTATTCTTTTGCGTAGAGACTGTCCGGTTTGGCCAATGTACATGGCAGAGGGGCATTGCTGGCACATGATGACATATATCACATTGGTAGATGTGCAGATGAACGAGCCCCTGATGGTGTGGCTGATGTGATTAGGTCTGGTGATGGTGTCCCTTAAATAGATATGTGGACAGAGTTGGCAACAGGCTTTGTTGAAAGGATAGGTTCCTGGGTTAGTGTTTTTGTTGTGTGGTGTGTGGCTGCTGGTGAGTATTTGCTTCAGGTTGGGGGGCTGTCTGTAAGCAAGGACTGGCCTGTCTCCCAAGATCTCTGAGAGTGAGGGATCGTCCTCCAGGATAGGTTGTAGATCTTTGATGATACGCTGGAGAGGTTTTAGTTGGGGGTTGATGGTGACAGCTAGTGGCGTTCTGTTACTTTCTTTGTTGGGCCTGTCCTGTAGTAGGTGACTTCTGGGCAGAGCCGTAATGAGGGCGAGGCCATTGAGGCACTCGCCTCGGGGCACACGGCTGGCAGGGGCGCAAAACCCTGCAGCCAGGGGCGCCCACTCCTCCCCCACCGCCGAAGCCGCCCCGGCTTACCTGCAGGAGGTCCACCAGTCTCTTTGGAGAAGGCACCCTCCGCCGAATTGCTGCCGAAGCTGAGGGACCGCCGGACCTCCCGCAGGCAAGCAGAAGCAGCTTCGGCGGCAATTCGGCAGAGGGTATTATTAGCAGCCGCCGAAGCCGCTTCCACCCTGCCACTGAAGCCGCTTCCACTTGCCTGCGGGAGGTCCGGTGGTCCCGCGGCATCGGCGGCAATTCGGCGGAGGGTGTCTTCTCCAAAGAGACCAGTGGACCTCCTGCAGGTAAGCAGAAGCGGCTTCGGCAGCTGCTAATAATACCCGCCGCCGAATTGCCTCCGAAGCCGCTTCCGCTTACCTGCAGGAGGTCCGCCCGTGACTTCGGCAGCAATTCGGCGGAGGGGAGAGCCACTAGGAATTTCTGCACCCCTGCCTCGGGCGCAGAAATTCCTAGTTACGGCTCTGCTTCTGGGTACTCTTCTGGCTCTGTCAATCTGTTTCTTCACTTCAGCAGGTGGATATTGTAGTTTTAAGAATGCTTGATAGAGATCTTGTAGGTGTTTGTGTCTGTCTGAGGGATTGGAGCAAAAGCTTGGCTGTAGACAATGGATCATGTGATGTGTCCTGGATGGAAGCTGGAGGCATATAGGTAAGTATAGTGGTCAGTAGGTTTCCGGTATAGGTTGGTGTTTATGTGACCATCGCTTATTAGCACTGTAGTGTCCAGGAAGTGGATCGCTTGTGTGGACTGGTCCAGGCTGATGTTGATGGTGGGATGGAAATTGTTGAAATCATGGTGGAATTCCTCAAGGGCTTCTTTTGCATGGGTCCAGATGATGAAGATGTCATCAATGTAGCGCAAGTAGAGTAGGGGCGTTAGGGGACGAGAGCTAAGGAAGCGTTGTTCTAAGTTAGCCATAAAAATGTTGGCATACTGTGGGGCCATGCAGGTACCCATAGCAGTGCCGCTGACTTGAAGGTATGCATTGTTCCCAAATGTGAAATAGTTGTGGGTGAGGACAAAGTCACAAAGTTCAGCCACCAGGTTTGCCATGACAGTATCGGGGATACTGTTCCTGACGGCTTGTAGTCCATCTTTGTGTGGAATGTTGGTGTAGAGGGCTTCTACATCCATAGTGGCCAGGATGGCATTTTCTGGAAGATCATTAATGGACTGTAGTTTCCTCAGGAAGTCGGTGGTGTCTCGAAGATAGCTGGTAGCGCTGGTAGCATAGGGCTTGAGGAGAGCGTCTATATTAGCCAGACAATCCTGCTGTCAGGGTGCCAATGACTGAGATGATGGGGCGTCCAGGATTTCCAGGTTTATGGATCTTGGGTAGCAGATAGAATACCCCTGATCGGAGTCCTAGGGGTGTGTCTGTGCAGATTTGTTCCTGTGCTTTTTCAGGGAGTTTCTTGAGCAGATGGTGTAGTTTCTTTTGGTACTCCTCAGTGGGATCAGAGGGTAATGGCCTGTAGAATGTGGTGTTAGAGATCTGCCTAGCAGCCTCTCGTTCATATTCCGACCTATTCATGATGACAACAGCACTTCCTTTGTCAGCCCTTTTGATTATGACATCAGCGTTGTTCCTGAGGCTTTGGATGGCGTTGTGTTCTGCACAGCTGAGATTATGGTGCAAGTGATGCTGCTTTTCCACAATTTCATGCCGTGCACGTCGACGGAAGCATTCTATGTAGAAGTCCAGTCTGTTGTTTTGACCTTCAGAAGGAGTCCACGCAGAATCCTTCTTTTTGTAGTGTTGGTAGGAAGGATTCTGTGGGTTAGTATGTTGTTCAGAGGTGTGTTGGAAATATTCCTTGAGTCGGAGATGTTGAAAAAATCACCATGAGTACAAATCACATATTTAGTGAGCATTAGGCTTGGTTTGTTCTCAGAGATACAATAGACTAACAACTGATTTATTTGCGAACAGCTCACATGCCCAGATAAAGCACAGTTCAGGGCTTGTCTACATAGTGCTTTAGTCTGCACCTGAGGTGTATACATTTCAGTCTTCGCTAGCACGTTGTGCACTAACTGGCCCTTGTGGACCCTGCTGGTGTGCACTAAAAGTTCCGCAGTGCATGTTAACATAGTACTCTTTGAAATGGGACTACATTAATAAGCTGTAGGAAACTTTTATGGCATGTCAGGAGGATCCACATGAGCCAGTTAGTGTGCAGCACACTAGTGCAGACTAAAAATTACACCCTCTGGTGTGGACTAAAAGATCATGTAGATAAGCTTTCAGTGTGCTTTCCTATCAGGATCTGATCCAATGGTCCTACCAGATGTATGGCTTCCATTGAAGTCTATATGCAAAATGATGTGTGGATCAGGCTGATGCAGATCAACAAGTTAAATGTAGTCAGAACCTCATCTAAACCCATGGGACAGCCATTTTCCATTGCACTACTATGACAACAGAATGATAACCCAAAAAAGAACTACCAAAATTATCTTGGAAACCTTTTTCAGGCATGAAAGGAAAGTTTCCTCTGCACTGGGATGGATACTGACTTCAATTATTTGTTGGTAGCAAGGTCTCTGTTCACTCACACTCTTCTATTTCAAGATTACCCTAGAGTAGCAGTCATTGGAATCCCCACCAGTTTTCCCTTCTTTAGGTTCTCCAAGATGGCACCTTTTAGTTTCAAGGTTCTGCAGTTAAGCATGGCCTTCAAGGAGGCCCATTGGTCTCCAAGGCCCTGATCTTGCAAGCATTTAAGTACATGTTTAACTGTTAGCATGTGAATAGTCCTGTTGTGCTTATAGTTAAGCACACACTCAACTGCTTATAGGATCAGGGCCTATCTAAATAAGAACAATTAGACTCACTTTGGATTCTGTCAATGCAGTTCCCAAATGAGATAGGAGAGATCCATTATAAAGAGTAAAACGTGTCCAAGAAAGCCAGCCTCATAGGCTTGCTGCAGACATGCTAACCCTTGCAAATTTACTGCAAGAGACGTGGTTTTCAAGTAAAATTAAGCCTCCCTCATGATCTTGCAACAGAATTCTCAGATGTTAGGATCCTTTTTTCAGCTGTAGGTGGCTGGGGCTCCCGCTGTCAACATCTCCTGTCCTCTCCTTGCAAGCTTCACAGCTGGAGCCCAGCTCCCCGGTGTTGGCAGTGGGAGTCCCTCCTTTGCAGACTGTGGCTGTCAGCCCCAGGCGGCTGCTCCCCTGCCACCCTGGGAAGTGGGAAAGGGGACCCCACTGCAGCCCCTTCCTCCCCCCCATCTTATCCTCAAGATGAGAGGCGGCTAGCTGCTGCGGCTAAAAAAAGCGCCTTCGGTGGGAGGTGCCTCCAGCCGTGCAGGGAACCCGGAAGGTGAGTGAGTTGGGCGGGCAAGCACGCGCGAAGGGTGGGGGTGGGGGGCTGGCGGGGAGCTGCCGGTGGGTGCTCGCACCCCTGGCCCCGCCTCCTCCCCCAGCGCGCTGCATCCCCCCCCACCACCAGGCTTGCAAGGAGGGGGAAAGGAGGGGGAGCAGCAGAGTACCCACCGGGCCTTGCAGCTCCCCACCCCCAGCTGCTCACCAGTCAGGTGCCCCGGCAGCCAGAGGCTGAGAGGCTTTTTCGCCGCTCACGCAGGCTCCTCCCTCCGACTCCGGCGGCACGGGGGCGGGGAGCTGCAGGGCCCGGTGTGTGCTCTGCTGCTCTCCCTCCCCCCGCTTGCAAGCCGGGGGATGCAGTACGCACACACACACACACACCCCACCCGCGCGCGCACTCGCCCGCCCAACTCACTCACCTTCTGGGTTCCCTGTGCAGCCGGAGGCGCCTCCGGCCATGCAGGGAACTCGGAAGGTGAGTGAGTTGGGTGGGCGGGCGAGCGCGCACAGGTGAGGGGGCTGGCGGGGAGCTGCCGGTGGGTGCTCAGCACACACCAATTTTTCCCCATGGGTGCTCCAGCCCCGGAGCACCCACGGAGTCAGCGCCTATGACTGGAGGACAGGATTAATTGCTGAGCAGGAGACATGCAGATGTGGGGGTGAGAGCTCGTGCAGCGGGGGCCAAAATCACTTTATCCAGTACATGTGGGAGAGTGCGCAACACTAATTGTTACATGCACACACCCTGGGGATGGGCAGGGGGAGTTCAAAAATCAAGAGACTGACCTACAAACCACAATATTATCTTTTTTTAAATTCTCATGATTTTGGGGCCTATCTTATGATTTTGGGGGCTCCGACTCAAGATATTTGATCTCTTGAAGTTGGCAATACTGTCTACAGAGTTGATTTTGTTACAGGTAATTTTAAAAAAGAAAAAAGTGCTAATTTTAAAGTCAAGAACAAAATGCTTGCACACTTACCCAAAGAATCATCGTTGGCTCATTGGAAACAAAGAGATGGAACAGGTTGTTTCAGATCAGGATTGTCCCAACATCTTAGTGCAGTTCTGTCCACCATGGTAAAAATATATGTTTAATGTAACACTTTTTACTGTCATGATTTTGCATTAGTATGATTGCCTGGGAAGCCATCATAATTGCTCTTAGATTACAGAGTAAAAGCTAGAACATTTTTAGAGTACAAGGGTATGTCTACACTGGCAAGTTTCTGCGCCACATGTTATACCACTTTTATTAAAACGCTGGAATTAAAAGGCTGTTGCGTGTCCACACTGTGCTCCTTGTGATGCTGGAGCGCATCCGCATTAGCAGCTTTTGCAACGGCAAAGACAGCAGTGCATTGTGGTAGCTATCCCACTGTGCAACTGGCTGCAGGATGCTTTGGGAAGGGTTTGCAATGCCTCGTGGGGCAGGCACAGCATCACGTGATGCCGGTTTCCCAATCCCATTGTTCCATGGGCATCCTACTACATTGCCAGGTGCTTTTCAACTGAAGTGTGTGGGGGGGGGGGGAGAGTGTATGACAGGGAGTGTGTATGGAAACCCGGACATCAGCCCCCACCTCCCTCCCTGGGCTCAGACACCTGTCTCTGTGTTCAACAGCAGGAGCATTCCACATTAATGGTTTGCTTTGTGTCCCGGAGTAGATCAGCACAGCACTCAAGGGCAGTCAGAAATGGTGCTTTGAAAGGGGAGGGGCGCATGTCTCCTGGGCAGCCGAGTTCAAAACAATAAGCAGAGCGGTCACTTGAGGCATTTTGGGATAGCTCCGGAGGCCAATTACAGCACAGAAAGCAATCAAGTGTCCACACTGGCAATAGAGCACTGGAGCCTCTGCACAAATAGCCTTACGACTCTCATCGAGGTGGTTTTTTTGCAGCGCTGCAACTGAGGAATTTCTGTGCACAAAGTGGCTTGGCAGTGTGTATACGTCTGCACTTTGAGCACAAAAAGCGCAGAAATTTGCCAGTGTAGACAAGCTGGGATTGGGGTGGAGTTGACTTTTTGGGAAAGTCTTACCCCGCTCCCTCCCCCGCTCCCCACCTCTGCAAGCCTGAGAACAGGCATACTTCATGCATATCACAGGCTCTAAAGCACTCAAGAAGGGGGTGGGAACACCCACTGAGATGAATAGAGCAGTTCACACGTCTCAGAACTATTGTTTCAGGTTGTATTCATCCCCATGGGCTGTTCTCTTTCAGCTGGGAACATCACATTGAGATGAATGGGGCACTTCACACCTTTCAGAGCTTCTAGTGCTACAGATGGATGTGTAGAGGAACATTTCTCTCTATCTGTCCTTCCCCTATAAGGATGACAGTTTTAAGTGCTCTAAAGTCTAAATGCTTGCATGGATTTTCTTTAAATTGGCTATACCTTCTGTGAGTGCAGAGTAGGGTTAGTGTGCCACATTTGGGATCATTTGAACCAGGGGTTCCAGAGATAAAGAAATAGCTGATTTTCAAAAAGTTTCTAGGTTGGGGCTTTTTTAGGGGGTGGAGGCAGAGCTAGAGATCAAACTATTGCTGTGATGCAGATCAAAATGATCTCAACTAGTCAGTTTTTACGCACGGCAGTGCGGGGCACCCCATATGTCTTTAGGGACCCAAACTGTGAACGGTACATGTTCACTATTCACTTGCATAGATATGCACTCTGGAAGGACTGCAGTGCACATACACCAATAAATTAAAAAACCTCACATTGCTTGCTACACATTGTCTCTGTTATAATATAGTGGGGGGTTTTTATTTATGGGGAGATTTACTGTGAACACACGAGAGTAGTCAGAAGCTGGTCTAACCAAAATGTTTGTTATATTGGGTGGGGAAGAACTGTAGAGAGAGGATTTTGTCTGTAGGAGTGGGTCAGGGAGAGAGGCTGTGGCTGCAGAGGGGTTGGACAATGATGAGCGGTAGTAAGCAAGCCTTGAGTTGGTTGTTTGAGAAAATCTGTATTTTACTAGCCTCTGAGGGGCAGGGGTGCAAAGTGGCCACTTCCTGAATTGAGGGCAGATTAATGTGGTGTTTGACACATAGCACGGAGGTTTGGAACTCACAGTGCAAGTACCTTGACTGCTGAGGCAAAAGTTATTCATTTGCTGTCAGGGTTGCTAAGTGCGGATCTGGGTGATTCCTGGATCACAAGTTTGCAGAAGTTTTCAGGAGAGCAAGGAGTACACTCTGACATGCGGATTTCTGAGTACAAGCTGTTTTGGCTTGGTATGCAAATTGTGGGACATGACATGTATAACTGCCTACATGACTACTAACTGCTATCAACAATATATCTTTTCCTGTTCAAAAAATAAGGAAATTCAATGACAAAAACTTTGTTAACACAGAGTTAAGGTTGCTTAGTGGTATGTTGCCCCCTTGCAGACAGCCGAGTTGAGCAAATCTCAAACGTCTGTGAACAAGGAAATGCACAGTTAAGGTTTCCCATGCAGCCTTAACTCTGCTCTTTCAGCAATGCCCCAATACATCCATTAACACACACACCTTTATTCTGCCAACCCCACAGTTGCTGAAATGTATAAGCTCTTCACTTCCTTTTACATCCCATTCACCCACAAGATTCCATCTAATACCGCTTAAGAACCCCCAAAAAAAGTTGCCCACCACCTTCCCTTGTTCCCCTGGAACTGGCAGTAGCCAATGGGAATTATTTGAATATACTACAGGTACAGTCAGTATGTCAGTGATGGAGGCAGTAGTTGGGCCTGCTCCCAACACCAAACCCTTGCTAGGAGGGTGGGAGATAGTCAGCAGCATTCTTAAAGAGGATATCCTATTTCTCAACAGGCTTTGGCACACCTTCTTCACCAAAACAATGAGGAGTCCGGTGGCACCTTAAAGATGAACAGATTTATTTGGGTATAAGTTTTCATGGGTAAAAAACCCACTTCTTCAGGTTATTCTTCTTTTACCCACGAAAGCTTATGCCCAAATAAGTCTGTTAGTCTTTAAGGTGCTACCGGACTCCGCATTGTTTTTGTGGATGCAGACTAACACGGCTACACCTCTGATACTTCTTCACCAGACAGTCCAAAATAAGATACAAGGGCATGGAAACCCTATTAGATAGCAGTACACTTGGCCTTCTGAAGTTTAGCTCTTGTAGATTCCTGGACCAGTTTCAACTGAAAGTCTTGGGCAGCTTCTCTAGGACTTAGGCAAAGTCAGGTGTTCCCCGCAGAGCCACTGTTTTGTTGCTGTTCGATAATGGAGGTGTATTGAGCATCAGAGAAGTACTACATCTACATAGTGACCCCTATACAAACTGCAGGACTTTTCTAGGGCCTTGGCTACACTTACGAGTTACAGCGCAATAAAACTGCCGGCAGCGCTGTAACTCATTAACTGGCTACACTTGCAAGGCACGTGCAACGCTGTATCTCCTCAGATACAGCGCTGCATGTACTCCACCTCCCCGAGAGGAATAGCTACTGTTGCGAAGTGGGTGGAACGTTGGTCTTTCAGTGTAGCCGAGGAACAACGCAGTTACTGATCTCCGGAAGCTGCTTTGTTTTGAAACGGCACTTCCAGTTTGGAGTTCAGAGCTCCGTTGTTGAGGTGCTTTACAAAAAACCAAACACAGGTACTGTTTGCAGGCGGGGGGAGGAGGGGAGGAGAGGGGAGGGGCTCCGTTAGGAATGCCGGCAGCAAAGTTGCCTTGGACAGAGACGGAGTGTGGGCGGGGGAGAAGAACGGCGGGGGGGAGGGGGAAGGCTCCGTTTCCTCTCTTTTATCTGCTCTTTAAAAACAAACAAAGCCCCTGCTGTTTGCTTTCAGTGATTGAGAGAGAGGCAGGGGATGTGGAGGTGTGGAAATAATGAGCTGACACTCTGTGGAGATTTCAAAAACCCACTCTGTCTCCAAAAACGCTCCCTGTCAAAGTCCCCCTCACCCCCCCCCCCATTTGAAAAGCACGTTGCAGCCACTTGAATGCCCATAATGCACCGCTCCCAATACAGCTGCAAGTGCCGCAAATGTAGCCACGTCAGTGCTAGTTACTGCGCTGGCGGCTGCCAGTGTGGACAGGCTGCAGCGCTTTCCCTACTCAGCTGTACGAACACGGGTTTAACTAACAGCGCTGTACAGCTGCAAGTGTAGCCAAGGCCTCAGTGATGGAGGGACTGAGTGTGCTTTAGGAAACACTGACATACCAAAAGATTAACAGTGGGGTGCCTTGAGGTTCCTAAGTAGGTCCTGTGTTGTTCAATATATTTATTAATATTCTGGAAAGTATGGGATGAGCAGTAAGGTGGCAAAATGTGCAGATGACACAGAGTTATTTAGATTAGTCATTACCAGAGAAGACTGTG
Source organism: Chelydra serpentina (assembly GCA_037349315.1). Lineage (NCBI taxonomy): Eukaryota > Metazoa > Chordata > Testudines > Chelydridae > Chelydra > Chelydra serpentina. Next base: position 77,701,717 of record JBAIAC010000042.1, on the reverse strand, counting down.
AGGAACTTCAGAGAGACCTAAAAAAGCTAAGTGAATGGGCGGCACAATGGCAAATGAAATTCAACATCAACAAATACAAATAAATGCACATTAAAGGAAAATGTAAACTACACATATACCTTACAGGGTCTACATTTACAGTATAAGCTCGAGAAAGGAACCTGGGCATCACTGTAGAACCCATTCAGTCAAAAAAGCTAACAAGATGTTAGGATGCATAAGAGATGGGATGATTAATAATACGAAGAATATTATAATGACTTGATATCAATCAATGGGGTGGCCTCATCTGGAATATTGTGTGCAATATAGGTCACTGATCTCAAAAAGGACATTGCTGAAGTAAAATGGGTACAGAGAATTGAGACAAGAATAATCAAGATCATGAAAAACTCGTATCAGGAGAAAAAAAATGGGATTGTTTACTTTACAAGGAGATAAATATCAGGAAAAGTGATAAAAGTATAAAATAATGAATGGTCTAGAGAAGGTAGATCCCAAAACAAATCCGCAAAACAAATCCTTTATTCTTTCTTTTTGCAAGCTATTATGGAGGGAGGAGGCTGAAGGTTGGGGTGGTTGCAAGAACAACAGAATCTTGATTTTTTATGAACACCAATCTTACCACCAATCACATAAACCATTTTTCCCAGTGAAAGAAAAATAACACAAGGTGATGTCAATGAAGAACAACTAGACATCCCTTCACATTTTGATGCATTGAAAGTCACATTGCATCACTTTGAAAGACAAGACAGCAATGAAGTGCCCCCTACCGCAATATATGCCCCATACCGATAGTAATTTTGAGATGGTCAGTTTCAGGAACTTTTTGTTTTTAGGAACTCCTCAATCCTCCTGCATTATTTGTTCATAAAATAGGGGTTCTACTGACTGGCGGGTAGAGAGGTGACAGCAGGCGGGTGGTTGTGGTATTACATTCGTTTGTGTAGCGTAGCTGAAGAAAGAGAGACCCGGCGTGTAGGATGGGAGCTGTATTTTGTTATTTCGTATACTGATGAAACAAATGAATCAATAGTCAAACGCAGGCGCCGCGAGCGTGTAAGACCCGAACGCTTGCCCCGCTGTCAATGGCTGGAAATGCGCGTGTTGCTGCCGGGTTTGGCGAGCCGGGGCCGGCCCGGCATCCCCGCCCCATCCTAGCGCCGAGGACGCCTGTCCCCTCCGCCCGCTGCGGTCCCCGCGCCGCCGCCGGGCCGGACACCAGGGGGCAGGCGGCGAAGGGAAGCAGCCCATCGATGGGGGCGGCCGCTCTGCGTTCGGCTCCTCGGCCCTGCCTCTCGGCTCTGGATTAGCTAGCGAAACTGGTTACGTGGGACGGTCCCCAGCCCGGCCCCCCTGCTCCCCCCGCTGGGGTGAAGCGGGGTCTCGGAGCCGCCGCGCACAGCGGAGCGGAGCGGAGCGAGCCGCAGCCGCGCTGCAAGAAGGCTCCGCGGGCGGGCGGGCGGCTTCCAGCTGGGCACCGAGCGCGGGGCAGACGCCGCTGTGAGCGCCGCGCCAGCTACCCGCCCCCACCGCCGGGGGGAGCAGCGAGAGCCGGGGCAGCGGCAACGGCCGGCCCCGGGCGGGAGGAGGAGGAGGCGGCGCCGCCGCCGCCGCAGGCAGCACGGGGAAGCGGCCGCGCTGCCCGGGAGGGGAGGGCTGGCTCCGGCCCCTGCCCGGCGGGGCCATGGCGCTGCGGGCCCGGGCGCTCTATGACTTCAGGTCGGAGAACCCGGGCGAGATCTCGCTGCGGGAGCACGAGGTGCTGAGCCTCTGCAGCGAGCAGGACATCGAGGGCTGGCTCGAGGGGGTCAACAGCCACGGCGACCGCGGCCTCTTCCCCGCCTCGTACGTGCAGGTGATCCGGGCTCCGGCCGCGGAGCCGCCCGCCCCTGCCGGCGGGGCCCGCTACGCCAACCTGCCCCCTGGCGGCTTCGAGCCCCTGGTGCCCCCGGCCTCGTTCAACCCCCCAGTGCAGCAGCTCCCCCCTCCGGCGGCGGCCGAGCCCTTCCCGCTGCCGCCCGCCTTCCCGCCAGCGCCCTACAGCGGCTCCTACCAGCCCAGCCAGGGCAGCGACGACGACTGGGACGATGACTGGGACGACACCTCCACGGTGGCGGACGAGCCCGGCGTGCTGGGCAGCTCCTATCCGGACTACGACGCGGCGGGGGGCGGCGGCCCCACCTCGACCCGGTACCGCCTCTCCACCCGCTCGGACCTCTCGCTGGCCTCCCGCAACAGCCAGCAGCCCGGCCACCCCCACCACCACCCCGGCGGCGGGGCCAAGAGCTCAGCCACGGTGAGCCGCAACCTCAACCGCTTCTCCACCTTCGTGAAGTCCGGCGGGGAGGCCTTTGTGCTGGGCGAGGCCTCTGGCTTCGTGAAGGACGGGGACAAGCTGTGCGTGGTGCTGGGCCCCTGGGGGCCCGAGTGGCAGGAGAACCCCTACCCCTTCCAGTGCTCCATCGAGGACCCCACCAAGCAGACCAAGTTCAAGGGCATGAAGAGCTACATTGCCTACAAGCTGGTACCCAGCCACACCGGGCAGCAGGTGCACCGCCGCTACAAGCACTTCGACTGGCTCTACGGGCGCCTGGCCGAGAAGTTCCCTGTCATCTCCGTGCCGCACCTGCCCGAGAAGCAGGCCACAGGCCGCTTTGAGGAGGACTTTATCTCCAAGCGGCGCAAGGGCCTGGCTTGGTGGATGGACCACATGTGCAGCCACCCAGTGCTAGCTCAGTGTGATGCCTTCCGACACTTCCTCACCTGCCCCAGCACCGACGAGAAGGCCTGGAAGCAGGGCAAGCGCAAGGCAGAGAAGGACGAGATGGTGGGTGCCAACTTCTTCCTGACTATTAGCGTCCCCACCGGCCCTGCCGCTGCCCTGGATCTACAGGAGGTGGAAAGCCGGGTGGATGGCTTCAAGAGCTTCACCAAGAAGATGGATGAGAGCACCATGCAGCTCACCCACACCGCCAATGAGTTTGCCCGTAAGCAGGTCACTGGTTTCAAGAAGGAGTACCAGAAGGTGGGGCACTCCTTCAGGGGCCTCAGCCAGGCCTTTGAGCTGGACCAGCAGGCCTTTTCTGCCAACCTCAACCAAGCCCTTGCCTTCACAGGGGAAGCTTACGATGCCATTGGGGAATTCTTTGCAGAGCAACCCCGACAGGACCTTGACCCTGTGATGGATTTGTTAGCACTATATCAGGGGCATCTGGCCAACTTCCCAGACATCATCCACGTTCAGAAAGGTAACATCTCTGTGTCTATCTTTAATATGCCATTCAATCTCTATCTCTCTGGTTAGATGTAGGAACCAGGAACTCCCTGAGTGCTAATCCTAGCTCAGTCAGTGTCAGTAGTTTTCAGTTAAAGCCTGCTGCATTTACTCTGGCAGTACTGCCTTGAGCATAAATGCAATAATACAAAAGTTTCATTCCATACCACAGGCCCAGACTTTAGTGGGAATTCTGACTGGCTAAAAGCCACAGGTCTGGGCCGTAAGCCAGTCGCCTTCATCTATAAAATGGGAATTAATACCTGCCTATGCTACAGATATGTTGAAGATCAGTGAGTATGTTTATAAAACATCCTGCAAATGAAGTGGTGTAAAAGCATCTATTAGTATAATTAATATCTTAAAATGGTCTAACTGCTTTTTAAAGATTTAATCTGAAGTTACCTGAGAACATAATACAGTTATAATTCCTTTCATCCCAACCTGTCAAGGCACTTTACAAACAGTATTTACAAGAACCCATTTAGAAATATTCCCATTTTCAAATGGGGAAACTGAGCCACAGAGCAAGAATGACTTGCTTGAGGTGTCACAGCATTACCTTGTATTATGTGCACTTTACAGTGCAAGGTTTTGAATTAGATATTGAAAGCAGCTGGTGTCTTGTCTGTTATGGCTGGACACTTAGGCCTAGTCTACACCTAAAACTCTAGGTCAACTTAGTTACATCACTCAGAGGTGTGAAAAATTAATATACCCACCCACCCCCAACTGTATAGACAGCACTATCAATCTAGCTACTGCCTCTTGAGGGAGTGGATTTACTTCAGTGATGGAAAAACCCCTTTGATGGCTGTAGTAGATGTCTAAACTACGATGTTGCTGTAGCTATGGAGCTGTAGCACTTGTAGTGTAGACATAACCTAAGGATCTACTTCGGTGAGTGTAATAGTTTGCTGCAGTGTTCTTAGTTAAAATTTCATATTCTTCCTCTTGCTGTCTCACCCTGAGATGTAACAGTGTTTCAGACGTTCTGAATGTTGTTTGTAAGACACTGGGATTCATTGGTGGGAAAGAAACCACCCTTCAATAAGTATGTACTGCAGCTTTACTTTTTTTTTTTAAATAGAGGTTTTTCTGTTGTGTTAGTGTTTTTTGGGAGGCTCATAGGGGCAAGGCCTAAAGGCAACACCACACATCAGTGGTCTCCAATGTTTTTTACGCCCAAGATTACTTTTTGAATTTAAGGGCAACCTAGGCTCTACCCCGCCCATTCATCGAAGCACCGCCCTGCTTACCCTCCTCCTCTTCTCTCTCTCCCCCCCCCCGCCCCCGCTCACGCTCCCCCACCCTCACTCATTTTCACCGGGCTGGAGCAGGGGTTGGGGTTTGGGAGTGGGTGTGGGCTCTTGGCTGGGGCTGAGGGGTTCGAAGTGTGGGAGGGGGCTTTGGGCTGAGCCTGGTGCAGGAGAGGATGGGGGTGCAAGCTCTGGGAGGGAGTTTGGGTGCAGGAGGGGGCTCCAGGGGGTGTGCTGGCTGCTTCGGGAAGCAGCGTGGGTAAATTCACCCTCTTGTTGAACTTGGGGAAGTTCATGCAAATGAGCTTCTACCAGTATATTGCATGGGAATGATACAGGTGACCATAAGCCCCTCATTCTGCAGTCAGAGCCACACAGGAGCTCTGTAATGTCTGCACAGATCCAGATGTAAGGTTGGGGACTATAACTGAGTACATACAGTGTGTGGCAAATATACTAAGTAAATTAACTGGAAAATAAAAAGGGAGATTTTTTTTCTCCAGTCTTTTTGCTCTAATAATCTTGGGTTGTTTGTAGCAAGGTGTAACTTTTTAATTACAAAGTGTAATTTTAGATTAAAGTGATTTTTTTGGTTTTGTTTTAAGGCTGACAGTGGCCCTTTAAAGTCATAATCAGTAGAATAAAGAAAGCTGCTAGTATTAAAGAAGGTCCTGGGGCCGGTTTTGTTCAACATCTTTATTTATGATCTGGATGATGGGATGGATTGTACTCTGCAAGTTTGCAGATGACACTAAGCTAGGGGGAGAGGTAGATAATGCTGGAGGATAGGGATAGGGTCCAGAGTGACCTAGACAAATTGGAGGATTGGGCCAAAAGAAATCTGATGAGGTTCAACAAAGACAAGTGCAGAGTCCTGCACTTAGCGGCAGCAGTTCTGCAGAAAAGGACCTGGGGATTACAGTGGTGAGAAGCTGGATATGAGTTAGCAGTGTGCCCTTGTTGCCAAGAAGGCTAACGGCATATTGGGCTGCATTAGTAGGAGCATTGCCAGCAGATTGAGGGAAGTGATTATTCCCCTCTATTCAGCACTGGTGAGGCCACATCTGGAGTATTGCATCCAGTTTTGGGCCCCCCACTACAGAAAGGATGTGGACAAATTGGAGAGAGTCCAGCGGAAGGCAACGCGAATGATCAGGGGGCTGGGGCACATGACTTATGAGGAGAGGCTGAGGGAACTGGGCTTGTTTAGTTTGCAGAAGAGAAGAGTGAGGGGGAATTTATTGGCGGCCTTCAACTACCTGAAGGGGTTTCCAAAGAGGATGGAGTTAGGCTGTTCTCAGTAGTGGCAGATGACAGAAGAAGGAGCAATGGTCTCAAGTTGCAGTGGGGGAGGTCTAGGTTGGATATTAGGAAACACTGTTTCACTAGGAGGGTGGTGAAGCACTGGAATGGGTTACCTAGGGAGGTGGTGGAATCTCCATCCTTAGAGGTATTTAAGGCCCGGCTTGACAAAGCCCTCGGTGGGATGATTTAGTTGGTGATGGTCCTGCTTTGAGCAGGGGGTTGGACTAGATGACCTCCTGAGATCTCTTCCAACCCTAATCTTCTATGATAAGGGGTTATGACACTCTGCCTACTTCAACAAAATCATAGGTGTTTATAGCAGAACTATTGGATTGGCTGAAAAACATAGTCTCTTTCTGTGTTTAGTCTTCTGCCTTAAACAACATGCTACACATTTTGCAATAAACCCCCAAAAGACTACCCAGTTGACATCCTGGAAGAGTGGGCAGGATTCATAAAGATGGGCTCCATAGTTATTACTTCTATAATCAAGTCTCCACATAATCCAAAATGCATCACTTGAGTGGGGTGGAAAATTCGTTACCCTGTTCTCCCCCTCCACAGTCTCCAAAAACAATCCTGACAAAGGGCAAAAAATGGGGTTTGCTGTACTTGACGCACACCTGAGCAGGTGGAGGCTCTAGTCTCCTCCCTTTTGCTATTTTCTCGATACACAGCTGCACATTAAAGTTTGGGGGCCAGGGCTTAGTGCAAGAACTCCTCCCACTACTCCCTCTTTACATGATAGGGTGAAGATGAGGGGAGTACCGAAGCTGGCTTACAAGTGTTCATATGGTGCAGAAATAAGTGCATGGTACAAACAGAGGTCTGCATGTGTGTCGTGTTTGAACACCTTTCAGTTGTCCTTTTGCACCACACAGCCTGAAGCATAAGCTCCAAAAGAAAGCCTCTCTATAACCAGCCTCCCAAGTGGTCCCCCTGAGATACTACAGCACTCAGAGCTCTAGCAGACAGCAGTCATAGTGTAGGAAACTAAGGCCCTGTTTACACTACCACTTATTTCGGCAAAACTTGTGTCATTCAGGGATGTGAAAAAAATACATCCCCCCCCCCCCTCCCGAGCAAATAGTTTTGCCAGCATAAGTGGTAGTGTGCACAACGCTGTGTTCATGGGAGAGCTCTCTTCTGTTGTCATAGACCGGCTACACAAGCGATCTTACAGTGGCACAGCTGCATCGGTACAGCTGTAAGCTTCATAGTGTAGACATGGCCTAAAAAGAGCAAGAATGCTAAGGTGTGTGCTTCCTGTGCACCTTCCTTCATCTAGTCTTCTGATAGGGATCTCAGCCTTTTTTGTGGACCAGCTCTAGGGATCTCTTAACAGCCATTCCTATGCAGGGCACACCCAGTCTTCCTCCTGAGGGCAGCAACAGAGCCAAATAATGGCAGGCAAATGGCAGTGGTCAAGCAGGTGGCATGAGACATGTCCCTCCCCTCCCCCAGACCTCTGTAGGGAGCAGTACCATTAAAGGATGTAGCAAAGCAGGTGCCACCTGTATCAAGTCACTGCTATTGACTATAGCATGCCCCTACTACCTCCTTCTGCTGCCTTCACCAGTCCACCCTGATCTGATGACCTTCAATAAATTCCTGAGGAAACCAGCATGCAAGATGGAGACACTCACCATTGTAGCCATCAATAAAAGCAGCATTTACTATAGATCTTCCATAGGTTTGAAGGGGGCATATCTGAGCATCCCTATTATTCTATCTCTCAGAAAATGTATTTGCTGCCATCCATAGGTGAAGCACTTTCAATAGAGATAGTTGTCTTTTGAGTTAGTCAGAGCATTTACAAAAGTGCTGGTAAACTTAGTTCCCTTCCTGTCAGAAGGGAACTATGTCTATCCCTTCTTGTAGGACCTAGCTGTTTGTATTATCATAGCATCTAGGAGTCCCAATCATAGACTGGCACCTCATTGGGTTAGGCACTGTACAGAAAAGAACAAAAAGACAGTCTCTGCCCTCTAGCCTTTACAGTCTAAGTAGCGCTCAGCTCTTTCCAGAGGAAAAAAAACAGTAACAGACACTTGCCCTGTCAGATCCTGGAAGAACACAGATTTGTCATAGCTAGGGCCCTACCAAATTCAGGGTCTATTCTGGTCAATTTCACAGCTATAGGATATGAAAATTAGTCCGTTTCATGTTTTCAGATGTTTACATCAGAAATTTAATGGTGGTGTAACCATGGGGGTCCTGACCCAAAAGGGAGATGTGGGAGGGGGGTCGCAAAGCTGTTAAAGCGGGATTGCCACCCTCACTTTTGTGCTGCCTTCAGAACTTCCTGCAACTGCAGGAGGTTCCGAGACGGAGAGGTGTCTAGTTCTCCCCTGTGCAGCTGGGAGTGCTCCAGCTGGGGAGGGATAGGAGTAGCAGCTAGGAATCCCCATCTGGGGCGCTCCCAGAAAGACGGGGGAGGTCAGATTTCACAGGGGAGGGCTTATTTCCTGGTCCATGACACGTTTTTCACGGCTATGAATTTGGTAGGGCCCTCATCATAGCCAGCTGATCATGAAAAAAGCCAGTCAATGCCAGTATAATCAGTCATGTACTGTGGTTTCATAGACACTGTCAAACACAAGGTCCTCATATCACAAGAGACATGAGAAGCTAAGAACTATATACTGGCATTTGAGACCATCAGTCTGTTCATGTGCTGCCTCAGGATTATGAACTCATATATAGATATTGTATTCCACATTATGCATAAACTGTAGAACGTCTGCATAACATAGTGGCTTATATTTTCAAGAGTAATTAGTGGGTTTGGTTGCCTAATTTGAGAGCACTTGTCTGATTTTCAGCAAGTGGGTGCTGAACATTGCTGAAATCCAGGCCCATTTAAGGTATCTCAAGTTGTGTACTCAAACTGGGGCACCCAAAATCCTTAGTCACTTCTGAAAATGTAGGCCATTGTCTGAAATGATGTCAAAGACAAAATCTCTAAAACTGTATACAGGCCCTTGAAAAGGCAGCCAATCTTAGAATTGGACAGTTAAGCAATGCCAATGTAGTGGGTGTGGTACACACTTCAAGAGAAACTCAAAACAGGGAACATGAGTAAGAAAGGAAAATAGAAACAGCATCAACTACAGTAGCTGGAGCTTTTGTTATGCCGTTAGCACACTGCCATATAAAATGTGACCTAGTGGATATAGCACTGGACTAGAACTCAGGAGACGTGGATTCTATTTCTGGCTCTGCTACTGTCCTGCTGGGTACTTGACACTTGGGCAAGTCACTTTGCCTCTTTATGCTTCAGTTTCCCCATCTGTAAAATGGGGTGATGTTACTGCGCTCCTTTGTAAAGTGCTTTGAGATCTGCTGATAAGTGCTATGTAAGGACTAAGTTATTGTATGATTATATTATGACAGATGCCAGTCCAGGCATATTACATATAAAGTCAGTAGTACTACTTCTGAGTAAAATGTAAGCATGTGCTTAAATGTTTGCAGGACAAAGCCCTTTGCTGAAAATGACACATAGGTCTAGCATATACATTTATTTTAAAATTGCTGAAGTTGAACTTTGACTGAAAAGCAAACCAATCTAGCTTGTTACACACTGTTGTTGCACAGCAGTTTATTTTTTTCCCTTTTGTAGATGGAGGTAAAATGTTCAATAGGCTGATATTTCCCTAGAGTTCCTTTCATTTATCTTGCTATCCTGCTCTCACTTGCAGTCATCACAGCTGATTTGAGGTACTTGTTTAGCCTTATACTACAGCAGAGACTAATTAAACATTCTTATTGGTGATGGTACTTGTCAAAAGTGGTATATTTACCTTTGTGGATTTTCAAATATTTCATCTCTAATTAGCTGTTTCCATTGATAATGTACATTGTCATGTGTACTTTTAATAAAAATGAGGCATAGTGGCAGAAGGGAAATCACAAGGTAATCAGTGATACTAAATATATCTGCAGAGGTCTCTTAAATCTGTGTTTAATATTTATATGACAGTAGTACCAAAGGACCAGAGTTGTGATTTAGAGTCCATTGTATTAGGGGCTATAAAGACACTGCCCTGGCCCCAAAGAGCTTACATCCTAAGAAGACACGTGATATTTGAAGAGTGGGAGTGTGGGAAAGATAGGATTACAATCATATATGTACAATTTTTATTTACATTAGGCATTTTAAAAATACTGTCATTTAACACCATCTGCTTTCTACATCATTAATTGGCTACATATAAACTGAATTAATGTAACCATTAAGTCTAGAAAAAAAAATAGAAACCATAGAACTTTTAAACCCCTCCAGCATCACCTTTTATTATTTGCATGGTATCTGAATTGGATCTAGGTGTGAAGCTGATTTTACTAACCTTTTGTACTGAAATATGTGTAGCAGTTTCCTATGAACATCACACCAGCATTCTGTGACTGGAAGTGCACCCAATGTAAACAATCCCCTACCTAATCTGATAATTCAGTAGTGAATCAAAGTGCTAATTTAAATGGTCAGTACATTAGCCCTTTCAGTTTGAGTCCGAATTTTTGAGTGTAACTATTTTCTTCCAATATCATTGTGAGCAGTGGATGAACAAGCAGGTATCAAAAAGAAAGAAATCACATTTCTTAACTATTATGTCACTGCAGACTCTATGATCTCAGTATGCTGAATTGGGCCCCCAGTCTTTCAGAGATTTACATATGAGAGTAACTTTTCCCACAAAAGCCTTTGCAGGATCCAGGGCCTAACATTGTTAGAGTTATTTTTCCAACAAGAGGTTTAAAAAACAAAACACAAATTTAGTATCCTCATGCAGCACCAAGTTTTTGAGATGCGTGGAACCAGTGTCTGCCAGATATTTTGCAAGCACTTGTAACCTTTGTAAAACTGCCTTTTGAAGTGCAGGCCACTTTCCTTTTCTGAAAGATAGAACTCCTCTTATATTTTCCACCTTCATGGAGAAAAGCATCATCTTCAGTTTAAAACGTCTGGGTGTATATATTTTGTTGGCTAGATCTGAAGAGGTAAGTTACTTTTTTCACCGTGTGGTGCTGAAGACAACTTGCTTCCTTCTCTTTGGGTATGTGTACACTGCAGCTAGACGCCTGTGGCTAGCCTGTGCCAGCTGACTCGGGCTGTTTAATTGTGGCATAGACGTCTGTACGGTGGGAGCGTCTTAGAGCCCAGGCTACAGCGCAAGCCCAAACAGCTACACTGCAGCTAACCAGCCCTTAGCCCAAGCCCCGCGAGCCCAAATCAGCTGGCACAGGCCAGCCCTGGGTGTCTTAACTGCAATGTAGACAAACCCTTTGACTCCAAAACCTAATTCTAGGTTAGGGTAGTAATTGGTTCCTTCTTAGTTACTGTGCTATCAGTTTTTCATTATGACATCTTTGCTGTATATTCAACACTTAAGGCTGAGAGAGATTTTCTGTTTTTAACTTAAGGCAAAAAAAACCTATTAAGCTATTTTCTGTCATATAACCTGGTTAATGTACAGAATATGCAAGATGTTCATTTACTATGAGCAAATTTCTCTAATCTGTGCTGATAACATTAAGCAAATAGTCTGTCAACAGTGAAATCCCTTGTGTACACTTCATACCTTCATTTTGAAGCGCAAGAGTGGTGTATTCCTTTTTTTTTTTAAAATTCCATTTTAAGAAAGTAAATGGGAATCGTAAAAGGCCCTTTGATGATATTTAGCTTCCACTGCATTGTCTGAGGGATCTCAAAGTACTGTACAGATGTTAATGAATGTGAATCCTCACAATAGTCATGTGAATGGCTAATATTCCCCTTTTAATATGGGGAAGCTGACTACAGTGAAGGCTAAAACTTGATTATTGTAAACCCATGTACAGTATCCCGAAGCACGAAGCAGTGTAAGGGGCAACATGAAATTGACATAATTCTTGATGGTTTTACTGCTGTTGGAGTACTGCACAGGTGCAGTGAGACTGTCTAGAATTAGAGAGACAAGGTGGGTGAGATAATCTCATTGGATAGGTGAAAGACAAGCTTCCAAGCTACACAGAGCCCCTCTTCAGATCACAAGAGCTCTGTGTAACTCAGAAGCTGGTCTGTTTCTCCAACAGAAGTTGGTCTAGTAAAAGATAGACAAAGTGGGTGAAGTACTCTCCAATATCCTGGGACTAACACAGGTACAACAGCACTGCAAACATTGTCTAGGGCCTTGGCTACACTTGCAGATGTACAGCGCTGTTAGTTAAACCCGTGTTCGTACAGCTGAGTAGGGAAAGCGCTGCAGCCTGTCCACACTGGCAGCCGCCAGTGCAGTAACTACCACTGACGTGGCTACATTTGCAGCACTTGCAGCTGTATTGGGAGCGGTGCATTATGGGCATTCAGGTAGCTGCAACGTGCTTTTCAAATGGGGGGGGTGAGGGGGACTTTGACAGGGAGTGTTTTGAGAGAGAGAGGGGGTTTTTGAAATCTCCACAGAGTGTCAGCTCATTATTTCCACACCTCCACATCCCCTGCCTCTCTCTCAATCACTGAAAGCAAACAGCAGGGGCTTTGTTTGTTTTTAAAGAGCAGATAAAAGAGAGGCAACGGAGCCTCCCCCGCCGTCTCTGTCCAAGGCATTCCTAACGGAGCTGCCGGCCGGCATTCCTAACGGAGCTCCTCCCCTCTTTCCCACCCTCTGCCTGCAAAAAGTAGCTGTGGTTGCAAAGCTGTGTTTGTAGCAGCTCCAGGGAGCTCTGAACTCCAACCCGGAAGTGCCGTTTCAAAACAAAGCAGCTTCCGGAGATCAGTAACTGCGGAGTTCCTCGGCTACACTGAAAGACCAGTGTTCCACCCACTTCGCAACAGTTGCTATTTCTCTCGGGGAGGTGGAGTACATGCAGCGCTGTATCTGAGGAGATACAGCGTTGCACGTGCCTTGCAAGTGTAGCCAGTTAATGAGTTACAGCGCTGCCGGCAGTTTTATTACGCTGTAACTTGTAAGTGTAGCCAAGGCTTAGAATTGAATTAGTTTGGGGCTCTGTTGGTTGGCAGACCTGTGTAGCAGAGGAACTGGAGCTCTCTGTAGACTCAGGAAGAAAACAATGCTTGGATTTATTGGTCTGTTTCAGTGGGCTTTCTTTGCAACTGTAATGACTAGAATTATTATATCTGTATAATGTCTTCACTTTTGCTGTAATTGCTTGCTTTGGACCTTATGCTCACCAAGGAAGCTGTTCACTTGCCAGTGGACAAGGGATTTTAAATCCTTTATGATAAACAATGGACTGTGAATTTGGGGTGGATATCATGGCAGATTCAGGTAGCTCTTCTGCAAAGAATGAGCAGGCAGTTTAAGGTTAATTTGCTCTCAGCCTTTGCTGAGAGGTCGCTTCTGCTCTCAGATTCTTCTAGTGATTGGAATGAATACCTCACATAAAAACTCAGTTGTCCCTCTGAGAGTGAAAGGTAAATCAAACTTCATGTATGTATTCATGGGCTACCAAGTGTTTGTCTTTTCAGAACTCTAGGCCAGGCATTGCAGTAAAATAGTCTGAGGGTTTGGATCCTAGATAAGAAAAAAGTGAGCCTGTTTCAAATAGCATTTTTCATTTTTGCAGCCTTGTATACAATACTGTAAAAGTGATATGGTAAGTGAATGGATATCTATGTTCTCCCTACATGGTAGAAATGTCCTTATTTTAAATGGCTTGTTTTAAAATAAGGAAGGCAAGGGCAAGGAGAGGTTAGAGTTCAAGGTTACCACTTTAAAAGCACACTATTCAGTATTCAAAGAGGAATCCGGGAACTGGTAGCCCTGCAGATTTAAAATAGGGGTCAGTTTGATGGCAGCAAAAAGTTACATTATTTTACTCTAATAAATAATCCGCCAAGTTGTATTGCATAGTTTACTGATTGGATAGGGATAAAGGATCATTACACAGACCTTTTTATTTTCACAAGATTTCACAGTTGTAACCACTGAAAGATATTCTTTGTTAAATGTAGAGTTTCTTCAAAAGACCATCATGTTTTCAGACTCTCATTTAGTTTGCTTTTGAGAGAGCCGTATTTCTGAGGAACCTTTATACTTCTGCACAGACTCATCAGGGAGGATTTCCTACTGAAGCTCATTGGCTGGTGGACTTTTCAAAGGAGCCATTCAAGAATGTGGTGTTACTTGTTTTTGCCATACTTTTCACTGATACAAAGGCCAGAACATTCAAGCTCCCCTGATTTTTCCCAGCTCTGTCATTCTGTGGCTACTGCCTTTTTCCTACTCACTCAAAATGTGTCCATTGGTTGTTAGAAGTTGATGTATTATGTTCAGAAAAGAGCACTGAGTGAGTGATTGGTTGGTCCGCTTCCCAAGTTGCCTGGCGTGGATGCCACACTGATAGTTTCTTTAGGAACAGCTAAGATATCACTTGTGACAGTGCTGTTCTCTATAAGCCTGGTTAGTGAAAGACCTATGGTTTTGTATGAGAGGCAAAACATTCAACACTCAACTATTGTTTCTTTTCCTCATGTACGTTCTCTGATTCCAGTAAAAAAAAAAAAATGGTATTGCATAAAATAGCAATACTGGTACCATAATGTGGAGGATGATATTCCTGGAGCCCTTTCCTTGGTGGAACTCTGCCCCTGCTTCTCATGTTACATGCCTTTTGTACAGTTGTTTTGAAAGCAATCTCTAATTTGAAAAGTAAAGTAAGGACTTCACTTATATAATATATAATTTGTACAATTAAGCCTTTTGTACACACACACACATATGTGTGATAAATTAGAGATTGCTTTCAAAACAATTGTACAAAAGGCATGTAACATGAGAAGTAAGGACTTCACTTGATTGATAAAGATCTGATATTTGCTGAAAACAAACAGGGTTACAATAAGCAAGCTGACCAGTTTTAATTTAAGTCACTTATCTCTGGCTCATGTTGAAATAGATCTTGTTCAAATTCTGTCTTGATCTATATTAGCAGAATCACATCTCAGTTGCCAATATAAGACAGAAATATTATGGTCAGAGGACCTTAGTGTGTGACCTGGTCAGTTCTTACAACCAGAGTTGATGGGAAAGTTTAGGAATACCAGCTGTTGGTGATTTGATAAGTACACTTTCCTGTAAGTTGGTAGTGAACCAAAGACCCATGGTGCTGTCAGAAGATAGCACTTGAAGCAGCAGTGACTATCTTTCAGAGGAGACGTATACCCACTCACTTATGATTGATCCCATGATCCTGAACAGTTTGTATTGTTGCTGTTAATGCATTATTGTTTTACTTTACAGATGACTGTTTCAGTGGTGAATGATACATTCTCTGTATAGCTTGTGCACCCAATGGCATTTCTAATGTGATAAGGACCCTGCATGTAAAAGGAAAAAAATACTTATTTTTGTCCTGATGTGAACAATGTTCACAATGGTTTTCTTTGTTTTGAGAATTATATTCTCTTCCCCCTCTGCTCACAGCCACAAACGTTTGCACTGGAAGCCCTTTGACTGTCTCATTCCACTTTCTTTTGCTGTCTCAGAGCTTCTATATGGACCAGATGTTGCAACTTTTTGTTATACGTTTCACAGCTGGAAGCATTTATTTCTGGAAGGAATTTTAAATTGTCAGTCTTCTTGGCTGCTAGTAACATAATTATAAATCTTCCTTATTAAATCCTGTTACATCATTGTATTCTCTAGTCTCCTCTTACATTACAATAAAATATTAGAACATGAAGTTTTATTACTGGAACCTGTGGTCCTTAAGCCTCTAAGGCAAAGGTGGGCAAACTCTGGCCCGCGGGACCGTCTTGTCCAGCCCTTGAGCTCCCAGCTGGGGAGGCTAGCCCCCAGCCCCTCCCCCACTGTCCCCCTGCCCAACAGCCTCAGTTTGCCACACCGCCAGCACTCTGGCCTGCTGTTCCTGCCGGGCGGCGTGGCTGGCTCTGGCTTCGCGAGCTCCTGCTGCTCTGAGTGGCATGGTAAGGGAGCGGGGGGAGCAGGGGGGCAGTCGAGACAGGGCGCATGGGGTGGTTGAATGGGGCGGAGGTTCTGGTGGGGCAGTCGGGGAACTGGGAACAGGGGGGCTTGGATAGGCGTGGGAGTCTGGGGGGGCCTGTCTGGGAGGGGGTGTGGATAGGGGTCGGGGCAGTCAGAGGATAGGGAGCAGGGGGGCTTAGATAGGGGGTGGGGTCCTGGGGGGTGGTTAGGGACAGGGGGTCCCGGGAGGGGGTGGTCAGGGGACAAGGAGCAGCGGGGGGTTGGATGGGTCGGAGGTTCTGAGGGGGGCAGTCGGAGCGGGAAGTGGGAGGGGAGTGGATAGGGGACGGGGGACCAGGCTATTTGGGGAGGCACAGCCTTCCCTACTGGCCCTCCATACAGTTTCGCAACCCCAATGTGGCCCTCAGTCCAAAATGTTTGTCCACCCCTGCTCTAAGGGGTATTCATTGAACATCCAACTATTTATAATTGGACTTTGGATTGAGGATTACATAAAATAGCATTTCCATCTTTCCATCATTTTCCCCCTCCTTTGGTCAGTTTGGTGATGCAGTTTTTTCTAGTGCTTTTGATGCATGTCCTCTTTGCTATTTGAGTGCTGATCCTAATCACCTAAAACTTGAATTCAGAGCTGGATAACAAAAGCTCAGTTCACTAAACTAGAGGCTTTAGAAGTATGAGCAAGTTTATAGATTTGTAATAGTTGGACTAGATGACAAATATTTCTTTTCTACTTCCATCTCTCCTGCGAATAATCCTATACTTTGGATCAATGGTACTATATATAGAAATGAAATGGATTGCATATTCTATTACACACACAAAAGTATATTAAAATAATGTTATGGTTGCAAAATTAAGCACTCAAAAATTAGGAAATGACAAAATAAATACCTGCACAGCCATCAATTTGCACAATTTTAAATCAGCCCCATTGTAATGTCCCTCCTACTACTGCTATTCTATTGTACTACTATGAATATATTTCATATTATTCTGCGTGCCATACCTTAAGGATCCTAACATCTTGTTTCTTTCCTCGTACCCCCGCTGACAGGACTTTTAACTTCCCAGTTGACGGTGATGACCAGAGCCACCGCGACCCAATGCTTGCATTCCGGGACCCACTACTGGGTCATGACCCACAGTTTGAAAACCACTGTTCTATAGCATAATAGTTTGGTTTCAGTGATCTCTTTCATGAGTTTGTTTAAATGTATTAAACCTTTGTCACTGACATCAGTTCCTCTTTTCTCAGTTAAACTTTTGTACGAAAGCACTGATAACAGTTTGTCTACGTATTTTTGAGAGAGTATATGGTATAGCCATTACTGTGTTTACAGCTGTGTATCTTTACAACTGATGAGTTTTAAGTTATCCTAAATGCAAGTTTCTAGAAGTGAGAAATGCCTGAGAGAGAAATATGCAGTGTAGCTATTACCTAAGTACACAGCTGCAGTTGTGTAACAGAGTGAGCGAGAGAGAGAGGACTTTTAGTATGCCAGAGAGAATTTTGAATATATGGGTAAAATACAGTAGCTGAATCTATAGGCACTCTATTTAGTTCAATATTCATTTTTTGTTCTTTATACAGGAGCCCTTACCAAAGTAAAGGAGAGTAAGCGACATGTGGAAGAAGGGAAGATGGAGGTCCAGAAGGCTGATGGTATTCAAGATCGCTGTAACATTATTTCTTTTGCCACCTTGGCAGAAATTCATCATTTCCACCAAATTCGAGTAAGGGACTTTAAGTCACAAATGCAACATTTCTTAGAACAGCAAATACTTTTTTTCCAAAAAGTGACGCAAAAGTTAGAAGAAGCTCTTCACAAATATGACAGTGTTTAATCTCCTAACTTTGAATTGTGGACTTAAGCAGCAGAGTAAAAATCGCTGTTATGGAGGAACTGTTCCTAACTGTTGGTGGTACAAGAATGGTTGTGTGTTCACCTGGAGTCCCAGCTGACTCTCTAATTAAGTAAGAAGGAAATGGTTAATATGGCTATGTAATAGAAACAGTACCACACATTGTAACTAAGTTATACTGTTTATGCCTACACTACCATTGTAACTTTTTTGAAATAATGATTATACTATTTGCCTTATTGCTTTTTGAAGTATGGTATTTTAGTGCATACTTTGTAGACCTCAAAACCTTTTGGGTCTTTAAGGAAGCTGGCTAGATAAAAGCCTGCTTCAGATGCCTTTTTATTCTCCTAGATTTGGATTTCCTAAATTCAACCAATTCTCTGTTTACAAACTCCTACTAGAGCAGCTATGCGACTTTGTGCCTTTAGACTTTTGATTTTTCCTTTTCTAGTAAGCCACATTTTTATGACTGAATGAAGGGTTGGTTCGTGTCTGTGACAGGAACGGATTATGAAATCTCATATTGACTGAAATAATCAGCTGCCACCATCTAATTGGAACAGCAAGTATTGTCCTGTGACAAATGTTGGCTGAAAAAGCAGGATTTAAAATCAATTAACACTTTCTTAGAATTGAAAATGAAGACTATTTATTACATTTGCCAGAACCTTAAACATACAAGCGAAGAGTACAGCACCACTGTATTCCCTTTCTTACCATTACATAGTGAGGGGTTTTATGTTAGAATACATTATTGTGAGTAGACTCGGAGAACTAATCTAATAGAAGCAGAGGATTGAAATGTATCAAGGGACCGTGTATACAGGCTAAGTGACTAGCACTTGTTTGTGTACTTGATAGCTGGAGATGATTTCTTCATTGTTTGGCTATTGGTTCAGTGTAAATTCAAATACAGACCTACATGGTCAGTTGAGACTCCACTGTGATTCACTGGTTTACTAAGTCACAAATTTTCAGGGATGTTCAATGGTATAAATGGTTTGAAAGCAGTCTTGGCTAAACTGACTAGGAAACAGGAAGCATTTCTTATATTTATAACACCCAGTTAGAAATTAACTAAACTATTGTCTTACTTTTTTGTATAAGGATTTTTGCAAAGTTAAGTGTGTGTGTGTGTGTGTGTGTATGTATGTGTATACACACAAACACTGTCTCAAAACAACAGTTATCTGATCTAAACCAAGGAAATCAGTCTAAACTTTATCCTTAACCCACTAGTTCACTTTCTGAAGGTCACTACGAGAAAGTTTTTCTTTTATTTTGTCTCCTTCCTATAAACAAAAACCAAGGAAACTGAATTAATTTACCCACAGCCACACCCACCCACACACACACACACCCTAAAGCCAGGAAACTAGGCAGTCAGGGGATACCGTTCAGATGGAGTGCAAAATATTAACCGCCTGTACCTTAAAAATCCAGCAGCTATCTGACTGGATCATGCCAACTTTAATAGGTTAAAAAGTTCACTGCTGTTAGAGGGAGAAATAAAAAAGCAAGCAACCACATTTTCACAAGATTCATTGCAAAATGCTTTTGGATTGCCCTGCACTGATGGTTAACAAAGTTATTTCAGGAAGAGCTTTGCTGACAGCAGTGATATTGATAAACAAAGAAAAAAAATCAGTTTGCTAAAATAAAAGGACAACCAATAAGGAAATAAACTGTTTACAAGCTTCTAAGAATTGCAAACAATGTTGAGGAAATAAAAAGTACTTCACATGGTCATAATGCTGACTCACCATCCTTAACCTTCCTCATAGTATCTCATTGTGGGGTAGTGGTCTGAACAATAGCTGATCTTATTCTCAGATATGGTTTACTACATACTAAAGACAGTGGTGGGTTAGGTTTGGAGTTTCAGCCTGTGCTTGGTTAAGTCAGATACTGTTTTAATAAATATCTTTGTGGTAATTATATGAGGCTGTAATCAAATTCATTCCACTTGAGCAGTTAAAAGACTTTTCAGAAAATTACCTTGGTCCACTTAGTGATTTTAGGAAATTAACAGTACTGAAATGTTCATATCCAAGAGAAAATGAATGTTATATTATATACAGTACATTATCAGAATGGTACAGTTTCCACAAATAAACTGTCATGCCCTTCCTCTCATTGTTAGTTTTGTTATGTTTTTTGGGAGGGGGACATTTTTAAATTTGACACTATAAATAAGATTGAACTGAACACTGGATCTGAATCTCTTCAGACTTTGGGGGGAGGGATAGCTCAGTGGTTTGAGCATTGGCCTGCTAAACCCAGGGTTGTGAGTTCAGTCCTTGAGGGACATTTTAGGGATCTGGGGCAAAAATTGGGGATTGGTCCTGCTTTGAGCAGGGGGTTGGACTAGATGACCTCCTAAGGTCCCTTCCAACCCTGATATTCTATGATTATTCTAAGATTCAAATTCAGGTCCAAACTTTGTGGTTTTGGCCCATTTTTGTGATAAACCTTTTGTAACTTTTTAGTTAGTTGGTCTTAGGTGAGGAAAAAAAGTTGCTTGAATATCTTGGTTGACTAAACTCAGTGACAAGCGTGCGTGTGTGTGTGTGTGTGTGTGTGTGTGTGTGTGTAATACCCTTACATTAGAAAAAGGGAAACGAGAATACACTTAATTTTTACTTCTTATCATGAGGAGTCCAAACGCAGTTTAATTTAAAATACCCTCTTAGTGAAGAAGTATCATATTGAATAACCATCAATGAATCTCTGAACACTGAAGGATGTGGTCCAAGGCCCAAATGTACTCAAGTTGAATGTATTCTTTGGTAGGGGCCCTGGATTCTGTGCACTCTGGTGCAGCAAACTGGAAATCTTGCAGCAGCTTTTAAAAATTAAAAATAATTGAATTAAATATGGAATAGAACAAACCAGGACAGGAGCCTCTGTTTAATGTTAAATTCCAGTTGTTTTACAGTGTCTCTGCATTTTCAGTTTTTGATATGTCAGATATTTTTATCAACAATATATAACTATTATAGAATTTTATGGTGGGAGTTTGGCAGCTAGATAGGGAACAAATAGGGCTTTTGGCTTCTATGAAGGTATTGGGGGCAATGTGGGATTATGGATAAGCATTAGTTCTATGTATCCCTTCAAAAATTACCAGCAGTGAAATGTTGAACACTGTTGCCATTTTAATTGTCATCTTTATCAGTTAATGACCTGTTAAAACAAGTAGGGCAATTTGAACCTCAGGAATGCTTGCAAATTCAAGACAACCTCTTCAGTTTATATTCTCTGCACATTTTTAGATTTCTTTGCCCTGTATGACCATAAAGATTGTAATCTGTTTGATAGCCTTAGAAGTGTTGCACAGTCCAGCCTGCAGAGGCCCATAGGAAAGCACTCCATGACAATACTTCAGATAAGCATTTAAGCCTAGAGGAATGAATCATGAAAGAGGAACGAGTAACCTTTGCAGCTTCTCAGGCCACCAAATAATAGATACTCAAGAGGGGTTCAGTCCATAGCTACTCCTGGATTTCTGATACAGCAGAAGCATTTCAGAAAACATTGTCAAAACTGACATATTACACATAAAACTGGATTTTTAGACTGTTAAATACAGTGAAAATACATAAATCCTTTTTATAGGCGATGCTGACATGGCCTTAGACTAGAAAGTCAGGCTATGTTTGCAATAGCTTATAACTTTACCATGCTTTAACTGTTCACGCTGAAAGTCTCCAAGCTCTCCCTCAGCCTGAATTCTTTTGGAAACCTTCAAGATAAATTGGTTCAGCTGTTTATCACAATGAGGTTAGGGGAAAATATGTGGTTTTGCCCATGTTAAAAAAATTCTGTAAACAGTTTTGTTCACAAGCTCCAGTGCCTCAACTCTTTGAAGCAAGAACTTGAAATTTGGCAGGGATGTCACCCTGAAGTCGGATGTGCTTCTTGCTGTTGCAGCAAAAATCCCCCCCACATTTGGCCAAGTTATGAGCCTCTGTAAATCCCAGCTTGCACTTGCTCAGTACAGACTTGTTAAGGGTTTGGCAGCTAATCATCTGCACTGGGCATTTTCCAACCGAGGGTGGCCTGGGCTGAGCAAGACTCCCTTCAATTGCTTCTCCCAGTGGCCAGACAGTGCTGTGGCATGGCACCAGAGGCAGACTCTCCTGTGCCCTCAGTGCCGCACCCCCCCCCGTCCCCCCCCCCCCACACACACTGGTGCCCAGGCAGTGAGAAAGAGTAAGTAGTGTG
This sequence comes from Chelydra serpentina, assembly GCA_037349315.1. NCBI lineage: Eukaryota > Metazoa > Chordata > Testudines > Chelydridae > Chelydra > Chelydra serpentina. The sequence continues at coordinate 77,679,827 of JBAIAC010000042.1, read as the reverse complement.
GAATATTGAGGGCTGAGCACTTAAATTCCCCGTAAGCTGCATGGCCATGCAGCAGCCTATTTAGCGGCGCTCAGGGAACCCTCCCAGAAGGAATCTGCTGTGGCTGGGGGAAGGGTGGCCCCTCCACCAGCCCCAACTCAGCCCCGGCCTAGACCTGCCAGGGCGAGGGTGCCCCTTCCCAAACCCAGCACCGGCCCGGACCTGCTGCGGCCAGGGGAGAGGCACCTATCCCATGGCCCCAGCCCCGGAGCTACTGTGGCTGGGAGAGGTGCCTCCCTCCCTAGCCCAGGTGCTGCTACTGGGAGAAAGAGCTGGGTGTAATCCTCTCTCTCTCTGCCAAAGCCCCCGAGCACCCTCCTGCACCCCAAACCCCTCATCCCTGGCCCCACCCCAGAGCCTGCACCCCGAGCTGGAGCCCTCATACCCCTGCACCCCAACCTTCTGCCCCAGCCCTGAGCCCCCTTCCCCACTCCAAACCCCTTGGCCCTACCCCCCACCACATGATTTTTTGTTATGTGAACCAGTAGTGCACATAAAATTCATTCGGCACACGTGAGGGGAAAATTAGAGGGAACACTGATGAGCGCCATATCTTGGGGGTGGTAGCAAGGTACGATTCTGGAATGAGCTTGGGGGGCTGGATGACTGGGTTGAGGAGCTGATGGAGCAGAAGATGGGAAAGAGGACAGTAGGGAGGGACAAGGCGCAGAAAGGCTGTAACCATTAGAACACATTCCCCTCAGAACCTGAATTAGAACTCAGGATTCCTGAGTCTCAACATTCTTCTGCTGTCCGCATAGTATGAAACTACTGGCAAAGTACATACTTGGTCTCCCTTTAGTAGCAAGGAAGACCGCCTACTACTGCTATCAGTTACTCTGTTAGCTCAAATGGCAGAGAGCAGTGATGTGGACCTAAAGTTTCTAACTCTGCTGCTGACACAGATTTTAAGGAAAGAAAGAACTATTATGCTCATCTAGTTGGACCTGCATAGCACAAGCTATAGAATTTACCTAGGTAGGAGTCAGTATAGTTCCACATCATGGAATTCCTGCTTTTTCAGTTTGCTTTTCTTAAAAACCTAGAAAATTACATACCAAAAAACCTTACATTAAAATAATGTTAAGGTCAAATCAAGCACTCAAAGTTAGGAATGCCAGAATAAAGGTTTCAATTTTAATATCCCCCCTTGTACACACACTATGATACAGTCTTTAATTACATGATCACATACTATTTTTTCCAAAGAGCCCCTCCCTTATTCAATGCACAGGATGGACCGTGCTCTGAATTAATTAGGGTTGTGTAGTTAGACATCTGCCAGAAGAACTTCTGCATCATATGTTGCAGAAGTTGGAAGGTTTATAGTTAATGAGGCAGGAGATTAACAGAAGACAAAAGATGATCTCATGGTTCAGGCAGATTAATCTCACTGAACAACTGGATTTTATCCCTGTCTCTTCCAAAGAAGGCCTACATGATGCTAAGCAAATCACCTAAACCAGACTTTTCACAGTTGACCACTAGCTCTGAGTACCTCATTTTTTTATGTGCGTAAGCGGAGATTCGGGGTTTGATTTGCAGAAGTGCTGAGCAGTCACATTTGCAACTGATGTCAATGGGAGCTCTGCTTTCAACAGAAACTTCTGTATAATGCAAAGTTCTCTGCAAACTCAAGACTTGGGCACCTCAAATTGGGCCACCAAAATTAGTGGACACTTGACCTTTAGTCCTTCTGTGCCTCAGCTATCCATCTGTAAAACAGGGATAATATCCTCTCGTCTCTCAGGGGTGTTGGTTGTGAAGATAAAATGGTGTTTGTGAAGACCTTAGATACTAGTGATGAGCACCAGAGAGAAGCCTGGGAGGAAATCAGTAATTTTGTCTTCAAACCAGTGTTTGAATGATGTGTAGTAAATCAATCACAGGGCCACTCTTCGGTGACAATAAAACAAAATATTACATAGCTGCTCATTAATTGAGCACCATCCAGTCTGTTCACAGAATGAGGCAGGGGTCCTGTGGAAAAAATAGTATGTGATCATGTCAAAGACTATATCATGATGCATATGCATAGTGGGGCTGAATTAAAAATTCACAGGAAATCTTAATTAGGACATTTCCTGACTTTTGAGTGTGTGGCTTTGCAATTAACGTTCTTTTAAATTTGTTTTTGTATTAATACAATATAGTAGGGTAAAATATTATACAGATAGAAACCTGATATAAAATATCTAATACAGATAACATAATAAATCAATTTAACAACTTAATAAAATCAAGTCAAGAAAATAAAATACATCAGGTATATTTGTTATAAATATACTTGACTCCCATAGTAGTTAGTGACAAAACTCATGCGAATCAGTTATTTTCAGTGTATATACCATATTTAGGCATGATGAAAAAGTTCTCATGTTAAAAGTCTTATAGACTTTCCTACAACATTTAGAGACCTCTGACAGACCTTTATGTATGGCGACCACATGTCCCGTTTCATCTGGAACAGTCCCTTTTTTAAGCCCTGTCCCGGCTTTTTTGGCAAAACTGGGCATTTGTACCCATTTATTGTTGCCGACTTGAGCAGTTGGCAAGAACAAACGGGACAAATGCCCACTTTTGTCAAAAAAGTGGGGTTCAGTGCAGAGGAATGTGCCGGGGGCAAACGGTGATGCCAGCCCCACGGAGGATGCAGGCAGTGCTCTGGCCAGTCCCATGGGGGGGAAGGCATGGCTTAGCCAGGCAACTCGGGCCAGCCCTGTGTGGGGTGGAGGGAAGGGCTCAGGCGAGCCCTGTGCAGTGTCCCATTTTCCCTTTGGGAAATATGGTCACCCTACCTTTATATGAGATTCCTAGAGAGTTGGGGATGGGTACTGGCATGCAGAAAATGTGTTGGGGCACATGGGGGCTGCTTTATTTTACAGATCCCATGAGCTGATTTTTGGGAGCGCACACCACCCCAGGACAGATTTTGGTGGGACTCTTCCCTCTTTTCAGCCAGGCCCTTTCTTCGGTTACATGTCAAATGCTATGATGGGTAGGTGGAGAAGTGTAAGCAGAGTGATTCTTTTGAGCTACTGCAAAGTATCATTTTAAAACAATTTACACTATTTAGCCACTTGTACCCATTTTCTGAACATTACAAAATCTTGTTCCTATGTGAAGTAAATGGCAATTTTCCCTCTGTCTCCAACGGGAAGATGATCAAGCCACAGTTGTCTAACTTACATCACCATGTCGGTCAGGAGAGACTGTGCTCCATAGCATCCTCTTCCTCTCCTAATTGGTAACAGTATTAAATCCCTCCCCCACCCTGCTTCCTTCTGTAGCTATATTGAGAATTAATCTACTTCTGCCATTCTTAGGAAATCTAAAGTTACTGTTTGAAGACTCCAGGAAAACACATTTTTATCACTGTTTTTTAGTTTTAAATATCATTTTCCAAGAATGTATCCTGATTTTTAAGGAACACAAAAGCACTGTGTGTTCAAAGATAGATAAAAGTAGGAACAATTCCTACATTTTTTTTTTTACTTGCACAATTGACACCGAGTCTAAAGGTTTTTTTTAACCGCAATTGATCTCCACATATGCGGGAGGGGGAGGGGGAAGACTGGGTATGAATAATATAGACAACATGTGAGTGTGGGGTAGTATAAGTGTTGACTGGCATGAATCAAAATAGCTGCATTGCTCACAATGGGTGAAGGTTCCTGTCATGGAGTTTACCCCAATCATTCTGTTCACAGGGAGACAGCGGCAGTTGTACCTGCATCTACTTCAAGAACCAGTAGGGGCTTCAGTTACCAGTTCCTACAATAGGGCCTGGGCCACAGGGCCATCTGCATGGGGGCCCCATGGGTATGTCTATGCTGCAGCTGGAAGCTTGAGAACACGAGCCACATCATCCCTACTGCTATATTTAGCATGATCGCTCGAGCCCCGCTAGTGACAGTCTGTCTACTTGGGCTGGGAAGCTCACTTCCAGCTGCAGTGTAGACAGGTTATGACCATGCACCTGCTGCAGGAACCTCTGGCTGCCTGGCCATTCTGCTGCAATGGATTATGTTTTTGGGGATCCCTCCACCCACCACTACACCTCCCTAAATACTTCCACAGTACAGAGGCGCTCCACAGGAAAATTGTGTTAATATTTCCATGGTAACCCTGCATGTAAGTGTGGGGAACAATGTGCATCCCATTCCAGGCTGCCTTACCCCCAAGCATGCATTCCTACCCCGTGGAGGGCTCTTTTTAGGGACCAAAGGAAAGGCAGCCATGTGGACAAGCTATCCATTCATAGAGGGCGCCTAGGAAACAATCTGGATACTGATGTGATGTCACATGACTACTCCAATAGTCTGTTCTCTGGGAAGACATTTAACAGATTCGAGTAAAAGATGCCAAGAAATTTACCGGCCTTTGATTGTAACTTTTCTTCCAGTTTATGCACTGATGTTGTAAATGCTTGTTTTGGTTTTTAAAGGTGCATTCTGATGGGCCACAGTAGCTATGTTTTGAACTTCAACTTTAGTATATACTCTTCTAGAAAAGAAATAATGTTAGACTTCTAAAAAGTGGTCATAGAGACTGAATATGTTGGGTTCATTTCTCACCTTGTCTTGGCCAGCAAACTACATTATTAAAGACTGAAGAAATCTATGAGACCATTACTAAATGAGAGGGATGAGATTCCTTACTACAGTTTCAGTTCCTCCCAATTTGTGACAATTATTGTCCATGGTTAATAGACATCACTATATACAAGGATTATAAAGAGTACTAGTTTTTTGTGTGCATTACTTTTGTCAAGCATCCTGTTGGGTGCCTGTAGAAGTAGTACTATTAAAGGAGAAAGGTTGAAAATGAAGGGAATAGAATATATATGCTAGGGCTGGTCTACACTAAACCCCCCTGTCGAACTAAGATACGCAACTTCAGCTACGTTAATAACGTAGCTGAAGTCGAAGTCTCTTAGTTCGAACTTACCTGTGGTCCACACGCGGCACGCAGGCTCCCCTGTCGACTCCGCCTGCTCCGTTCGTGGAGCAGGATTACCAGCGTCGACAGGGGAGCACTTCCTGGTTCAATTTATCGCATCTAGACAAGACGCGATAAATCGAACCCAGAAGATCGATTGGACTCCTCCGACGCGACGGGTGAGTATAGACGTACCCCTAGGTACCATTTCCATACTGTGTCTATAGATAGTTAAAACACAGAAGGGGCGTGGGGGGTTGGATGACTAAAACTTACTGGAATATTGCCAAGAGACTGGAAAAAGGATACAATGTAGTTAACCAAGGATGGGTATGAGTCTTTAATCTCACTATCTAATGTTAAACAATTTCTTCTTTTGGTTGCTTTTAGTTGTGTCAAATGCTCAGTCCTTTCAGCTCTCCCTCTTCAGCTAGCCTTACACTAAAGGCATAAGCAAATACATTGAGCAAGTAGTTTAAACTGTTCCATAGGTTACATATACACAAATTGTTTGCCAAAAATGTGGCTAGCTAAATGCGTCCATTTAGATAAACAATGTGTCATTGGACTTTTGAAGTGAATTTTGGGTGGTATGAGACTGAAGAAGTGGGTGAAATGGTACAAATTAAACCTGTGGAAGAAATGAGGCTTATTCATTGGCTTGCAGCAGTTCATTTGTTTGCAGTCGATAGCCCAGTCTTAACTATCTTCAAAAGAATTCTTTATCTTTCCAGATCGACACAAGCAACTCAAATACTCAGCTCTTTTCTCATGTTGATATATTGAGGGAAATGTGTAACTTTCCATGGGTAGCTGATTAGCTCCCCTATGCACACCCATACACAGTGATGGAAGAACAGATGCCATTGATTAAGAGGAGATTACTCACACTCTGCTGGAACCACACCCTAAGGAGCACATTTGCACACAATGGTAAGAAATACATATCCCGTGCTAATGAGGAAGAAGTTTAACTGCCCACTAAGGCTATCAGGCAGAGGGCCTGCTCTACCCAACTGCTTACCCTGCCAGCTGGAAAATGTTACCAGGTAGGGCGCATTAGAGCAGGAAGATAGCAAAAAGGGGGCTCTGAAGGTAGAAGAAAGTGTTCTCTCTCTCTCTCTCTCTTCCCCCGTCACGCTAAGGGCTAAGGAAGCAACAGGCTAGCAGTTCTCTGATCAAGGGCAGATGAAGCAGACTATTGTACTCAGGGGGACGGGAGTCCTTACTTGGCCCTTTGGTTAAATCTGTTTATTTCACTGTTATTCTTCACTCCTGCACTGAAGCAAGTTGGCCTTTGTTTACCAGTTGCCTCTGCCTTGGAAACAGGCAGAGGAAAGCCCTTGGTCTTCACTCTCATTAAATGTACCCCTGAGTGAAGAAGCTCCCTCCAGATAGCAAAAATATGGCCTGGTGTGCATGTTGCTGCAGTCCCTGGCCATCCTCATGCAGGCGTGTATCTCATTAAAATTGGACTCATGGTGTTAACAAATACTAGTTTAACAAATACCACACATTCTGGTGGGTTTTTAGTCTGTACTTTGAGCATCTTTAACTAGTGGTGGCATTTTCTGTTGCCTTTATGGCAGTTCAAGTCCCATCTCCAATAGACGCTGTACCCAAAAAACACATTGGCTGTGATGGCAAGTACACAGAGGAGTTTTATACATCAGTGTAGTTCCTCACTAGTTTGAGAGTACAATTTGCTGCACTCCTCTCTCTCGCAGGTCCATGCCTTTGCCCCTCATTAACATTAAAAAAAAAAAACCTATTCATTCACTGGAAGTACTTTATTATGAAGCAGTTAGTGTTGCTACACACAACATACCTGCCACAAATCTGCAAAAGCAAAGGAAAGTTAAGCTACCTACCAATACACACTACTGGCGCATTCTTTGCCATTACCACAGCTAACACACACACACACACACACACACACACACCCCTACCTCAACTACCACGCACATTAGCTTTGTCCTCTCTCTAAGGAGGTCACCCTTCTGCATGCAACCCTTTACCAAATTACCGTCTCCCAATGTAACCAACTACTACACTGTACATGGACAACTACTAATGGAGAGCTGGAGGCAAAATAATCTGATGAGTGTGTGTGTGCGCGCGCACGCAGAAGGCAAAAAGGAGGCAGAGTTAAAGTTGTAGCACACAGTCTGGTGTACAGCAGTTGTGGTGATGGTACAGTGTGTGCAGGAGTGGAGAATATATAGTCAAACCTTCAGCACACCTGTCTAATCTATCATGATATCTAAGCACTACCATATAGAGGAGAAAACCAGGCCAGTATTGGGAGTGAGATCGCACAGGCGTTTTCAGACTGGGGGTCATGACCCCTCAGGGTTATTACATGGGGAGTCGCGAGCCGTCAGCCTCCACCCCCAAGCCCCGCTTCACCCGCCATCATTTATAATAGTGTTAAACATAAAAAAAGATTGAAGGTGGGGTGGGGGGTCTCACTCAGAGGCTTGCTGTGTGAAAGGGGTCATCACCACAAAAGTCTGAGGACCACTGAGATATCAGATCACATCTTGAAAGGAGACAGCAACCTAAAGAAAAGCATTAGATCACCCGGACAGATTCTGTCACCCTTACATTGCAGAGCACCTTATGCTGTAGTAGCCTCATTGACATCAGTAATGTTAAACATAGCATTGTAGACATGAAAATAAACACAAAATAGAGAATATGCACTATATGAGTTATACCATAGGATACCGTAAGGATCCCCTCCCATTGACGTCAGTGGGATTTATCAGGGGATAAGGTATTGCTCAGTTTGCATAATAGTGGCAGAATCTGGCCCGTGATCAGCAGAAAAATGGTTTTCCAACTGTGAGTACTGCAAACAATCTGAAAATAAAGCTGTCCTCCTCCTGGCTCATGTGTCATTAATAACTCTGGCCCAACACAAGGCTAGTTATGATGCTATTGAGGAAAACACATCAAGCTAAAGATTTTTTCAATTGGTACTTAATTAAAATTCTGCTCAAGGTGCCAGAGTCAGAAGAGTCCAACCTATCCACATAGTTTTATGCTAAATGGGGGCAGGAGGGTTGGGGTGGAATAGCAACACATTTTTGGTTATTAAGCAGATATGGTGTGGAAGAAATACAAGGAGCACACCTGTTGGATAAGATGGTATCATTTTTACACTTTTCTGATTCTCTCTACTTCATTAGGCTTCATTTTTATATCTGAATAAACAGTCAAGGGTTTTTTCAGTTTGCCTTCTTTGATTCCTCTCCTCCGCCCCCTCAATTATAGTGTGAATATTAATAGGTGAAGTGTTGTTTCAATGCCTCGGAGCTGCAAATGCATGTCCTTCTGGACTCCCTCATTATGCATTTTTAATTATTTGTTCAGGCTTAGTCAAGTCTCAGTGGATACTTGTAACTGATAGCAGTTTGTATATTAACTGAAACTAGTCTGCAACAATATGCAAGAGTTGCTAAACCTTTTGCCTATCTCATAGTTCTAGTATTTGGATCAAATTAACTCCTCCACTACACCTGCAGAGGGACATTTCCAGTGAATTAATAACAGACAGACAGACTTACCATGTAGTGTACGCTCAGCATGCCTGTATCCCAGGTGCTAGAATAAAGTGCTGTAGATCAAGGCCACTTGATCATTCCACCCACTCCCAGGCAACGCTGGGCTTTATGGCAAACACCATGGTACAGTGAGAAAATAGAGAAGATTATTAAAATATTTTCCATATTCTTTTATTATTTTAAATGTCAACCATAGGTTTAGCACTAACTACTGAGATCAGCACTGCCCATATTGTCATTCGTGTGATTCAATAAACTTAATCTTTATGACCAAAACTGGCAGGGTTTTCTAGATCTGAGTAAAGCATAATGAGAAATTCTGATTTCATTAGTTTCCACAAAAAGCAAATTTGACAGAGACTAGGTGGCTAAGAGATTTTCTAATGGAAGAAAGAACTTATTACTCCTAGGTCACTGGTTTGAATCTATTGTGGGCAGGGCCGGTGCAAGGAAGTTTCATGCCCTAGGCAAAACTTCCTTGCACCAGCCTTGCGGCTCCCCTCCCCCACCCAGCTAACGCCACCCCCTCCCCGGCAGCCAGTCCGCCCCGGCAGTTCCCCACACCCCCTGTGGCAGCCTCTCCCCACCCATGGTGCCCTCCTGGCTTCCGGCTCAGCCGCGGAGCCGCCCCCCCCCGCTGGCTCCCAGGGCAAGCCACCCCCCAAATCCTGGTACCCTAGGCGACTGCCTAAGGTCGCCTAGTGGGCGCGCCGGCCCTGATTGTGGGTCACGAGTAACCAAAAAGTGTTTTTCTGTGATGGTGGATTTGAGTTTAGTGGTCTCAATCCAGTTTCTACAGGACAGGTACTCTTCATAGCTACAAAGGACTGAATGGGTCTGGAGAGAAACCAATCCTTACAGGTTATTTAGGGCAATGTAAAGGCACATTAGCATGGGGAAGCTCACACTGTAGATACCCGCAAATGGTCCTATAAGCAACTACTATAGTGTATTAAATTCACACATGCTTGAAGATTTAAATTCATTTGGAAAGTAAGATTGTCCTGACTTACCTTTTGGGCACTTGAGCTTTGTAGAGTATGATGCTTCATCTAGTGCAATATTCTCAGATGACTTCCACTTTTTCAATTCTAAGGTGGTAAATACATACTATTATCCATTTTCTTCCTCAGCACACCACCCCAAAGATAGTTCTTAGTGAAGTATCTTCCCAAGTCATTTGCTTTTTAATGCTAAAAAATATACAATTAAAATATGCATTAGTGTCAAAGTGATACAGATTTAATAGTTAGAACAATCATGCACACTGTTATAGGAGCAAGCAACATTATCAACATGGCTCCAACTCAACTACTTGGAAGGTTGGGTCTCTGCTCTGAGGAACATGTAGTTTAAAAATTGGGGGCATGTAACTCTTGCCTGCTTGTTCTTTGAAATCTTTAGCCATTTACTTTGCTAGCCTTGCCTACACTAAGAAATTAATGTACTGCAGAAAACAGTGGTGAGCAATGGGCGTGTTGTAGAGTGGCCTATTCCAGAGCATCTCCTCATGCCCAGAGGTCACTCTGCAGACCCCCACCATCAATCTCTCCCACTTAGCTCCCTAATTAAACTCCACACAGATTAGTCTTGCCAACCCTTCCAGAAGGGTTTCAAAGAACAAAGCAAAATGCTAATAAGAACATTAGGCAATTACCCTGCTGGCCTCAGTCTCCGCCTTAGGGGTTTTCATCCAAGGTTACTCCAGGCCTCCTGTCTCTTGCCACCTCTGTAGTTCCTTCCTTTCTACACAGATCATGCAATTCTCTAGCACTACCCCCACCGCCTTCTGCTTCCTGCTGCTCTTTATAGAGAATCAGCTGCTCTCTGCTCAGGTGTGCCTCTTTAGTAATTAAGGTTTGTTGGGCCCAGGCCTGTGGCCCTTAAAATGGGCAAGCCACCCTGCTACAGGAAGGAAAAGATGTGAAATTAGCAAGCCCATCATTATAATTGAGGATGGCACCACCAATGACCCATTATCCACACTGGCTGCAAACCCTGGCTCTGCCTCTGGCGACATACAGCCGTTATATCCCCTCCGTACGTCTACTGGATATTCCAGTGTATGCACCCAAGGCTTGTGGACACTCACAGCAATGTACTGGGATCTCAGGTTTAGTTGGTTATCCACCATGACCCATACATCCTTTTCATAGTCACTATTTTCCAGGATAAAGTCCGCCATCCTGCCTGCATTCTTTGTTCCTAGATGTATGACCTTGGAATTGGCAGTATTGAATCACATGTTGTTTGACTCCACTCAGCTTATCTGGCTTCCCTCCTTCCTGCTGATCCCCTTTTGAAGTGACAGAGTGGCAAATAGAGCTGCATTCTCCATACATAAGCTTCCCTGGAAAAACCTCCACTAGGGTCATTCACCCTAAGGAGCCAGCAGCCCCCTGCCCAGCCCCGCATTAGGGATCCCCAACAGTGCCATGTGCTGAAATTCACAATGTGGGATTCCACCTGCCTTCCTCTCAGTTGGGCTCTCACCCCTCCCATCCCAAGTGAACTCCTCTGGGTGTCAGTCTGAAGGGCACTATAGGATGCAAGGAGGAGCTGCAGTGGGCCAGCTTGCACGGGGGAAAGTCCCTGACATGAGGCTGGGGAATTGGGTGCATGTAATACATGGGTGGAACAGTGAGGGGATAATACAGTGGGATTGAAGTCTGGACAGAGAGTTGTGGTGGGGGGCCAAGTCCTGGGATGAGGGAGACCAGGGCACAGATGTGGTGGGGTTCAGGAAGCAGGGGGGACTAGGATAAGGGGTCAGATGGATGGGGGGCTAGGACAACAGGGGCAGCTCATGAGGTAGATTGGGTGGGGGATAGGACATGGGCAGATGAGGCAGGACACAAGAGAAGGAGGCTATTGGCATTGGGGGGCAGGACTTTGGGGCAGATAGGGTGGGGGGCAATACCCTGTGCAGTAGGAGGACTGGAGAAGGGAGCAGACCCTGGGGCATCAGGGGTCCAATGGTATGGGAGTTACATGGAAAGGTGAGACCCCAGCTGGCAGATGGGCTAGGACACGGGGACAGGAAGACTAAGGCAGGGAGGTTAGCACACACCCCAACTTGCCACAGGCAGCCAACAGCCTAGCTTGCATATGTGTAGAGTGGCCTCTGTATGTCAAATGCTTGAAAAGGTGCCACACATACACCTAAAGGCCATGAGGGTGGGCGTTCACCCTTTCTGCCCTGCTGTTAGCTCTACCACTGTAAGTGGTATGGTGACACCATTCCTGGTATACCTTGTCTAATTTTAGTGTCCACACTTTCAAAAGGATATTAAGATCATGAATAGGGTTCTTCCCGGTAAAAGCCCCAAGAATGATTTGAGATCTGGGAAACCTCTCAGAGTGAGAGGCTTAAAGTTCAATCTATTTAGCTTATCGAAGAGAAAATTAAACAAAATGACTTGAACATGGTCTGAGTAGCTCACTGGAAGGAGATTTCCAATAAAGGTTTATTTTTTTAATGTAGCATAAACAAGACCCAATGTCTGGAAGTGGAAGCTTGCCAGTTTTGGACTGGAAATAAGGCGCAAATCTTAAAGCTAAGGGAAGTGGAGGCTTTTTCATCACTTGACGTTTTTAAATCAAGATACAGGAATTGCTAGGTGAAATGTTATGACCTCTGTGAAACAGGAGGTCAGACTAGATAATTATAATGGCCCTTTCTAGCCTTAAAATCCATTAATCCATTTACAGAATTTACTACTCACGTCCTTGGAGAACAGCACCAGCTGCATGTCTAAGAACTTCAGAGGCCATAGGCTTGTGTATGTACAATAGGGAGTCTCCTCTGCAAAATATCTTTTTTTTTTAATGCAAAACATAAAGATCATCTCCTGAGCACACTGAGATTATCATATATGCTCCCAATGGTTTGGACCAAACAGTTACACCACAAAATTGTGTCACTGCTCGGCTGTCACTGTTATTAAAGACAAACAACAGACATTAAACAAAATGTCAATAGTCTGTTCCTCATGTGCTTTTACTTCTGATGCTACTAATCATTAGCAGCAGAAATGGAAATTCACAAGGAAAGCAAATCCTTAGAGGGGTTACGTGTCTCATTGGCCAGCAGGTCACAACCATTAAAAAAATGAGACTAGGCTAAAAGTGAAAACGTCACCTGTGTAAAAACAGCCTTCCTTTGCCTTCAGGATGTGAGTCTTTTCTTTTGGGATGCTAGAGCTTTAATTCCTAATAAACTTTTCTATGTGTTTCTTCTCATTTTGGCTTTCAGTGCTGCTTGCTTCAGCCCAGTTTGTGAAAAAGCTTTGACACTTACAGTAACAGACAGTATATACATTCTATTCTAACACTAGATCAAACAGAGCCAGGCAGGACAGGCTTGATTGGTACCTTTGCCCATTTATATAGCAACATATGTTAGGTGATACCCACTCGATAGCACCAGATAGAGTGAAAACACTCAATTCATGTTGACAGCATGATCTGACAGCTATGGCTTGCTGAATATTTATTCCCCAAGTTCCCAGCAGGCAACAGATGTACAGTACATTTGTGTTACTGGCAACTCACTGCAACAAAACAAAACATAAAAGGTGAAATGCAATGAAAGATAGATCTCATGAGTCAGGTGGCAAAGATTTTGTTTTAGCTAGAATTCTACCTATAGGTTGACTGCATGCCTAGGTACTCATGTCCCAGAATGTGTGCAAAACCCCACATCAAACCTATTTTATTATTCTTTTCTGTTAATCAGTTTGTGACTGACAGACTTTATAGTGTCAATCTTGTCTCCTATCACAGAGGCTGAAAGAGTGCCTGAGGAGTTAGTTTATCAGCCATTTGTGCCTGCAGCTCATTATCTTCTATCTCAAAGTATATGCTAATGAGGATATCTGAATATCAGAAGAGATGGGATGAATTTGTAAATTGTGTTCATGCCAGAAAAATGAATACTGCGTTCCAAGATGACAAAGAAAGCAGCAGCTTCTAGATGAAATGAATCATCATATTGCATATTACTCTTGGGTAATAAACTATATTTGCTCCCCTGAATTCTTTTTCCCCCCAGAAAATAGTCATATGGTAACTATAACATTCCAGTAACCCTTTCAAAGCAAAGTGAGATGAATTAAAGGAATACCATCAGATTTATTATTTTTCAATTGACATGTTAAAAAACCCTTCAGTTTCTGACAGTGTTTCTTTCAAATAATATATCAATTTAAAAATCCTTTAAAATACTTTTTTCCTCCTATTGCTGATCATATGGGTCTTTTCATCAAGGAAGAGCAGAATTTTACCTGTCTGAAATATGTATATGATATAGCCCAAGCTATAGAATAATATCAGAACAAGTCGAGCCAACTTCAAATGTCATTGCTATATAAAATGATACTGGCTCTGAGCAATGCATTTATGAAAGAACAATTTAAGCTAACTCTGTGCGCAGGTGGGTTCTGAATATACATTGTCACATCTCTGGAAAAAGATTGAGGCAACTTTGTAGATAGCTCACTGAGGACTCAATGTGCTATGATTGTCAAAGAAGGGAACAACATGTTAGGTTCTATAAAGAAGAGGATAAGGAGTAGTATGGAAAATGTAGCAATCAGTGGTACCCCCTTCCTCAGGTCATCTTGTTTCAAAAAAGACAAAACAAGACAAGAAAAGATCAATACAAATTATCAAAGGCACGTGGAGATTTGAAATGAGAAGGACCCTATCTTGCTCCCATTGAAGTTAATGGCAAAACATCCATAGACTTCAAAGGGTCCAATCTTGTTTGACCACCTAGATCAGGCCTGCACAACATGCGGCCCGGGGGAGGGGGAGTGAGTAGGCAAGCCAGCGGGGTGGGGCAAGCCGACAGGTGGGCGGGCTGGTGAAGGGGCCTGCTATAACATATTACCAAGGTTCAATACAAAGTCATATAAAAATTATACAAAAATGCATAATGCAGAGATTTATCTACAACTGCATTGATTGACTGTTGTGTGCAGTAATATAGTGACCCCTGGGTGGGTGAAGAGTGGTGTGATGGTGAGGCCGAGCGGAGAGAGGGCGGGTCCTATTTTACTGCTGTGATCTGGTCACCCTATGCGCGCTGTTTCTTTCCCCCTCTACAGGCTTCCACACCCCAGCGCTGGGGAAGGAGGGGTTGTTTTTGCGGGGCGGGCGGCGCTGGGTGGGGGTGTTTCTGCGGGGCCGGGGGTTTTCAGCCCTCAGCTGTTTTCTTTGGAGTAATATGGCCCTCGCTGCTTTACGAGTTGTGCAGGCCTGACCTAGATTATTAAAGCCATGGTTATCTGACATCAGAAGGGACCATAAGAGTCTCTAGGAATAGTACAATTTAAGACTCCAATCCTGCAGATCCTATATCTGTCCCCTGGGGGTGAGATTTGGGCCCCCCATTTTCTCTGGGTAAGAGAGCTAGAGCAATATAAAGGGGCTACTATACAAGCCCCAGAACTGGCATGGGGGCAAGCCGGTGGTGTGGCTAAGGGGAGTGGGGAACATATCAGAGGTGGGGCCACATGGGTGAAGATTCTAGGCAGAGGCTGTCTACAGGTATATCTGCCGTAGGGAGGCTTTACTAGAATAGCTATGTCAGCATAACCCTGTAGTGTAGACAGCCTACACCAACAGAAGTGTTTTACTGTAGTGTCAGTGCAGGAACACCATCTCCCTGACCAAAGTTAGCTATGTCAATGGAAGTCCTCTTATATCAACATAGCTGCAGCTGAACTGGGGATTATGCCAGCATAACTACATCAGTCAGGGATGGTGGGTTTTTTTTTGCCAATATAACTTTTCAGTGTAGACCAGGCTTAAGTTACCCAGGGAGCTACTCCAGTTCCCAGAGCAGCCCAGGTGTCACAACAAAGATGTGGGCAGTCTGATCTAGTTATCAGAGCAGGGGTCAGATCAGCTCAGATTCTAGGAGGACAGAGTCCAAGACAGGCCAAAGGATAAACTGAGGGTCAAGTGTCGGGAGGTAGGCAGGGTCAGGTTACCAGGAGCTCAGAAGCAGCAGACGAACGTGAGAGCAGGACCATGGATTGATAACCAGAGTCAGGCCAGGTCGGGATACCAGGAAGTCAAGGCAGGGGTCAGAAGGCACACAGTCCAGAGCAAGGTTTATCCCAGTTGTATGGATGTTCCTGTGCTGGGTTTAAATAGGGCTTGTGGACCAATCAGGAACCCCTGTGTTCTGCCAATCAGCTTCCAGGACGGGGTCTTCTGTCTGCTATTCTCACAAAAGTAGAGCAGGTTCCTGGGTGGCAGGTTGAAATCTGCTCACTACAAAGAGCCTTGTGGATCAGGGTTTAAGACCCACAGTCCCTGACAACAGGATCAAGAGGATCCCAGCCTCAGGATTTGGGTCCATCTCTGGTCTGAATTTTCCAGCAGCAATATAATGAATCATACACCAGCTGGAAAAGGAGGTAAACAGAGAGGTGGCAAAGTTTGCAGACAATACAAAATTACTGAAGATAGTTAAGTCCAAAGCTGACTGCAACAAGTTACAAAAGGATCTCACTAAATTGGGTGATTGGATTGGAAAATGGAAAATAAAATTCAATGTTGATAAGTGCAAAGTAATCCAGATTGGAAAACATAATGATAACTATGCATACAAAATGATGGGATCTAAATTAGCTGTTACCACTCAAGAAAGATATCTTGGAATCATTGTGGATAAGTTCTCTGAAAACAACTGCTCCCTGTGTCCACAGTCAAAACAGCTAACAGAATGTTAAGAACCATTAGGAAAGAGACAGATAATAAATCAGAAACTATCATAAAGTCACTATATAAATCCACAGTACGCCCACCCTTGAGTACTACATGCAGTTGTGGTCATCCCAGCTCAAAAAAGATATATTAGAAGTGGAAAAGGTACAGAGAAGGGCAACCAAAATGATGAGTGGTATGGAACAACTTCCATATAATGAGAGATTAAAAAGACTGGGACTGTTCAGCTTAGAAAAAAGACAAATAAGGGGGGGGTATGACAAAGGTCTATAAAATCGTGATTGGTGTGGAGAAAGTGAATAAGGAAGTGTAATTTACCCTTCACATGGCACAAGAACCGGGTCTCACCCAATGAAATTAATAGGCAGCAGGTTTAAAATAAGCATAAACAAGGCCGGCTCCAGGCACTAGCTTTCCAAGCTGGTGCTTGGGGCGGCAGGCAAGAATGGAGTGGCAGTCCGAGTCCCGCAGTGGCAATTCGGTGGCAGGTCTGCTCTTCCCGCCGCTGAATTGCCACCGTGGGACTCGGACTGCCGTCCCATTCTCGCCTGCCGCAGCGGCAATGGGGCGGCAGGTCCGCTGCTCTTACCTTGCTGCTGCGGACTCGGACTGCCTGCGTCGGGGGCAGGGCCGCATCGACTGCTTGGGGTGGCAAAATTGTCAGAGCCGCCTCTGAGCATAAAGAAGTACTTCTTCACATAACACATGGTCAACCTGTGGAACTTGTTGCCAGGGGATGTTGTGAAGGCCAAAAGTATAACTGGCTTCAAAAAAGAATTAGGTAAATTCATGTAGAATAGGTCCATAGGCTATTAGCCAAGGTGGTCATGAAGGCAACCTCATGCTCTGGGTATCTCTGACTGCCAGAATCCCGGACTGGACTACGGGATGGATCATTCAATAAATCGCCCTGTTCTGGTCATTCCCTCTGAAGCATTTGGCCCTATTGGAAGATAGGATATGGGTTAGCTGGGCTATGGTCTGACCCATGATGGCCTTTCTTATGATCTTAGAAATACCACTCACTGAAAAATCATATCTGGTATCAGATGCTATAAGTGTTACAGAATTATGGTCCCTTTACAATGATCACAAACAATGACATAGTTTTTCTGTTTTGGCACTTTAACCAGGACAGTGGAAGTTTAATTTGCATTTTGAAAAATCCTCGGCTAAGGGAGACAAAACCCTTGTCTTTATTGTCAAAAAAGGCGTATCATTTTTTACTTTTTTTTACTTTGGGCTAACTAATGTGTGTGAGCTATCCTGAGCTAAAAACAGAGTGAAGACAAGACATTTGAGTTTTACCATGTGGTACACTAGGTAAGGTCAACCCCACACAGGTGCAATTTTGTATGTATACACTCATATGGAGCATACAGAAAGTTATCACAATAAATTACAATACAACCTTCTTTTGTATCGTGTCTTTGATGCAATTCTTACCCTCCCAGTACAGAATGAAATAGGGAAGAGGCATATGTGAGGGAGAAAACATAAGGTTTCAGCTAATATTTGAACTGGAAAAGGGGGAAGAGATACAGAGCAGTTGTGGAGGATGACTGAAGAGGAGACGACTCAGCAGAAATGTGGGAAGATGGTATGGGACAACCAAGAGAAGGGCAGTGTTAGATGAGTACATGAAACAAGGAGGCAACAAAAGAGGAAAGATCCATGAGACAGATATCTATGCAGGTTAGAGATGAACACACGGCACTTTTCTTTTTGCCTCTTTTATAACTCTTTTCTTTTCTTTTTGTGGATTGTGCATATTGACTCTCAGCCTCTGTTCTTGCATGGTTAAGAAATATAGAAACCATATGTATTTGTCTTCCTTAATTGTTGCCATTTACTTCTCAATGATCTATTGTTTTCTGAAATGCAAATATCCATAGGGGCCCAAACTATGTTGGTAGTTATTAAACTGCTTGTGCTTTTGGCAACTACAGTATAACCCTGGCTCTGCAAACACACTACAGGATCCATAATCAGAGCGATTATGTGTTGAAGCAAAACATTTGGCAACAAACATACATAAAGTATGGAAAGCTCCTCAGGGTGGAATTTGCTATGCTGTTTAGACTCAGATCTAATATGATCTTGACTTGCCATAGAACACAGGTTTGCCTTTTAGTTCTTCCTGGCCAATTTCAGATGTCACCAGCCTCCATCAGCAAAATGTCATTGAATGTCTGCCCAAGTTTCTCTCCTTTCTGGTCCCATTGTCTCCTCCCACTCCTGACTTTGTGCCGCTCCCTACACTTGGAATTCACTGTTGATTAATGTATTCCAAGTACCCTCCTTTTTCGCCTTAATATCTCTATTGAAAACTTGCCTCTTCCACAAAGTCCACCAATGACAACATCCACCCACCATTTTCTGGCTCTTAGACTTTAATATTGTATAAAGCACCAAGGGCCAGATTTTCTAAAACTTCAGGCCCACAATTACTGGCTCTAAATTAATGCACAATAACATACATGTTTTCTGTTCATTTTACATAGCTGCACATGCTTGGTGAATACTTGTGCATACAAATGGCCACTTCTGGATATTTACCTGTGCAGTTTACCAGATTGTGCACTGATTGGTGTTAACTGCCCCTGAAAATTAGGCATCCTACTACTGCATGTTGATTTTGCACAACTGAAGCTTTTGAACACCTGTCCCAAATGTGCATGCAGCTTAAACTCTGTGCTGATTTGGTGTCTCTTTGATTCTGAGTTTTAGTCACAGTATTCTATTTGTATATATGGAATACAAAATACATAATTTTGAGAAAGCACCAGAACTACAGTGTTTGCATAACTCTCTATTTAGATAATATTTTGGATGTGCATATGAAATTAGGGAAGTTTGCATAGCTCAGTGTTCATTGTAACTTTAAAAATAGATAGTTATGCTATTTTTTTCCTTTAATGCAAAGGAGATTTGAACATCTGAAGTCAATCCATCACAGTCCATAAATAACTAAGAATAAATGGTTTACACAAATAAATAGTAAAATAAAAATTAAAATGGTTAAGCGATGTAATATTGTAAAATGTCTGATAAGTGCACCAGGATTAAGAAATACAATATTAAATGCCATGTTTTCTATGTCATGTATTTAAATGAGCAGATTAATATAGAGGCATTTTTCTTCACCATTCCTTTTATAAAAAATCTCTTGGATTGGGTCCAATTTGGACCCACATTTATTTAATCCCTTATCCAAACAGTCATCCAAATCCCACTGTCTTTCTGGTTGGTCCATGTTGTGGTCCATCTCTCTTGAGTGAGGAGGGAGGCCACTCCGCCTCACTGTGGTAGGCAACAGTAGTCAAACCTGGGCCACTGGCCAGGGCAGAGTAACAAGTAGCCTATGACCTGCAGCTTCCTGAACGGGGCAAACAGCGATTAACAATCTACAGGATGCTCTAGCCCTCCAGTCAGAGTAGAGCACAAACAGTCTTTAGCCCAGAGCCTCCTGGGCTGGGGCAGACAACAATAAACAGTCTATGCCAAAGCCCTCTGACCTCGGGTGCGTAGGATGCCAACCTCAGGGGAAGAGCTAGCAGCAGAGGGAAGGGGATCTGGACCCACCCTACTTCACTGGGTCTCAGCCCAAGGCCCTCACAGTGGCAGGTGGTCCCGCCACTGGGTCAGGGCGGGAAACCAATAAACCACACTGCCTTTCTTTCTGGCAGCACAACCAGATCAATGTTTGGATCCCCATGGCTACTTCCTACCCTACTCAGGCGGCATTGCTCCATTGACACCGGGCTCAGCGGGGCTGATTCATAGTTCGGCAGTGTCCTCCTCAGGGCCTTCGGTCCCCTCAGTCAGCAGAGCACTGCTCCGCTCGGGGGCTGGTCCAGGATCCTGCAGAGGGCTCAGCACCCTGGAAGAGATGTCTGGTCTCTCCAGTGATCCAGCACCAGTTGAGTTCCAGGGCTCTCCTTTTATATTTCCTGTTCCGCCCTGGTACTTTCGGCATGGCGGGTTTGGCTCCACCCACCAGGGGAGGTGTAGTGGTCCCTCACTCTTGAGTGCAGAGGAAGGCTACTGAAATATGTCTTGTCCATGAGTAAGCAAAAAGAAACACATAAGGGTTTTTCTTGTATTGCAATTATGTACTAAAGAACATTTTAGTGAAGCCTGAATCTTGAAGTGACTAGCAAATCTTATTTACAACATTCTGACTGGTTTCCTGGGTTGGCTACTGTCCAAACTGAACCTTCCATGTGGAAAATATGGGCCCTTTTTTGCATATTGCTCAGTGATTAGCAATGTAGCAAGCAATCAAATCAAGAAATACAGTTTCAATGCTGTGCAGTGTTAATGCTGCATTACAGAATGATAATCCTAGACATCACACCAGTTGTTAAAGTAAGCTCATGGAAATTTCTGTGGTTACTTCAGACCACTTCAGCACCCTCATTCCTGGACCAAAATAAAGAGAAAACTCTAAAGACTTGCACTAACATGTATCTATCGATTTAACCCTGCATCTTGAGCCTGTACTGGGAAATGCTGCATCTTTCAGATGGGAAAATAATGAGATTTAGGGGTAAAATATTTAACATTGTATTCAGGGACTTAGCAACAGTGTGTGGCCAAATCCTAACATCATGATGAATACATTTATTCCTACGCAGAACTGGTTGGGAGATTGTGTTCTTTCCTGCAAAAAGTTTTGACAAAAATTGTTTTTCTGTTTTCACTAATTTTTTCTTCACATTTTTTTGAGTTGTAATTGAAAACTTCATGGGGTGAATATTTTTCAGTTTTTCAATGAAAAGCCAAATAATTTCTATAAAATTGAAAATTTTCACCAAAAAATGCTGAATAATCATTTTCAATTGAAAGAAACGGTTTGAACACTAAATTTTCAACCACCTCTACTCTTAAATAGTAGCTGGTCACTTTTTATCTGCTCCTATTGAAACTAATGGCAAGATTTCCAAAACTAATAATCCAAACTCCCTTGAACTTGGGGAAGCTAAGAATTTGAACATAAATTTCACAGCTAGCCCCTGTCTTATTAAAGGGCTGAACAGAGCTCCAAATCTCAGATTGGTTCACAGACACTTTACAATACAGTTATAAATTTCATAGAATAGTAAAACATACACCCAATCAACTGCACTTTGCAGCAATCAAGTTGGCTGGAGAAGTCATTTCCTATGGGACATATAACTTTATATGACTCCTTATAGTAGTCAGCGTATTAATTTTCTCTTGTCTTAGGGATGCTTACCTTTGATCTTCTGTCTTCCCTGGGGTCAGCATTATCTGTATAAGCCATAGGTAAGTCTTTTTGGCTAATTTTTATAAATATTTGCAAATACATTCATTGTAGGATATTAAGGCCTGACATTTGCTCTATAAAATTCCTGGTACTGATGTTGCTATTAGCAAGCCAAACCATTTGATGTGTATAACTAGGGGATATTATTAAGTCAAAACAGTTTCAACAGAGCTTATGGACTGCATTAGACGGAAACATTTGCTGGTGTGTGTGTGGAAATATTTGTGGCCATTTCATATTGAAATAGAAACATTGTGCTAAATGCAGCATCTTTGCCCTGCTATGTGGAGATCCAGGTTTGATTGTCATTTCTCAGCTCTCACTTTGCCAACTGATGGCAACTAAACTGTGGAGAAACATACTCTAAAGGAAATGCCTCACCTCATTTAACAGCATTCCTTTGAGCCCACAGGCTTATCAAGGATGATTTATTCTATTGAGGGGTGGGACATGGTGCTCTGAGTGTGGGACACCAAAGCCTCTGATATGCATACAAGAAGCATGCAACCTACACTTTCTTAAGTCTGTACCATAAATATGCCTGTTTAGTTCTATGAAGATTATGCAGTTTTTAATGGACTATCCTGGTCCCATTAACTGCTACTAAAAATATGTGTGAAAGAGTCCAAGAACACCAAGCTGAAGTCAAATGGATTTCCAAGAGTGCTTGTAACTGGCACAGTTTAGAGGAACAGTCCACAATGTGCCAGATGGTCCATTTTTCTCTGCTTACTGAATTTTTATACATTGCTGCCCAATAAACAATATGTGGTGCTAGAGCAACCCCTGGCATAGATTTAAAGTCAAGAAATACTAGCGGTGTGATTTTGGAAGCTGTAGCAGTTATTTTTATCTGATCTCTAGATGGAAACCTGCTTTAATATGAAACCCACACTGGATGCTTAAACACCCTGAGGCAAGCTAAAAAAGTAAGTGGTTTTTCATCTGTTGGATCTTTGCTCAAATCTCACTTTATTTCTACTATAATAAAAGGGAATGTTATGCTTCCATATACAAAGCACAAAGCATACATTTTTTCAACCTCAAATGAATGTTATTTTTGACAGATGAAAACAACAAAAATAAAATCTTCATGAGAGAACAAAGTCCGTGTATGTCCCCTGGTTTATGTGCACTGAGCAACTCTGGGAACAAAACAGGCAATGAGTTCTGCAGATGTGAAAATTTCCCAGAAATTGAAAGATAAAATAAACACAAAACATAAAACCATCACACCTACCACACAAAAGGATACAGAAAATGAAGGAACAGAGAGGGAAGGAAGATACAAATATGGAAAAGGAGGGGAAATGTAAAGGAGGAAAGATTTATAGGAGAATCTTCCTTGATCTTTGAATTCTCTCTTTCAGCCAGGTGTAGTGCATTGTTCCTAGACAGTGGCTTATATACAGTAATAATACCCTCCCCCCCCAGGTGTTTCAGTCCTATATTTGGCCTAACATAGCTCCCAGTGTTACAAGGGAAAAGTTCTTTCTTTCACTTTTGGTTAGCTGAGTTTTCTTGTTGCATAATTAGATTGAACTCCCTTATATATTATTCTAGACAGAGACCTACATGTCTCTCTGGAGCACCCTGTTTTATTGTTTGGTATTCAATTCATCTTGTAATGCCAGGTTTATCATCAGACATTTTTCCAGAACATGAAGGTCAGGTATGGGAACAATAGCAGCAGAGGTGTCATGTGTAGAATAGAAAACGATAAACCATTATTAAGGGCATATAGCCAGATATGGAGGGACAGAGACTGCATTGACCACCTCTCAGCTGGGCAGTTCAGCCTGCGATATCGCAAGATCTGCTGCCAAAAAGTGCATCTTTCATTTATCCAGTCATGTGTAACCAGGCCCCTTAGGTCCTTAGTTCTTTTTGTGCCCTTACTGATTTCAGCCAGCTTCTTCATAGCACCGTTTGTGGGTGGAGGACAATAGGATAACGACCAACTCCATGCCTTTGACTTCGTTCTGCCTCCTTTAGAACTCAGTGAACTTTAGAACTCCTTTAGGGTTCCTTCAATACAGTGGTTGCCCCAAGTCAGTCTTCTATTCCGTCACTTCCAGTGAGCTTAAATAAAAGCCACATTTATTTGAAAAATAAAAAGAAATGTCCAAACAAAATAAACATTAAAGAGAAAATAAACCCAGGTAGACTAAAACACCATAGCTACCTAGGCTCTAAGCTGGGCTTTTAGCACCAAGACAGCTACACCAATGGAGCTGCAATGCTGCAGACCTTTAATGTAGATGCATTGCACCAGTGATAGGGGCAAGGCTTTCTCCCCTTGTATACTATATGCAACTGCCAGGGGTAATAGG
Organism: Chelydra serpentina; assembly: GCA_037349315.1. Taxonomy (NCBI): domain Eukaryota; kingdom Metazoa; phylum Chordata; order Testudines; family Chelydridae; genus Chelydra; species Chelydra serpentina. The sequence continues at coordinate 77,655,912 of JBAIAC010000042.1, read as the reverse complement.
TGCTTATATAAGACAAAGCCCCAAATATCAGGACAGTCCCTATAAAAGTGCCACATCTGGTCACCCTACCCCTGGATGATGGATACCCATAAGTCTTTCAACAATTCCTTATAGCCTCAGAGTTTATCTTTGTTTTCAAAGTCCTGGGCCTAAGCTCTCTGTGTCCACAGGGAGCTGATGCAATGTTAATTTTTGCAGTCTCCTGTGATTTTACCATGCAAATGATCTTCCTGTGATCACCGATGCAAATGAATAGCCCACTGTTCTTGGCCACACCTGGTATGATTTGCCATTGATCCAAAGGGGTGTCCACTATTCTCCTTTGCCTGGTAAAAACTTGTTTTGCCTCCTTGGTCTGTTTACAGACTCCAAAACCTAATATCAGAGAGTATCCATAATTTTCATACAGCCTCATTACATACATTTCACAGTGATATTAATGACCAGCATGTTGGTAGTTTTCAAATGATACATCACAAGACACCTTTTAAATAAAAATAATGGCAACAGTGTGTGAAGTATATTGAGCTAGTCAGGCCAGCTGAGTTTTACTGTTGCACATGAGGGACCTCCTAGCCATCTGGCATTGGGGTCCTCTTAGGGTCACAAACACAAAAAAAGCCAACTGCTGAGACTATTTCTTCAGGGTAGGTTTGTAATTAAAGTGAAGTGCACATGCAAATTCTTTATCTAAGAATTTCTGTGACAGTGACATAAAGATCTACATAGGAAATAGAACCTCTGCATAAGTTAGGCCAAGGTTTTCCAACTCAAAATCAATCAACCTCTAAGTAATAGAAGCCTTTCACTTTCAATGTAGATAGAGCTACAGAGTACAGATTCTCATTATGTATTCTGTTATATACCCCAAGGAAATAAAAGCAATAATTCATTCTTTTTTATTTTCCTGAAATATTAGGCGCTAATGTTATTATCTTTCAGTGCATCACAACTGCAATAAACTAATTCATAGTAACACAGCAAAGCTTTCATTGATCAGGACTCATCAGGTAAAGACAGTTCTGTAGCTATGAGTTAATAGCTGTGGTGCACTGTTTAGTCATGCTTTATTTGTCTCTGAAAGTTAAAAGAATTTGAACATTTTTGCAATTTGAACATGCATTTGCTTTTTGGAACATGGGGTGTGGAATTTAATACGTGGAAAATGATATTGTGTGTAACTTGAAAGGCATTTATGGCCAGATTTTCAAACATAGACAAGACCAAGTCTGCAGCTGCACACACTAATATACACAGGCAAATACTAAATGTCTGTAAAAAACTTGGATGTAGCATTCAAATAGGGCCAGTTGGACACCCATCTGGCCATATGTATTCATAACCACCTGATTAGCATCAATGCACCTATATTAATATTTATAAATTAGGCACCCTCCGTGCATGATGGTAAACACTGAAATTTGAAAATCTGGGGCCAGATCCTCAATTGGTCCTATATCAATTTATACCAATTTTGCCTGGTCCATAAAGTCTGAAAAAAATGGAAATATACAGTAGTTATTATGGGAGGTTATGTAATGCACAGGAAATAATATTAACAATGGCATGTTCGTTCTCCAGTATACAGGATATAAGTTTCAGAAAGTAACATGGTCATAAATACTCCAGACAGTCACTGCATACACATAATCATCAGGAGTTATCTAGTTTACAATATATTATTTATAGATGAGCAGTGAGGAGGGTTAATTCATAATTTGCATCCTCAAGGTTGCTGTAAATTTAGGCATGGAAGGATGAGATTTTTATCAGTAAATGTCGGTAAAAATTGATTTCACCATACACAAAGAAACCGATGAAAAAATATTTCCATCAATACTAATCAAAATTTACAGATAGCCAAAGTAAGAAAAATGTTGCTTGAGAATCTATTAGAGTCAAAATGTGGTTTTGACTTTTAAATGAGTCTTGTTAACGAATGGACTAGTGAATGAATGGTAAAAACAGGCTTGATTTAAGGATATTTATTTTGTATATTTTGACATGTGATGACCATTTGTGTTTTAATGGTTTATAACTTTTTGGATCTCAATGTCTACTGTCTTTAAATAGTTGTCTGGCCCTCCCCAGTTTCCTGCAACTTTGAACATTTAAATTGATAAAAAGCTAAAAATGCTTGAAAATAAATATCAGTATTACCCATCAAAATTATACAAATTGAATTCTGCCAAGCCTATGTAAATTGCAGTGGCTGCCAGTGGTCTCAAGTGAGAGGGAGTGACATAAGAGCCAATATGGTAACTCTAAGGTAGCAGAGTTTCCCCCTATATTATGCAGGGATACTTAAGTGGCTGATTACACTGGCTTCAGAGCAGTGTTGCATGGGAGGAATGGTGCACAACTGGCCTAATGCAGCCTAGGACGGAGTAGTTCTTCCCAAGTGTTTTCATTTTTTATTTACCTACGTATGAGTATTGCTTTATATTTATATGTCCGTTATTCTATAGGGTATATTTTAAATATTTAAGAAAATACATTAGGAAAAAAGTGAAGAGAAAGAAGTAAGTTAAGGAAGCAAGGGATCGGGCCCAATGCAGAGGAGTTTTTAGTGAACTCTCCCATAGAATACTATCATTAACTAGCACATTACAAGCCTTCACTTGGCACTTTACGTGAGTGTATTCCAGGCCTGCACAACTCATAAAGCAGAGACGGTCATATTACTCCAAAGAAAACAGCTGAGGTCCGAAACCCCCCGGCCCCAAGGAAACACCACCCCCGCCAGCGCCGCCTGCCCCGTGGAAACAACCCCTCCTTCCCCAGCGCTGGGGTATTGAACCTTGGTAATATGTTATAGCGGGCCCCTAAGGTAGTATAATTAAGGTAAAAGAAAAATGTATTTTTGCTAGAAGAAGAATAAGATCCCCCCCCCCCCCCCCAACCGCTTTGTATTCAATTGCCCTGTTGAATGAATGAGGTGTGAATGAGGAAGGCGTGGAAGGCAGGCAGCTGCAACCCTTGGAGGGGGGATGGGAACCAGACCAAGGACAATCAAACTTGTCAAGTGGGCTGACTAGAGAAGAGCAGACATACTGACGGCCTCGGGAGTTAGAAGCAAGCACCTTCCTTTGGGAACACCCTCTTTGCAGCATTGGGACAACCCTCAGCCCAGAGACAAGCAGCAAAAAGGACTAATGGACACAGTCCCAGATTTTGAATCTGGGAGATTTTACCCCCTGCAGCCACCGACTTGCCACTTGCTTCCTCACCCCCCGCCCAGTATAAAGCCTCGCCGCCATTGCCCGCCAGCTCGGCTCGTCATCCCCCCACCCTCCCAGCTCGCCTCCTCACCCCCCGCCGCCCGCTTGCCTCCTCAGCCCACCCTGCCGCTGGCTCACCTGCCGCCCTGCCACTGCCCGCCCACTCGGCTCGTCATCCCCCCACCCCGCCTGGCTCGCCTACTCACCCCCCACCACCGCCGCCGGCTCGCCAGCTCCCCCTGCCACCAGCTCACCTGCCTGCCCACTGCTGGCCTCTTACCTTCTGTTGCTGCCCCCGCCCCCTGCCGCTGGCTCACCCTCACTCCCCAGCCTGCCACTGGCCTCTTCACCTACTGGCCTCTTCACCTACTCAGTCCCCGTCCCCGCCCCCCCCGCCCCGCGCGGGCTGCACAGTGAGCCCACGCGGGCCGCATGTTGTGCAGGCCTGGTGTATTCTTTCTTTGAGGCACCTCTTGTCATCCAGTATAGTGTCACAGAAAGCCACTGTTATCCACTGATTTCAGATACTGGTACAAGTTTTCCAGGTCTCTCTTGGCGTGGCTGATCAGACCCTGTGCTGGGCCTGTGCTTCTCCACCAGTGAAGTTGCAAGTGAGACTTAACGTCACTGACGGAAGCTGGCTTTTCTCTCTTTGCTGTTCTTTTCTCTCCCCTCTAGAGTGTGTTTGTCTTGGTTTGTCTTCGAGGTAAGGAAATGGGATTGGATTTCAATAAGAAGAGCATGACAGTTCCAGCCCATCCCAACCAACTTTTTCTCTTTTCCCCCAAATGGACAGTTATTACTAGCTTTAATACCATCTAGAAAACTGTCAAAGAGGGAGATTTTCTTTTTAAAAACTCTCTACCGCTAGATGGAAAGGGAACAAAGGATGTTGTTAAAACGAAAGCCTTACTTAATACTTTAATTTCAAAGGCTTTAAACTGTTTTCCCTTTTTTCACTATATCTTTAATAAAAGGTTAAAATAATGTTTAATGGTGTTTGTCATGATACTAAGCAGGCTGAGATCTCTGTAGCCTGAACCATGTTTAAAACTGTTTAATGCTGATCAGTTACATCGCCATGTAACTCTTTAGCTCTTTGGGCCCATATACTTCATCTAAATTAATCCAGCATATCTGCAAAGAAAAATGCAACCAGGTATTATTGGATTTGTCGTGAAAGAATGAGATAAAATCATAGACAGATCATAGAGGAATAACCATTGTGAATATGTGTAATCCTAAAGGAAAAGCTTGAGACGCAGTGTCTCGCCAGGCTGCTTTTTATAAGAATTCTACATCTTCTCCACAATTCATGATGCTGGCAGGACATCAATGATCTTTCTCACTCAGACATTGGGTTTCCAATATTGCTCTTCTCTTTCCAGCATTTTAAAGAGGGATTTCCCTCCCAACAAGAAGAATGTAGAAAATTCCTCAGCAGTTGATTTTTAAAAAAGAGGGCTTTCAAACATTTGCAAAGATTGAAAAATAAATTCATTTGGGATCTGACTGTGGCACCAGAGAGCATTTCATCTCGTCTATGATTGCCTCCTATTTCCATCTCAAGCAGTGAACATGGGCAAAATAACTAGAACTGTGTGAAGGATGGAAGTTCCCCTTTCCGAAGATTTCAAGATTTAAAAATGTGGTGGCTATGTTCCAAATTGGAGTGAACAATCGAAAATATTAAATTCTCCATGAAAAATTAAATAAATAAATAAATAAATAAATAAATAAAATGGTCATTTGTGTCAAGCTGTCCTGCAGTGACTCTGGACCAGGAGGATGAGGTAGATGAGGCTTTCTTTGGACAATTAACTGAAGTTTCCCAAATACTGGCCCTGGTTCTAAAGGGGGACTTCAATCACCCTGACATCTGCTGGGAGAGCAATACAGCAGTGTGCAGACAATCCAGGAAGTTTTTGGAGAGTGTTGGGGACAACTTCCTGGTGCAACTATTGGAGGAACCAACCAGGGGCTGTTCTCCTCTTCACCTGCTGCTTACAAACAGGGAAGAATTGGTAGGGAAGTAGAAGTGAGTGACAACCTGGGTAGTAGTAACTATGAGATGGTTGAGTTCAGGATCCTGACAAAAGGAAGAAAAGAGAATAGCAAAATATGGACCCTGGACATCAGAAAAGCAGACTTTGACTCCCTTAGGGAACTGATGGGCAGGACCCCGTGGGAGGCTAATATGAGGGGGAAAGGAGTCCAGGATAGCTGGCTGTATTTTAAAGAAGCCTTATTGAGGGTGTAGGAACAAACCATCCCGTTGTGCAGAAATAATAGGAAATATGGCAGGCGACCACCTTGGTTTAACAGTGAAATCTTCAGTGAGCTTAAACACAAAAAGGAAGCTTACAAGAAGTGGAAACTTGGACAGATGACTATGGAGGAGTATAAAAATATTGCTCTAGCATGCAGGGGTGTGATCAGGAAGGCCAAACACAACTGGAGTTGCCGCTAGCAAGGGATGTGAAGGGTAAAAAGAAGGATTTCTATAGGTATGTTAGCAACAAGAAAAAGGTCAGGGAAAGTATAGGACCCTTAATGAACGGGGGAGGCAACCTAGTGACAGATGATGTGAAAAAAGCTGAAGTACTCAATGCTTTTTTTGCCTCGGTCTTCACAGACAAGGTCAGCTCTCACACCGTTGTCATGGACAACACAGTATGGGGAGGAGGTGAGCAGCCCTCAGTGGAGAAAGAACAGGTTAAGAACTATTTAAAAGAGCTGGACATGCACAAGTCCATAGGTCCAGAGGCTGCTGAGGGAATTGGCTGATGTGATTGCAGAGCCATTGGCCATTATCTTTGAAAACTGGTGGTGATCGGGGGAGGTTCTGGACGACTGGAAAAAGGAAAATATAGTGCCCATTTTTTAAAAAGGGAAGAAGGAGAACCCGGAGAACTACAGACTGGTCAGTCCTCACCTCAGTCCCTGGAAAAATCATGGAGCAGGTCCTCAAGTAAACCATTCTGAAGCACTTGGAGGAGAGGAAGGTGATCAGGAACAGTCAACATGGATTCACCAAGGGCAAGTCATGCCTGACCAATATGATTGCCTTCTATGATGAGATAACTGGTTCTGTGGATATGGAGAAAGCAGTGGACATGATATATCTTGACTTTAGCAAAGCTTTTGATACGGTCTCCCACAGTATTCTTGCCAGCAAGTTAAAAATGTATGGATTGGATTAATGGACTATAAGCAGGGCCGTCTCCAGGCACCAGCCTCCCAAGCACGTGCTTGGGGCGGCACCTGGAGGGGGGCGGCACTCAGAGGTTTTTTGGGTTTTTTTGTTTTTTTAAATTAAAAAAACAAACCACTGCTCTCCGCCGGCGGGGCCGTGGAAATGCCGTGCTCCCCGCCGGCATCCCGGCCGGGGGAGCGGGGCGGTGGGCATGCCGACCGCCGGTACCCCAGCCAGGGCTGCAGGTATGCCGCCCTCCCCGCCGGCGCCCCGGCCGGGGCAGGGGGGCCACGGACATGTATATAAATTTTAAAAATTCAAAAATGAAAATTCATTTCAAAATGAAAAATAAAAAATGCTAACAATTGAAATAAAATGTTTTGACTCCCCCCCCCAAAAAAAAATTCTAGTAAAATCAACTTGATTGTCAAAGCATTTCCATTTCAACTGAACCACAGATTCTGATACATTATAGTTCTTTGACCAGCCCTAAATATAACTTCACATTTCTCTCTCTCCCTTTCATTGCTATTTATTCCAAAAAACTGTTAGCTAAATATCAACATGGAAAAAAATCCAAATTTGCCATTTCCCCACCCGTTTTTAATATTTTGAAAAATGTAATACTCAAACAATATTGCTGCCATGTGAAAAAATGTTGTCTTGGAAGCATCAGAGGCAGGAAAATCAGACTCGTGGCTGCAGCTAAATATTCCCAGTTCAATTTCAGTGTCTTTTTTACTTAGCTGGAAATAATGCAACAACTCCCTTCTTCAGGCTAGAAAAGCACTGCACTAATATATGTTATGTTCAGTGGGTTTCTAGCCTTATTCACATGACACTATACAGTAACTCTACAGATACTGATGTGTGCTTAGCAGTATACATCTGTTATGACTTATCTATGGCCAATTTAGAAATTAGACTAATGAATCACAACTTCATTGTAAGTCTTTAGTGCAGCAGGGTTGAAGTGAGATGGCGTTACCCCAAGGAAGTGGGGATTGGAGTTTAGGATTAGAAGCAGGCTAAGCAAAATAAGACCTGATGAGTAGTTCCTGTTCCATTGACTTTGGTGGGATTACTGACTTGAGCAGAGATAAATGAGTGTGTAGGTGTAGGAAGGATGATGAGTCCTATGATCATAATGTTGTTTACTAATAAGTAATTGTTGACAATTCTATCTGTAGGGATGTGGTTGTGTCCCATGTAGCACCAGTATTGAATTCACAGATATTCCACCACATACAGTAGGAGGGGGTATCCTTTGGCAGTTTCTTTGTGTAGGATGAGAGAAGAGGAGTCTATGAGTCTATGAATGATCCCTTTAAGTATTTCAATATAATAAAATATATGCCAGTAACATAAAAATAGGAACACTCCTATTTAAAGTGTGCATTGTGTTTAGATTTTGAGTATTTTAAATGCTTATACCATACAGTATTTTGTTTTCTATCCAAATGCTAGGAATAGGCTTTCTGCTCACTTCCAGCATAACTGCTGATTGAGGCAAATACTGCCAGCTGCTGAATGTTAACCTTTGTTTTTGCTAAAACATTTCCACATATTACCAGGGTAAGCCCGTATTTTATTTAGAGGGTTCAATGATCTCATATAGCACTTTAAATGGGTTGAGTTATACTAGGACCAGGCCCCAACAAATGTTGACTTTAGTCAGTCTGATGGACTGCATGTATCAGTAAAGTAATCCAATCTGAATGGAATCCAAACTGGCTCAGATGCTGCTCTTCTAACCATCTGAACTGAATCTGAATCTAAACCTCTATTACCTAGGGAAATGGACAAGGCAAGATGCAGATAATGCTAGAAAAGGTAAGAGAAATTATTAGCAAAACTACAGTTGATTAAATACTATTTGTTAAATAATGTATTTGATTAATTTCAGAACATGGTTTGGAATGTATTTGATACATTTTGTTTTCATCACTTGCCCTCCTTATCGAACTAATTGAATTGTTAGTGAATATATTCACTTGAGGGCTCAATGATGGTTTTGCCATGTGCCCAGACTAAGGGACAATGCATTTTACCCTTGCCACAAGAGCAGCCCAGGAGAGAGAGAGATTGTGTTTCTGTGTCACAATCTTTCTCCCTATTTCCCCACCCCAAGGAGGAAGTAAACAGAATCAAGCCTATAGTCAGTGCAGTGTATGTTCCCCAGTGCACCAGCTCAGCTTCGTTAACTGGCACGCTGGGGGATGGGGCAAGCCAAGGCTCCGTCCAGTTCACATCCCATTGCACTCCCTCCCACTCACTAGCACGAGTGGGAGACATAGCTGTGCTAAATCTACTTTTGCCTCCTGCACTGCTGGGCTACAGTTTGGTCTTAAATAATTTACTTGGCAAATTCCACTGTATTTTTCAAATGATGAATGATTCCTCTTCATTAATTATTTGTTGTCCGGTAATAAGAACCATGTAGTGATTAGGCTTGCAAAATACAAAGCAAGGGTCTGAATCTCAGTGCGGAGATCTACTGATTTTTGCACCTAGTTAAGGACTAATTTTCTTCCCATGTTTAGTTATGACATATTGCTGCTGTTGAAGGCAAATAGTCTTCTGATCACTTCCATCCGCTCAGTTATGAAAAGTACTGACAGACACTTTAAAAAAATCCTGAATAATTGCTCTCATTTTATTGCAGTTAAAGATCTGTCTGTTTTTATTGTCATCTCCTGTTGATAAATTTGCTGTGAAGAAGAAAAAGCAACAATGGCTTTGTGGCACTAGCCTTGGTGAGAGAGCAACAGCTTTGTGCACCCCCTCTGAGTGTTGTACAATGACAATTGTGCACAAGCCAGTGGCAAAAATTCCAATAGGTGAGCGAGGGGTATATGGATATACCAGTAAAACATATTTCACAAGCCTGAGGATGGGACAGTTTACTAACTCTTAGTATAAATGCTGTGTGGTTACACAGGCAGTATGGCTAATCACCATTTGAAGAAGCAGCTATTTATCTTGCATGTGCATGAGGTAGGAATTAAGCATTAATAGATATCTCAAGACAACTTACTTACATATGTATTCAATTTGTGTGTTAAGCCGAACTAAATTATACTTAAGGTTGAAAAAAATATAGATTATGTGGAGACGCAACACAGAGGTTCCGGGAACAGAATCATGCCTAGCCCAGAGATAATGCATGGGTCACCCACTTAGGCACTCTGTGCTGGCTATGACAGCCCCCACAGCCATTGTAACCCTCTGTATTTGTTTGTAGTGCCATGTGTAGACCTACAGACCATGTCCTTGTCACTCTCCACCCCACCCACAATGCCCCACTGCACACTGGCATGGAGAGTCACTGTGGACCGCTGCTCTGTGGTGCACAGTAGGTAGTGTAATCTCTTTGTACTGCTCTTCACGGCCTAGCCTTCCTGAACAGCAGAAACTTGGCATTTCCTCCGTATTTTCTCCACTTGTTTCAGAAGGACCGGACAGGATTTCAGTCTAAATGGTGAGGGTGAGTTGGGAAGGCTAAGAACAGTGTATCTCAGAAAAAAAATAACTTTTTTACTGTACTGTGTTGTTTTATGAAAACAGAAGTTCTGTTAAACATTGGATATCTCAATTCAAATCAAATGTTCTGGAGTAACATCTGTGACCATTCTTTCCAGCTGATGGACAATGCTGCTGCTTTTGCATTATTCAGCTTTTCAATTTGTCACTGATTATTATTTTTCGTATTACAGCAGCACTTAGAGACCCCAACTGAGATTAGGGCTCATGGTACAAAGACTTAGTGTGAAACAGTCCCTGCCTCCAAAGAGTTTACAATCCAAATTGACAAGACAGACAAAGAATGTTTATTATATACAAATGTAACAGTGTGTATATATAACAATATATATATTAGATCAGATGTAGAATAAAGTATACATACGGCCAATATATTTAATTGTAGAAGCGACAAAGGGTCCTGTGGCACCTTATAGACTAACAGAGGTACTGAAGCATAAGCTTTCGTGGGTGAATACCCACTTCATCGGATGCAAGCAGTGGAAATGTCCAGGGGCAGATATAAATGTGCAGGGAAGAGTCAGGCTAGAGATAACGAGGTTAGCTCAATCAGGGAGGGTGAGGCCCTCTTCTAGCAGTTGAGGTGTGAATACCAAGGGAGGAGAAACTGCTTTTGTAGTTGGCTAGCCATTTATAATGGCTCAACCCGGAAAAATGGGCACCCTGCCCCCAACAAACAAGCAGCAGGTGAGACAGGGTAGGGGAAGCCCTTACCCCACTTCCCGGCAGAAGCATCAGGCAGCGGGGGAAGCCCCAGCACCAGGACCCCAGCTGCAGCCCCAGGACTAAAGGAGCTCTGGCTCCCTGCCGCGGCCTCAGGGCTGCGGGAGCTCTTACTTCTCGCTGCAGCCCCAAGGCCCTGGCAGGGGGGACAGAAAACAGTGAATGGGTTGGGGGCACCGCAGTGGGTGGGCGAGCAGAATGGGGCAGGACTGTGGGTGAAACGGGAACAAGGCAGCGAGGGAAGTGGCAGAATGGGGTGGGGCAGTGGGTGGAATAGGGGTGGGGCTGTGGGGAAAGCCCTGATTTTTGGTTCTTTTTATTAAATAGGCTCCTATTACCCCCCCCATCCCTGTCCCGATTTTTCACACTTGCTGTCTGGTCACCCTAGGTGGAACAGGGGTGGGACCGCAAATGGAAGAGGTGGGGAGGGCCCCTCCTCCCCGCCACTTGCTCTGGCCAAGGGCCCCATGAAACCTTAATCCGCCTCTGTGTGTAAGGAATGAAGGGGTGTGTAAAGTCCCTGAGGTAAGGATTTCCGGATTTGGCCCTTGGGACCTGCGTGGATATTTTAAGGGTCATGCCCTTAAGTCTCCATTCCAAATTGTCACAGTTAAGAGGGGGTGTGGGGGCGGGGAGGATAACTGATCAGCTTGGCCAGCAGAGATGCTGGAAAGTTCTATAACAAGCCAATTTGAGTGTGAAGAGAATAGGGCTTGTATCTGATTTACTGATCACACAACTCTTCAAGCACAATGTGATTTTTATAATGATCTGTTAATGCATGGTCTTGTTAATATGGATTTGATCCATAATCTTCGTTTCTTTTTTAAAGGTGCAATGAAAATTAAGTTTCATGGTTAGTTATCATCAACTTTACATTCATGTTATCTCCACAGAATCCACACAAAAACCCATGACAGGAAAATGTTTGCAGTAAAATTAAAAGGATTAGGGCCAAATTATGCTTTGATGAGTATCTCATGCAACCCATCTGATGTCAGTGGGGTTGGATTGGGTATAAATAAGATTACATTTTCACCTTTAGACTGACCTTCTTTGAATTAAACATCGAATAAAGCATGGAACTTTTTAAAAATAAGATGCTAGCTTTTAAAAGAATGTTTATATAAATGCATTATTTTAATCCAGAGAATCTCTTTCTCTCCCTCTTTCTGTCCACTCTCTGCCAAAACTATTAGTCTAGTTTCTTTAGCTGTTTTAATGATTTACAGAAACTTCCTGTTATTTGTCAGTGGTAGGAAACACCCATTCTAAGATGAAATTTGTGTTTAACCACATAAGAATTAACCCTATTAGATATTTACAGATAAAACATAGAGGGCCACAACCTCAGTTAGTGTAAATTGGTGTAGCTCACAAATTTAAATGATTGAGGAACTACCCCAGAGAAACAAAAAGAAATAAAATGATTTTCTTTTCTTAACGGAATTCAAGGAGTACAAGTTGCACTCTCTGTAGGGAAGTTTTGCTTAGAGAAATCGTTAAGGCCACCTTATGTCCTCCTTCAATTTCCTCTTTTCTGCTGTGATGCCAACAAAAAACTTGACAATTGTAAGGCAGCTGGTGAGCTGAGTCCACTGCTTTTCATACCAATGAGCATAGTTGCATTGTTTCCTTGTGCCTTCCCCATATGTTTGTTTTATTTACCTGTTGTCTGTGGTCTCATCGGGTATGACAGCATTTTGGAGGGAGCGGGAGCAAGCCTCCCAGCCCAGATCAACAGACTTGGGCTAGCGAGGCTCATGCCAGCGCTCTAAAAAATAGCTGTATAGACACAGCGCTTTGAAATTGCAGTTTGAGCTCTGAAGCTCACTAAGCTTCAGATCCTGAATGCCAGCCTGAGGCACAACTTCAAAGCTCTGTCTACACAGTTATTTTTAGTGCCCTAACACGAGCCCTTCAGTGCCTTTACTTTATCACGTGTCTTTTGATCCAGGCTTGGAGGCTCACCCCTGCGCATTCCAAAACGCTGTGAAGACATGCCCAGAGATGGCTTGGACTGTAAGCATTATGGGACATGGATCACCTTTTTGTTAAGTTTGCGCAGTGCCTAGCACAATGGAGCTGGTGCCTCTGGGCACTACTGTTAATAAATAAATAGAGGTTCAGAGTGATTGTGTGAACAAAACAGCTGTCTTGGTGTAGCAGGGGGAACCCTGCTCCTGCCCGGAGGGGCTGAAAATAGCCCTGGGAGAGGGCTGATTGGCAAGGAAGCCACAGGTGTGGCCAGTTAATCAGGGCCCAGCTGGCCCCTATAAGAGGGCAGTGGGCCTGGAGCAAACAGACACTCTCTCGCCTTTAGGGAGAGAAGGGCCTGGCTGGAGGACCTAAGCAGGGTACCTGGAGTGGAGCAGGGCTGGGGAAAGGCCAAGGGAGCTAGGGAGCTCTGGCCTAGCAAAACCCAGGCTGCAGGCCTGGTAAGGCCCGACCGGGTACTGGGATTGCAGGGGCAACCCACGGGTAGGCTGAGGCAGCAGGTCCAAACCCCCTTTGCCTGTGATGAGTGGCTTATACTGCAGTCTGCCCCAGGGCGCGGGGGGTAGCTGGTGACTGGCAGTAGCCTACGACTGAGGCGAGGTGGGGATAGTGGGTTGGGGGTTCCCCTGGGGAGGGGAGACCCAGATCTAGGGGTACTGCCAGGGGGCAGCACCCCCGGATAAAAGGGCACCGGGTCCTGGGAGGGACACGGGGCCAGAGTGGACAGGCGGATCACTGGCCTGCAGAGGGCGCTCCAGAGGCTGGTGAGCTAATTCCCGGAACAACCAGCAGGAGGTGCCGCAGGGGTGAGTCGGGCCCTGCTACAGGTGGTGGAGAATGTGGGCATAGACGGTCCACCCCTGCCATACAAGGGGCAGGGCAAAGGACTGTGGGACTATTGCCCGGACTGAAGAGTGGAAGAACAAGATGGTGGAGAAGCGGAGCTCTTATTGGAGGGCTTGGGCGGCCCATCTGGCTGAGCGGCAGACGGGGTTGCTTTGGCTGTTGCGGCAGTGGGCACCCAGACCCTATGAGAGGCCAGGCGCCGGAGGCAAGAGACCAGTGCCAAGGCCTAAGGACTGTTTCGCATGTGGGCAGAGGGGACACTTGAGAAAAGAGTGCCCCTACCGGACTGGAGCAAAGAGGCTCTCCCCGGGACAGAATGGAACTGTGAGAGCGCCTCCTGTGAAGCCAACAGGGGGGCTCCAGACTTGTTGGGCCTGTGGGGAACCAGGGCATCAGAAGAGGGAGTGCCCTCGGGGGACTCACAGGGCCCAGGCCCACCCGGAGGTGGCCAAGGGAAGTCACTGGCTATGCTTCCTGTGCCACAAAGGGGGCCAGAGCAAGAGGCCTTGCCCTCAGAGAAGGAGGGGGAGGCCAGAGGATCGGGCCGGGTCCGAGACTGCCCCGAAGGAGGGGGTGGTGACGACCAGGGCCCTCAAGAAAGGATTGCCTGGGGCAGAGAGGTCCCAGATAAAGCGGGGAACCCACACAAGAGCCAGGAGGGCTACAGTGGGAACCCAAACCGAGGGGGGAACCCACGTAGGACTGGAGAGGTCTACGGTGGGAACCTCGACCCTGGAAGAGGGAAGCAGGTGGCTCCAAACGATGGAGGGCCTGCGGCATGAGAGGGATTCCTTGCGAGCCCAGCTGCGAGCTATGCTGGGGCGCTAGGGGTCCTCTCCTCATCCCCCCCCCCCCCCCCCCCGGTGGAGGGGATCTTGAGGTGGGGGGTGTGTAGCAGGGGGAACCCTGCTCCTGCCCGGAGGGGCTGAAAATAGCCCTGGGAGAGGGCTGATTGGCAAGGAAGCCACAGGTGTGGCCAGTTAATCAGGGCCCAGCTGGCCCCTATAAGAGGGCAGTGGGCCTGGAGCAAACAGACACTCTCTCGCCTTTAGGGAGAGAAGGGCCTGGCTGGAGGACCTAAGCAGGGTACCTGGAGTGGAGCAGGGCTGGGGAAAGGCCAAGGGAGCTAGGGAGCTCTGGCCTAGCAAAACCCAGGCTGCAGGCCTGGTAAGGCCCGACCGGGTACTGGGATTGCAGGGGCAACCCACGGGTAGGCTGAGGCAGCAGGTCCAAACCCCCTTTGCCTGTGATGAGTGGCTTATACTGCAGTCTGCCCCAGGGCGCGGGGGCTAGCTGGTGACTGGCAGTAGCCTACGACTGAGGCGAGGTGGGGATAGTGGGTTGGGGGTTCCCCTGGGGAGGGGAGACCCAGATCTAGGGGTACTGCCAGGGGGCAGCACCCCAGATAAAAGGGCACCGGGTCCTGGGAGGGACACGGGGCCAGAGTGGACAGGCGGATCACTGGCCTGCAGAGGGCGCTCCAGAGGCTGGTGAGCTAATTCCCGGAACAACCAGCAGGAGGTGCCGCAGGGGTGAGTCGGGCCCTGCTACACTTGGTTTGCAAACATAGTGAATACCCAAACTTTTCTAATGTGAGACTTCTATTGTATTATTTTATTTGCATCTATACCATGTACCAGCACCTCCTGTTAATAGACTTGTTATATGGGGCAGTTCCCTCTGCCAGCCAACCCGCAGGCACTTTTCCTTCATATAAAGTGTTTTCTATGTTAGAGAGTCAAAAGTCTTCAGTTCAAATCTCATTGCCTCCTCTTGTTTATGTTGTATGTATGGAGGTCTGATGGTTTGAATTTAGCTCAGAGGACTTGTTCCAGTTTGATGGGTTTGAATGTGTGGCCCAAATTTTCAAAGCTGGTAATTTACTCTGCATCTGCAATGTAAGTGCAAATATCTGTTGCATGCACACACAGAGAAACCCATACAAAGGTATTTTCTTGTGCAACATGAACAAATTAAATATCCAGTGGAAGTCAAGGTGGATGAGGTAATATCTTTTATTGGACCAACTTCTGCTAGTGAAAGAGACAAGCTTTCAAGCTACACAAAGCTCTTCTTCAGGTCTGGGAAAGGTACTCAGGGTGTCACAGATAAATACAAGGTGGGGAACACATTGTTAAGCATAAGGAGTTAACATGTGTTGGAAGAAACCATTCAAAGTGGAGTGGGCAATTAAGATGTCTGCAACCATAGGACAAAAGGAGAATTAGTGGGTTACAGATTGTTGTAATGAGATATAAAACCAGTGTCTCTACTGAGTCCATGATTTTTGGTGTCCAAAGGAGTAATGAATTTAAACTTCCAGGCTCATTTTTTGAAGGTGTTGTGCAGGTTTCTTCGAGGCTGAGAACTGAAGTATTTGCCCACAGATGACAGGGTGCTTTTGTTTTTTCTCATTTTTCTGTGTGAGTTCATTTGAGAGTGTAGTGATTGTCTGCTTTCACCTACATGGTTGTTGTGGGGGCATCTGATGCTCTGGATGAGGTATACCACATGATGTGATAGACATGCAAATGACCCATGGGTCTTGAAAGGTGATATTGTGGAGGTATTGATCATTGTAGCAATGGAGATATGTCTGCAGGTTTTGCATCTGTTGTTATGGCAGAGTCTTGTGCTGCTTTGAGTTGGTTTGTCCTGGTCTGTGTGGAGCTTGCTTCTGATGATGAGCTTGGCCCAAAGAGGAGTTTGGGGAAAGATTTCTTTCAGGATGTGGTCTCCATCAAGTATGGGCTGTAATTGTTCGATGATATCCTGTATGGGGTGGTAGGTGACAACTAGGGATATGTGATCCATGAGGATTTTTCCATATATTGAAGGAGGTTCTCTCAGGGAATTAAGGTGGCCCATTGCACAATGTGCTCTACTTCTCTGGTGGCATTTCTGAATATAACCTCCACACTAAGAGTTTTAGCAAGACATTTACTGGACCATAGAAGGGATGTACATGAATATGAATTAGACAAATACTGTGGGTTTGAAACCCAAATTCCACATATATTCAAGCAAAATCTGTTTTCCTAGATAAAAAACATATTGGTTGCTCAGAAGACTTTATTTGGGAACAGACCATTCTTGTAACAGCCCTTTCTGCCTAATGGTGGATAGAGCTGAATTTCCAAAAAGAAGTGTGAGTAGGGACTCAAGGGCCTTGAAATTACTGAGTTTAGCACTAGATTAAACCTATTTGGTCATCTCTTTCATCTCCTTGTGCATGCAAGAATGATCCCTACAGTATAGTTTTATTGCTTTGTCCAATAATGATTTTAAATGTCTCAGCAGTGGAGATTCCACTGATTACCCAGAAAGACTATTCTACAGCCTAAAGTGTCTGTCTCATTGTTATTAAAGGTTGCCCCCTTAATGAAGCAAAATTTTCATTTGTTTTTAAAAAGTTGATTTATCATGTTAAGACAAATCCTTCAATAACTGAAATCAAGACTCACATTTCAGTTAAGATTCAATAATACTTGGAAAAAAAGATATGCTCAAAACCTTGAATACATTTGAAAGGCTTCAAAAGAAATGGTGGAGCTAAAATGAAGACAATCTAAAGATGTAAGAGATCTAAAAATCAGAAGTGGGACACATTCATAACTGTAAGTATAACAATTCCAGGCTTGTACAAAATAGCATAGCAAAAGATTAAAAAACCTCATTTAAAATCAGATCAAACTTAATTAAAGTCAGTCATACTGCTAATTTATTGCTAGAATAATTATTAGGAAAAATATTAATAGCATTTAAAATACATTCAAACTCAGTCAAATTGAGGTACCAGTGAGCTGGAAAGCTCCCCTTTAGTATCAGACTCACTGCTATCTTTACAAGTTAATTACACAAAGAAAAGCTTCAGCTTCATAGAAATAAAAACCATTTCCCCACCTACATAAGGCATAGGTGCTGGAACTAAGGGTGTTGGGGGTGCTGCTGCACTCCCTGGCTTGAAGTGGTACCATCATATACAGGGTTTACATTTTGGTCAATGGCTCTCAGCACCCCCACTATACAAATTGTTCCAGCACCCCTGACATGAGGCGAAGTTTGTATGGAAGCAAAACTGAATCCGTAAGATTTAAAGATATAAATTTTGCTTGTAAGAACATACATTTATCTCTTGGAGCCAGTGTGGCCTTTCATTCATCATATCAGATATACGATCATTTTCATTCAGACAAGAAATATTACTTCCTTCCCCCTCCCACCCCCCACCAGATTTATTAACTTTCATGAGCAATAGACTGAAAAAGCAGCCAGGTGTGTCTGTGTGTGTATGGTGGGCTTTGCTGAGAGCATATAAACAGTACCATTATTAGAAACGCAAAGAAGGTTTGGCTAATTGTAGAGTTGGAATGAAGTCCCCAGTAGGATTCAAAAATCAGTCACAGATTTATACAAATACTCCGCTTCACAACCCTTGGGAAAACTCAGCAAAAACACATTATTGATCTCAAGGTTTTCTATCCCAGCCCTTTCCCTTTTGTCTGCTGTCTTTAGTCCTCTTTTATCTACCTAACTTCTACAATTGTTATTGCTTTCTTGAACTTCATTGGTTATTTCAGAAATTCTCTCTAGATCTGACATCTTCCTATTATTAATTTGAACCCATTATTTCTAACTGTATTTCACCCTAACCAAGTCTCCACTTTATGCCATTCAAATACATGGAGACAGACGGTAGTATATCTCTGAGTTGTCCAATGCCAAAGGTAAGTATTTAGCTCTTTTACTCTTTCCCCATATAGCAATCTTTCCAGAGCCTTAGGCCTTGGCTACACTTGCAGATGTACAGCGCTGTGAGTTAAACCCGTCTTCGTACAGCTGAGTAGGGAAAGCGCTGCAGCCTGTCCACACTGGCAGCTGCCAGCGCAGTAAGGTGGCTACATTTGAGGCATTTGCAGCTGTATTGGGAGCGGTGCATTATGGGCATTCAAGTGGCTGCAACGTGCTTTTCAAATAGCGGGGTGGTGAGGGGGACTTTGACAGGGAGTGTGTTGGGAGAGAGAGTGGGTTTTTGGAATCTCCACAGAGTGTCAGCTCATTATCTCCTAAGTTTACACACCTCCACATCCCCTGCCTCTCTCTCAATCACTGAAAGCAAACAGCAGGGGCTTTGTTTGTTTTTCAAAAGCAGATAAAAGAGAACTTGGGGAAACGGAGCCCTCCCCCCCCGCCGTTCTTCTTTATTGCGCTGTAACTCGTAAGTGTAGCCAAGACCTTAATGTTTTATTGCTCCTCTCTGAATTCTCTCCAGTTTGTTGAACACAGTTGGCTGCTGTTTTCAGTTGTTGTTCTGCAGAGAAATAAGTTTGTGTTGCATGGGAGGGAACCTTGACTTATCTCCTCACTGTAGATAAAAACTGCAGTACTTTTATCTGGTATTCTGGGATTGTCTATCTAGACATTGGCCACAGGTAGCTGCTGGAAGCTGAGGGATGGTGGTGGTTGTGTGTAGGGGAAATAAGATTGAGTTACAATGTTATGATGAGAGAACAAACCCCATATGGCTCTTCAGCATAACAGGGATGTTGTGTCCCTTCACCATGCCATGCTAGGACACTGAACATGTGCAGAACCTTATGTTTGTGACAATTAATTTAAAACCCCCAACCTTGTGGCTGAGAGAGCTACATTTGGAATGGCAGCACTGCCACAAAGAGAGAGAGAAATCGAAACATATGAAAAGATATTCATAGGATCTGATTTTCAACCCCCATGTCCAGAGCCTAGGGCCATGCTAAAATTTACGAGGAATTACAAGCCTATAATTTGCAAGATCAATTACTTTACTGAATATGCACATTGGGTATTTTTGTGTATGAATGTCCAGTTAGACCACAAATAGGCTAAACACTTGCTATGTGCTCACTCACAGTAGTTGTGAAGACATTTGGGAATGTTGTCCTAGAAATAGAAAGAATCAATAAGGGGCACTAGTGAAGCTCTCTTCCCAGTCTTTTCCCATTCAGCTCTGACACACAGCAACCTCTCATAGACAACTGCAGGACTCAGTAGATCTCAATCCTAAATGGGAAGGAGGACAGATTAATTTAATTTTAAGATGTAAAGGTTGAGGATCAATCAAGAGACAAGTTTGAAATTCTAAAGAAGATCTTTTCCTTCACTCTAAATCCCCTTTAAGTGCCTCAGAGATCAAACACACATTTTGCCAAGATACAGATTTGATAAACATATCCTTTAATTCCAACTTTTAAAAAGTGTGTTTCTTAATAAAGTAAAAGGACAAACCCTTCTAATGTCTCACAATGTTCTTTCTTCTCTCTCTCACAGTTTCCAGTTATACTCCAGTTTTTAAGCCTTGTATTGAGCAAATCAAATGTAATTGTTAAACTGTTCATTTAATTAACTAAAAATTGCCTACTCTGTTTTGTAGCTGACAACACAGGTTTTCATTCAGTGGATATTCTAAATGTGCAGCTGCAACATACTGCATTTTTTCAGAAGCACAGAAATAGCCATGAATTTATACGTGTGCCCAGATTGAAACTAACATGGAAGCCCGACTCTCCAGGGTGTATATGGGAGCATGCATTGTGAGCACGTCGTGTTCAGTTCTTACTTGTGTATGTAGTACATAATTTTTAAAAGATTCTCAGCCCTGAGTTTGTAGTGACAACTTAGCACTGAGCTCAGAATTTTGCACTGAAGGCTCATTCTGATAATCAGGCTTTAGGGATCAAATATTCAGTTAATCCAAAAGATAATTGCTTTCAGATTTAGTACAACAATCCATACTAGCAAAAATGTCTCCTCCTTAAAGAAGATAAAGGACTTTAGAGGTTCTGCAAAAATGGTAGGACTCTCTCGATTTGATAAGTAAGGGCCAAAGGACTAGTACATTTGCTGATTTGCATGAATATTGATAGAGAGAGGAAGGGAGGAGAGAGGAGAAGGAGAACTCCAGTGCCCTTTCCCCCTCGTCTCAGCTGGAACGGGGGCAGATGATCCCACAACTAGGGGACAAATACCCATGGAAGAATAGGAATTTGTTTAGGCCCTATGTCCTTAGAGTTGTCACAGCTCCAGGTCTAGGGCAGCAGCAGCAGCAGTGTTCCCAGGCCCAATGCTGCTGAAGACCCAGGAAACAGGAAGGCAGCCCACTCTGTTGAAGATGCCTCTGCTGTTCCTGTGATTTTCAGGGAGAGGGAGGAATCAGAACGGGGGCTCCTGGCTGCTCCCTAAAGATGCCAGAATAAAGGTGGGGGCAACTGGATGCCCCAGGAAGGTGATTAAAGTAGGGAGGAACATTTTTGTGGGAGGTGTCTTCTTTGAGGTAAGAGTTCCAGTCCCATTGTGGGGAGAAGTGGTTTTTCAGTTCAGTTTTAGAGGATGAGACCTGATTGACAAATATTACCTGTATTCACATAATCTGCTATTCACCTATTCTCACTGCTCATTCCAGCAGATTGCCCCAGGAGTGAGCAGTTCCTCCTGCCTGTATTATACCTCTGCCCTTGAGAGAAGCAGACAATAGGTCACAATTTCAAGCTGGCAAGTATTTTTTTTTCCCCTTGTTTGCATTCCTGAGCATAACTGCAGACTCCAGCTTCAGACAAGTTCTGTCTATATTATCCAAGGATCACTCACTAAGGACACACTCTTATCATGCCTTGACTGGCAGTCAAAACAATTCACACACTAGAGAGCCCTCTGAAAAACAATGGCTATTTCAACCATCTCCAATCAAAGAGCCAGAAAGAGAAGGGAGGATGGGCATCCTTCCAGTGAGCTGAAAGGTCACTCTCCTTTGGGAAGGTTCCTATTGCATCAGTCTGGGGCATCATTAACTAAAAATCTGCATAGGTCTGGATATTTGGATTTTGGTTTGTATTTAGGGGGTGTGCTATTCAGAATCATTTGTATTCATACACACCACTATTTTAGAAATTGCCTAAAACCCATGAAAATAACAAGGCAAGAGGATAAAGATGCTCACTACATGGTGTTCTAATAAATATTCAGCTAACACTGGGATGGGGTAAATGTCAGTTTTTATTGGCTATACTAATACTTGGCCTGAAATTTAGACCCCAGATGTATCCAGTCTAGCAAAAGAACTGAGATGAGACACTCCCAAAATGTAAGAGAAATGGAAGCTGCTAAAAAGCAAAAAAAGTAGTTAAGAAGGAAACACTGGAGAAAATTAGACTTGTGTTTGAGAGAGAGATTTGGCAATGAAGAAGGATGCAAAGAAGATGGAGGGTGGAAGTGAAAAATAAGGACAAAGGGGTGAATAGAAGATAGAAAAGTAGTTTGTAAGAACTAGGGCTGAAATCTTAGCTCTGTTGATGTCAATATGAGCTTTGCTTTTGATTTCAGGAAGGCCAAGTATTCACCCCAGAAGTACTAGAGTTGTTAAGACTAGTGTAGGAGGATCTAGCAGGAAAAATATCTGAGGTAAAAACCATGAAGAGGGACTTAATGTGTAAAGTAATCTGAGGAAAAGTTGACCGTTTTCCAGAGTTCTTTTGCAGCAAAACATTGAGAGATAAAAAGAACAGAAGTGAACCAGAGCAATGGAGTGTTATCCCAGGAGTTTAAGCCTAGGTGTCGTTAGGCTAATTCTGGTTTTTCATCTCATGGCTCCCTTGTAAACACTGTTAACAAATTGCCAGACAATATATTAGAAAAAGATATAATCCTGCATTCAGAACAGGTATGAAAAAGCAAATTTAATATTTGTCAAAATACTGCAATTATAAAGAATATTCAACATTTGAATCTAGGCCTGTCTGAGATACTGTCTGGACATGTACTACCCTGGAAAGTTTGGAAAATTAGCTAAATGGAGGTAAACCACAGGGATTAAAATAGGAAGAAGGTGATATTCTCTTGTTAAAAATATATTTACTGAATTTTTTGGCAGTTGTGGAACTTCTGCTTGGGGTGGAAGAGAATCCCAACGACAAAGCAGATATTACATGTTATAATATGATTTCAGTGTTGCAAATAAGAAGGGTGCTAACTCAGATGTTTCCTAGATTTTGAAAATTTACCAGAGCCTTTGAGAACAAGTAGTCACTATAATGCAGAGGGAAGAGACATAAAAATCTTCCCTTGAATTTCCTACCAAATTATTATGTGAATTATAGCATTTTAAGCCAAATTAATAACAACGGGTATTTTAAATATTGGACAACATGAGGGCCTTAAAAGTAATTAATGATGCCTTTAAAACTTTTGGGCTAGATTTTCTGAAGTATGACCTTTCTGTTTTGGGTTCAATTTGCATCAGCAAAATATATGGCCCTAATCTTATCCCTCTGACTATTATTAGTGTCATAAAGCCCACTGGATTCCTTGGGGAACCTTTTGGGTAAGTCCTATACTGCAGTTAAAACTTGCAGTTGGCTCATGCCAGCTGATTCAGGCTCACAGGGCTCAGGCTAAGGGGCTGTTTAATTGGGGTGTAGATGTTCGGGCTCAGACTGCAGCCCAACCTCTGGGACCCTGAGAGATGGGAGAGTCCCAGAGCTTGGGCTGCAGCCCGAGCCTACATATCTATACTGCAATTGAACAGCCTGGTAGCATGAGCCTTGTGAGCTGGCATGGGCCAGCCATGGGTTTTTAATTGCAACATAGACATACCCTTCGACTCCATGTAGTTTCAATGCCATATCCCCTGTCCACTCCATTCCATTGCTAATCCATTGTCTCAGAGAAAGATGAGAAGATGCAACACTATATCTGAATAATCAACCTGGTACTTTTTCCCCCCAGAATTTTTCCCCTTCCTTGAACTTTTCTATGAATGGGCAGAAGTTAAACACAAGGATCTAATGGAATCTTTGGGGAGTGAGTGGAGTAGCATCAGAAGAAAATAACCTGAACCCTCAAATGCAGCTCTTTGTTAAAACAAAAACAAAACAAAACTTACTAGTGCTTAATTATAAGATCCTAGAAAACTTACAGTAGAAGCTGACCCTTAATGACCAGGAATGACAAGTGTCTAGGGCATTCTGCTATCTTAAGAGATCTTTTTTCCGGTGCATAAGAGATAAACAGGATATGTGCTATTCTTTTATTACTTTTATATTTATTACGTGTATGTACAGATTCCTGCATTATTTATCAATTCTATTTTGAATTGCATATTTTTATGCCTTGTACACTTCTTGTCAGACATTTACAAGATTTAAACAGGTTTTTTCATTGTGTTTTATTGATTTCTTTTTATCTGTCTGTGACGTTCCCCACTGGTGTTGTCTGGACCGGTGATCTGCTAGGTCACTCTAATCCTTGACTCTGGGAGCCAGCCTTACCCTGCTTTGCTGTGAGAACCCCCACTCCTGGGCTGTTCACTCATAGCCTCTGGCATGTAAGCTGCTCCCAGCTACTTGCAACCGAATGACACTAGCCAATATCTTCGGTCCCAGGCACAACCCTAGGAACTGCAGTGTCCAGTTATGCCCGCTGGATGCTGCAAGCTTTTATGAGTTCATCAATTTAACAAAGAAATTGATATGTACCAGGCTTGTTATCCCAAAGGGAGTCTCTGACATGCTTCCAAACCAAATTCACTGCTTCAGGTAGAACAAACAGATTTATTAACTACAAAGATAGATTTTTAAGTGATTATAAGTCAAAGCACAAGTCAGATTTGGTCAAATGAAATAAAAGCAAAACGCATTCTAAGCTAATCTTAACACTTTCAATGCCCTTACAAAACTTTGATGCTTCTCACCACTGGCTGGCTGGTTGCTCTTCAGCCAGGCTCTCCCCTTTGATCAGGGCTTCAGTCGCTTGGTGTGGTGTCTGTAGATGTAGGTGAGAGAGAGAGAGAGAGAGAGAGAGAGAAAGCGAGCATGGCAAATGTTTCTCCCTTTTATCATGTCCTTTCTTCCCTCTTGGCTTTGCCTGCCCGCCTCCCCCTTCAGAGTCAGGTGAGCATTACATCTCATTGCAGTTCCAAACTGACCAATGGAAGGGGGGGTGACTCACTCAGAGTCTAACAGATCTTTTTGTTGTTGCCTAGGCCAGCGTCCTTTGTTCCTGTGAGGCTGGGCTGGGTTTGTCCCATACATGCCCTGATGAGGTGTGAACTGCCTCTCTGTTCTTGGAGAGTTTTTGCCTGGGCTTGCTTTAAGCCACGAGGATTCATTTTCAGCCTCATAACTATATACATGAAATTATAACCTATAACATTACATTACTATAACAACCATGCTCAGTGTATCATGAGCCTTCCGAAGACACCTAGCATGACAAACTTTGCATCAGATACCACACAATCATTTTACAAAGATGAACATGGGGGTGCTGAGTGTTCCCTCGAGGTACAGAGCATCACACTGTCTCTGATGCATTATGATATGGGAAAATGAATACATTTAATAAAATTACTGTGGTTTGGCCTATTGGGTGGGAAAGAGTTTCTGGCATCCATCATAGTTTTTCCTTTCTATTTAATAAAAATATTTACTGGAATTTGTATTGGAGAAAAAGCATGCCAGATTGGAAGATAGATGGCTGAGCTAAATGCTACTGATTTAGGAAGATTTTTCTCCTCTTAATTTCATGAGGTTGAAGACTAGTAAAAAAAGGAGTGGAGAGAAAATATCCTTTGACGACTACTCAGTGTTGTAACTTTACAGAAAGTCGGAGGGTGAAAGTTTCAAAGCAAAGAAGTACATCTGGTTCCTCTGTAGATCACTACACTACCCTTGGGGCCTGATCCACCTCCATTAAAATCTGTGGAAAAAAGTCCCACTGATTTCAGAGAGCAGTTCAAGCTATTATAAATGCAGTATGTTTCAAATTGGAATAAGGAACAAATTTTTAACAGAAAGGGTGGTTAACCACTAAAACGAACTACCAAGGAAGAGGTGAATGCTCCATCTCTGGATGTCTTCATATCAAGACTGGATGCCTTTCTGGAAAATGATTTTCAGAACACAAGTTACTGGGCTCAGAACAGCAGTAACTGGCTGAAATTCAATGATCTGCGATATACCGAAAGTCAGGTTCAGACTAGAGGATCTCATGATCCCTCCTGTCCTTAAACTTTATTAGTAATACATAACTAGGCAAATAATGTGGAAAAAGAAAAAAATGGGCCATTGCCACATTTGTGTATGGCTCCACATTCAGCAAAGTCTGGGGTGCTTGAATCTGAAATTTTGGGTTGGATCTAGCTCTATTTAGAAAATGTCCTATCCTAATTTTTTTGTTCATTAAAGTGAAATAGACAAGCTAGAAGGAGCATGTTTAGTCCGAACTTTGCAGATAATACCAGTGAGATACTGCTATCTTAATGATGGCAGAGATGTTTCCATTTAAACAACATATCTTTACTGGTACCTTGGGTTACCTATTCAACTGCAGGGTCAATGGGTATTATGTTAGAGGTATTTTTTTCCTCAAGAAGTCGTTGCAGACATTTCCAGTACAGCTGCCACCTGAATACAGAGTAACTGCAAGCAGCTCTTTGGGTTTGGCATATAGCCAAGATGACATCGTATCTGCCATATGAATAGATACTGACAGAATTTAGAAAATGCTGTAACAGTAGCAATAGCAGAATCACAAACCCTGGTTGATTGCACGCACATGCAGCTATATCATATAAGTTTGAGGTGTTTATAATCTTATTTTGTTGCTGATTACAGAAGCAAGCTTCTTCTGTATGATGATGTGAGTCATCTTTACTCTTTGTTCTTAAGTAATTTTCCATGTAAATACAAGCTATTCATGTAGAATTTAGTGGGAAGGATTAAATTTAAATTATTCAAATCAGGACATTATCAAAAATTGTTTTCTACTGTAACTGAATGTATGAATTAATACCTGGAAATGTTCTACCCTTTTCATGTAAGACAACGGAGAAAGACAGAATTTTGTTTTGTCATTTTTCTTTGATTTGTACTTCTTTAAATACAGTGAGCCCTTTCCCAGAGTCAAACTGCGAACATGCCTTTCACATTTCCTCCAAAATAAATAATAAATAATAAAAAATTGTTAGACTCCCTTGGTTACCTTGACTCTTGTCCGTTTAGGGAGACCCTAAAGGAAACAATTCCTTTGAAGGTCACAAGTCTGCTGGGCTGATGAGTCAATAAAGGAAGAGGAATGTTCGCTAGAAAGCTGTAAGCCTGGAGGCTTTTGATGGGGTGAAGGAGGGGGAGAGAATTCTCAGTTATTGACAGTGAGGAGAAGGAGATGAGCTTGAGGTACTGATATAATGCAAAAGGTGGATAGACTGGTAGTGTCTAAGGGCTTGTCTACACTGGCACTTTACAGCGCTGCAACTTTCTCGCTCGGGGGGGTGAAAAAACACCCCCCTGAGTGCTGCAAGTTTCAGCGCTGTAAAGTGCCAGTGTAGACAGTACACCAGTGCTGGGAGCTGCGTTCCCCGCTGTGGAGCTCTCTCCCAGCGCTATGCCGTGACTACACAAGCCACGTTAAAGTGCCGCCCCAAGCAGGGGTGGCGGCCCCGCCCCCGATGCAGGCAGACATAGCGGGGCCCCGCCCCCGACACAGGCAGGCGTAGGGGGTGGGGCCCCACTATGTCTGCCTGCATCGGGGGCGGGGCCCCGCACCGGATGCAGGCAGTCCCAGTCTGCAGCAGCAAGGGGAGAGCGGCGGACCTGCCTCCCCATTGCCGCCACGGCAGACGAGAATGGGGTGGCCGTCCGAGTCCCGCAGCAGCAATTCGGCGGCGGGAAGAGCAGACCTGCCACCGAATTGCCGCTGTGGGACTCGGACTGCCGCCCCATTCTCGCCTGCTGCCCCAAGAACCAGCTTGGAAAGCTGGTGCCTGGAGCTGGCCCTGGGTATACTACATGTTGTGGTAGGCATGCATAAGACCCATGGATCTTGAAAGGCGGTATTGTGGGGGGTATTGATCATCATAGCAGTGGAGATATGGCTGCAAGTTTTGCATCTGTTGTTATGTCAGAGTCTGGTGCTGCTTTCAATTGGTGTGTCCAGATCTGTGGAGAACTTGCTTCTGCTGATGTGGTTGCCAAGATTGGTTGGGTTGACTGGAGGCTAGAAGAAGGGATTGGAGAAAGCTATCAAGTCAGGGTTGTAATTGTTTGATGATATCCTGTATGGGTTCCAGTGTGGGGTGACAACTAGGGGTGTGCAATCAGTGGATATTATTTTCCTCTATTTAAGCAGTTTTGGTACTTTTAAAAAGCAATTTCAACATTGTTCAGTACACAAGTGAAACTAGTACAAAAGACCATCATTAGGCAATATCCTCTCAAGACTGCACCAAAACAGCCCCAGTTATATTGGTCCGGTCTCCTTTTGCACACCAGTTTAAAACTGGTTTAAATGGTGGCTTCAGTGGTTCTGCTCCTGATTTTCACTGGTGTAAGTGAGAGAAGGATCAGGCCCTTTAAGTACAATAGTGCTCAATCTTTAGACGCAACTATTTTGTTGATCTCCTGAGTGAGACAGATTTCACTGTTTATTCCAATACCTTCCTCTCTTTTATATAAACAAACTAAATTCCCTTGAAGTTCACTTATCAATAGAGAATTATGTTGAAACCACAACAATCTTTTGTACCATGCAGTTGTTTGCTTTCTTCCAGGAATCTTTGAATGCTGCCTGTTGTTTATTAATAATGTCTTACTACAGGCTTGCTGAGACAGTTCCGGGACCCCTCTCCACAGCATTGCTGTGGTTATTTCACAAGCACTTAAACCCCAGAATAACATTTTTTAGCAAAAATGAGAATATGCTGTTAAAACCACAATCTCTGCACTGCTGGGGGAGTGATCCAGAGCAAGCAGGAAACGCTGGCAAGACTGAAATAATAAACAAAATAATAAAATTCTTACTAGGTACATTTTAGGCATATAAATTATTTTAAAGTCCAAACTGCCAAACTGGTAGAGGGTGAGGCAAGAAGGACCAGAAACATGCAAGGATATCAGAGGAGAAGAACAAACACAAGAAAGGGGACCTAAGATTCAATCATCATGCATTTTTTGATGTTATTATTCAAACATGGTTACAGGAGCAAATAAATTCAGGACCCTTGGGGTAAGTGGCTGTCTGTAGTGTGTGTTTGGGGGTACTTGCTGTGTGTCTGTTTGTTCGTTTGTTTGAAGGACTGTGTGCTTCTAAACCAGGCTTGAAACCTAGAAGCCTCTGTTCAGTGGCTGAGCCTTAATCAGGGGGTGGGGCTAGGCTAATCAGGGAGGCCAGGGCTTTATAAAGCAGCGAGCAAGTGACCAGGGCTGCAAACAGGGAGTTTGGAAGGGGAGTGGGAAGGGGGCAAGGTACTCTTGCCATTCTTTAACACCTTTAACCCAAACTATAACCAAAACTTCTTGATTTAAACAAATACCTTACTGTTAGACTAGGTAGCTGTAAAAGAGAATGCAGGCAGATGCCCTGCAGCAGAGCGGGGGCTATCCAGTTTATTGCACTCAGTGTAGCACCTGTGGGCAGGTGGCGTATGTGTGCATTCGGTGCAAGGAGCTCCTGGCCCTCAGAGACCGTGTACGGGCTTTGGAGGCCAGGGTGGTGGAACTGGAGGAGCTAAGGGAGGCAGAGAGTTATGTTGATGAGGCTTTCAGGGACACTGTAGACTTGTCCCACCTCCAGTCAGACAGCCCCTGTGCTGTTGAGGAGGATGAAAGCCCCAGGGAAGGAGAGCAGGTAACGGGAGCAGAGGGAAACCTTCCCATAGTTGGGACCCTCCTTCCAGGTAGTGTTGAGGTATCCTCTTGCACTGAGGTCACCTCTCCGGGGGAGGGAACTCCAATCAGTAGGAAAAGGCAGGTGTTAGTAATGGGAGATTCGATCATTAGTAACATAGATAGCTGGGTTTGTGATGACCGGGAGAACCGTATGGTGACTTGCCTGCCTGGTGCAAAGGTTGCGGATCTCTCGAGGCATCTAGATAGGCTTATGAGTAGTGCTGGGGAGGAGCCGGTGGTCGTGGTACATGTAGGTACCAATGACGTAGGGAAGGATAGGAGAGATGTCCTGGAGGCCAAATTTAGGCTGCTAGGAAAGAGACTGAAATCCAGGACCTCTATGGTGGCAGTCTCAGAAATGCTTCCAGTTCCACGCGCAGGCCCAGGTAAGCAGACAGAGCTTCAGAGTCTTAATACGTGGATGAGACGATGGTGTAGAGAGAAGGAGTTTAGATTTATTAGGAACTGGGGAAACTTTTGGGATGGGGGGAGCCTATACAGGAAGGATGGGCTCCACCTAAACCAAAGTGGAACCAGACTGCTGGCACTTAACATTAAAAAGGTTGTAGAGCAGTTTTTAAACTAAGAGATGGGGGAAAGCCGATTGCTGCAGAGAAGCACATGCATCGGACAGAGACTTCTCTTACAGGAGGGTCTACTGATAGAGATTTTCTAGGTTTTAGTCAGGAGGAGAGGGTGGAAAAGGATAAAGGAGGGGCCAGATCAGACGAGAAACTTTCACATAAAAAAGAATCTCACACATCTGAAAAAGGCAGACAATTAAACAGTGACCAATTTTTAAAGTGCTTGTACACAAATGCCAGAAGTATAAATAATAAAATGGGTGAACTAGAGTGCCTCGTGTTAAAGGAGGATATTGACATAATAGGCATCACAGAAACCTGGTGGAGTGAGGACAATCAATGGGACACAATCATTCCGGGGTATAAAATATATCGGAAGGACAGAACAGGTCGTGTGTGGGGGCGGGGGGGGGGGGGGGGGGGAGTGGCACTATATGTGAAAGAAAATGTAGAATCAAATGAAGTAAAAATCTTAAATGAATCCACATGTTCCATAGAATCTCTATGGATAGTAATTCCATGCTCTAATAAGAACATAACAATAGGGATCTATTATCGACCATCTGATCAGGACAGTGATAGTGATGATGAAATGCTAAGGGAGATTAGAGAGGCTATCAAAATAAAGAACTCAATAATAGTGGGAGATTTCAATTATCCCAATATTGACTGGGTACATGTCACCTCAGGACGTAATGCGGAGACAAAATTCCTCGATACTTTAAATGACTGCTTCTTGGAGCAGCTGGTACAGGAACCCACAAGGGGAGAGTCAATACTTGATTTAGTACTGAGTGGAGCGCAGGATCTGGTCCAAGAGATAACTATAACAGGACCGCTTGGAAATAGTGACCATAATATAATAACATTTAACATTCCTGTGGTGCTAACACCACATCAACAGCCCAACACAGTGGCATTTAATTTCAAAAAGGGCAACTATGCAAAAATGAGGGGGTTAGTTAAGCAGAAATTAAAAGGTAAAATGACTAAAGTGAAATCCCTGCAAGCTGCATGGAAACTCTTCAAAGACACCATAATAGAGGCCCAACTTAAATGTATACCCCAAATTAAAAAACAAAGTCAAAGAACTAAAAAAGAGCCACCGTGGCTTAACAACCATGTAAAAGAAGCAGTGAAAGATAAAAAGGCATCTTTTAAAAAGTGGAAGTCAAATCCTAGTGAGGTAACTAGAGAAGAGCATAAACGCTGCCAAATTAAGTGTAAAAATGTAATAAGAAAAGCCAAAATGGAGTTTGAAGAACAGCTAGCCAAAAACTCAAAAGCTAATAACAAAACATTTTTTAAATACGTCAGAAGCAGGAAGCCTGCTAAACAACCAGTGGGGCCCCTGGACGCTAGAGATACAAAAGGAGCACTTAAAGATGATAAAGTCATTGCTGAGAAACTAAACGAATTCTTTGCTTCGGTCTTCACAGCTGAGGACGTTGGGGGAGATTCCCCAACCTGAGCTTTTGTAGGTAACAAATCTGAGGAATTGTCACAGATTGAAGTGTCAGTAGAGGAGGTTTTGGAACTAATTGATAAACTTAACTGTGTCAAGTCACCGGGACCAGATGGCATTCACCCAAGAGTTCTGAAAGAACTCAAATGTGAAATTGCGAAACTATTAACTAGGGTTTGTAACCTGTCTTTTAAATCGGCTTCTGTACCCAATGACTGGAAGATAGCTAATGTAACACCAATATTTAAAAAGGGCTCTAGAGGTGATCCCGGCAATTACAGACCAGTAAGTCTAACATCCGTACCAGGCAAATTAGTTGAAACAATAGTAAAGAATAAAATTGTCAGGCACATAGAAGAACATACATTGTTGGGCAAAAGTCAACATGGTTTCTGTAAAGGGAAATCATGCCTTACTAATCTATTAGAGTTCTTTGAAGGGGTCAACAAACATGTGGACAAGGGCGATCCAGTAGACATAGTGTACTTAGATTTCCAGAAAGCCTTTGACAAAGTCCCTCACCAAAGGCTCTTGCATAAATTAAGTTGCCATGGGATAAGAGGGAAGATCCTTTCATGGATTGAGACCTGGTTAAAAAACAGGGAACAAAGGGTAGGAATAAATGGTAAATTTTTACAATGGAGAGGGGTAACTAGTGGTGTTCCCCAAGGGTCAGTCCTAGGACCAATCCTATTCAACTTATTCATAAATGATTTGGAAGAAGGGGTAAACAGTGAGGTGGCAAAGTTTGCAGATGATACTAAGCTGCTCAAGATAGCTAAGACCAAAGCAGACTGTGAAGAACTACAAAAAGATCTCACAAAACTAAATGATTGGGCAATAAAATGGCAAATGAAATTTAATGTGGATAAATGTAAAGTAATGCAAATTGGAAAAAATAACCCCAACTATACATACAATATGATGGGGGCTAATTTAGCTACAACTAATCAGGAAAAAGATCTTGGAGTCATCGTGGATAGTTCTCTAAAGATGTCCATGCAGTGTGCAGTGGCAGTCAAAAAAGCAAACGGGATGTTAGGAATCATTAAAAAAGGGATAGAGAATAAAACGGAGAATATCTTACTGCCCCTATACAAATCCATAGTGCGCCCACATCTTGAATACTGCGTACAATTGTGGTATCCTCATCTCAAAAAGGATATACTGGCATTAGAAAAGGTTCAGAGAAGGGCAACTAAAATGATTAAGGGTCTGGAACGGGTCCCATATGAGGAGAGATTAAAGAGGCTAGGACTTTTTAGCTTGGAAAAGAGGAGACTAAGAGGGGATATGATAGAGGTATATAAAATTATGAGTGGTGTGGAGGAAGTGAATAAGGAAAAGTTATTTACTTGTTCTCATAATAAAAGAACTAGGGGCCACCCAATGAAATTAGTGGGCAGCAGGTTTAAAACAAATAAAAGGAAGTTCTTCTTCACACAGCGCACAGTCAACCTGTGGAACTCCTTGCCTGAGGAGGCTGTGGAGGCTAGGACTATAACAGGGTTTAAAAGAGGACTGGATAAATTCATGGAGTTTAAGTCCATTAATGGCTATTAGCCAGAATGGGTAAAAAATGGTGTCCTTAGCCTCTGTTTGTCAGAGGGGGGTGATGGATGGCAGGAGAGAGATCACTTGATCATTACCTGTTAGGTCCACTCACTCCGGATCACCTGGCATTGGCCACTGTCAGTGGACAGGATACTGGGCTGGATGGACCTTTGGTCTGACCCAGTACAGCCTTTCTTATGTTCTTATGAAGTTTTCATTTACCAAAACACCTATTTTGGCAAACAAAATTTTTTATCACCACTTTGATAACTTTAAAAAAAATCAAAAATATTTGAAAACAAAACAAAAAAAAATGGATCCCTCTCAAACATTACCTCCTCAACCCTCCCTCCAACTTTGACATTGACATTTTTCATTAAAATAGGTTTTTATTTGTGTGTCAGTTGGTATTAATAACCTATAGTGTCTATAGAGCACTGCTCAGACATTAGCTCAGTAACTCTCATGCAACTTTCCTGTAAAGTAGGTGCGTACTCTTCCCATTTGATGGCTAGGGAAACTGAGGCAGAGAGAGACAATGATATATCCAGGACCAGAGAGGGAGTCAGTGTTGGAGACGGGATTAGTATTCAAGAATATTAAGCGGTTATGGCTGGCTAAGGCTTGTGTTCAGACAGTTTCCCTTGTCTCAAGTGAAGGGGACAGAAGAGAGAGACTGAAGGTAGATATCTTGGAACATATTTTGATTAAACTAAGCTGACTTTAAGAAAAGTTTGCCTACATAAAGGACTGCAAGATGAGGTTCTAATAGTAAAACAATCTGCACTAAATATTGGCAAATAGTCTTGTTTCACCATTTGCCCTTTTTAAAATTCCAGAAATATTACCACATAATTCAAAGGTGCCATGACTGATGGAAATCTTTGTTTGCATACTTAAGATATAAGGCCATTCATGTGAAAGCCACACCCTCTCTTCCAGGCCATGTTGACTAATTCTAAGATGCTAGAGGAAAGAAGAGAGTACAAGCCACCATACTTTCAGCTTTAAACTCCTTTGAGGAAATCAGCGATTACTATAGGGTGACCAGGCAGCAAATGTGAAAAATTGGGACGGGGGTGGGGAGTAATAGGAGCCTATATTTTAAAAAGCCCCCCCTATATTGGGACTGTCCCTATAAAATCAGGACATCTGGTCACCCTAGACTACTACTATATGGATGGAGTCTTCTGAAGATTCTGTTCTGTATATATCTAATGTGTGGTCCCTGAGGCAGTGTAGGCCACAGGACTAGGTTCTAATCTTCATTCTGTCATTAATTCAGCAGGTGACTTTAACCAAATCAGTTAAGCCCTCCGTGCCTCAGTTTCCCCATCTTTAAAATGGGCATAATGATACCCCCATTGTGAAGTGCTTTGACATACTCAGTACTATTGTTGTTTATTGAATCCCAGGAATGTCATTAGATAAAATGCTGATGGGAAATTAGCAATATTGTGTATGATAAATATCACTTTGTCTGTTACATGTTTGTTTTATTGGCAGATTTAGTTATTGGTAATCACATAATTTTTAAAAAGAATGAGTCTTCCTCCCCTCCCCTTCAGTCCTCCCATAGAAAGAACAGTAATTTGTCCTGCATCACTTTTTCCTTCATAATCATTACAATTGAATTCTATTATGTATTCCACAGGGAAATTACAGGATTGTTTCTACATCAGTAAAGGAACAGCGAATCACATTTAATGAAAGAAAAGTATGATGCTAACATTAATTTAAATATGTGATGTAGTATTCTTGAAAACAACTGAATGGATGCTATGGGGCAGATTCTGATCTTGTATACAGTTGAATAAATCTAGAGTAACTGAATTGACCCTCTATGTTCCTGAAAAATAAGTTTCCAAATTCTCTGCACTCAATTTCATTTACTTCAATCAGCAGTGAACTAGACCCAGGAATTGCAATACCAGATCACATGAAGGAGCCAGAGACTGATCTGAATTACATGGCCAGACCATTGGCTGGTGTAAATAGATTAAACTCCATTGTAGTCAATTGTTTTTGGAGAGAGTTTCCATTTTGGAAGATGCAGAGCTCAGCACATGAAAGGAGACTACATAATAATTTCTGAACAAATTGCTGTCTAGTCATCTGGCAGTATGCCTAGTAGTGCAGAGTTAAGACCTATAAGAGAGTGTTCATTGTTGTCTAGTACAACAAGGGCCCCCCCACAGTCTTTTCAGAGTGCTGGATTTAAACTCTATGGCAAGCCCTGCTCATCTCTGTGGCATACATGCGCTGAACCCTGAGGCAAACTGGACATTTCATGACATCTTAAATTGCAGAGAAAACATTAAATACAGCAGATTATACTAAATTGAATGTCACAGTATCACTTCTCTTACCGACATTGTACAGCATCTATGAGAAAGGGACTGAGAGTCTTTTTCCCACTGGATCATATGAACTGGAACGATAAACTCACTGAACATTAAATCTCACCAAATGAGGGTAAATCCATCCTCATCATCGTACCCACTCATTCTACTCCACACCTGAACATAGCCATTATATATGAACAATTTACCCTCATATCTCAATCTCTGTACTTTGACCCGTTAAGCCTTTACCCCCAATTGGGGATGTTGCAGATTATGTATTCCTTACGTCATCCAATCCTAAAACCGAACTTCGCTCTCCTTGATAATCTGTACCTTATCCCCTGATAACCAGAAACTTCTATGCTTAAACTGTACCGTTATTTTTATTTTTAACATTATCTTAATAAAATTTTTAATCAAGAACAAACCCTGATTTGATGTTTTTTTTCCATTAACTTCATGTTATGGTAGAATATCCCGATTGCAACATCTGACACTGTGTCATGAGAGTGGGCCTCAAGTAGGCTGCCCCAGGCTATTAAGACCTGATATCTGCCATGGACAAGTAATGAGCTATGTAGCAATCAGTGGAAGTGCTGATACTAGATCCCCTTGGTGTAAGAGGGCAGGGATAGAGAGCATGGTGTTCTCCGTAAAGTCGGGGGGGGGGGGGGGGGGGTTACTGCCTTTCCACCCTAAGGGCTCAATCCCACTGCCTTTCAAGTGAATGGAAAAAACTCCCATTGACATGAATGGTGCAGGATTAAGCCGGAGGTTTGGCATAGGCCAAATTTGCTGATTTTCAGGGTATGCCACAGGGCCCATTTGTTTTCCCTGATCTTTGAGGAGTGTTAGAGGAGACAGAGGTACTGGCCAATGTGTAGGATTATTATTTGTATTTAAAGCTGCTACTTGGTAGAAGGGGCATTATTATTTCATTTTGTCATTTTAAACAATTGGCAGTGTGCTTAGAGCTGCAGGGCCCCCTTTTTGTTCTAAATTGAAAGAAACTGCCATAAAAATAGCCATCAAGTGTAGGGGATTGATTCAGTTTTTGGTTATATCAGCTGGGACAATACTAGAACTTTTAGTTGCATGGTCTTTGGAGTATTTTCCATTTACAAGTTTCCCAAGGTGTCCGAGTCCACTCAATGTCACTCCCTTCTAGCCTTTCCTACTTCATTGCTATAGTTTTGATCAGTGACAGACACCAGCTTTTCAATGATGTCTGTGTATTGACCATACAACTCTAAACTGGAGCTAGCAGCCTCCAACTTTTTTCTTTTCCTGGGGGTCTGGCTATACAGAGCAAAAATACTTGGTATTTGCCACCACATTTCACTGGGATTTAAATTCAATGCCCTGTGAAATTAATATAAAAATACCACTGCAAAAATCTTACACTTTCTGAGAAGGATTCTGCAAGGACAGAGTATTGGATAACAAGTTACAGTAAACTTATGCTGGTAATGTTTAGTTTGCTCTTTGCTCCTGGATGAACTTTACAGCTGCTGTGTATTTTGGAGCATTAATAAAACATATGGTATAAAAAGAAAGACTTGTGGAATGTCATTTGATTTATTGTACTTCACTATATACATTTTATGCCTCTAATAGAAAGCTGCCTGTTATTGGGGGGGCGGGGGGGAAATCTGTGCTCTAAGTTTTTCTGATATTTAGTGCCATGGCATTCTTGACTATGCCTCTTTCCGCTAACAGCTCTTGACATTTTAATCCAACATTGTAGGAATGAGCGGAACAAATAGCTGGGTTAGTTTTAATTTATGAGAACTGTTACGAATATCAAAGCAATACGCAAGCCTTACAGAAAACTTGATTTCAAATTGAATACATTTCAGGCTTTCAGATTTGTGATCTTTTCCTTAAATGGCCTCTAAGAACACAACTTCAAATATGGATTCTCTAGCTTGGGCTTCAATTATTAAATAAACATCCCACCCTGTTTATGAAGTAGTATAGGCCTATTCCTTAAAAGTGACAAGATGAAAAAGACAACACTGCAAAATGGTTGTGGAGGGTGGTATAATTGTCAGAAGTATCCTATATGGGAAACAGTGGGTGGAGGGGAGGCGGTTTAATTATTATCCCTGCTCCCCAAAGATTTGAATTTGCCAAGGCTGCTCTCACACCCTGGACAAATCTGTAGGGCTTAGTCTTACAGTTTTTAGTCAAGTAAAATGATCACTGAAGTCAAGTATTAAGCATTGCAGCATCAGACCCTAAGAAACAAAAATAAATATTTTTCCTTACTGTCTAGGTGTGTGTGTTTCACATTTAAGATGCACCATTTGGTACCCTTTTTGTTTTTCACAAATTTCCAGGGGAGATGCCATTCAAACACACTTTAAAAACACTGTTTAATTCAGGGGGAAGTGTAATGCATAACTTACAGATGATACATATTTCCCTCATTGGTTTCCTGCAAGCCATTCAGTTTCTTTAATGAATAATTCATCATACAGAGCACTCAGTCCACAGTATGTTAATCAAAGAAGTAAAAAAAAAACAAAAAACAAAAAACTGTATGAGAATATTTTTGACAAACTTAGTCCCTACTTCAGCAAAGCATTTAAAAATACACTAAAGTGCATCCCTATTCAGCAAAGCACTTAAGCATGCGCCGAACATGAAGTATTTGCTGAGTAGGGATGGAGTGCTGAATTAAAGCCTGCATGTTTAATCCTTTGCCTTTCTTTGAAAAAGCAACAGTGTTATGGAGCTCAGGTGTCGTGTCTGGCCAGTACTGAACAGGTGCTTATCATCACGTCCCTATTCTCTGGCTTTTAAGCCAAATTCTTAGAATAACACCAGTCTATTATACACCACAGCATGTCACCCCTGGAAGCAGTCCAACATCAACTTAGCATTAAGCATAACAAAGGCAGGAAGAAGGGAGCACGGGTGCCAAAATTCTAAAGCTTGCCAAAACATGCACTTGTGGGTGTGTTGCTGAGAGAAAAGGGAGAGCTGCAGACACCATGGATAAGTGGACCTCTACCCAGTTTATGGAAGGTTACTTAGAACAGATATTAAAACAAGGGACATTTTAAAAAATGTAAATAATTACATTACATTTTATTCTGTTGTTTTGGTAGTTGTGTTTCTAGTTTGCATTTGTGTTTTGTGTCAGGACTGTATTTGCCTGTCCAGTAAGTAGATGGAATGTGTGTTATTGCTTTTGCTGATTAGAAAAAGCAAAGCAGACTTTAATGAAAGTTATGAGTTATTCACTAGAGTCGATTGAAAGTGTTTTGATGAAAAGTGGGGTTTAATCAAAGATGAACGTTTTCATTAAAAATCATTTGGCAAAGTGTTTCTTTCTTTTTAAAAAAAACTTTCAACATTTAAGTGCATTAGAAATATTTCATTTTGAAGTTTGGGGCAAATGTCTACTGTCTTTCCTTCCTTCCCACTCCTGCTCTACCTTCTTTCACTAGAAAAGTGGGGAAAGCATTTTTTTAAAAATAGAAATTACGGTTACTTTTTAACATTTCTATTTTTAAATTAGACAAAGTAACACAAAGTAAGGCTTTGCCTTCCCTTCTCCCATAGTCCCCCAAGGGAAAAAAATAAAAGAGAGAGAAGCTTGTTTCCCCCCCCCCCCCAACTTAGTTCTCTGGTAATTTTTTTTCCAGTAGGGCGGGGGGGGAGTGGAAAGTTTTTAACAATAAGAAAGTGGGATTTTTCTCATCAAAACAAAAGCAACAAATTTTTCAAACTGAAACCTTTTTAAAAATAACTTCTAAAGTTTTCAATCAAAAATGAAAATTGTTTACAATTTGTTTCAAATAAAATATTTGTTTTAATTTTTTCCACCAGAAAACCAGCATGAAAACAGTTTTGACCACACCTAATAGTCACACATTCCATAAAGAAAAACAAAACGCACGCGTAGCTACCATAAAACTTTGAAAAGAAAAAGATCCGTCCAATGATATTACATTTGGGTCACACCAAAATCTCTGGCTGGATTCTGGGTTCCTAGTATCATCTCCTCACTGAGGCCTTGACTTGAATACAAAAAGGGGTCAAATTTAGCTCAGGCTTAGCTAACAAGCTGACAAAACCTGACCTACAAGACAAACCCCGAGAGTATGTCCCTATGTCTCTTTCTAGTGACTTTTCTGGACATTGTTAGTATCTTGTTGCTTATTATCAAATGACAGAGCCACTACTTTAGTTCAAATGATAGACACTTGTTCCTAATCTCAATCCTACTTGGTGATCATGGTGTTCATATGCATGCAACTATGGTTCATTACATTAGCAGCCTCAGACAAATAAAAATTGTCAGGCAGAGACTCTGTGATGCTGCACCTCATATTCTTCATAGAAATATTGTTATGATATGAATATGGCAAAGCAGATATATTTTATACACGATGGGTTATGCAAGGCATCATTGGAAAGGTTATGATTTGCTGAATGTGATTATCCAATTTGTATGAATTTATCATTTCTGTATCTGAAGTTAGGAATATTGATTATGTAACAATTACAACTGTGTTTGTATTTTGGGGAACGCCCACCAGACAGTAGGCAATCAGCCTGAATGAGCCATTTAAGAAGGACAATAGAACTTTGAAGATACTAATCTCCCACCTTCCTGAGGAGCTTCTGGGATGTTGCTTTGACACTGCAGAGTCATCTGATGATGTCACCTGATATGGAGTACCACCTTGGCACTGCTGGTATTTTCCCACTGGAAACAAAGGATTCCTGCCTTATGTAAATTCTATTTAAGGCTGGGAGTAAATTAATCAGGGCTCTTCTCCATTGCCTCCCTGCCCAAGAAGGAAGACTGTGCAAGTACATGAAGAGACAAAGGAACTAAGATGGGGAAAGGCAAGGGCTGAGTCCAGGCTGAGACAGGGGTCTAGCCTGTAAAGAGAAATAACTGGCACTCTAAGCCGCAGAAACTCTGTAACCTGCCTAAAACAACATTTAGGGTGAGAAATTACCTTTTGTAACCTGTTTCTTTAGGGAATTAAGTTTAGGTTGCATGTTTTGTTTTATTTGCTTAGTAATCTGCTTTGTTCTGTTTGCTGTCCCTTATAATCACTTAAAATTTACCTTTTGTAGCTACTAAACTTATTTCTTGTTTATTTCAAAACCCAGTTTGTGCACTTCATTGGTGGGGGGGCAAAAAGCTCTGCATCTCTCCCTCCACATTCAGGGGGAGGGTGATTTTTTTATGAGCTTATGTCGTACAGATCTTTCTAAACAGCGCAAGACAATATAATTTTGGGTTTACACCCCAAAGGAGGTGTGCACGTGAGTGCTGGGTAAAGTCCTGAGCTGAATTGTCCCACACAGAGCTGATTTCAGTCTGTGTCTGCAGCTGGGTGTGGCCTCACCTGTGTGTGCGTGCTAGAGAGGGCTTGAGGCCCTGGCTCAGCAAGGACAGGGTGAGGAAGCCCACGCTGGTGGAACGGGCGGGCTCAGTGGAACCCCAGTACATCAAGTGGCATTGGGGGCGTCCTACCCGTCACAGACTCATTGTGTTTGTACAGCACCTAGCACACTACCCCATATACACTAATAACAATGACAATGATAAAGTTTGAAATAGAACTATATGATTATAGAAATCTAGGACTGGAAGGGACCTCAAGAGATCCTCTAGTCCAACCCCCTGCACTGAGGCAGGAGCATGTATTTGACTCCTGTATTGTACTGTTTGCCTGTGTGTGCTATATAAGCCGTACAAGGTTAGCGCTACACACTCCCCTCTGTGGAAAGTACTTTGTGGTCCTTGGTAGTTCCTCAGCAAAGCTCACCACACTCCACATACTGATACTTAGTTATGTTTTATACCTGTTATATTTGTTTGATCCACTATTTTACTGTGAGTTAACAGGATACACTACAATAGTAATAGATAATTTTGCTATAACTGTCAGTATGGTAAATGGATTGTAGTTCTAGGAAATATAGGTAGAACCTCTATAGAGAATTCACTGTGTCCTAATGATATTGCTAATTCAATTCATACAACAATAGCTAATATTAACTCATAGCTTCAAGTACTGGAATTAGAAAGAAAATTGTATAAACATTCTTTTCAATTAGAGTACTCATCTTTCATGCATAGAACAACAGAGTATGCATGAATACTTGTAACTGTCCAGTTCAAACCTGCCACAAATACAGGATACGTGTGACAAAATCTCCAAATGAAGGACACACAATAATTCATGCAGGAAACTAAAATGTCATAAATGTTATAGATTGCTGAGTGCAGCAATGCCTATAGACCTTTAAAACTATAGCTCTACATCCTACAGGATCCACAGCTCTACAATGCCAAGGCTATATGGTTAGATTAGGGCTCAAAAGTTCAGCCCAAGCCCTTTTAAATGTTACAAAATATAAAACAGGACGTTAATGCTAGTGTTGGATTATCCATATAGCTAAAGGGAGCCCAGAATAATGTTTTCAATAGGGTTACCTGCTATGATTGTGAATTACTCTATAAATGGAAACATTTAGCATGTTATTAAAAAGGTGGTTTTGTGTCTCAAATGTGGATGTATTTCTTTTAGTTCCAATGGATTGTTTAACAGCAGCTGCTCCAGAGACTCTTTCTAGAACTACAAATTGTTTGATGTGAAGATCAAGTGAGGCAGCTAACCTGACCTCCATAGTAGCATATGAGCTCTGATGTCAGCTCATCAAGGAACAAACTTATTGAACAAAGGAGATAGGAGAGATGCAATGACAGCAGAGGAAATCACATTTTATTGAGTTTGAGGCTGGGAATGGTATATGCAAATTCACATAAGTGAAAGGTTGCTCTTTATTTCATTCACACTGGTTGTGTACGCAATCCATCTTCTGCTTAAAGTTGGAAGAAGTATCTCTTTGAATGTTAAAGCTGGATTGAATATACAGCAGGGAAATTTTCTGCATTGACAGGTGGTTGTTTTATTTACATGAGAAGATAAATAATTGCCATGATCCATCTCTAAAGTCCATGATTCTTTGGTCTTAAGCTCCCATTTAGTCAAGCACTTATGTATGTGCTTTGGGTTCCATTTCATTGTTTCCAATATAATAAGCCTCTGGAATAGCAATTTTTTCCAGAAAACTTGAAAATGATTTGTCAACATTTTTTGACGATTGGCACCTATGTAGGAATTTTGATTTGGAACATGTGGTGACTAGAAAGGCTGGAATTAAATTGACCTGTTTATGGGACTCTTCTGATATTTAAAAATGCTGGATTTCAGTCTTCAGTCCAGAGTGAGCAGGTGTAGATAATCAGGAAGCTGGTTCTAGTCCACCCACTGAGTGACCAGTATATTTGATAATAGTGCCTAACAGAAAAGTAGTCTCCAATGTGAGTTATAGATAGATTAAATAAGTTGCCTAAAGTCACAGCATATTGATGTCAGAACAACAATTAAAACTCTGGGGAACTAGTAGACTCTCAGATTTATCAGACAATTCTGCTTTCCAGGCTTCTGTCCATCATATTGTCTGTACTTAAGTTTGTTCATAATTTAAGCAGTGTTTCACACTAAACCTTTTTAATTTGTATTTTATTTAAAGTCCGGTGCAAAGCTTTGAGTGTCAGAAAGAATTTACACAGACATTGAAGATGTAAGGTGCAATAGAAGGGCTGTGGATAATAATGAAATACTGCTTTGATATTATTTTTATGTAAATTGTGTTCAATATCCCTCACTCCGTGTAAATGGACACAAAGATGTGAATGAGTTGCCACCTCCCACTGCTCTTTGGTGGTCTCAGTGCAGGCCTGCAAGCAGCCCTTTGCCTCAGTTTTTTT
This sequence comes from Chelydra serpentina, assembly GCA_037349315.1. Taxonomy (NCBI): domain Eukaryota; kingdom Metazoa; phylum Chordata; order Testudines; family Chelydridae; genus Chelydra; species Chelydra serpentina. The sequence goes on along the minus strand of JBAIAC010000042.1, from coordinate 77,612,926 downwards.
AGCTCCTCAAACACCACACAGGCTCTTTTAAAGACTCTGAATAAAACTCCAAGTCCCCAATTGAAGTCCACACAAAGCAAAAGTTTCTCTTCCTACTCACAGACCATCCTACCTGGGCTCTTTCCTCCGTTGGCAGGCCTTCTGTGTTCTGGAATCCTCTCACTCCAATCAGTCTCTGATCTTCCTGCTTATTCCCCCCCCCCCCGGTGTTCTTTGTAGGGAAACCACCTGATCCATACCCAGCTGTGGCTCTTTAGTAATCAGGGTTGACTACAGTGGAGTTGCACCAGAAATGAATCTGGCCCAGGCCTCTAATGTCTAACAAGTACTGTCATCTTTCTGTCTAATGGATTTAAAGAGGTTTCCATTTTTTATGGATCATGACGTTGTAATGTGATTTGGGTCCTTCGTTTATCAGCATGAGTGGCCTGCTGCATCAGCAGAAAAGTTATTTAATTTACAAAAGTTAACTGGTAGTGACTGATGATGGTAGCTCATTTCAGTAGTATTTGGTTTCCCTGAGATTAATTGAGGGCCACACTGTACAAATACCTAATGGATATGCTTGTGTAATGGGCTCCATCTTTCCTCCCCTAAGATTGCTTGCCAAAGCCCTCAGCCAATGGAACTCTTGAAGGGGTTGTGTGTCTGGTGTATGCAAACAGAGTGGCCATGCAGGGAGACCTCACCACTGGCCCTGATTTGATTAGACTGCCATGAAATGGCCTTTAGAGGATGACCTATGGGAGATACTGCCAGATCTGCATGTAGATAGATCACAAACTTCCAGTTAAGAAGTCTGGGGGCAGCAGCTGCATGGAACAGCACAGGATTTTATTCAAGCTCTTCCTTCTTTCCCCTCCAGGTTCCAAGTAACCTTTTCCCAGTCGATTGTTCAGAGTCAGGAGTGTTAGATCATTTAGCCTTCTCTGGCTCTAGGAATGAGTTGTTCACTACATGGTTTTATAGAATGAATCATTAAATAGGAATTTCTCTGTTGATCCTCTCCAGTAATTTAATTCACTCTTTATTTATTCAAAGGTCATTTACAGAACAGGGATAAACATTTGTATAAAGAAAAATTCTATGTGATAGAGAACTTGAGAGAGGATGCTGACTGAATATCCTGAAATACATTTGATGAGGGGGGAAATCTGTCCCTTTAGCTAAGAGTTCTAGGAGCAAATGCTTTGATTGGTAAATATATTTGGTTTCTAAAATGAAAAAATCGTGTTAATCAATTTTCTAAAAGCAACGTTGGTGAAATGGTGCCAACTGCCTTTTCATAACCAACCAATTCTGACCCACAGATGGTACCACTGTAACTGACTCCGTTGCTAATATCACAAGTGCCTTGCCGTGCCAGGTGGGAGTCCCATGTTTGATAACTAATTCCTTGACTCCAGATTGGCAGGAACTCAGACTGTTGTGCAGGCTTCAAACCTGACTTACAACAACACTGCTGTTCCAGCCCCGTGTTTCTCACTTGCAGAAATTGCCAGTTGTGCCAGATTCACACAGTGAATGAAATAACAAGCATGAGGCTACTGCTGGTCTTTAAACAGTAAAATAATTCTAATGATAGCCTACATGAAAAATATCAGACAACTCATTGGTAGAAACATGCCAGCTTAGCTCACAAAAACATTTCAGACATTGCTGCAGTTTGCACTTAAAGATATACTTTTAAATCTTGTGTCCTGTCACGTTGCATAAGGTTCCAGGACACGATAAGAAATCAAGCTATTCAGCTGCAGGTGCAAACTAATTGTGTGGCGTGGCTCGCTGCTGTTGCCAGTTAATGAGCAGCCAGATAGTTCAATACATGTCTAATAAATAGTCAGGAAACATCTCTTCCAAATGCTATAGTACAAACAGCTCTGTTAATTGAGTGAAGTTTCAAATACTTCATTGTATCAAAAAAAATGGAAGCTTTCAAGGAACACTGGATGGTATCCATTACTCTATCTAGGATAAGCTTCATCATTGCATTTTAAATATATTCTGGTTATAATTAGCGCGAACCTCTCTTGAGGTGGTACTTGGGAATACGATTTTTATTCATATACTGTTACCAAAAGCACAGGATATATGCCACTGTTTCAGAAACATATTCATAATTAAATGGAAATTGCAACAGTAAAAAAATTAAATACAGTCAGAGTGAAATAGTTGCTTTAAAGGCTCTGCTGTGTCATCAAATGCAGCTGTCAACTAAAATTATGCAAACTCAATATTCTGCTTGGAGCATTTCCACCAAATAGTCACATAAGAAAAGGGAATGCATCTCTTGATGAGAATCAGATCAAAAATGCTGAGTGTATCCTAGGAGAATAAAAAAAATGGAAATTTCAGTTAAAGAGAAAAAGTCATGGAAGAGCTGCCTCTGGAAGGGTTATTTCATATAAAGCAGCAGTAGAAAACACAGCTTGGTTCAAACTAACCCTGAGTTCTTTCACCACAAGTAAAATGAAAAAAAAAGTCAGACACAGTATTATTACAAATATAAGTTTATTAATTAAAAACATGCTTGGTCATACGTAAAAATACAGAACTTAACCCCCCTCTCTGAATGCTTACCTCAGCTATCTGGAGGAAGAATATTAAGGAGAATTCTGTAGATTATAAGTGATTAATTAAGAGAATAGCAGCAACAAAAGATACTTTTTTCCTCCAGAACAAGCAAAACTGTGACTAAATATCTGTTTTCAGATACCTGGAAGAAAGATAGGGAGGCTGGAAAAATCAGCCCCCAGATAGGGAGCAATGATTATTTATTTATTAATGGACTTCACTTACTCTTATCTTCCCTAGTAGACATTAGTGTAGACTTTTTGGAATCCTTGTATTGATCTCTGTTGGTATTTGTTAGTTTCTACGGGTTTCCTTGGGCTTCTGTTGGAGGACCCATAGCCTTGGGAGCTAGTAGAGTCATTGTTTTATTCCAAAATTTAGTTGTCATGTGGAATAGTAGGAATCAATTGAACATTTAACATATTTAAAAACATTTAACATATTCATAAATAATCTGGAAAAAGGGGTAAACAGTGAGGTGGCAAAATTTGCAGATGATACAAAACTACTACTAAAAAAACAAAACAGGAGTACTTGTGGCACCTTAGAGACTAACAAATTTATTTCAGCATAAGCTTTTGTGGACTACAGTCCGCTTCATCGGATGCATAGAATGGAACATATAGTAAGAAGATGGCAGACTGCGAAGAGCTACAAAAGGATCTCACAAAACTGGGTGACTGGGCAACAAAATGGCAGATGAAATTTAATGTTGATAAATGCAAAGTAATGCACATTGGAAAACATAATCCTAACGATACATATACAATGATGGGGTCTAAATTAGCTGTTACCACTCAAGAAGGAGATCTTGGAGTCATTGTGGATAGTTCTCTGAAATCATCCACTCAATGTGCAGCAGCAGTCAAAAAAGTGAACAAAATGCTGGGAATCATCAAGAAAGGGATAGATAATAAGACAGAAAATATCATATTGCCTCTATATAAATCCATGGTACACCCACACCTTGAATACTGCATGCAGATGTGGTTGCCCCATCTTAAAAAAGATATATTGGAATTGGAAAAGGTTCACAAAAGGGCAACAAAAATGATTAGGGGTATAGAACGGCTTCCGTATGAGGAGAGATTAATAAGACTGGGACTTTTCAGCTTGGAAAAGAGGCGACTAAGGGGGAATATGATAGAGGTCTATAAAATCATGAGTGGTATAGAGAAAGTAAATAAGGAAGTATTACTTTACTCCTTTTCATAATACAAGAACAAGATGCTACCAAATGAAATGAATAGGTAGCAGGTTTAAAACAAACACAATAAAGTATTTTTTCACGCAACGCACTGTGAACCTCTGGAACTCCTTGCCAGAGGGTGTTGTGAAGGCCAATACTATAATGGGGTTCAAAAGGGAGCTAGATAGATTAATGGAAGATAGGTCCATCAATGGCTATTAGCCAGGATGGGCGGGAATGGTGTCCCTAGCCTCTGTTTGCCAGAAGCTGGGATTGGGTGACAGGGCATGGATCACATTATGATAACCTGTCTGTTTATTCCATTTGGGGCACCTGCCATTGGCCACTGTCGGAAGACAGGATACTGGGCTTGATGGACCTTTGGTCTGACCCAATATGGCCGTTCTTATGTTCTTATGTATTTTCACCTGGAATTTCCACTAGGACTGACTGCAGACAGCATCTTTGGTGCAGACCCTGTATTTTCCATACATTTGAATGACAACCTAGACCATGACTTCTCTTCTGCCTCCCTTGAAGCCTGAAAAATAGGCTCGTGTTTTGAGTTGGGATAGTTATTCAGTATCTGATTACAATAAACAGCAATGATCCCTCCATGCAGAAGAAATAAATGGGCCAAACTCTGTTCTTAGAGCAGAAATTTGGCTCAATACGCTTAAACTATGGGCACAAAAATGTATAAAGTATTTAATATATTGTTAGCTTTAGTGATTGGTCTCAATGCAAATTAATAAGATTCAAATGATTTCATTATTTTTTCTGCATTAGTTTAATTAGCCTTCGACATTACAAGAACTGATCACCACAGTGTTCAAGCAGGAAAAAGTTAAAAGTGAGTTGCCTTTCTCTCCATCTTGACTCTGAGACAGGTTAACAACTTCCTGCTTCTGCCGTTATGTCAAATGCTTTACTTTGAAGTTGTTTTTAGCACAAACCCTAAAAGTTTGCCATATGAGAATTAATGAAAACCATGTGCTCATGTCATCACTAGTGCTAAATTATGGGGCAGAATGCTACAACGATAAATAATTTATTTTTATACAGGAGGCTATGAAAATGAAAATCCTTGATTGGCAGACCAGGGACTGTCTCAAACCTGGATAACCAGGATACAATTTTATTGCCCTTTATTTCAATAGGGCCAGGATTTGGTTTTATAAGTGCCTGAAGAAAGAAGAGAAGATACTCAGTGTGACTCCAAAGCATCCCTGTATTACATGTTACCCACCATTGTAAAATCTTTGTACACAATATGCCTTGTGAGGTGTCATTTGAAAACCAACAACCCGTTGGTCAATAACACATGGTGAAATGTATGTAGCAGCATTTCAGCAATGGAGAATCCACCACAAGCCTTGGTAAATTGTTGCAATGATTAATTAATTTTACTCATAAGAATTTATACCTTATTTCCAATTGGAATTTGTCTAGGTTCAACTTCTAGCCATTGGATCGTGTTATACCTTTATCTGCCCATTCTTAAATATTTGTTCCTCATGTAGATACTTATAAACTGTATTCAAGTCACCTCTGAACCTTCTCTTTGTTAAGATAAAGAGATTGAACTCTTTGAGTCTATCACTATTTGGCATGTTTTCTAACCCTTTAGTCATTCTGATGGCTCTTCTCTGAACCCTCTCCAATTTTTCAACATCCTTCTTGAATTACGGCACCAGAAAAAGACACAGTATTCTAGCAGCAGTTACGCCAGTGCTAAATACAGATATAAAATAACCTGTCTACTCCTGCTTGAGATTCCCCTGGGTATGCATCCCAGAATTGCAATAGCTCTTTTGGCTACAGCAGCACACTGGGAGTTCATGTACATCTGAGTATTCACCATGACCACCAAATCTTTGTCAGAATCACTGCTTCCCAGGATAGAGTTCCCTCATACTGTAAGGATGGCCTACATGTTTGTTAAAAATATATTAAATAAATGGAGATATGCCAGTCTCCTAGAACTGGAAGGACCTTTCAAGGTCATCAAGTCCAGTCCCCTGCCTTCACTAGCAGGACCAAGTACTGTCCCCTGACAGATATTTGCCCCAGATCCCTAAATGGCCCCCTCAAGGATTGAACTCACCCTGGGTTTAGTAGGCCAATGCTCAAACCACTGAGCTATCCCTCCTAGATATATACATTTACATTTAGCCATATTCAAATTAAGATTATTTGCTTGCTCCAGTTTATCAAGTGATACAGATTGCTCTGAATCAGTGACCTGTCTGCTTCATTATTTGACACTCTCCCAAGTTTTGTGTTATCTGCCAACTTTATCAGTGATGATTTTATGTTTTCTTTCAGGTCATTGATAAAAGAGTTAAATAGCGTAGAGCCAAGAATCAATACCTGAAGAACCCCACTGGAAACACCCCCACTTGATTATGATTCCCCTTTTACAACTATATTTTGAGACCTATCAGCCAGGTTTTTAATCCATGTTATGTGTGCCATGTTATTATGTCATTCTAGTTATAGGAGCAAATTGTTCTGTGGTACTAAGTCAAATGCCTTAGAGAAATCTAAATATATTACAGGATATATTTTCCATAAACCCATGTTGACTGTCATAAATTACATAATCTTCCTTTAGAAGCGACAAAGAGTTCTGTGGCACCTTATAGACTAACAGAGGGATTGAAGCATAAGCTTTCCTGGGTGAATACCCACTTCTTCAGATGCATGCAGTGGAAATTTCAGATAATTTACATACAGAAAAAGGGACTCCTCTTTATAAAGCTTAAATTATCCAGTCGGGGAACTGAAACAATATCATGCGATTTTGGTGACCAGTCATGCATCATAAATAATGAATACCCATATTGACAAGCCTAAACCAGAGGCTAAAATTTCTCCACACAATCTTTTTGTCAAACAATTGCGAGTGATGAACAAATAGTAGAAATCACATCTTGTTTGTGGATAGTTTGTCAACATAAGAATGGGCAACCTGCATAAGGTGAATCATTCAGAATGAATAATAATTCAACCAACTCTACTAATGGTCTGATGCTTTCAACATAATATGCAAGTATCTTTGCAGTTATGAAATATTTGTATCAGTGAATGTATTCCCTATTCAAGATTGTTGCAAGTGATATCATCACCCCTTCTATTATTATACTACAACGGCTGCACTGCACGGCTGGCTGGCTGCCACATACCCCTGAAGAAGAGCTCTGTGTAAGCTTGTCTCTCTCACCAATAAAAAATATTACTGTACCTCCGGGACCTTGTTTCTCACATACCTCTCTTCACTGACTACCCTAATTCTTTCTCTGCAGTTTAGCACAACAATAAAGCCTCTTTACAAAGGTTTGCAACCACTTTGGGGCTCTGCATGTGATAAAATGACATCAGAAAGGGGAACAAGAGGTGCTCAAAATTCCTTGCTCACCTCTCATTTTTCTTTTCTTAAAAAAAAAGCCAAATTACTTAATATGTGTAAAGGAAATGCAAATAACCCTCTTATCTCTGGTGTACATATGTTGGAAGAGACACGCCCAACTTTTGTAAATGAGTCAGACCTTAGGGCATTTTAAAGGAAAATGTTATGCGGCCATTCAGCATTCTCAATAGAAAAAGCAAATAGTTTATTGAAATGCTAAGAGCATTACTTTTGATTCTGCTCTTATTATAAGAATCATTCCCTTGATGATGTGACACATCTATTGATGTTAACATTTTAAGGTATGCTCATTTGCATGTCAAGTAGCCAGTTAATTACAGTAAACATTACATCTAGGGTAGAACTTGTAAGAATTTACACAACAAAGTAACAAAAACTAGTGGATTGCAATGTCACACTGCAGCTGATTCATTCAGTTGGGTTGCTTGTTTCCCTTGGACTACTCGGCAGTCCATCATTTAGATTTCGTAATGCAGTGAATTTATAGGAGTACAGATTTTTGAGAAACACTTGTTCATCTCTAGTCTATTTTATAAGATAATTTTGGCTAATGTCAATAATGGGAGAATCCCAAATGGATTCAAGCTATTTAAAAAAACACTAGCACTAGCTTTCATCAGTTGCTACGGTTCTGTTTCTACCCTCCTGTTTCTTCCTTTGTCGTGACTTACAATAGAGTTTTAATTCCATGGTCAACATCCTTGTTGCTACTTTGTTCTTCTAATGAAAATAATCTTCTTTCATTGTCCTTTAAATACTGTACTTTAGGCACTAGTAATATGCAAATGCTCAGCTGTGGATTATTACACTTCTTTTTTTGTTGGCAATTTTCCTGAGAAATTGATTCTATATATGGCCTTTGTTGCTACAGCCGTTTCCAATTTTTCTTTTCATGCATAGCAATTTGGGGAAGGCTGCCATACTCCTGTATGTGAAAGTAATCATGCCAGGCTTTTGTTTCAGCAAGAGACCCTGCCTGTGTCTCCTTTTTACTGCTTTGGATGATGAATCTTTGCGTTTGCTTGCCAACTGCTGCTGCAGCATTTTCATCAGTTATATAGATCTGTTGGTGGTGCTGTGCCCCAGTAGTAAATTGAGAGAAGGCTAATGCCCCTCAAACTTAAGGGGCTCATTCTCCTCTCACTGAGGGCTTGCCTACACATGGAGTTATCCCTAATTAACTATCCCTGATTATCTCCATGCATTGACACTCTTAGTCCAAACCCCAAGGTTAAACTAAAGCAGGAACAAAGCACTGTTATTTCAGAATAAGAGTATCCACACATGGAATTAATCAGGGATAACTCCATATGTAGTTTGGCCCTTATACTGATGTCCCATTCTTAAGGTTGGTTATCCCAGCACAATCATCTTGGGTACTGGATGTTTCACAGAATCCTGTAGAAGCGACAGAGTCCTGTGGCATCTTATAGACTAACAGACGTATTGGAGCATAAGCTTTCGTGGGTGAATCCGGTGAAGTGGGTATTCACCCACGAAAGCTTATGCTCCAATACGTCTGTTAGTCTATAAGGTGCTACAGGACTCTTTGTTGCTTCTACAGATCCAGACTAACACAGCTACCCCTCTGATACTTGACATCATAGAATCCTAGAATCATAGGACTGGAAGAGACCTCGAGAGGTCTTCTAGTCCAGTCCACCGCAGCTTCATGCTGCAATCTAACCTTGTGTGTTTGATCCTTACAGAAAGGACAAAGGGTAATTAAAGACCTTTTAGAATTCTTACTAATTATGGTAATAGTGATATTTAGCATTGATGTGTTGTTGTTATTATTTACATCTTCAGATGTGATGAACATTAACTCATTAATCATCACAACATTTCTATGCAGCACGTAATAAATAAGTGGCCACAAAGGGCTTCATCACTGTTATAATTATGTCACACACCAAGCATGTATTCCAGGTCTGGGTGAGACTTCTTTGTCTCTGCTTTAATTTCTGTATCTGTCAAGCAGGCAGTATTTTGTTTCTTTCCCTCTGTCTTTTAGCTGAGTTTATATAAAATGTCACTGAGGGTTTGGGGATTTTTTTTAAGAGAGTGAGATCAAGATCCCATCTCATGTCTGTGACTCAAAATTCCTCTGGGAACCTCATGTTTAAAGGTTACTCTTTCTCTATTGTCACATTTTTGGACTGAGCAAAAGGCTCAGGGCCAAGTTCAACTCTCCGTGACAACAGTGTAAATCTTGACTAACTTCACCAAAGCCATTGGTATTACTGTGGATTTATACTGTTGTAAGTGAGATCAGAATTTGGTCTGGAAGCTTTGTGGTCAATGCCTGAAGTAGGAAGCTTCTTAACTTCAGGTTTGTTTAAGTAGCTACCCCAGAATTCTTTTCAGAAGAGCACAAAAATCCAGTTCAGACACACTTGCTATTTCTCTTTTAAATAACCAAATCTCCATTAAATTCTTGGAATGTATTAGGGGCAACTTTTATTTCCAGAAAGTGGAGGCAGTAATCCAAGGGACAGCCATTTTAGACTTGATTCTGACAAACAGAGAGGAATTGGTAATGAATCTGAAGGCAAGAGGCAATGTGGGTGACAGTGATCATGAAATGATAGCTTTCCTGATTCTAAGGAAAGGAAAGAATGAGAGCAGCAGAATAAGGATAATGGACTCCAAAAAAGGAGACTTTATAAAACTCAGAGAACTGGTAGGTAAAGTCCCATGGGAAGAAAATCTAAGGGAAAAAGGAGTTCAGGAAAGCTGGCAATTCCTCGGGGAGACAATAATAAAGGCACAACTGCAAACTATTCTGATTCAAAGGAAGAATAGTAAGAGGGCAAAATGGCTCCATCAAGGGCTCTTTAATGACCTGAAAATCAAAAAGGAATCCTACAAAAAGTGGAAACATAGTCAAATTGATAAGGAAGAGTACAAAAGAACAGCACAAATATGTAGGGACAAAATCAGAAAGGTTAAGGCACAAAATAAGTTATATCTGGCAAGGGACATAAAAGGCAATAAGAAGAGGTTCTTTAAATACATTAGGAGCAAGAGGTAGGTCCTCTACTTAGTGGGGAAGGAGAACTAATAACTGATGACATCAAGAAGGCTATTTGGCCTCAGTCTTCTCTAAAAAGGTTATTGATGATCAGATACTCAACACAATATTGACAACCAAGGGGAAGGAATGCAAGCCAAAATAGGGAAAGAACAGGTTGAAGAATATTTAGATAAGTTAGATACATTCAAGTCAGCAGGGCCTGATGACATTCATCCAAGGGTACTTAAGGATCTAGCTGAACCAATCTTGGCGCTATTAGCAGTTATCTTTGAGAACTCCTGGAGGATGGGAGAGGTGCCAGAAGACTGGAGAAGGGCAAACATAGTACCTATCTTTAAAAACAGGAACAAGGAAGAACCAAGGAATTATAGACTATTTCAATGTCTGGAAAGAGACTGGAACAAATTCTTAATTTGTAAGCACCTAGAGGATAATAGAATTATAAGGAATAGTCAGCATAGATTTTTCAAATACAAATCATACCAAACCAACTTAATGTCCTTCTTTAATAGGATTACTGACCTAGTGGATATGGGGGAAGCAGTAGACATGATATACTTTGATTTTAGTAAGACTTTTGACACCGTCCCATGAGACATTCTCATAAACTAAGGAAATGTGGTCTAGATGAAGTTACTATAAGGTGGGTGCAAAATTGATTGAAAGACGGTACTCAAAGAATAGTTATCAATTGTTTGCTGTCAAATTGGGAGGGCATAGATAGTGGGGTTCTGCAGGGGTCAGTCCTAGGCCTGGTACTAATCAATATTTTCATTAATGACTTGAATAATGGACAGTATGCTGATAAAAATTGCAGATGACACAAAGCTGGGAGGGGTTGCAAGCACTTTAGAGGACAGGTCTAATATTCAAAATGACCTTGATGAAGGAAAAATCAAATATACAGCTATAAAATGGTGAATAACTGTGTAGGTGGTAGTACTGCTGAAAAGGATCTGGGGGTTATAGTGGACCACAAACTGATTATGAGTCATCAGTGTGATGCAGCTGTCAAAAAAAAAAAAAAAAAGCTAATATGATTCCGGGGTGTATTAACAGGAGTGGTGTATGTAAGACACGTGAGCTAATTGTCTATCTCTACTCAGCACTGGTGAGGCCCCAGCTGGCAAAGTGTGTTCTATTCTGGACACCACAAATTCGGAAGGACGTGGACAAACTCAAAAAAGTCCAGCAGAGAGCAACAAAAATGATAAAAGGTTTAGAAACCTGACCTATGAGGAAAGGTTGAAAAACCTGGGCATGCTTAGTCTTTAGAAAAGAAGCCTAAGGGAGGACCTGATAACAGTCATCCAATATGTTAAGGGTTGTTATAAAGAGGATGGTGATCATGCTGTTCTGCATGTCTACTGAAGATAGGACAAGAAGTAATGGACTTAATCTGCAGCAAGGGAGATTTAGGTTAGATATTAGGAAAAAATTTCTAACTATAAGAGCAGTTAAACTCTGGAATAGGCTTCAAAGGGAGGTTGAGAAGTCCCCATCATTGGAAGCTTTTAAAAACAAATTGGACAAACACATGTCATGGATTGTCTGGGTTTACGTGGTCCTGCCACAGAGCAGGGGACATGTGAAGAGGGATGCTACCCATTGGCACTGCCTAATGGTCAGGCAGGGATGCAACAGGTTTTATTCCTCACATGCATCCCCCTTTCTTACTGCTTCTATGCTATGCAGTTGTCTGTCTCTCTAGTAACTGCCCTCTGGCCAGGTCACATATCTAAACCTATCCCTTTCAAGGTATGTATAGAGTCCAACAATGGGGGAGCCTTTAGGATTAAGCAGGAGGCCCCAGGGCTTCCTCATCCTTGGGTCAAGATGTCACGCCCCAGACCCTTTTATCTTCAGGGTCTTCTCCCCCAATAGGTTCCCATCTCAGTGATAGGCTTCTGTAGTTGTCCCTCTTTAGGGGTTGGTAGTGGAATCTGGGACCAGTCTCTCCACTAGGCTCCAATCCAGGGCCCTGTGGTAGGCAGCCAAGTCCTGCACACTGGGGTGCTGTGCTACTGGCTCTCTGGATCACTCCCTACCCGTCCGCTCTCCTCCCACAGGATAAAGTAAAGAATTAATACACAAAGATAAAATCTCTAACCTTCAGAGAGTCACAGGTCCCTTCTTTGTAGACTTAGTCAGTCAGGCCTCAGGTTCCAAGAGCTCCTATGGTGCTCCTTGTCAAGAGTTGAGTGAAGGTTAGCTCATCTCCACTGTCTGTTTACCACTGAACTACTCTGTCTGATCCCCTTTTTAAGCTCCTCCTCCAGCCTAAGCAGGCTTTGCCGGTGCAGTTGGGTGGACTGCCTGTACCCAGAGCAGCTATTGAACCCTTCTTTCCAGTGGGAGGTTTGTACACCCCATCACAGAATGACTGATGGGAAGAGAAAACAATGGAGAGCTTCTGCATGGCTCTCCAAACCTCAAGTGCATTATAGATGTTATATCCACAGCTGGTATCTTCATGACTCCGGGGCTTAGAGGGGTCTGTGCACTGTGAAGAGTTACAATGAAATAAACTAAGGAAAAGGAATGTCATGTTTGGTCCAATAGTACCCCATATATCCAGTAGTAGCTGGCAACAGACAGGCTACCTGGGTGCTTAGGAGGAAGATTCAAGAAGCTTTGTAGTATGCAGTTATGCAGTTATGGGATAGCATGTCGCCGATAGTAAGAGGTCTGGATATTCTTGTTATCTATAAAAATCCCCAACCCTTTTCTGAAGCATTCTAAGTTCTTGGGCTCAAAGATATAATGTGGCTATGAGTTCCACAGGCTAATTGTGCATTTTGTGTGCATAAATAGTCCTTTTATTGGTTTTTAATTTGCCACCTTTCAATTTTATTGAATGCTCCCCTCTTCTTTTGTTATGAGAGAGTGAATAGAAGTTCCTGAGCCACCTTCTCAAACAATTCATTATTTTGTACATTTTTATCAAGTCCCTTCTTCTCTGTCTTCTCTTTAAGGTAAACTGTTCCAGCCTTTTCTTTAATCACATGAGTATTGCTATTCATCTTTGAAGACCGCTAATGCAACTGTATCCTTTTAAAGATAGAATGACCAGAACTGAAGACAATATTCCAGGTGAGGGTGTGCTATTCATTTACATTGCCCACATTATAATATTTTTGATATGATTTTCCATCCCAAACGTTCCATCCCAAACATCTCCTTGTCTAACTCCTTCCCAGTCTCCCCTTCACCACTAAGCCCCTTGACCAAACTGTCTCGTCACAAAACCTTGACTTCCTGCCCTTCAACTCTTCCTGGAATCCCCTGCTCCCCAGTTTCCATCCTGCCACAACACTGAAACTGACCTTGCCAACGTCACTACTAACTTCTTCTGGACAAATATTTTTCCCAGATCCATTCTTGATCTCTCGGCTGCTTTTGACACTGTCCTCCTTTCTCCATTCTGCTTTCATTCCTTGGGCAAACGTACCTATTTCCAGTTTCTCCTACCAAGTGTACAGAAGAACCATAACATTACCTCTCTACAGGCTGACTTTTTCCTTTCTGTGTAACCCTACATCTCCACCAATGCTCCTAGATGTCCAACTGTTAACTGAAAGTCAAAATATCAAAAATTAAATTTCACCTCCTTTCTCCAAAACCCTGTCAGCTCCCCACATTTTCTCTCACCACTGACAACTCTCCTAGTCTCCTTTTCATCTGAGCTCTCAACTGCAACATCATATTTTACTCCTCTGTCTTTTTTTCTCACCACTTGCCGGATCTCACTGAATCCTGTGGCTTCTTCCTCCACAACATCTCTGAAGTCTGAGCCTTCTGCCTGCTCTAACTGCAGAAAGCCAGGTACATATCTTATTATGTCTCACTTTGAATGTGGTAACCTCCTTTTACACAATCAATAGTCCTATTGATTTTGGGAGGAAGCGCAAAAATGAATTAGGGTTAACGCTTTCAAAAAGGGCAGAGCCAGGATTTGAAGTGCTTCCTCCTCAAAACTCGCATCTCCCCAGCATACACTTCTCTCACGCACCTTAGCCCTCATGCAGTCTCCATCACTTTCCACGTATCACACCACATTGCCTTCTTCCTGAACACCTGTCAGGCCACTGGACCCACATGAACATGTATCTGCCAACAACCCACAGAGCTTCTGCTTCCTCATACACCCAATTTCTGTTCTCCAGAGAACCTGAGGGAGTTCCTGCACCCATGCAAGCGTCTGCTGTATGTACTCCTCACCCAGCTTCTGCTCACTCTCTCCTGCTTAACCACATAACCTCCCTGCTTCTTCTGCTCCTGGGCCTGGTGAACAAGCTGCTCAGGCTGTCTTTGTACAGGACAGCAGGAGCTGTCTCCACTCTCCTGCAAGGCTGGAGAAGGTGACTAGAGGAGGAAGCTGCATCCACTGTTGCAGTTGTAGACCCTGGTGAGTGGGTACCTGCTGCCTCCGTAATCTCTTCAGTCATGCAACTGATCCTGGGGGTGCCATGAGCAGCTGCACCATTTGCACAGCCCAGGACTTGCTCTGGGCTAGACAGCAGTTAATGTGATCTCAGACTCCTACAACATCCAGGAGTATCAGTGTATGTTTAGGGTGGAGCAGAAGTTAGTGAAGCCGGTGACAAGAAAGGAGATTCAGTCTTAATATTACACTTTTTATATATGTAACAATTGCCTCACTGACATTTTCTTTTCATGATGGGTGCTGGCAACAACATTAAAACTGCAGTAAAGACAAAAGTATACAGAGGAATGCAGCAAATGTGCTGACGGATGCTATGTGTGACCGAGTCAGCACAAAATGCACAGTGTATCACATGTTTCAGGAAGGTGGAACTTTGTGCCATTGGCAACACAGTGGAATGAGCTGAATGTGTAGATATTGTTTTCATTGTCATGGTTTGCAGATAATGAGGCTAACTCTCAATCCTGTTTCTTTTGTGAAACTTTACAAACAGGAAGTATCCTGACTGACACTAGTGGCTCCACTCCTATTGCTGAACCTAAGATGGTATTTTGCATTTCCTATTCTCTCAGCATACAGAATCCAGTCCAGAATCTGTTCATATGTTTTCCACAAACACCCACACAAAACCCATTAGATTATTTCCTATATTTTCAGATATTTTGAATAAATATTGAAACTCACCCGTTTCTGAGGGTTTCACTTTCTCCTGTTACGGTTCAATTTCCAGATTCTAAAAAAATGAAAATGTATTCACCCTTTTATCTTCATATGTGAGCACTTGAGGGCCCTTTGTATAACTATGAAAGCCTGAGTTAACATCTGAGCTGCTTTCAGAACTCTCTTTATTTCGGAAATTTCAGATATGCATTATGTGTCAGAGGGGTAGCCGTGTTAGTCTGGATCTGTAGAAATGAGAAAGGGTCCTGTGGCACCGTATAGACTTATAGCTATGCATTATATAATGCAAAAATAGTGTATTGTAATACTGAGGGCTAAAGCTAGCTGTGTGCGGGGCAGGGGGACAGACGCTGGTCACTGAGGACTAGAGCCAGCTGTGCACCGGAGGTGGGGGACAGATGGTAGGCACTGAGGACTAGTCTACACTTACCCGCTGCGTCGGAGGTGTCGGATCGATCTTCTGGGTTCGATTTATCTTGTCCAGACATGATAAATCGAACCAGGAAGTTCTCCCCCGTCGACGCCGGTAATCCTTCGCTGTGAACGGAGCAGGCGGAGTCGACGGGGGAGCCTGCGCGCCGACGTGTGGACCAGGGGTAAGTACTTTTAAGTTCGAAATAAGATACTACGTTATTCACGTAGCTGAAGTTGCGTATCTTACTTCGAACTTGGGGGCTAGTGTAGACCAGCCCTGAGAGCCTAGAGCCAGCTGTGTGCTGGGAAGAGGGGGCCGGAGCCAGTTGTGTGCCAGGGAGGTGAGTGGGGGGGAGGCGCTTGGGATGCTGCCAAGAGTAGGTGTGAGCACTGTCCGCTCTGTAGCATGGCAAGGGAGCCCAGAACCCCACTGCCAAGGGCCCTGCCTCCCCAAGGGAAGTGCCGCAGCAGTTTTGCTGAGTCCAGGCCTCTGTGAGGAGGGGAGAAGTTGGCAGCGAGGCTCAACAGCAGCCAGCCCCAGCCTGTGCCATGGGGATGAGTCAGGTGTCTCCAGGCAGAAATCTGGGGGAGGGGAGCAGAACCCTGCGTGCCCCACCCACCCTCTGATCAGCGATTCCGGAAATGAAAAAAATGCAGCAATTTCCAGAATACGCTGGCCCTAATTATGAAGTAGGCTAAGAGAAGCATGGGGAAGAAGTGGGACAATTTAGCTCTTTCAGAAAATGGACTCTCTTGGAAATGCACAGCCCCAAACCTGCTCACGTGCAATGGGACAGACAGATGTACGGTGTAATTGTCACTTGTAAAAAGTTTAATTACAAAGGTCTCATAGCCTCAGTGCATTATCAGCCAATGTGCTTGTGCTTAGTTGGGGACAAAGTTATTGGAATTAGCACTTTTATGTTCATGCAGTTTCAGGTAAATTCTCTTGAATTAATCTTTTATCTTAAGAAATGTGGGCATCCATGTTCAACATGATTGGGTCCCAGTCTTCCTTTTCTCCAGATAGTTAATAACTAGGGGTATATGTTTAGCACAATGTATAAGAGAGCAATTAAGTTCCTGTGTTGAAAATTTTCGCCCTCAATACCATAGACCAGATCTTCAGGTGGTGTAAGTCGACAGAGCTCAACTGAAGTGGTTGCACCTATGTATTGATTCCTGGATCTTCCCTTAGATCCCATCTAAATTATGATTCTCTTAGATTCTCTCTGATCCACAAGTATCTCTCCTGTTCCCAAAGAATGTTAGAGTTTATCCAAATAAAACATCACTTTTTCACATGCATCAGAATACATATAGATATATATACAGAAATTGTTTCTGTCTGGCCTTAAAGTTTTAATCACTTCTGACATGAGATTTATTTCATTCATCATCTCTTATTTCTCCCCTGAGAAATCTATGCTAGCTTCAGACATCTGTCCCCTGTTCACCACTGGGAACACAGGGAGAAATGTCAATGAATTTTTCAGCAGTCTCTATATTGCAACTCATGCCATCTGCGTCCCCTCCCCATTTAATTTATTATGGAAGGAAGCAGTTCTGTACCATATCCCAAATTTAAGGTTAAGTCATACCCTGGCTAGCACACCAGTTACACAGCCTGTGCATCTTCTGCGACAGGAATCTTGCTGGTCAGGATCTTTGCTGCTCCTCTGGGAGGCCAGAATATGACCATCCTACCTCTGCTCACTAGCACTTGCTGTTGATAGCAGCATTCGTGGGAAGGAGGCCAGATCCTAATTCTCAGATGGGGAAATAAGCCAGACCCATCTACTAGTACACATTTGTTTGCAAGGCGTGAGAAGCACCCTACATCCTCTTCAGGACATAGCCCATTATTGTTGAATTTATTCTAATTACAGAAGGAATCTTACTCCAAGTTCTATTCCCAGAATTGTCAGGTTTTCTACAGATCAAGCCCACTGGTGGCTTGTCCTCAGAGATTGAAGGATACCTGGGAGTCCATCTGCACCCTAGATATACCAGACTCAACC
Source organism: Chelydra serpentina (assembly GCA_037349315.1). NCBI lineage: Eukaryota > Metazoa > Chordata > Testudines > Chelydridae > Chelydra > Chelydra serpentina. The sequence continues at coordinate 77,595,130 of JBAIAC010000042.1, read as the reverse complement.
TTTGGTCTTCACCTGAAAACAGGCTTCCCCTCCCATAGTTTACCTCTTCCTGTTAATTTCCTTCTGAAGTTTCCACATTACCACTAGAAACAGTATGCTAATAGACTTCTATTGTAAGAGACACAATGGTCCACCAGGGAGATAAGTGTCTCCCACCTCCTCTCTGGAGATGTTTGTCGCAAGACGCAACTACCTTTGAGTAACTTGCCTTAAACTACAAGGCCTAGAAAACAATTTTCAGCATAACTCCTCCTATATTTACTGTGCGTACATCTCACAGTGATTATGATGACCAGTCTGACACATGCTTTCAGTTTGGTGAACCCAGGGGATCCCTGTACCCCTAAGTAACCTTATGCCATATGCCAGTTGGCATCAAGAGGTCCTTGGATCACAATAACTCTTGTTGAGTTTAATGAGTCTATATCTGAAGAAAGGATTTGGTCCATAGCCTAGACAAAAGCTAAAGAGAATCAGCAAAAATATGCAAGGGATATAAAGTAACAAAAGAAATTGACATGTATGCAGATTCTTCTAGTAAAATAATATAAATGTTTCTGTATGATGATAACATGAAGAGGTGTGAGGTATATGCATAACAATTTGACAGATTTTGATTTCTAGACAAAATATGTTTCCAACATTACCTGCATGTCTCATGTTTGCTTCTTTTTGTTTACTGATACCTTCAAAATGTATCTTCAGTTACCATTTGTTTATTGCTTTCTGGGGGTTGCCTTTTTTCCTGATGTTTATGTCATAAGGACATTCCTCCTGTTTTCCCTCCAGGCATTATCTGTTTCACTGCTTCAGATTATTTCCTCCCTGTTCACTCATCTGCTTATTTTAGCTGCTGCTTCCTTCCTTTCTGCTGTTTTTTCTATAGACTTCCTACACGTCTTCCTCTGCCCTTCCTGCACAGTTTTGTCTGTTCTCTAACATGAACATGGTTGCTCTGAGCTAGACCCAATAAGATTTATGTGAAGTCTAGTACGCCCTAATTCTTCATACCTGATCTGAAGTCTACTACGATTTATGACATGAGTTTCAATGTCATCCAAGTATCAGAGGGGTAGCCGTGTTAGTCTGGATCTGTAGAAGCGACAAAGGGTCCTGTGGCACCTTATAGACTAACAGAGGTATTGGAGCATAAGCTGTCGTGGGTGAATACCCACTTCTTCGGATGCAAGCAGTGGAAATGTGACATTTCCACTGCTTGCATCCGAAGAAGTGGGTATTCACCCATGAAAGCTTATGCTTCAATACCTCTGTTAGTCTATAAGGTGCCACAGGACCCTCTGTCGCTTCTAATGTCATCCAAGACCACTGGCTAACTCTTGCCTGGAGCTTGTGCCCTACAAAGAGATGTCTCCCATTCTGGTAGCAAACAATACAAGACTCGCAGATATCACTGTGCAAACATTATTCTCTCCACTTTTATACATAACCCACTACCTATGATCTGCTGTTTTATTTTTTTCTCTATACCTTCTTCTCCCTCACTTATAATTACTGAGTATCACCAGTGTAAATCAGGAGCAACTCCAATAAAGTAAATTGAGAAAAATAAGTGTCAGTGAAACAGAACCAGAACCCTAAGGATGTTTTTCTGAACATTTGCATTCTCCTAATTGATATGCCACCTAACAAATTAGATCTCCCCAAGGAAAATCCTGCACATTTTAACAGGAAATGATGACTTCTCTATATCTTTGTTGTAAACATGTTATAGAACTTAACAAAGAATTGTATCCCTGCAATATAATTTTGTGGGACCTACAAAAAAGGAGACAATTCTCTTTCAATCTATAGGTTTTACAATCATTTCTATAGAACCCTGTCACTTTCCTTCCTATCAAACTATACAAGATTCTGCCAAGTCAGGAATGTTGTTTTCCTTTAAAAACAATAATAAACAAATAATAAATTTCATTTTAAGACACAGGGCCTGAGCAAAAACCCATTGCAGTCAATGGAAAGACTCCCATGAGCACAAGTGCAGAAACAACAGTCAATTGCAAGCAAATAAAAATCACCCTTAAAAAGCCAGTGCCTATAAAGTACAATCTGGCTACAAGTATCAGTGTCCTAGCTTTAAAATGTGATACTGTTATTACATCCACAGCTTAGTGTCTAACTTCTTTTGCAGCTATTATATGCTGCATACTGTGCTTCTGTATTAACAATAATACCTAAAATGCAGCTGCATCTCAATCGGGCCAGTGACATGATATTGGGCTCAAAGGAGCCTCAGACCACCTAGTATACCAATGGGATTCTTTGCTTCTTTCAAAAAGAAAATTAAATTAAACATGCTGTGCTCAAATAGCCGTAAGGCTCAGCTATAAACACACGAAAGCAAGAAAAGTCTGAGTGGAAATGTCATATTTAATCCACTGCATTTTGACTGGGTATTGTCAGATTTGTCAGCTAGTCATTTATCTTACAAATCAAGACACAACAGTAGGAATTAAGGAATTGGATGATTTAGGGGCCTGGTAATAGAGACTGACCCATGTTGGCAGTGACAGTGAGTGAAAGTTGATGCTTGTGTGGTTTCCTATATGTAATGACTTCTGTGGTCTCACTCTAATTCCCAAAGGACAGGCATTCACATTATAAAACCCACCCACATCATTGTCTTTAGACTTTAGACTCCACAGAGAGGCTGAGAACTGAATGGATATAGACAGCAGACTGCAAAGTGGTCCCTCCATATCAGGGCTGAGCTATTTTGGTTGAGGATTCAGAAGCTTCACTGCCACAATCCATTACTGTAGCTGTTCTTTGGCTGTGTGTGTGTGTAAGACTTCAGTCCCCAGGGCTGTCAATTTGGCACTTTTCATAAGCACTAAAGTCACACAGAGTAGGTAGTGGCTGCGGTTGTTTTAAAGAATAGTTTAAGGACAGAGTTAGAGACTTTAATCTAATTTTTTGTCCTTCATTGGTTTATATTAGGGCTGTAAAGCGATTAATTGCATGATTAAAAAATTAATCATGATTAATTGTGCTGTTAAACAACAATAGAATACCATTTATTTTAAATATTTTTGGATATTTACTACATTTTCAAATATATTAATTTCAATTACAACACAGAATACAAAGTGTACAGTGCTCACTTTATATTTATTTTTATTACAAATATTTGCACTGTAAAAAACAAACACAATTTTTTTTCCATTCACCTCATACAAGAACTGTAGTGCAGTCTCTTTATCATGAAAGTTGAACTTACAAATGTAGAATTATGTAAAAAACCCTGCATTATAAAATAAAACAATGTAAAACTTTAGAGCCTACAAGTCCACTAGTCCTACTTCTTGATCAGCCAATCACTCAGACAAACAAGGTTGGTTACAATTTGCAGGAGATAATACTGCCTGCTTCCTGTTTACAATGTCACTTGAAAGTGAGAACAGGCATTCGCATGGCACTGTTGTAGCTGTCGTTGCAAGATATTTACATGTAGATGCGCTAAAGATTCATATGTCCCTTCATGCTTCAACTACCATTCCAGAGGACATGGTTCCATGCTGGTGAGGAGTTCTGCTTGATAACGATTCAAAGCAGTGCGGACTGACGCATGTTCATTTTCATCATCTGAATCAGATGCCACCAGCAGAAGGTTGATTTTCTTTTTTGGTACTTTGGGTTCTGTAGTTTCTGCATCAGAGTGTTGCTCTTTTAAGACTTCTAAAAGCATGCTCCACACCTCATCCCTCTCAGATTTTGGACGGCACTTCAGATTCTTAAATCTTGGGTCAAGTGCTATAGCTATTTTTAGACACCTCACATCAGTACCTTCTTTACGTTTTGTCAAATCTGCTGTGAAAGTGTTTTTAAAATGAACATGTGCTAAGTCATCATCTGAGACTGCTATAACGTGAAATATATGCAGAATGCAGGTAAAATAGAGCAGGAGACATACAACTCTCCCCTCAAGGAGCACAGTCACAAATATAATTGACGCATTATTTTTTTAACGCGCATCATCAGCATGGAAGCATGTCCTCTGGAATGATGACCGAAGAATAAAGGGGCATATGAATGTTTAGCATATCTGACATATAAATACCTTGCAATACCGGCTACAAAAGTGCCATGCGAATGCCTATTCTCACTTTCAGGTGACATTGTGAATAAGAAGCAGGCAGCAGTATCTCTCGTCAATGTTAACAAACTTGTTTGTCTTAGCAATTGGCAGAATAAGGAGGACTGAGTGGACTTGTAGGCTAAGGTTTTACATCTTTTTGTTTTTGAGTGCAGTTATGTAACTAAAAAAAATCTGCATTTGTAAGTTACACTTTCATGATACAGAGATTGCACTTTAGTACTTGTGTGAGGTGAATCAAAAAATACTATTTCTTTTGTTTATCATTTTTACAGTACATATAGGTTGTAATAAAAATAATATAAAGTGAGAACTGTGCACTTTGTATTCTGTGTTGTAATTGAAGTCAATATTGAAAATGTAGGAAAACATCCAAAATATTTAATAAATGTAAGTCAGTATTCTATTGTTATAAGTGCGATTAATCGTTATAAATTTTTTTAATTGCGAACTTTTTTTTGAGTTAATTGCGTGAGTTAACTGCAATTAATTGACATCCCTAGTTTATATGAGACCCCCACCGCATTATATTAATTTAAATTCTTTGTCTTAATATAGTCAGTTTTATCATAAAAGAACTGGTGTCTTTTCAGATTCAGCACTACAAAGTAAATCCTTCTCAGGTGCTAGCCAGTGCTTTTCAAAAGTTGAGAGCTGTCTCTTCCCGAGGCTTTGATCAGCACATACATCTATGCCATCAGGATCAATATTTGCAGAATGTGTTTGATATACTTGCCAAACTTCCTCTTTCCAGAAACTTTGTTCCAGATTTCTTAGAAATGATCCAGTATGAGTCAGAAACTTTTAAAAAGCTTGATGCCTTGCCAGATAAATCACAGGCACTGCATACTATAAGCAAGAGAAACATAGGAAAATGAGGACAATAAGAAACAAAACAATTAATAAGAAATATTGTATCATCTTCTCCACAGTGGAGCAAGGGCCTAGTGGGGTCAGAGAGGGGTTAGGCTATAATGTCTCAACTCATTTTGTAAGCTTGTGGTGGATGCCCAGTGCAGATACTCCATAGGGAATGGACCCGAATCAAATAGGCTGGATTGGTAAAGGATTTAAAGGAGGTGCTCTTTAAAAAAATGGGCTCTTATGACTTCTACAGTGGAGAGCAAGCCCCCTCCCGCTATTTGTTAGCTCCTCCCTATCCTTATAAAAGGGGTGGGAGGCAGGTTCCCAGCAGCAGGTGGGATGGGATCAGGATGGGAAGGGGGAGCGCTGATGGCAGCCCTCAAGTATATGGAAAGGATTATGGAATTACCTGCACTGTACAATTTTATCTACTGGATACCCCCAGATATTTAAGAAAAAAGTTGCAGCCTAATTAAAACCATATCCAGTGCCTCTTGTACTTCCTCTCACATAGCCAAATAATGGATACAACAATAAGAATCAAAACAATTAATGAGGAATATCATAATGGATTTTCCTTACAGCTGGCATCTGAGGTCCATAGTGCTGCTTTTTAATAGGTGGCATGCCATTTCTTACAAATGACGGTCAGCCAAAACCACAGCTCTATAAAGGAAATGGAAAAAAAGAAGAGTCATTTCACTTTTTATGTTTCTGGGAAAAGTTTGCAAATTACATGACTTCTCTGATTCTGAAAAACTATTGAGTGTCCAGTCAAAGACATGTGATTCTTCGTAGGTCATGATTAATTCTTTCCACTTCAAGCATGCAGTTGTACTTTATAAGAATTAGAAACCTAGGAGTATCCATTTGTCACTTTTGGTTTGTGGAAAAATCAATTATTAACTGCTCAATATTATATTTTTAATTTTAATTAATATTTAACAGCTGAATGACCAAAAGTTTGACACACATTTTTTCATTTATAAACTCTTATTTTTATCCTCTTTATTTTCATCATTAGGGCTGGATAGTGACATATATGGCAAATAATGATGAAGACAGGTCATTTACACAGAACAATCTGGAACAAGCAAATTGCAGTCAAACAACATATATTCCTTCCAACCGAAGGCTGGAAGCTGAAGCCAGATTCTTTTTTTTTTCTTTTACACAGTATAATTGAAATGGTTATTGAAAAATTTCATTTACAAAAAACCTTGGGTTTGATAAATGAAATTGTAGCGAGGGGGCGTGGTCTCTCTCCCTGATGGAGGGGGAGAGAGCCACGACCGCCCCCTGGTGGGCACCAGCGACCGCTCCGCCAGAAGCAGAGGGGCAGGACAGGAACCGGAAATATAAAAGGCAGGCCCTCCAGCTCAGTTGGAGGAAAGCTGTCAGAAGAGCAGGATGTCCCATTCCACCCCACGCTGCTGGAGCTTGGACCCGATGAGGCCGCTACAGCGCCAGAGTCGCGGAGGGACTGCCAGAGCTGCCCGGCACCGGGAACACCAAGGAGCTATTGGGGATGCCACTAGGCGTTTGCCCCAGTGAGATGAACAACGACCTCAGAAGGAACCATGGTACCCCCTGACTGGGAGTGTAGGAAGGAGCCCAGGGAAGCCGAATAGGGTTTGGCTGTGTTATTGACTGCAAGCCAGCCAGCATCTTGCAGCCAAATTTCCCTGCTGACCCAGTGGCAGACCACTCCACCACTGTTAGGGCCCGGGGCTGGGATACAGTGGAGTCGGTGGGCCTGCGTCCCCCTGCCACACCATCCCTGGGGGTGGCAGCCTCCCCACCTTTAGGCCAAGAGGCCTGCATTGGTCTGTCACCCGCCCAAGCTAGGACATAGACGGTTTTGCTGTCTTTCCCGCCAGAGAGCTGATCCCCCTAGACCGTTGTTTTGCTCTGCCTGACTGCAAGCCAGAGCCATTAACTGTTCATTGCCCCACGCTGATTGAGGGCCCGCATATAGATGTGCTGCTGGTCTGCCTGACTACAGGCCAGAACCATTAACTGTCGGCTAATTTCCCCCTGAACTGAGTCGCTCCAGAAGCATTGTAGCAAGGGGGCATGGTCTCTCTCCCTGACAGACAGGGAGAGATCCACGACCACCTTACAGAAATATTTTGATAATCTTTTCAGTAATATTTTTGACAATTTAATTGTCAAATACACACCCACTTTTAGCAAAGAATGGAAAATTTTGACAATCTTTTGTGAAAATTTTTATTTTTTAAAAAATAAAGCCATTTTTCAATTTAAAAAAATTAGTTATAAAAATTTCAGCTGGCTCTCATCTTTAATGACTCTACATGGGGAGGCTATCTGATATGAAAGGCTCTTTCATCTAACAGACAAAAGGATAACAAAATCTAATGGCTGGAAGTTGAAGGCTGATCAATTTAAAACTGGAAATAAGGTGCAATTTTTTAACTGCGAGGATAATTAACTACTGGAACAATTTACCGGGGGATGTGGTGAATTTTATATCTGTTGACCTCTTTAAATCAAGGTTAGATATGATGTCGCTTGGCTCCAATTATTGGTGCAGAAATCACTGAGTAAAACACAGAAATCACTATGTTAATGCAGTAGGTCAGAGTAGATGATCATAATGATCCTGCTAGCCTTAAAATATACGTCACATTACTCCAGACGAGCTCCGGGAGGCACTGTACCTTAGGCGCATGTGTATAGACTGAGAAGAGGAAGAATGTGAACACTTGAAGAAGTGTAGAAGCTAATAGAGGGAAAAAATGTTGCCCATGGTCTTGTTCTCAAAATAGGTGGTAAAAAACATCCTCAGCACACGAAACCTTACAGTCTACATCTAGAGCTTCAATACCAGCAGAGAACTGAAAAGACATGTCACTTAAATTCTCTGCATCCGTTTCCTCACTATGAAGTGGGAATAATCATTATAATTTCCCAGCTCAAAAGGTATTACAGTAATGAGTCCCAATCCCGCAACTGATTTCACATGGGCAGAGCCTTTGCAGGACAGGGCCTTAATGTCTGCAAAGCATTTAGAAGAGGAGCAGTCACAACTACTGACAGTTGGATTTCCTACACTAACTGCCTAGTATTGGAAGTTACAATAATTGTTTACTGTATGTCTTCGCCACAAGGAACATTCAACAGACACTAAGCTCATAAAGATGTAACAATGATCATAGATAGGGAAGACCTGTGGGTTAATGTGCAATATGTCAGCCAGATTTGCTTCCGGAATACTGTCTTCTTTATATGACCTGGCCTTTTAAGGTTACCTACATCTGGTTAGTTGGGTAATTCAATTAGAAGACCCACTTTGACTACCGAGCTCATTTATCTATATGAGATGGGGCAATAAATCACTGCTTTCTAAGCAACAGTACAAGACAAGTGCTCAATCCTCCTTGCTGATTGATCAATCCTACACTGGGCTGCTTGTGTATGGTCTCAGTGCTGTGTTGTTCCTTGTATCTGCGGCAGTCTGACGCCAGAAGTGCACAGCACAGCCAAACAGATGAAGAACTGGAAACCACATTGAGCTTAAAAGAAAACTGCCATCATTTTGCTTAACATAGCAACTGGAAAAATACTTGTGGCAAGAAGTATTTCTCGCCACGTGTAGTCTGCAATTGTATTTTAATTACAATTCTTCTATCTGAGTCTTACTTCTGACTGCAGTTTTACTGCTAATATTAGAGCTCAGTTTTAAAAGATTATGGTACAAGTTTCCATCACTATTAATACTAGCTTAACAATTCAGAACTTAGTAATGTAAGTGTATAGATTCATAGATCTTAAGGCCAGAAAGGATTGTTGTGATCATCTAGTCTGACCTCCTGTATAACACAGGCCAGAGAACTTACCAGAATAATTCCCAGAGCAGATCATTTAGAAAAACATCCAATCTTGATTTAAAAATTGTCAGCAATGGAGAATCCACCAGAACCCTTGGTAAATTGTTTCAATGGTTAATTTCTCTCACCATTAAAAATGTACACCTTATTTCCAGTCTGAATTTGTCTAGCTTCCCTTCAACTTCCAGCCATTGGCTTGTGTTATACTTTTCTCCGGTAGCCTGAATCCTTTGGGTCTAGATTTACACACAAAGCAGCACAGGTAGGTATGGTTTATAAATCACCTGCACCATTGGGGCAGCTGCACTTGAGGGGGTTCCACAAGAGGAGGGCAGCTTTAATTTATGGTGTAGACCAGGGGTCGGCAACCTTCAGCACACGGCCCATCAGGGTAATCCGCTTGCGGGCCGTGAGACATTTTGTTTACGTTGACTGTCCGCAGGCACGCCCCCCCCCACAGCTCCCAGTGGCGCGGTTCGCCGTTCCTGGCCAACGGGAGCTGCGGGAAGTGGTGCAGGCCGCAGGCCAATGGTCAACATAAACAAAATGTCTCACAGCCCACCAGTGGATTACCCTGATAGGCCGCATGCCGAAGGTTGCTGATCCCTGGTGTAGACTATCTGGGGGATAGCGTTACCTGCTACTGGGTTTCAGGATAGGGCAAAACTTGGCCCAATGTATCTTACAAAGCAGAGCTGACACAGACCTATTTATTGCTATGCCTCTGCTCTTCTGGAATTACCTCCTCTTTGGATGTGTACATCAAAGTGCCCCTTACAGAGAGCAAAATAACTCCTAATGGCTCAGATTTAACATGGGCCAAAATCCATTTTTGCAAAACATAGCCTCAAACAAATCATATTGGCATAGCACAAAGGATCACTTATGATTGTATTTGCTTAGAAAACATCTCTAGAAGATGAAGTCCTCATGAATTTTAGATACAAATGTGTCTGCAACACATATTTATGTCTAAATAGTACTGCCTGCCTTGACAATTTGTCTAATGCTTAGAAATTGGTATGTCACCCAATCTTGATAAAGGCTGAGTGCAGATAATGGATTAATCAGCCTATCAGACCATAATGAAAATGGTCCCAGGAGAGCACAGATGTACAAAGAGAGAATGATCTGTGGGCTGGAATAGCCCACCAATAATTGAAAATACCTTGTTCTTTGATATGCACCTGTTAATGCCAATGATACAGTGTATGATTTACAGTTTGGTCTCACTTATACTCATTTGTATGGGTAAGTTATTATTTGAGGCACAGGGTAATTAAACAACCTTCCCCAGTGTTCTGTAGTATATGATTGGCTTAGCGTGCCTGAATTTAAACAACAGGTATGCTGTTGTAACCAAGTCTCACACCTTCTTCCCCATCCTGCCCAAATTAGACACAGCCTCCGGTATGTGAAATAGATATAATTGGCAGCAGTCCACCACTTAAAATAAACACACATGTCCCAAAAGTTAAAAAATCAGTGCATTTATTTTCTATTTTAAGTAGAGAAAAGACGTGATATTTCAGTATCACGGTGTGGTAGCGTAGTAAATGCTGTTCTTTTTTCCCCTTAAGGGCAATCACTGTGCTTTATGAAATGGCCAGAGACTGAGGAATTGAGCTGAATATACATACAGTACTAAAGTGCATGAAGAGAAATAGGAGGAGAAACTGTGATTTCGTTAAACATCACTCAGTATAAGCAACTGCATAGGGAAATTGAGTTTTCCCTGTTTTAGCTGTTTATGCATGAAGCAGCGAGAACATTCATGACCTAAAGCCTGGAGAGGGAACACTCATGCTTTTGCACTTCTTTCTTTCTGTTTAGATGCCTTAGTTATTTTTGTCCTTACCCTCTCATAAATTGTAACAAACTGAACAAGGAAGAAAAATAAATTCAGGCACCAGAAATAAAAGAAGAGAGATCTTTTGTACTCCTTTTGACAGGCAAAATATATGCTGAGCCAAATTCTGAGCCTTGTTCAAGTCTGGAGATGGCTGAATAATAATAAAAAAAGAATTATGAATAATTTATTTGCCAAAAAAATTCCCACACTGGTCAGATGAATTATTCACAATGAATAATTCAGCCAGCTCCATTAAAGTCTTTAAATAATTTCCAATTTATTGAATCCCCTGTGCCAGCCCACCCAGTGCACTTCGGAAATCCAGCAGTAAAAATAAAAGGACCATTTGCATTTGTAGTCATGATGTTTCAATGGTACCCCTAAATCCTTACTCCGGTTTGAGGAGCAGAATAGTGACTTTACTATGGGAGTGGGAGCTGGGAACTCCTGAGTTTTAGTGCTGGGATGCTTCTCTATTGCCTCACCAAGTGACCTTATACACGTTATTTAAGCTCTATTGGACAAATTCATCCCTGATGTAACTCCATTGGATCCCAAGATGTTATATCAGGGCAAATTTGGCCCTCTGTGTCTCAGTTTGCCCTTTTGTAAGATGAGGCTGATATATTTCACTCAGTGCCTTCAAACATGCCTGCAGTTACTAGTATGAATCTGGACTAGATAGGTAGCATGAAAACTTGATTACCATTTGACAGCTACTTAGTAGATTTAGTGAAATGTGTGGGCAGTCTCAAGCCATCTCCTAGCAGACTGTAGTGCCTGGCACATTTGACACTAATGGTCACCCTTGCTGCCATACTCAGGAGGGAGGCCAAAGATGAACGGGCATGGAAAATGGACGACCCACTCACCTCCACGGGTGGTGCTTCCAAGCCAAAACAAAAGGTGAAGCACATTCTCAAGGCACCATACAGAAGTTTCCAATGTCATTGCTCATGCTGCCCTGCTCGGTGGCTAGAGTGTCAGGCTGCAGGGTTATCAATCTCTAGTACCTTTCACCAGAACTCAGGTCACTTTAAAAATGGAATGAAAATATTGTTGATGATCTATTTTTTAACATTATCTAAAATTTATTTTAAAGTACAGAATCTTTCTCTTGGAACAATCTCCCTCTTCCTGTGTACCACTCTTTGGTTATTCCATCAAATCTCTTCTTCAAATATTCTGGCACTGAGTCTTCATTGCCCTGCACCTTGTGAAGTCATGTACACCAGTGCAAGGTGGGTGTAAAATGTATCATTCTGGTGGGGTAGCATTTTACACCCACTTTTCACTCACTTTATGCTGGTGTAGGGGAGTGTATAGCTACTTGCTCTCATTTAATCTCTGCTCTTTGTTAAATAAACTTAACTTGTTTTCACTATACCCGTATCTAAGTGCTGTGTGTTAAATGGAGAGGCAATCCTGAGGTGAAAATGGTAAGCTGGTGTGTACTGCTTCGTTGGGAGCAGTAGATAGGTGAATTCTGTGGGTGGGCCTGGGGCTGGACACTCCAGGGGACACTCAGAGGGCTTGAGGGTTGGCATATGAGAGAGACAGAAAGCTAGGTGCAGGCCTTGAGTGCTTGTGTTGCCCATGGCTGATGGGGTAGGAGAGCTGCCTCTAGGCAACACAGGTGCTGAATTTTGGTTTTGCCGGTGGGTACCCAACACTGGCTCCACCCCCTCCCCTGGAGCCCCATCCCCTCTCCGTCTCTTCCCATCCCCACTCCACCCCCTCCCTCAAGACTCCCTGCCCTGAAAGCCTCCCGCCCTCCGCTGGCTCCTTTCTGCCCCCTCCTGCCTTAAGAGCAGTGAGCGGGGAGGGAGCAGAGAGGAGTGAGTGGTGGGGCAGCCCCGCTCAACAGCTGATGGGAGGAACAGACGGGCTCAACAGCTGATGGGTGGTGCAGCCGCTGAAGAGCTGATGGGGACACGGGGCCAGCCGCTGAACAGCTGATTGGTGGCCAGACCTAGGGACGTCAGAACAGCAACCTTGGCCAGCCTATTTTTTCTCCATGGGTGCTTCAGCCCCTGAGGACCCACGAACTCCGCGCCTCTGCCAGGCAGGCACAGATAATGTTTCCACATGGCAAGGGTAAGTGGTAGCAAGGTGGCTCACAACCCTGGGAAGCCACACAGCTGGTGTCATTTTTTTCTCTTTCTGCAAACAGTGAAGCAGTGATTGACATTCAGAAATCTTGGTGCCCCGTTTAGAGACTATACGGTATTACAAAGCAGAAATTCCAGCTGTTTAGCTACTTTTCAAAGCAAGTCCAGTCCGCAGTAGTTTGCAAAGTCTGTTTAACCCATTCAGAACACACATTTTATTTTAAAAAAGCTACAAGTTAGCTTTCCAAGCTGGCACCTTTGTCACAGCTCTTGTGGCTAGTTTGAGATATTACAGAACAATGCAACATGCAAATACAGTGGGGTGTAGCTAGCAGATAAAAAATCCCCTTCATTCAGGGTCTGAACATGCTCCATTTCCATTGTTTTAAACCTGAGCAAAACTGGGCCATTCCTAAGGGAAGAGCATTTAGGACTGTGTCCTAGAGCCGACTGAAGCCCTTTTGGGAGATGCTGAGGAACCCTGAGTTCAATGGGCATCGAGGGCCCTCCGTACTTTTCACGATGTGCTTGGCAGATGGCAGGCTCAGGCCCTTATTTGTCAGCGTGCCAACTAGCTCTTCTGCTTTCCAGGGGCAAAACAAACGTAAAGGAATTTTACTTAGAGGATAAATCCAAGAAATGACATTAGATTAGTTGAAGAGTTCCTATTTGCTGGCACAGAAATACTTTAAGGCTTACTCAGCACTTAATATCAGATGCTGATTGTCTGTGGTCACAATCTCAGCTTCCTGTTTATGTACTCCTAATATTCCCAGTGAGTCAGCATCTTTTCTGTAAAAATGTGTAGTTGTACAGGACACACTTTTCTTAGACACTGCACTTTTCATGAATGGCAGGGCATGAGTCATCTTTGTTCTTCATTTCATGGCACCGTGATCATGTGTTTTTTCTCATGTTTCCTTGAGACTGGTTGCCTTTTAAAGCTTTCCCCCTTATCCAGGAGATCAGCATTGCTTCAGAACTATAGGAAATGAAAACAACACTGATCAGTTGTGAGATGCAAGAGCTTAATTTTTAGGACATTTTGCCTTCAGAAACCTGTAGTTTAGCACCTTGTAAGGGGAGCTAGATGATACAGTGGCATTACAGATTTTGGTAAAATCATGGCTTGTATAACAAATTAAAGAAGTTACTTGTGGGTGGGAAGTTCAGGAGACAATATAATTTTCTCTACCTTATGCAGCTCAGCTCAAGAACTTTATTTAAACATGAATAAAGCTTTCCCCATTTTTGGCCATAAACAGAATTGCAGCCTGACTTTGTATAAAGAAATATGGCTCAGGTTCTCACACACCATCAAAAAGTGGGTGTATTTTTTATTAGGGCATGTTTATTAGGGCAGTAAAATAGTTTGCAGCCACACTGGTGTTCTAATGATGTAGTGCTTAACTCCCATTTTCAAAAGCAATTTAGGGACTTGGAGTAAGCCACACTTGCCAGGGGACTTGAGTTCCTAAGTGTCTAGTCACTTTTGAAAATGGGAGTTAGGCTCCTCAGTCACTTGGGTACTTTTGAATATCTTACCTATAGGGTTTAATTTATGTTTCATCAGCTGAATGTGTTGACGTCAGAATCCTCTTAAAGGTGGAGTTCTTGAGAAAGCTTAGAGAAGAGATCAAATCCAGAATTTCCCATGACAATCTTCATATTCATGACCTCTAGACTTTGTTACCACACTCTGTACCTTAAAATTGCTTCCACTGGTTCACAACCCAGCAGGTTAGCTGTTGAACAGTGCATGCTGCCTAGAACATATTACCTTGATGCTTTGCTGTTTTCACTGGCTGGCTCCCCATTGAATACTGAGGGTATGTCTACACTGAACCCATCCCACCCACCTCAGTCCCCCCCGAGGCAGTGAATCGCATAGCCCAGGTCAGCTGACTTGGGCTCACACTATGGTGCTAAAAATAGCAGGGTAGACATTCACAGGGCATTTGGGCTGGAACCCAGGTTCTGAGACCCAACCCCCTTGCCTGGTTTCAGAATCAGATTTTAGCCCCATAGCGCTAGCCTGAATCAGTTGACCTATGCTCTGAGACTCACTGCTATGGGGTCTTGTAGATGTCATATTCAAGGTTTCAGCCCTCGATCTGCAAAGTTCTCCATAAAAGTGACTCGAGGAACCACCTCACTCTCTGTGATCATAACCTCCCATAGTAACTACACTGGAATAGATTGCAGTGACAACACGCTTTGGTGTCCTTGGAACAAACGTAAAATTCATTTCTGAGAATGCAGGATGGAGAGAGAACAAAGAATAAAATAGTCTACAAAGGCCTGATCCTGCTCCCATTGAAATCAATGGGAGCTTTGTTACTGATAGAAGCAGGAACAGCATTTGATTGTATATAGCTGAATTTCATCACTTTAAATAAAAGTTGTTTTTTTTCCATTTTGCTGCTCAGCTGTTTAAAAAGGGAGTGGAATTTAGGCATTATTTCTTTAATAATTGCATCATTCATATAAATTAACAGGGCTAGAACTAGACAGTTTAAAAAGCATTAAATAAGGATGAGTGGTCTTGTTCCTAATGTACTTGGAAAAGGCCTTATTATTTATCTTAACCTCTTGTGCAATCTTCTGCTCATTTTCTATTCTTTTTCTTATTTGCCACTCCCTTTCCGTCATTTCCTTTTCAAATGTATCTTCATCAGACCATACAAAAACAACAGTTAGAAGCCTCTGGAATAAAAGGAAGAAAATTTAAAAATGGAGCATCTCCTCTGTAATTTATAGCAAGCTGTAATGTAATAGTTCCAAACGCACTGGAAGAGATCAAATTGCACAATTGTGCATGTCTGACTGAAAGACACATCCAGGACTATTGCAACCAGGAAATGTTTACACAACTGAGTTGCTAATGAAGGACGCGTGAATATTAGTCACTCTGCATATAGCATGTATTACCGGACAGATTCTACGGACTTTACTCACTCCAATGATCTTCACTATATTTTGTGTGTGTGTGTGTGTGAACAGAGTCCATAAAATCAGCCCCTGATATTTTTTTCTGTGAAAATGAATTGATACTATTTATGCCATGACTTCAGTGAAAAGGGACTTTTCAGTTGTTAGTGCAGTATTAGCTTGTGAATCAGGATTGGGTTTATTGTAATGAACACTGTATTGCAGTAAATTGCCATGGGCAAGGATTCAATGACCTAACAGGTATTTTCTGTCTCTAATTTCTATAGTTATTACAAGTCTAATAGAATGTAAAAAGATCACAAAGCAAGACTAAGGTGGAGGGGCTGGGGAAGGTTAAGGAAATGGTTCACTTCAAGAACTCTGTGTTCCAGGATTTGTTTTACTTTTATTTTTATTCCCAAACAACAAATTTAACATGTCTGAGGGGAGCTCTTGGGTTAATGGACATCGTGGAAAGACATCACCTGAAGGAGGAATTGGGGGAGGGGCACAGCAGATTGGATCAGGGGTTGGGATTAGGGTATATGGAAAGGCTCAGAGGCAAGAACGGGCAGACACTAGGAATGGGGCAGTTAGTTGTATTACTTGGGTACAACAAAGAGGAGAATGAAAAGTGGTAAGAGCAGAAAGGTAGCGTTTGTAGAGATTTAGTTGTGGAAAATGAAGGGAAGCCATAACTTTGGGGAATAGTCCTATTGATGTCAACTGAGTTATCTACATGCTTAAAGTTAAGCAGGTACTTATGTGCTTCTCCTGATCAGAGCTAGAGTACTCAGCATTTACGAGGATCAAGCCCATGATGAGGGCTGGGTGTGGTCAGAGTGGCCCTTAACCTCAGATATGCTGAAGCACAGATGTTTGTAGCCTATGCATCTACTTCCACTACTGTTGCCAGACCTCCCTTAGGGAGCTTTTTTTTCAGACAGTAGTTTTTATTTCCATCCATATGTCCCTCTGTTAATGGCAATTTATTTCCTATGGTCTGTCTCCTTCCCACCAAAATACATAATACTGTGTAAATTCTACTGCACTTTTCATCTAAAGATCTTAAAAGCCCTTTAAAAACATGAATAAATAAAGCTTTGTTACAACAGAGGGAAAATATTATCTGTAGATGGGGAAGAGGAGGCCAGAAAAGTAAAGTTTTCAAGTAATCACTGTTTTTTGGTGACTTAGTTTTTGTGACCCAACTTTGGCCTGATTTCAAGAAGTGCTGAGCCTCAAAACTCCAATTGAAGGCAAGGGAGTTGTAGGTTCAGCGAACCAGTGAAAAGTGGCCCCACCATATCTCAGTTTGGGCCACCTTTCAAAAATCTAGCCTAAATAATTTACCCCAAGTTACACAGTAAATCAGCTGCAGCTGTGAACATGTGTGTATGTATCTCAGGAGAGCTCCTTCCTGCTTAGATAGAAAAGCTTCCTTTGCTTGCTTTCTTTTTCTGAATGCTGCCCCAGAGGGGCGTTTTCTTCTTTCACTCATGACTGCTGTTCTGTGCCAGCTATAGTGGCTCTCAACACTCAGTTGAAGGGGACAAATAAGCAGGCTGGTAGCAGGGCCTGAGTGAAGGAAGATATCAGTATCTTAAGGGCCTAACTGGCTCCTACTACTTCAGTTGACTGCCTGTTCTCCTCAAGTGGGGTTCAGGGAAGCAACAGGAAACAAGAAGCTCCCTGAGAAGCTGGTGTTAATCAGTCCAGGCTCCTGCGGGTGCTAGAGAGGTACATAAGAGGTTCCTCCTCCTCTCTCTCCGTGCAGCTCCTGCTGCTTTCTGTTATTCCCTCTCACCTTTTCTCCTGACTGCCTGTTATGTCTCTTCTTGTGCCCTCCTTCCTCCAGCACAGCGCTCCACCATCTCTGTGCATCCAAAGCAGAGAGAATACATATGCACCAGCAGCAGACACAATTTTCTACACTCTGTGTCCTAGTGGCGCCCCCCCCACAGTCTGGCACCTGAGGCAGCCGCCTCAGTTAGTCTCATGGGCAGCCCTGGTCTAACTAAAGTATTTGGGCTCAGTATAGGGGTAACTGGGTGAAATATAGTGGCTTCTGATATACAGGAAGTCAGGCTAGGTGAGCTAATGGTCCCTTCTGGCCTTAAACTCTATGAAAAGAACTACTTCGCAGCATGCATTTATCCCTTATTAGAGTGGGTGTTTGCAGAAAAACTGTAGGTGTTAACTTTTTACACATGAACACTGTGACGGGTTGGGGCCACAGAGACCTGCTTGGTGCTGCCACCTGGTGTGCCAAGGCTACTTCTGCCCCTGCTTCCAGGCCTTTTCCAGCTTGGGACTCCCGAATCCTGTCTGTTTTGAGCCAGATTCCACTGATCTGCTGCAAACACAGACCCAGGTCCGAACCAAGTCCACTCACCACTGTAAGGCTCCTGGAAGCGCTCTTGCCTTTGACACCCCGGTGCCCAGCTCCCTAAGCGGTCTAAACCCTTAATACATCCGTTTTACCCTGTATAAAGCTTATACAGGGTAAACTAATAAATAGTTCGCCTTCTATTTCAAAGATAGAAAGATATGCACAGCTGTTTGCCTTCCCCCAGGTAACAACTCAACTCCAGGAAACTTAATAAGTAAAAAGTGATTTTAATAAGTACAGAAAATAGGATTTAAGTGATTTCAAGTAGTGACAGACAGAACAAAGTGAATTACTAAATAAAATAAAATAGAACACGCAGTTCTATGTCTAATCACCCTGTGTACAGATAAAAACCTCACTAGGTCCAGTAAACAGGCTATCTTCCTTCTAGCCTGGGTCCAGCAATCACTCACCCCCCTAATGTCTTTGTCCTTTGTTCAGTCTCTTTCAGGTCTCCTTGGGGGGTGGAGAGCTTCTTTCTTTAGCCAGCTGAAGACCAAATGGAAGGGTCTCCCCCGGGCTTTTATAGTCTTTTCCCCCTCCCTGTGTAACATCCTGTTACCATGGAGTTTGGGGATCACCTGGGCAAGTCACCTGTCCATGCACCCTTCAGCAACCAGCCTAACCAGTTGCATTCCAGACCCAGCCCCAATGTGGATTGGGGTCTGCAACGTCTTTTGTCTGTTAAGTGCTCGTACTTAACAGGCACATTCTGCTCCAAAGATGATCCCATGCACTTACAAAGGCTATGTACAAAACCAGCAAATATAAAACCAATCTTCATAACTCCAACTACAACAATGATACATGCATACAAACAGGAGGAATAAATTCAGTAGGTCATAACTTTCACAGAGTTACCCCTTGTAATTATCCCCAATAAAACTTTAAATTGATTAATTTTAGTTGTGTGTGTGTGTGTGCGTGTCTGCAGTTTGCATCGTGACCCATACTCTCCTTGCATCCCTTACCAATATAGTCTATTGCCACGTGCAGCCTAGTAAATAACAGGCCTGCATTTTCTTTGGCCCTGCGTGCCCGTGGCAATCCACATCGGCATGTTACAAAGATATGTGTACACTACATCTGTGCTCTTTCACCTTCAAAGCCTGCACACAGTTAAGCTGCTCTGAAAGAGCTGATGGCTTAAATCACAAACTCACTCTAGTGAGCCTAGTAAATGATGCATGCTTCCTTTCTCTTGTGAAAGAGATAATTAACATTACCATCACAACATTATATTCTGCTGAAGGAAATACTGAACTAGAGCTGATGTTTTCCTGTAAAAGCCACTGACCATCTGTTATGTCAGATTTCTGGGTAATGACTGGTGTCAGTTTCACAAGTGAGAGCCCTCAGTGTCTTGCAGAAAGAACCACAAGTACGCCTTTATATCTTGAGAAATTGCAGGGAAGAGCTCATCTGTCTTTGACATTGGTAAGTAAAGGTCAGATCAGAAGTGTTTTCCACTTCACTAGTAAACCTAAACCCTTTTATCTGCTAGAAAATCCAAGTATAGAATGTATACTGCTAAAAATATGTACATTAAAATACCTAGTGCTTACATTAGTGATGTACATAAAATGTTTCTTTCAGGAGAAGTACTCAATGTGGCATTGATTTTCTCTCTAATTAAACTACAGACAGGTTTATGGAGGGACTGGTGCGCCAACTAAAGTATCTAAGTAAGAGGTGTAAAAATACCATATTGCTGAATCTGCTTTAAATAACACTCAAATAAACAGATGGAAAAACTCTATATATCTATTCTTGCTAAAATTATGAGCTCACTGTTAATTTGGGGATTTATGATGCTGAAAAGATTTTTAAATAATGACTATTTATTTTACTAATATTTTTGCTAAGTTAACATATATTTTTATTCTTAGTGAAGGATCAACCTCCTCAGCTATAACCCATAAGCTTCATTTCATTGTAACATATATCTTCATCATCAACATCACCACTCCAACCTTTTAAGAAATTATCTAATTAAAAGTAGAAAGATTGAAGGACAATTGGGGATAGTCTGTATATTAATTTTTTTTTTAATGAGGTATTAAGACACAAGTAGTCATTACCTTGACTTCACTTGTATTTTGTCCCCTTTTCCTTATGCTTTGCCATTTGGTTGACTTTCCACATTCTAATCTCTTCAGGGCAGATATTGAGCCTTCATTTATGTTTTTACAGCAATTGACATTATGGACACAATCAGATATAAAATAAAATAAATAATGTAATAAAGTAATAAATATAACAGTATGATTTTCGGGACTCTTCTCAAGGTATTTTCTTGCCACTCTCCTCCATAATTAACCAACCCTTAAAGACAATAAATGAGCCTACAATCCCTGAACTCTGGTGGTTGTGGGAGGATATTTTAGTCTTTGTGACCCATTCAGTACCTGGCTTCTTTGCCAATTATTTGGATAATTTTTCATGATATGGACACATGTCCTCCTGTCAGTTAGACCACCAAACTTACTTCATTTAGGCCCCCAGAGTGTAGTCAGATTGTAAATTTTGGTCATTAATAGCCTGAGTGGAATTGAACCTGAAGCTGAAAGGTAAAAGGATTGTCAATTCCTTGAGCCATCCAGTCTCCCCGCTTTATTTCTTTTCTGGCTTTTTTCCAACAGCATACACTGTATTGAAGGCCGCTTTGTTTTCAGATTTTTACCAATTTTTACCTAAAATTTCCCAAGTTTTACAAAAACTATTTTAAAATGAATTTTCACCCAAAATTTGGACCACTCACATACATGAAAATACTGATCACGTTAAGAAAATGGAATACATTACATTAGGGAGATGGGCTTATGTTAATCATAAATTAGTCTACGTGTAAATGCAAGGGTGTCTGGTAAAGAAAGGCAGTGTAGTGGAAGATACACAGGGAACGTCTATATTCAAAACCAAAACCAAAAAACCCTGCCGCACCAAGTCTCTGAGCCTAGGTCAACTGACTGAAGCTCTTGGGGCTTGCACTATGGTAGGTCTATACCTACACGTCCCATCGGAGGCGCGCGATCGATGTTCTGGGTTCGATTTATCGCGTCTTGTCAAGACACGATAAATCGAACCAGGAAGTGCTCCGCCGTCGACGCTGGTAATCCAGCTCGACGAACAGAGTAGGCGGAGTCGACGGGGGAGCCTGCGCGCCGCGTGTGGATCCCGGGTAAGTGCTTTTTCATTCGAACTAAGGTACTTCGACTTCAGCTACGTTATTCACGTAGCTGAAGTTGCGTACCTTAGTTCGATGGGGGGGGGTAGTGTAGACCTAGCCTATGGGGCTAAGAATAGCAGAATAGACATTCCAGTTTGCGCTGCAGCCTGGAGTCTGAAACATGGCGAGGGGGGAAGAGTTTCAGAGCCTGGTCCCCTGCCCACGGGGGAATGTCTACATTTCTATTTTTGGCCCTGTAACACAAGCTCGAGTCAGTTGAGACAGGCTCTGAGACTTGCTGCTGCGGGTTGGGGTTTTTTGTGCAGTGTGAATACATCCACCCAAATGCCCACCCATGCGTTCAGGAACATACTGTTAGTAGTGAAATAAACCACAGCATTAAACTGCTTTTAATTTCGATGTGCGTAGTTGTCTCAATTTGTTGCTTTTTATCTGTTCGCCCATCCCCCAACATTAACTCCAAAAAACTCTTACGTTAATTTTTTTGCACCAATTTTTAAATTTTGTAAGGAACACCGATAAATGTCCAGGAATTTTTAAACAAAATAAAATCCAGAAATGAAGGGCCTTGACTGTATTACCAGTATAAAAATGTAATATAAAATGTATATCGTATATATATATCGTAAGATATAATCATTCCACCCAATTAAAAAAAACCACCAGTATCCGTTCCTTTTTAAAATGTAAAATAATCTCTTCTGTTTAGAAATGGTAAATCCCCCTGAAGGTTCCATGTAGGGGGTTGAGAGAATGTCGGTTCTTTCAAAGCATTGCACTGTGATTGACTAGAATCCACCTGACTTAGGCAACAAGAGTCAACCAGAGATTTATTTAGCTGTTTTAGATTAAAAATTTCAGCTAACAAAGTCAAAACTAGTGTCAGACAAAGAGAGCACTTCCAGAGTCTGCTCATTTCCCTGGCATAATTCCTTAGTGAACACTTTGTATCCGTATTAATCCCAGGTCAGAACCTTATGAAACTTTGAGGGAGAAACTCTGGGCTATATTGCATAGGAGCAAAGGAGCCTCTTCTAGGGCAAGATTTACAAATCTGGATTGCCTACCCTTAGACTACTATATCCATATTTAAACTCATTAAGAGTGGCCTGATTTTCAAAGCTTCTGAGCATACAGCAGCTCTATTGACATTTTTGGAGTGTAACATTTTTTAGGTTCATAGATTCATAGATTTTAAGGCCTGAAGGGACTGTTATGAACATCTAGACCAGTGGTTTTTAAACTTTTTTTCTGGGGACCCAGTTGAAAGAAATTGTTGATGCCCATAATGACCCAATGGAGCTGGGGATGAGGGGTTTGGGGTATGGGAGGGGCACAGGGCTGGGGCAGAGGGTTGGAGTGTGGGGGTGAGGGCTGTGGGGTGGGACTGGGAATGAGGGGTTCAGGGTGTGGGAAGAAGCTCTGGGCTGGGGTAGGGGGTTGGAGTGCGGGAGATGAGAGCTGTGGGGTGGGACCAGGAATGAGGGGTTCAGGGTGTGGACTGGGGCTCTGGGCTGGGGCAGGAAGGGTTCTGGGTTTGAGGTAGGGGCTCCAGGTTGGGGGTTGGGGTGCGGGAGGGGGTCAGGGCTCTGGGCTGGGGATGAGGAGTTAGGGGTGCAGGAGGGGCTCTGGGTTTGGAGGGGGCTCAGGGCTGGGGGGTTGGGGTGCAGGAGGGGGAAGGGCTCTGGGCTGGGGGGGTTGGGGTGGAGGAGAGATCCAGGTTTGGGGGGGCTCAGCACTGGGGCAGGGGATTGGGGTACAGGCACGGACTTACCTCCGGCGGCCCAGCGGCGCAGCTGGGGTGCACCGCGGATCACGCTGTGCCCTGGAAGCAGTCAGCAGCAGGTCTGGCTCCTAGGCGGAGGTGCACAAGCGGCTCCACACGACTCTCGCCCATAGGCACCGCCCCCACCAGTTCGGAGTGCGGAGCTGGTGCTTGAGGCAGGGGCAGCGCATGGAGCCCGGGGGCCCCCCTGCCTAAAAGCCGGACCTCTGCTGGCCGCTTCCGGGGCACAGTGCGGTGTTGGAAAAGGTAGGCACTAGCCTGCCTTAGCTGGGCAGCATCGTTGACGGGACTTTTAACGTCTTTTAATGGGACTTTTAATGGTGCTGACCAGAGCAAGGCGACCCAAGCCCCTTACATGCCACGACCCGACCCATGGATTGAAAACACTGATCTAGTCCAACCTCCTGCATAATAGGCCATAGACCATGACTGAGTCAAGACCATAACTGCTGCTTGAGATATAGCATATCTTTAGAAAGACATCCAGTCTTGAGTTAAAGATTTCGAGTGATAATCTATCGTGTTCCAAGGTAAGTTGTTCCAATGGTTAAGTACCTTCACTCCTAAAAATGTGCACCTTATTTTTAGTCTGAATTTCTCTAGCTTCAGCTTCCAGCTATTTGATCTTGTTATACCTTTGCCTGTTAGATTAAATCTGTTCCCCTTGTACTTGTAGACCGGGGGTTCTCAAACTGGGGATCGGGACTCCTCAGGGGGTCACGAGATTATTACATGGGGGGTCGCGAGCTGTTAGCCTTCACCCCAAACCCCGCTTTGCCTCCAACATTTATAATGGTGTTAAATATATAAACAAGTGTTTTTAATTTATAAGGGGGGGGGGGGGTCGCACTCAGAGGCTTGCTATCTGAAAGGGGTCACCAGTACAATAGTTTGAGAACCACTGTTGTAGACCATGATCAAGTCACCTCTTACCCTTCTCTTCCATAAACTAAATATAACGAGTTTCTTAACTCTCTCAATATAACACGTTTTCCTCAAATGTCTCACCGTAAGGGAAGTCTCAGTCCCAATGTCTCACTATAAGGCATGTTTTCCTCAATTATTTCCTTGAATGTTTCACCTGTAATCATTCTTGTAGCTCTTTTCAGAACCCTTTCCAGTTTTCCAACATCCTTTTATAAGTGTTGACACCAGAACTGAACACGGTATTCTAGTAATGGTCTCATTTATGCCATATACAGAGGTACTGCCACTTCCTTAGTCCTACTTGATATTTCTCTGCTTATACATCTGTAGACTGTGAACACCGCCTACTAAAGCATTACACTGGGAGCTCATGTTCCATTGGTTATCTGCTGTTGCTCTGAGTCCTTTTCAGTTTTTCTGCATTCCAGGGTAAATTTCCCCATCTTGCAAGTGTGCCATACATTCTTTTTTACTTGGTGTGCCTGTGTCTAGTTGTGACTTTAACTGAAGGTTAATCTTAATCTGAAGGTTAATCACAACTTAATCTTCACAAACTGAAGATTTTCACAGCATTGTCTTTCACCTCCCTTAGTATGAGGCAACGTTTTCTGTCATGAGGCCCTCTTCCAATAGTTAAATCAGCAGTAGTGATAGCATAACCTTACTTTAATGCCTCTGCAGCGATTAGTTCTCAGCCATAGGAGTCTTCACTCTTATGGACACTTCCAGACCATAGGCTCAAAATGCCACAAAATGACAGCAAAGGAAAAGGGGACAAAAACAGAGAGATTTCAGAGAAAAGAGAATGATGAGAAAAAGTATGTGTTGAGTAAACAGGAAATGCCTTCAGCCCATCCTCTTAACTATGGCTGGCTCAGATGCATGGTAAGAACGTTTATCTGTGGCTTTCACCCAACATAATTTTAAAAATCTCCCTTTCTACTGGTGTATCTACAAAACATACTATGCCAATTCAGCTCAATGTAGTTGTTATATGAGTCCTTCTAAGATATGTTCCATTGAAAACTCCTTTCAAAACATAGTTTTAATTTCTCTCCCCCTTTTTCTCTCTTTTAATATTAACATTCTTTTTCAAATATGTTAGTCTACCTTTTCATGAGGCAGTGTTTACCAGGCTTTCAGAAAACAAGAAAAGTACCAAAGGTGACTATGGGTACATTGTCAGAGATTTTCTTTATCAAACCAATAGTTTTTAGTGAGATATTATATAATCAGGAAAAACAGCACTGTGAGGAGATGAAGAAACCTGGAAAGCACCTCATTAAACTCAAACCAATGAAGAGGTGACAGCATCAGATTAATATTCTTCTTTGTACCATCTTATTTCAATACACATTTTCTTCATTACCAGACAATGGTGCTAATGTACCGTGCTCTAAAAGATGTGCTTAATGTATATGAAATGCTTGCCCTGACTATAAATATTCTTAGCTGTTCCTATTAAATTGCAAACTCATTACATAGTTGTACTTATATGATCAGGACTGCTATTTACTCTGCACTTAGCCAGACTGATCCTAATATTTGTCTCATTCATATGCATACAGCACTTGCACGTGCCATCTCAAGATTAATACACCACCTGTTTGTAGAATTCTCTGATTTAAGGATAAAAATGTCAAATCTGTAGATGTTTTAAATAAAAATTATCTCAGCCTTATGTTTCTAGTTTTAGGTTCATAAAACCAGCTTTTCTAATGACTGTATCTTGATAGGAAACTAACTGAAACACTTATATAAAAGCTCAGTTCTGGATTTTTAAGCAGGAGCCCACAGTACTTATAAGGTAGATTGGACTGGAAAAAAGTGCAAGGAGAGGGGTCTCGAATTCAGCCTACAATTCCAAAATGCTGAGGAATGAAGACTCTATGCACCAGTAAATTTGATTTTGTATTTTATATTGTACACCTCTGCATAAAAGCACAGTAGCTTCAACTCTGCAGCCAACCTTGCGGTATTAGAAAAACCCTAAGTGGATCAGGAAAACAACTTCTTCAAGATCTGAGCAGACACAGCAGAGTGCAACTCATTAATGGATGAAGTCAAAGCAAGCACTGTCACAGAAGCAATGGGACAACACCACTGTCCAGCAATTACAGGATTAGTGAAATATTTGACAATAATGTGTAGGCAAAATTGCTCTGATCGATGCTGTAAAGGTGCGAGATTCCAGTGTAGGATGCTTGAGGAAGGACATTCAGAAGGCTTTAGTCACTGAGAATCTGAGTTCTTACAAAACGTCAGACTGGGAGACGGGAGACTGGGAGAAATGACTACAGGAAAAAACATTTCTCTTTACAGCAGTAATGCAACCTCATGCTCTAGATTTTATATTTCATGTTAAATCTTATTGCAAAGATGCATCTCTCATCACTACACATCCCATGTGTACACAAAGCTCTTTGGTCTAGGTGGTAAAAACTGCCACAGGCAAGTCAGATCCAACCAACGGATATAGCCGCCCTACGAGTCATTTGAAGTTCTTCATTGTCTGCCCTTCCCCCAAAAGAGGGTGAAACGAAACCAGGCAATTTCCTGTGTGTCTAGTTTTTTTAGGGGCCTTCAAAGATAGGTTGTTGACACTGAGTCAGGCATCCTCTTTGTTCTTAATCATATGTTCCTGTGGAAGATATTAGTCGCTTGCATCTCTCTCTGTAATGGGTTAGAGGTTGAGGTCAGTGACGTACTGTAAAGAATCTTTGTGAGATACTTTACCCATCTTTGGCACTTTGAAACATATGCTTTAACTTTATCTGACAATATGACTCTTACACTGTACACAAAGCATGTTTTCAGTCATAGCTGCCTGGCATTTTTAAGGGAAAGGACTTTTTCATGTTAGATAACAGAAGGCTGCCGTGCAGACACAATACATACAAAGGGCTTAATTCTTTTTCACATCCATTGACACAGGAGATAAAAGATAATTAGGAAACTGATTCATGTATCATGTAGTCAGAAGACTGTGAAGCAATATCACAGAAAAACAGAAATATATCTTGCTTATTAACTTTAACACAATAATCTGAATGGATTTTACTGGAAACCAGACTACATGATGCAGGTTTAGCTCAGCATAGTCAATACTGGAGATCTTGCCAAAAAAGTAGATCTCCTGTCTCACATGATTTTTATAAGATCATTGGAACAATGATTACAGACGTCTTTCCACAGTTCTAAATATTAAGATTTGTCCTGTTCCAAAAAATCTGTGTAGTGGATTGCTAGGTAAATTAAATCTTCCAGTTAACACCATGAAATGGGTACTCATAATTTTGTTAATAATAAAACATGTAATAATCAGCTAACAGAACTCTAACACAACTCCAGTGCATTCCAAATGGTTGAAACAATATCAAAGCCTTAATGGGGAAAATTTAACTTTATATTAAAGTGACAAAATGGGGGAAAACACACTATTGAGGTCATGATGTAATATGTCTTTCCTGTACGATGGCATTACGAAAATCAACATTTGATAGATGACGGGCCAGATCCCCAACTGGTATAGATCAGTGTGGTCCACTGACTTCAACAGAGGTACATCAGTTTAAACCAGCTAAAGATCTAATCCAAATATGTAGTTTATATATACTGATGTCAGGGTTTTGTGATGGGCCTTACCTGTGATTAGAAAAAAAAAGACAAAAAACCCCAGATGTTAAAGTGGTAGCTGTGTATGTCTGCATATCTTCCCAAGGAGCTGGGATCTGGCCATAGCTGTTAATCTGAGAATTTCCCCACCATTTCTCAAATGGTGTGAACCTGGCAGAATCAGCGCCTATGCCAGTCCCTCAGTGTGTGGGATGTATGAGAAATGTGGAGAAACAGAGTACAGCTTCCTCCACTAATTCACAGCTTCCAACAGTCCCCAGCCCCTCTCGGGCGCTGAGCAGATCAAAACACAGGAGAGAATACGCCCCCCATTGTCTGAAGCTGTGCAATGCTTCCTAATGCACTGAGGACCTGGCCTTTAATCTATAAAAGGGGCCCACCTGTATTAGGAAAAGACTAGCTGATAAATGATCAACTTCACCCAGACTACAGCCAAGTTTAAAACTATGACCTCGCTTACACTTGCAGCACTTGCAGCTGTGCTGTGTATCTAAAGGGAACAAACAGATGAGTTCCCATATATAGCAATATTTCCAACTGACCAAATATTCTAATCTCTTTATATACAAAAGAAATAGTTTAATTAATTTTTTTATAGATCAATAAGATGATATAAACAATCTAAATTTACGTCTTTTGTTGGTATTACCCTTGTATACTGTACTTATTTATTTATTTTTTTTATAATTGAAACTGTAGGGCAGGAATTTAGTTTCAGGCTGAGGACATGACTGAGGATGGGTAATGTAATGAAACTGATAAAACATGTTAAGCTAAACAGAACTTTTTTTTAAAAAGCAAAAGGTGTTCAAAGTAGTGAACACCAGTGACTTCTGATTTTGATTGAGTAAATGGACCAGCCTAAAGTGTTTACATTTTTTTAACCTATAAGCCGCTGCCCAGCAACAATAAATTGTGTGTAATGAACCTTCTGATTAAAGAGCTTTAGTAACAGGGTGACCAGATGTCCCGATTTTATAGCGACGGTCTCGATTTTGGGGTCTTTTTTATATAGGCTCCTATTACCCCCCATCCCCTGTCCCAATTTTTCATACTTGCTGTCTGGTCACTCTATTTAGTAATGAGCCAGAGATTTTCTATTGCATCTTTTGCATTCAGAGCAGTAGGTGGCTGGTTTGAATCCAGGTCAGTAGTGACAAAATTATTACTATCTGGTGGCTGTGGAAGATAAATTTAGTCCAGTTCCCAGGGGACAAATTCCCACCACCACAATGGGTACCAATTGGCAAACTCAGCAGAGCCTCTGAGGAAGGAATAAGCATAGACACGAGTCTAAGCCTTACAGCTGATTTCCCCCTAGCCAGGAATGAAATGTTGTGGTAGGATAGTATTTGTCACACTGATGTTTGTATATG
This sequence comes from Chelydra serpentina, assembly GCA_037349315.1. Taxonomy (NCBI): domain Eukaryota; kingdom Metazoa; phylum Chordata; order Testudines; family Chelydridae; genus Chelydra; species Chelydra serpentina. The sequence continues at coordinate 77,566,097 of JBAIAC010000042.1, read as the reverse complement.
AATCAATAGGACCGCTGACTCCAGGGTCATCAATCCAAAGCATAGATAAGTATTAAATTGGCGCCATTTGAACAAATGAGATGTTTGTCTTTACAGGTGACTTATGTGTTTCCACGGAGTTAGGCCAGGCCATAAATAAACTATTAAATATTGTATGATTTTTATCTCTCTCCCCATCAGAGTATATATAATAAAATGGCATCTAGATTTGATCTTGGGATCTAGGCCCCTGAGCCCTGTAAAAGTCCATCTCCTAGAGACTCTTATAGGGGTGATAAGATAGCCCTGCCGTAATGTTAAAAATTATAGAGAATTTCGTTTTTCTTATTTTTCATGGATTGTAGTTGTCTACAGGAGTATGATAGGATGGAAGTTATTCACACAACTACTCTCATGATTTCATGTGTACACCTAAACTTTGTGTACTTTTCACTTACTTTTGTGATGTGCTGCACAATTCACACAGACTAACACTCTTTTTATCTTACATACCAATTTCTAGTGGGAAATCTTAAATATCCATTTAAATGTACAGACATCAGTTTTTAGATACAGGAATAGAGCATGGCATTTTAGGCCAGATTCTGGTCCCGGCTCTGCTTTGGGTTGATTCAAAGAGGTAGTAACCTGGTCACCTCTGCACTCTGGCTCTCCTTAGTCTATGGAACAGCCCTTTGGGGTTGTTGTGGGAAGCAAGGGGTAAATTAAAGCAGTCTTCAGGGATTGTACTACTCCCCATCCTGTGCTGCATTGAGTAGATGCAGCTTAGAATTAGGGCCTTTAGAGCCAAATTATAAATGGCTTTTAATGTTTGCAAATAAACATGTATTTTTAAATATGAAAACCTTTCACATTCTGTTTAGCAGAGGGAGTTAAAACTCCATGTGAATTCCCATTAAACCTTTCCTTACTTTACTACAGGAGACATTTACAAGATTTATTTTTATAGCAATAAACTAACAGTTGTTTTCATTCATCAAAGAATGTTGTTGCAATATCTGGATCACACTATACGATATTCAGCTGAGTCAGACTGGACAAGTGTTAGTCTGAAAATGAATCAGTAATTCCTACCTATAAGTTAAGATTTCAGTGATTCATCAAGGAATCCCCTGAAATGGGGTTTGAATGCTGTTACTGATATTGATGTCCTGATTTGGGTGGGGCCCATTACTGTGAGGTGCTGAGAAGAGCTGGGCAGGAAATAGTTTTCTTTCCCCTTCAAATTTTTGAGACTTCAAATTTTTTTTCCTGTACGGAATCGGGACAAAAAATGGAAATCACAAATATAGGGAGTCCTCGGACTTACGACGCCCGACTTACGTCGGATGCCACTTACGACACTTTTCAATTGACTGCCCGTTTCGCCCCTACAATGCTTGTTTTGCTCTTATGATGCTCGATTTGCATAAAGTTCACTTGAAATCACTTCCTGGTTGCGTTATACTGGTATGGAGCTGGAAGGAGTTGCTTCTGATTGGCTTTGAGGCAGTAGGGTAGCTTGGTGCTGGGTAGAGTTGTTTTTGATTGGCTCCCGGTCCCAGCCAATCAGAAAACTTGAACAGTGAGTGGTTGAGGCTCAGCATGTGAGCCGTTCTCCCTGGCTTTCTGAGCCTGTGTTGCCGGCATTCTGAGCCTCATATGTGAGTTTATATGTTTATTCGAATGCTGTTTACAAAATACAGTGTACAGTAAATACATTGATGTTACAACATTAGTCATCTATAATTCATTTAGTACAAAAATCTGGGTTATTGTGGTGAAAACAGTGTATCAAGCCTTGGTTCAGGAACCAATCCTCCCTTCATACCATTGATTCCTATGGGAAAAGCAGTTTTGACTTACAACACAATTCTGAGGAATGAATTGTGTTGTTTAAGTCCAAGGACTCCCTGTATTGAAAAGTGTAAATCACGACCTGAAAATCTGGGGAAAAAAAATCAGATTGGGTCAATTGAAACCTTTCATTTCAATAATTCTGGAACCTTTCTTGTCAATTTTGACCTTTTCATTTATTTATTCCCCCCCACACACACACATTTTTACTGGAAATTAACTTCCCACCAAAAAAACGTTGTCTACAAATTCTGACCAGTTCTAGTGCTGAGCACTTTCTACCCCTCGTGATTCCAGGGAGAATCGAAGGCACTCGGCACCTCATATTTTTCTCAAATAAGCAATTACACTCTAAGTTCTCCAAAACAGGGACTGCAGACTACTCTGTTTTTATACAGTACCTACCACAATGAGGCCCCAATTCTTGTTTGGTCTCTAGACACTGTCATAATACAACTACAGGAGACCCCCGCTATACCGCGCGCCACTATAGCGCAAATTCGGTATTAACGTGGGGGCGTGCATGGATCCCAAAATAAATTGTTTACATTGGGATCCATGGCAATGCACCCCCTCCCCCTCCGTATTAATGCAGTATCCACGTTAACGCGGTACCGCGCATGGCTCCCAAACACTGCATTCTAGCGGGGGTGCAGTGTACAAAAATACAGCTCAACAATGCAGCCTCACAGTTTCAAATGGCTGAATGGTAGCTGGATAGAGGTTTATTGTACTTGCATTTCACAAAATAGCCTTTTCACTGTGGTGCTAGATTTGCCTCCTATTGCTTAATGTAACATATAGCTTGTCAGCATGCTGTCAAGTAACTAGTGTAAGACATCCCTAGCAAACTTAGGGCAGGTCTACACTACCCATCGGATCGGTAAGTAGCGATCAATCTATCAGGGGTCAATTTATCACGCCTAGTCTAGACACGATAAATCGATCCCCGAGCACTCTCCCGTCGACTCTGGTACTCCACCGCCGCGAGAGGCGCAGGCGGAGTCAACGGGGAAGCGTCAGCAGTCGACTCAGCACCGTGAAGACGCCACAGTAAGTCAATCTAAGTACGCCGACTTCAGCTACGCTATTCTCGTAGCTGAAGTTGTGTATTTTAGATCAATCTCACCCCACCCCGCAGTGTAGATCTGGGCTAAATGAAGTAACTTTTAAATATGTCTTCCACGCTACTAAACACAAAATGATTTACACTTTAAAAGATCAGACATGATAGATCAAAGGATGTGAGACATATTTTCTAAATAACAAAATACATGTAGAAAAAAATACATTACGAGTCAAGATCAAGAATTCCAAATATCTTCTTCTCAGTTTATGGAGCAACTGGATGTGGAAAAACTAGTTGAAATAAATCAAATGCAGTACTTTGTGAACTTGTGCAAACTACTATATTTAGCTCGATACTACATTGTTCTGAACGGCTAGGTGCCTGGCGGAATAAATTCCCATTTATTGTAGCATCAAGTTCCGACCAGTTAGAAGCAGAATACCAGATATGATGCACCAGTGATCTGATTTTGTGTGGAAAAGCCTATTTATATTCCAGTGAAATATATCTCATTAAAAAAAAGAACACTAGGAAACTGGGAAACAAGATTTTATTTGTAGCAGGATAAAGTGATGTATTTCTGCCCTCTAACTCAATTTTTTATAGCTTTTTAAAAAAACAACACATGTTGCAATATATAAAACTGAATTCTTTGTTGTTCTTACAAATCTTTTCATCACCGTCTTATGTTGCAATTTTGAAATCTATTTGGTAATGAAAAGTGTGACGGGTTCAGTCTCCACTGTGATGAGTTCGGCCACAGAGACCTGTTGCATAAAGCATATTCCAGTTACATCGTATTCATACTCATAAGCATATTTCCATAAAACATATGGAGAGCAATGTCACACCCTCCTCCTCAATTTACTGCCATGGCACTGTCCATGGCAGAGGCAGTACATTTAAAATTCCTCTTTTCTAGACAGGGCATCTGCTACCCAGTTCGCTTTTCTTCTCCTCCTGAGCATGCTGCCTCTCTCTTTCCTTCTCTTCCTGGGCAGCTTTCTGTGCTTCAATATCTTTGTCTTTAAAGTCCAGTGCTTGCTGGTGTGCAGGCCTTTGTCTGGCTGCTTCTGCCTTCATGGCAGCCTTTTCCCAAGCAAATTTTGCATCAATTTCCATTTGTCTTTCCTTGAGACCATCACTCAATGAACTGGGATACCACTGAGAACAACCCTCCTGCCAGAACAGATTCCCCTCCACTCCTGTCTTGCTGAGTTAGACACTTCAGTCAGCTTCAGCACAGACCCAGAGGTTGGGCCACACCTCTCTGCAATTCACTGAAACTGAGATCCACTCAGCTCAAGGGCTTCTTAGTTAACACAGACTTTCCCAGCACCCAGTGTTCAGCCTTTTTGGGCAATCTGCAACCTGTGCAGTTCTAGCTTCTTCATTCTTACTTATTTTGCTTACTTTTCTGTCCCTATTTCCCTTACCCGAAATAAGCAAACAGAAAATAAAAAACCAGTAACCACTTCGTCTGTTCTCCAGCCACCACACTTAAAATTCACTTAAAACCACTACGAGTGTCTCAAAGCAATCAGCTGTGCACATATCCTCTTTGACTATGGCACTGTGATGGGTTCAGTCACAGAGACCTTTTGCATAAAGCATATTCCAGTTACATCGTATTCACACTCATAAGCATATTTCCATAAAACATATGGAATGCAACAGATAGCTCAGTGGTTTGAGCATTGGCCTGCTAAACCCAGGGTTGTGAGTTCAATCCTTGAGGGGGCCATTTAGGGATCTGGGGCAAAAATTGGGGATTAGTCCTGCTTTGAGCAGGGGGTTGGACTAGATGACCTCCTAAGGTCCCTTCCAACTCTGAGATTCTATGATCCTTTAAAAAAATCCCACTTTTACAAAACTAAAATACATTTATAGGATGAAGTAAAAACAATACATTGGACATTGACTGTAAAATCACAACAATAGTCCACCGGTGACCAGTGTTTAATTCTGTAATTCTTATTCAGAATACACTCACATTATCCTTATGGACTCAGTGGAATTTGTGCCTATACAAGGACTGCACGGTTAGGCGCTAAGTCATCAAACACATTTTAATTTGGGAATACTTGACCTATGGATCAGATCATTAGCTGGTCTGAACTGGCGAAGCTCCACTGACTTCACCAGCTGAGGATTTGGCCCTGAGTGTTAATATACCCTTGTCGGGCTTTCCAGTAGAAATGAACCCTCTGGAATCCCTGTACCATATGACATATCATAAAGCATCTTAATGACAGCTGTCCATGGCTGGGAGAGGTGAGGGATTAGGAAAGCTCCCTGTGCCTTTCCCTTCCCCAGCACTCCTGTGTTTAAGCATCCACTGCACTGGGATGAATTTCACCTAAATGGAATAAATAAATGGGGGAATACAGTTATGGTTAAACAGTTCATTATGCTGTGAAGGAAATGGCAATGAGAACGTTTAAATAACTATAGTCCTGGATGTTATAGTAAGCATGGTAGTATTTGGATGTCAAATTACAATGGCATTTTAGTATGAACTCTGTAAAGCATTGTGGTGAGTCCACACCAGGTACATGATCATCACATAAAAGCTGGTTAAGAAGCTGGGAAATGGTCCTTCCAAATAAAATGTTTAGAATTGATCAGGCGATAAAGAATGGGACCAGTTAAGATCTCAGCAATCTTCTATTAAGGTCCAGTTCTGCTCTCTTTGAAGTCAATGGAATTTTGCCATTGTCTTCACTGAAGGCAGGATTGGACCTTAAAACTGGATTGTATATCATTGTTTAGCAAGGACTTTCATATTCCTTTTAAAGAGAAATTATTGCACATTTTATCAATGGAGCTAAATTGGAATCAGTAATTTTTTTCATAGTGTTTAAGGCACAAAAGATCAAAGTTCCTTGATAACAATAAGTTTCGAAACTCTTCCATAGTATATTCATTTTCTCAACTTCACGCAGATTTATTTTTCTCAGTAGTTTAGCAACAAATTCTATTGTACAGTAGAGGACTAAATTCTGCTGTCACTTACATTGGCCTCACTGACTTCAAACACAGCAGAACTTATGTTACTGAGGACAGAATTCAGCCTGTAGACAGCAGTAGGACATCTGATATGTTCCTGCAGACAAAACCCAGAGCTTAAAGATAATGTTGTAGACAGGCTGGCTGATAGTTTTTTGCCATGTGGATTAGAGGTCAGACATGCATTATGACATTCAGCAGACCTTTGAGGCTAGAGTTTAAAAATAAATGAGGAAAAGAACAAACAAAAGCTCCCAGTAACGTGTTTTACCAGAATCACGTATCTATTATCACTGCTGTAGTATCCTTGTGGAGAAGAATCCTAGGCTTCCAGCCCAGGGACCTTGATGAATACTTGTCAGAATAATCACAGCTTTGTTGCTTTAGCACTGGTCTTTGAACAGCATTCAGGTTTAACTGACTTCCTGAGATTAGTACCTTGGCAATTATTGATGAAAACAGTTGCATTTTCTTTAAAGTAAGCTGGTTCAGACAAGATACCAATTATTTGTATCAAAATTGGTTCTTTAAAAAGTGATACTGTATACAAATATACAGTAAATGACACAATGTTTATGCTGCCTTATCCCTTTCAAGGAAAATAAAACATATTGCAAATATTGAGTTAATTTAAAATATACAAGGACAGAGAAGGCACTGAAGTCCGTGGGTATTTTGTCTATGTAACAACTAAGGGTCTGATTGAAAGCCCACTGAAGTCAATAGGAATCAGCACATTTCCTTCACTGAGGTTTAGATCATGCTCAAAGTAAAGAGAGCAGAATTTGACTCATAATAAATAAGCATAATAAAGAATGATCAAATGTCAACATTATATATATATTTTTTAAATCTACATTCATCCACATGACCGAAAATGGCCACACTCTACACCCAATACTGATTGTGTTTCAAAGTTGGGTTTGTTTTTCGACAGTGCTGGAGAATTTCAGGATCAAGGTTTAACCAGTTGTTTTGCAGAGAATTTTTTTCAGCTGAAGCAACTGGTGTGGGAAGGAGCTGTTTACATCTGACTGCCACGAATGGGGTGGCTGTGCTGTTTTCAGCCCCTTTTGGAAGAGGCGTCACTGTGACCATGGGTATGGTCAGGCTCCGTTCTGGACTGAGACCTGGAGTGCTGGGAACTGTCTGTGTTTGATTTTTGATGAGAGATTTTGCCTTTTCTGAGTTATGACACATTAGAAAAAAACACACGGAAATAACAGCGACAATGAGTAAAAGAGCCACTGATGCAACTGGGATAATGATGGACAAAGGGTTACTGCTTTCACGTGGCTTTACTCTGGGACTTTTGGCATTTGCTTTAACTGTGGTCTCGGTCCTTGCAGATCTGCTCTCGACTGGTTCCCCATTAAGCAATGAATCTTCCTCATTTTTATTTCCCCAGCGATTTCGGTTTTGCCACCTGATCTGTACAGTCTTTCCTAGTGCTTCCGTATGTCCCTCATCCTGTTGGGAAACTGGTGGCTCATCCTTGGAAGTAGTATGAATTTTTAAAGTATCAGTGTGGGTTAAGAAAGGCACTTGACTTGTAAAACCCTGCACAAGTAAATGATCATATGGCACTATGACATACTGAAAATAACCTACAGCAGGCTGCACGTCATCAGCCCTGAGTATGAATGTGAACGAGTCATTTAACATATCAATACCTGTCATATTAGCATCTACATCAACCAGCACAACACCTCTGTCAATGTCATTTTGTGTGAACAAATTAATTCCTACAAACGTAGCATCATTTATTGACCTTCTTCTTACAATTTTACCATGAGCTGGGGGCACTATCACTTCAAATTTGGGATTGCTAGTTGTCAAATTAGCTAATTCTGTAGCATCCAGGTCCTTGATCCTTAATTTATAAGCCACCCTGTTTGGAATTTTCAGGTCAGATGCAGCTTTCACCAAAGGCCCTGCTGTGATATTGAGTACCTGTCCTGTAAGATTACTTTCTGAGGTGAACAACATAAACTCCAATATATCCCAGGATGCACTGAGATTTGTCATAAGATAAGATAGCTTTCCTGAGTGTAAGTCTGCCTGCTCAAACTTAGTTACCTGCTCATTTCCAAGCAGTAAATGGCCATATTTGAAGGGCACTGTTATTTCATAACTAATATCAGTACTTTTTCCATTTGTTGTAGCTGATAGCTGTACATTAGTAATAGTGACAGAGGTCTGACCCTGTGGAAGTATCACATCAGTAAGGTTGACTAGAGTGAGAGAGATTGGTGTGACGTCAAGGTTGAAAAGTTTATATAATGGGCGATGTTTGCCATCGGTCACACTAAAGTAAAAAACCCCAGAGAATGAACTTCCATCTTGTACAAACCAAACTCTGCCACTATCAACATCAGCTTGTGTGAAATCTTGTATGGATGTACTGAGATTGTTCATCATTGCTAAATAGCCATTGGTGGGATTGCTAATGACGGTGTATTTGATCTCCCCTGGACTGTTGTCTAAGTCTTCGACTTTCAGATTTTCTGGTCCTAGCACAGACGTATCTCCTTGCAGAACTTTCAAACGCAGCCCTTTAGTCTTCAACTCTGGAACTTGGTCATTCACTGGAACAATGGTGATATTAAACATCTCTTCCAAAACATCGGTATCAGGTTTTATTGCAGACTTACTCTTCAGGTTTAACCAAACAGCAAAAGTGAAATGATCAGCAAGTGATTCTGAGTTATCATGCATGTAAATGATTCCAAATTTGTTAAGTATGTACTGTGAGAAGTTAGGTTTTTCTTTGGTAATATTTCTTTCTCCAACCACAATTATGCCATGCTGAGGTAAAGATATAACTTGATACCAGACTTCATATATAGAACGTTGCACCTCGGGTAACTTAACCAATAGATTTGAAGCATCTAAATTTGTTTTGTTGATTAGGACTTTACCTCCTTCCTGGACAATAGCACCTTGCAGAAAGAAAAAGAGCAAATTAAAAACTATTACTTGGTCATAGCAACATTTCAGAAATAAGATGCACATGTGCAGTAGCGATACTAATGGAGCTCAGGGAAGACCGATGTGGAGTCAATGTTTCAAATGCTCTCCTGGTATATTTATATCCCACATTACCCTCTGTCACAGCTGGAACTATATTACCACATTTTTAAAAAAAAGTAGAGATTTAAAAGTCAAAGGATAAATTCCTATATTGATGGATGGGTGTTGGATTAAAGATGTAGCAATACCTTACAGCTACAGAAGACACTTTATTATTATCCCTAGAAATTACTACCACATCATTACAGCAAAAAAGAAGCACCACAACCACAATATTAAAGAGGAACAAATAAATAGATTGAATTTCTAAAGTGCTTAAATATTTTAAGGTCTCTTTAAAAAAAAAAGGGTTTAGTGAACTTTAGTTTCCCAGGCTAGTCTTCTGGCCAGGCATCAGAAAGAGGCATATAAAAGAAATAATTCACAAAAACCTTTCTATTAATAATAAACTCAAACCCCTGTTTTCGCAAAATGTACGTTTTGGACTTAAACTACATTTTGACAAATGTCCCTTTAGATGTTTACTAAAACAATTGGAAATAATTTGCAAAATATTACCTACACTTCAATCTATGCTATAAATATTTTGATCACTTGTTATTGAGGAAAAGTTTGCCCTGCAGTTTTTCTAATTTGCTCATTGGATCCCACATGTGATCATAAACATTAGGTGTCTCAAAGAGCGCAGTAACCTTACCTGTATTTGCAAGCAAGTGACTACTCTGATCATGTCTGTTAATTTCATATGAAATGGCAATGTGAAACACCTGGAGATCCAGAGCTGCTGGTGGGGAGGAGACTGTAAATGTAAAGGAATCTTCTGCACTCCAGCCCACAGCCTCATTATGTGTGTGCTCATAGATGATCAAGCTTTCATCCACCTGTCCAAAGTAGAGTCAGTCACTTGAATATACAACTGGAGAATAATCATAGGCACAACAGCCTGAAGCAGAACAAAGTGTCCATGACAATGCTTAATGATTGTATACATAATGCATGTGGGGAAATTACCGTGTAGTTCTACTGCCTTGAATATATAATCTGTGCAATCTTCAAGTTATTAGTGCCAGACTGGCAGAACTCCCCAAGCTCTTAAATTTGCTTCCCTTTGAGGGTAGTAGAAGTGACATAGAAATAAGTGAGCAGGCCCTCAAAAGGGTAAGACAGTAAAAAATAACTAGTAAGGCACTGCTGGGAGCTGGAGGAGCTGGTTCGATGACTGTTAAGTCATGCTCTCTCTAGGGCAGCTCCTTCACCAACTATGGTCCATAAGGAGCTGACTGGAGTCCATGGCGGGCAGCTTGTATACTCAGCAGGGAATGGCACACAACAGCCAGTAAGGAACCTACCTCACACTCTATCCTGCTATTGCTGCCTTTGAGAATCAACAAACGTAAGAGTTAATAGAGTTCTGCCAGTCTCATGACAAGGAGTTAAGACTCAGGAGTGAGAGTCCAGTAGGATATCTTCAGAGAAATAAACATATCTACATACAACACTTTGCCCACCACTTTTTACATCAACACTTTTTTTGTACAAATGATACAAAGTATACATATATACACAAACTCACACACACCACTTCTCCCACCACTGAAGTGTATCTGTCCCTGGGAATGCATATCTATTCTCAACAGTACACAGCAACACCACTAAGCATCAGTCAGGGCAAGAAATGAAGAATATATTTTCAATTGAATTTCTGGTCTACAAAAAGCAATTACTTGCACTGGAATTTGGTCAGAATCTCAGGGTTAATACCCATAATCTTGTGAAAGTGCCGTGGTATCTCTAGTAAGCACAAGAGGTCATGACTTTGTTTTCAAGTCTCATCCAACAGAGTTATCCTCATGCTGAAGCACTGGTTCACTGACTCAGAGAGAAGAGTTTTACATACCGAATCCTTGGAGAACTCTCATTCAACTAACTGACCTGGCTTAACCTGTGTTAGTTTGTGATTGCCAATGAGATCGCTGCTGAGATGGTATTTTTTTAAAATTTATAACCCATAAATACTTCTTTACACAGCTTGCAGTCATCTCATGGACTTCTCTAGCACAGGTTTCCATGTCATATTTTTGAATGGACTGACTAATTCTATTCTATCATTTCTAGTGTTTCTAAAGCATTGAACTATGGAATCTAAGGATCTATGAAATCTAAGCTCAAACTACGAATGGGACCAATCCTGCTCCCACTGAAATCAATGGAAAAGTTTCCACTGACATTAATGGGAGAACTGAGCCTTGGGGGCCAAACTTCCAAAACAATGTCCAAAATAACAGAATGTGCGTTGCCCCAAAAATATAGTTATTGCTAAACTTTGCCCTTTGTGACTGGTGTTTGCCAGAATCCCCAAAAATGATGGAAAAAGGTTATACATCCATGTAGATACAGGGGCAGGATCACTTTCCTAAGCATAGCTCCAGGCTGAACAATGTAAATTTATGATTTTTACTATTTCTTTAAAATCTATCTAGGGTATTTTTACTGCACGCACATAGGAGTCTCTGGGCTAAGAAGAGGATGCCACTGGCATGGATTTTTGTGGTCCATTTATGCAACTGTTTCAAATAGGATTACAAATTAGAAGATAATTGAATTAGTTGTATTCAGTTTAATTAAATAAACACATTTGGATTTAGTCTGAGGAGGAAGTAAGCGGCTGGTTAAATGACAAAAAAGATTGTTGAGATATCATGAAAAGATTGCCAAGAAAAGAATCAACTGTATTCAAAATTAATCTAACAGGCTTGGAAAATAAGATGCACAAATTAGTTTTTTATGCTGTCTGCAAAACAGCTGGCCTTGAACAAGTTCAGTGGAAAGTGGGTGATAATTATGGCTTTATTGAGGCAGTGAAACACAGACACAGGGAAGGAGATTAGCTAACTTCTCCTTTAGTCAAGATAAATGAGTTTCACTTGAGGTGAGAAGTATATATTTCTGAACACTGACTATAAGGGCAAAGAAACGGAAAAAAATAAATTGAACCAAAATGCTTTCCAGTTCAAACCTGATTCACAAGACTTTTATTAACAAACAGAACCTGAATTTCTTATTCTTCATGGACTTTACTATTCTTTATCTCAAATTCCTACTGAATATTTGCACAATTCTATGCTCCAAATATACATCATCAACCATATTTGCTACCTTTTTCATTGCTGTTTAGCTCGCTCCTGTATAGCTAAAACACACTGAGCTAAACCAGGTGAGAATTTTTCCCAACATTAAAATTTCTCTTTCCCCATTTCCCTCATAAGGTTAGAGGACAATGGTTAAAACACCTGAGCCTTATCTACAATACAGCTACTACTAATGGAGCTGCACTTGTTGGAGACGATGAGTCTGAAAACTCCCAAGGACAGACAAGGCCCAAAATGGAGACAGACACACAAAATTTGGCTGAGTACTTTTGTAATTTGTACAAAGGCATTAGAGTTTGTAAGATCTAAGGTTATAGGAAGAAGCTGCATGACATTTCAAAGTATTATTTGATAAATAACATTTAAAGACTATATTATATCCACAAGAGAACAGAGTAAAAGTTACATGGGGAGGGATAGCTCAGTGGTTTGAGCATTGGCCTGCTAAACCCAGGGTTGTGAGTTCAATCCCTGAGGGGGCCATTTAGGGATCTGGGGTAAAAATTGGGGATTGGTCCTGCTTTGAGCAGGGGGTTGGACTAGATGACCTCCTAAGGTCCCTTCCAACCCTGATATTCTATGTACAACCTAAGCTATGGCATTTCCTGACGTGAGTACATAACTGTGTAAACCTAATGTTCATAAATTCATAGATTTTAAGACCAGAAGGGACCATTATGGGCATCTGAGCTGACTTCCTGCATAACACAAACCACAGAATTTCACCCAATAATTCCTGCATGAAACCTAAAAACTGTGGTTGAACTACAGCATATGTTTTAGAGAAACACCCAGTCTTGATCTAAAGATCTCAAGTGATGGAGAATCCACCACATTACTTGGTAAGTTGTTGGTAATTGCTGTTAAAAATTTGTTTCTCATTTCCAGTTTTATATTGGTCAAGCTTCAACTTCCAGCCACGGGACCTTGTTATGACCTTGTTTGCAGAGTAAGTAGCTGTCAACTATCAGATATCTCTTTTCTATGTAAGAGCTTCTAGATCATGACCAAGTCACTTCTTAACTTTCTTTTCTATAAGCTACATAGATTGAGCTCCTTAAGTCTCACTGTAAGGGATGTTCTCAGAGTAATTTGTTTTGTGGAACACACAATTATATCCAGATGCTTTACACAAAGGCTCAGTAATTCTCTTTTAGTAGCAGCCACCCCTATAAAGTTCTTCATGGAAGGTAAATGAAGATCCCTCTTTTTAACCCTTCAAATTCAAGGTCCTGCATCATGGTTAAGATTCTTCTATCCAAGCATTTCCTTCGGAGGGATGCTCTTTAAGAGCCTAACCTAATGTTCACTGAAGTCAATAGAAAAACTCCTACTGACTTCAAGGGGGCTGAGTCCAGCCTAAGTGCTCATGACATTTGCTGTAAAACACCCCAAGGGACTTCTTGGAGGACTTTTTCACCCAGGATCAACGACTTCCAACCTGTGCACTAGTGCGGAGTGAGAAATCAGGAAGGGAAACTGGATCAGCCGACTAGCACTGGACATCGGAAAAGTCCACCTTAGTTAAATAAATACCATTATAACCAAAACAGGAGAGTGCAAATTATTCAGACTTTACCAATTTCCAATAGGGAGAGCAGGGGCTTCTCATCTAGTGGTCACTGCAAATTGTCAGATATTGAATGAGACAGCTAAATTGGGCAATGATTGTGATGGGACACATGGCTGGCACTAAAACAAGTGTAAAAGGACTGGGCAGAGATTGAATAACTAGGATGCACTTTGCAATAACAGTCTGCCACTGGACCTTCTGTAACGTGAATGCTTACCATGGATTGGGTAAAAGTGGAAATATCCCGTGTGGTGTTGTCAGAGTCTATTCTGATAAGTCTTCCAAGTTTTGGGGCTCTGACAATTGTAAATGTGATAGTTCTGTTTTCTGTGTTGGCCACATCGTTGGTTACAGCTTTCAGATCATGAGCTGAAATAAGTTTCCTAGACCCTAAATAAGAATTAAAAGTAATACAAGTTTACAACAATGTAAACAGGAAAACTTTCATATATATACCGCACAGCCCATAATCTAAGTATATTATCATTTATATAGTACTTTATAAAATTAGTTGTTTGACTAGCTCCCTAATTGTCATCTCTCAATAAGAAGAATAAGGGTGCTCCCCAACAAATGCAGATCTTTGTCATTAGGCAAGTTCACATACAGTAGCTTTTATTTATACTGTAGTGAGGTGGTGTGGCCTCCCTTCGAGCCAGAGGGGGAGGAACCACTCTCTCTGCCCAGGTGAGTGGAGTCAGGCCAGGCTCGGCCCTCTCACCAGAAGTTATGGGGTGGGGCAGGAGGTACAAAAGACAGAGCCCCTAGCTCAGCTGAAACAGAGCCAGGGATGGAGACAGATGTATCTTTCTTGCTGCTGCATGCTGACCCATCTGCGAAGCCAGACGGCACCCTGGACCTGGAGAGGACCAAGGCCAGGGAGGAGCTGGTGGGACTGCCGGCGGCTAAGTACCTGATGAAACAGAGGAGCCTGAGACCACGGAGCCAATCCAGAACTCTGGAGGAAGTAGCCCAGGGAAACCAGACTTTAGTTTGGTGGTGTTGAGGTTTAACAGTCGGTCAGCATATTGTAGGAGGATCCACACTGACTCAGTGGCAGGATCCCTTGCCACTGTTAGGACTCTGGGCTGGGATGCAGTGGAGTCGGGTGGGCCTGTGTCCCCCTATCCCTGCAACCCCACCTGTGGGGTGGCAGCCTCCCCACCATAAGCCATGAAGCCTGTGTTTATCTGTTGCCTGACAGAGCCAGGATGCTAGACTGCTGGCCAGCGCTCCCCTGCCTAAGGGCTAGCGCTCTAGACTGCTGGCCAGTGCTCCCCTGCCTAAGGGCTAGCACTCTGGACTTCTGGCCAGCGCTCTCCTGCCAATAATAAACAAAAATTCACAGAAGCTGTGACTTGTCTGTGACTTTTGCTGCTGCAGCTCCATGGTTTCCCCCACCACGGTGGTGGCTGGGAGCTGTGGGGTTCCCCCTGCGCCCACGGCGGCTGGGAGCTGCCGGGTGACCATATTTCCCAAAGAGAAAACAGAACACCCCAGCCACTTGCCCAAGGCATCCTCCTCCCCCAACACAGGGCTGTCACTGGAACCCTGCCAGGGCACCACTGGCTGTCAGCTCCAGAGTCCTGCAGCCCCTGGGACTGAAGCAAAGAATGTCACGGAGGTCTCTGGAAGTCACGGATTCCATGACTTTCATGACCTCCTTGATAGCCTTAGTCATAACGCATGGGCAGAGTAGCTTATGCCCAACTTCGAAGACCAGACACATGCTCTACAATGTGTCTAGACTTCACCTGCCCATACAGCAAAATTCCTGAGGTTGCTTCAACACCGAGGCTTCCTTCAATTCCATACAATGTAACCAGACAGTGACTATTATATATTTGTGGGTGGGAGGCTAGTGAAAAAAGAAAAAAAACCAGTGCTATTACCGTAGGCACAACCCCTTCAGGATAGTCAAAGTGCCGCAGTTCGGAAAAGCTGAATGAAACAAGTTTAATGTACATCGCTACACAGACAATCTCAATGTTTAGGAGCAAGTTTTTTCATTTTTATAGAGCAAGTGGCAAAAAAGAGAGAGAGGGAGAATGGAAAAAACCTGAAGAGTTAAGGTTAACCAAAGCATGAAAAAACTTAGCCCAATTTCTCTCTCTCCATATATATATATATACACACTAAGTCAAAGTAAAATATCAGCTCAGTAAAGACTGTAGACCAAGCTGAGCAGGTGGTGAAGGAAATATATTTTCCATGCTGGAAAGCTGTCAGAAAGTCTAGAGACTCTTCCTACAAAAATGTGTCAAGAATATTTTTCTTATAATTATCTTTGGCTTACAGTAGAAATTCCTGTAAATCCTGTGCCTGAGGCAACCTTACAAACCAAAAAACACCAGACAGGCGTGGTACAGATTAATAAGGCTTGTAAGTGGATTTGTTTTAATCACATTTATACTGACTGAATTACAAAACCATGCTGCAATAACCTGATTTTTTGTTTCCTTTAAGTGGTTTGTATGATGAGGCTTTATTTATGAGAATTCTGTTTTAAAAGGTAAACAAACAAATATTTCTCTCATGCTAGCTTAACACAACATATATAGATAAAGAGCTGCAGTGCAAATTTCCCCAACACTGAATCCCTCCCTGTGTTGATGGACAACCCTCTCTGAAAGACAAAGGTAGTTCAGGCAACATACTATCTGTATGAAAGGTGTAACTCGCAGAAGTGCTGGTAAGAGACAAATCTTTATTTCTTAGGCCCCAACAACAAGATGTGAGTGAGTCACAAGAGTTAAACCTGGGACTTTTCCAGAAGTCAGTGTCTGCTGTTATGCTACTGTCTCATCCAGGAATCACTTCTGGGCAGAACTGTGCTACAGCAGAGCTTGAAACTTGTCTACTTGCCAGTGATGAGTACAAAACATCTCTGATGAGCGTGGCTCCTAATCCATCAGCTTCTTCAGGACTTAAGCTTTCATTTAAAAAGTTAAGATGTTGGCTCTTACGGTTGCAAGCATAAACTTTCAAATGTGAACCAAAGCAATTCTGTCTTCCCCAGTCATCAAAAAGACAACTGTAGGTCTCTGCTGCTTTTCATAACTTTCTCACTCACATCTTAAGTGAATCAGCCCACTGGTTAGTATCAATGTTTCTATTCAGAATCCTGAGGGCATTAAACTTTACTCTGTTCCTATAACTTACGAGCAGTTGACACAGGCTCAATATTCTAACACGTACTTTATGCCACTAGCTTCTATGAACCTAAAGAAGAATTTTGGAATTAATTCAGTTTAGTAATCTCCTGTGTTTGGAAATAACACTACAGGTCATACTAATGTGCATATATATCAATACTCATACCAATAAATTAAACACTTGACAAATCAATTCAATTGTGGTTTTAAAAATTACAAATTTGGATATGTGAGAAACAAAGTGGGTAAAATAACTTTTACTGGACCAACTTCTGTTGGTGAGAGCAACAAGTTTTCATGCAACACAGAGCTCTTTTTCAGGTCTCAGTATAAGGTCAAAAGCTTGTCTCTCTTACCAACAGAAGTTGGTCCAATAAACCAACAGAAGTTGGTCCACCCACCATTTCTTTCTAATATCCTAGGACCAACATGACTACAACACTGCATACAACAAATTTAGATGTGTTGATCTACAGCTGTTTTATAGCCAGGCAGATATCTATCAAATAATTGTACACATTATTTCCTGTGCAATTATTTCAAATAAATTGAATCAAAATAATTTAATAGCCAAAGTCATACCTGGAAACACTCCCAGTCCTTTGTTAATTTCTAGGCTGATAACTAGAGTGCGAGCTGTGATACTAAAAATTTGTCGAGGTGCAAAGTTCAAACCATCTGTAACCTGAAAGTTGAAGCCTCCAGACATTGCTCCTAAAGAAACCAAAAATAATCACTTTCTTGTACATTCAAATATTTTAAAAATCCATTGTTATTTATTTAGAATATGTGGGAATACACATTGGGACAAATTCTGTTCTCACTTACACCACGGTAAAACCAAAGTAATACCACTGAAGTCACTTCCAATTTGTACTTTTGCACCGGAACATCCAAGAGTTAAATTAAAGCACAATGCAGAGGAGATTATAAACAATACAAACGACTGAGTTCATTTTGCATTTTTAAGGCCAGATCCTCCACTGGGGTAAATCAGCAGAGGCCCTTTGACTTCAATGGAGCTACGCCAATTTACACTAAAGAGATATCTGGAGCTTAACCTCTTTATTCTTCCCTTCTTTTTATCTTAGCAGTGGCACCATCACTGAAGTAGCAATCTGGCTCAGATGCAGTTTTTGCAGCAAAACAACCATAATGGCATTACTTTGGAATACGTTTGTAGAGATAAATCATCTCTGAGTTTAAGCTGTAGCAATTAAAAATATTCTGCAGCAATTAAAAATATTTCACTTCAAGATAGCTTCACTGAAGAGGACATGCAGCCGCAGACTAAACTATTACACAGCCAGTGTGTGCTAGAAAGAAATATGTTTCTTCTTTAAAATCTCTGAGCCTGGATTTACTCTGGCTTGACTGTCAGCAAAATATGTCCCAATGACTGCACGTGGATTGGAATATTGTAAAATTATACTGCCATACTCTACTATTCCGATGCTCACAGCACTGCCGGTAAACTGCTGAACAAGTGATGAGTAGGGAGTGCTAAGATTAATTTTTAAGAAGAGGGTCAATGAAAAACTAAAACCGTTAACTGCTGTCAATAGCTGTTAACATTTATAAGTATCTGCCTGTTATACTTAATTTAGCTCCTTTATGTTGCTATATGAATGTATATCCTGTAAGCAGACGAGATCATTACACACTTTCATGTAATGATCAGCACTTTTTGACAAGTTATAAATTAACATATCAGAAGAATTAATGTTGGTTTTGAGACCATAGTTAATGACTTCCCCAAGGAGTACCCTCAAAACCAGCTAAACAGAATATAAGCTCTAGAAGCTCAAGCTTCATCATTTTTATTTTTAAAGCTTGAACTTTTCCAATGTTTTCTCTTGTTAAAAATGCACAGCCGGTTGCTGATTTAAAGGGTTGACAGGATGTGCCTCAGGTGAGGAGAAAAAGGCTTATTTCATGTCACTTGCTTTCTGGTTAATGTGGGTCAAGTGCCTGATAGAAGTAAACAGACGTTTACTATGGGCTGGTCTACACTAACCCCGCATGTCGAACTAAGAGACGCAACTTCAGCTACGTTAATAACGTAGCTGAAGTCAAAGTATCTTAGTTCGAACTTACCTGTGGTCCACACGCGGCGCGCAGGCTCCCCCGTCGACGGCGCTTACTCCTCGCGTCGAGCTGGATTACCAGCGTTGACGGGGGAGCACTTCCTGGTTCGATTTATCGCGTCTAGACAAGACGCGATAAATCGAACCCAGAAGATCGATCCAGCGCCTCCGATCTATCCGGTAAGTGTAGACTAGCCCTATGGAAGCAGACATAGGCCATAAAGAACTGACTGGATAGCCAGCTCCTATTCACTGACTAACATTATTATAGTATTGTGTTATTTCTATCATAACTGATTTTAAAAGGGCCACTGAATAGTTTGATCAGACTGAAGAAAAGGTGAAGTGAAAAGAAAGGAGGCCAGAGAGAAGAAGGTTGTAATTGTTGCAGTAAGAGATGATGAGGCCCTGAGGAAGGGTTAGGCTGGGAGAATGGAAAGGAAAACCCTGATTTCAGTGATGCTAAAGAGGAATAATGTGAGGATTTAGTGGCAGATTCTGTGGAGGGAAAGGAGGAAAGAAATGACACTGATTGCAAGCCGGGGTAGGGTGAATGGTGAAATGCTGATCATGACAGAGAAGAGAGGGCTAGGACAGATATGAAAAGAAGGAAAATTTCAGTTTTTACTATGCTGAGTTTGAGCTGGTGACAGGACAACCAGAATGAGATGTGGAATAGACAGAAAATGATGCAATATTGAAGGGAGAGGGAAAAGGTGAGGATGAAGAAGTAGACTAATGACTCATAACATAAGAGTTATTAATCAAAGCTGTGTGATACCAAAGGGAAAAGGGAAAAGCACAGAGTGCCAAGGACATAGCCCTGGAGGACATCAAGAGAGCCAGAGGGAGGATAAGCCACTGAAAGAGTGGTCAGAGACTAAGCAAGAGCCAGAATAACAAAATCACTGGTGCCTAGGGATGCAAGAACTTCCAGGAGGATGGAATGATCAACAATATAAAAAAAATAGCATAATGGGTGGAAGAGAGTAAGAAGGGGATCCTTGGCCAGGAAAAGGTCATTGGTCACCTTTGGTAAGAGAGGCTCCAAGGAATGGAGGGAGCAGAAGACAGATTGCAGGGGCTGGTTACAGTAGCGTAGCCGGGGGGGAGCAGGGGGAGCAGCCGCGTCCCCTGTGAGAAGAAGCAGCACCTTAAGGCGCTGCCAGAGCCGGGCTGGGGGGGGGCGGCGGTTTTAAAAGGCCCGCGGCTCCTGCATCCGTGGGGAGCTGCGGGCCTTTTAAAGCGCTGCCGAAGCCCCGCTGCCGGAGCTCCGGTGGCGCTTTAAAGGGCCTGGGGGCTCTGCAGCGGCTGGAGTCCCAGGCCCTTTAAAGCGCCGCCGGGTGAGTACAGGGGGAGCGGGGAGGCGCCTTTTTATAGTGCCGCTCCCCCTGTGCTCTAAACCTGGCTATGCCATTGGATGGTTAGTGGAAAGGAAGTAAAAGAAGCAGTGGTAGATGACTGGAGATGAGGAACAGAGAGAAGTTAAGTGACACCTGGCAAGGCAAGCATGGCCAAGAAAGGGGCTCGGAAGACTGGGACAAGAATAGCATATCTGAAGTCAGAGGGAAGGAAACCAGATGAGGAAGATGAAAGTGGTGAGAGATATTGAGGGGAGGTCAAGTGTGGACAGGCTCCAGGGTCAGAGTGTGAGGTTAGAGTTTGAGAATATGAGGAACACCTCCAAGTCACAGGCCAGGGTGAAGGAGAACCAAAGTGGGGAAAAGCAGAAAGGGTTTAATATTTGCCAGATAGGTCTCCTCTTTCTCTTTGAGGTAACTGGTGTGATTCTGGGCTGAGAGGAAGACTCAAGAGGAGAGTTGTGCAGCATTACAGTTCAGACATAGAGTAGGTTCCACACCACTGATCACTGGTTACAGAGTTTCACAGCCTAAATGGGTGCAAATATTTTTATCTATGTTAATTTTCTATGGCTGAAGATGTGAATTTGTCATTTCTCTGACCCAAGTGATGAAGGATTCAGTGCCTCAAACTTAGGACATCACCCTTCTAACTCAACTGCAAGGATTTAACAAAAGGTCAAAATCTTCCCAGAGTCACTATTGTTAAAATTACTAACTCATTTTTGCTGCATCTTGGATAATCTCTAAGACACAGTTCTTTACTCTGTATTCTTCCTAGTACCCCCTCCTTTCTGCTGCTGAGGTAATAGGGGAATGGAGGAGGATGAGAAGAGAGGTGGTAATAGCTTTATTAAAACAAATCCTACTTTTATGGGTGAAGTTGGGGACACGTTCATTCCTGTAGCTTTCTCACCACAGCCACCTGTGGTGTGGAACTGTGACCGACCTCTACTCCTTTCTCATTGCACATGCATTCTCTTTGCAGTAGCAGGAATGAGCAAGCCGAGAAAATGACCCTGTCTCTGGCTTTACCCAGTACCAGGAACAAGCCCAGTGGTGAAGTGGATGTCCTTCACTGCCTCATGGGAAGCCCGACGTCACCCATGGGAAGCATGGGATAGAATATCATTGAGCTGTCCTTCGCTATGTTGCGTTCCTGGAAATCTGCTTTTAGATGGGGTTTGTGGTTAAGCAGCATACAAATTAGGAACCACATATAGCACCTTTCATCAGAGCAGAACCCACACACTTCGCATACCGTGGTAACTAAGGCTCCAAAATTATGAGTTTTTTCTATTTAAGAATTGCCCAGACATGAAGGTCTGCTAGTAAAGTTAGAACAGAGTGTTGAGAGAATAAAAACCCAGGGTCTAACAGCTAAATTTCTTCAATAGTTTGAAGAAACTCAGAGCTGTTGCAGCCTTTCACAGAAGTGTTCTGCTTGTGCAGCTAAAGAGACTTTCCCTTTTTCCCTGTCTATCAATGAATTAAAAATCATATTACATTAACATCAAACTGTGATACAGGCAGACTAGTTGCCAGCTCATGCCAAGCCCCTGGGTCTCAACTAACAACAAATGCATAGCTGGAACCAGTCTGGCTCACCTGTGTGTTGGTACTGTTAAAACAGGTATTAGAGTTATAAGAACATGTTTAGACTTTATGAAAGGCTTGCCAGTTGCTGCACGTATTAATCTCACTTATAATAACTGTATCCCATGTTATAAGGTAATATTTAAGTGTTTGCTCTGTAACTATAAATCACCAGACAGGAGAGAAGCATGAATGAGTGTGAAATGACTAATTTACAACAGGATGTGTTGTCTCCTGCCCAACAAAGAAGGCCCATCAACATCAGATGAACTATTGTGGAACATCAGAAGACAAAAGATTTTCTTGATTTCTACCCTCACCACCACCACCCCAATGAAAAGGAGACATGCAAGTGAATTCTTCCCAACAGTTGAATTGGCAATGTGAAGAGTAGGGGAAGGAATGAAAAGCCCTTGAAAAGAGGAACTATATCTTTTATGTGGCTTGGACTCTGAGGGGCAAGGATTACTAAGCATAAGCAAAAGATCCATAGTGCTTGGCCTGAGTTATTATAGAAGCTTCTATTACTTTTTGAAACTTAGGATTGGAACTCATTTGTGTATATATATACATGTTTACCTGCTTTAACCTTCTAAATAACCCTCTTATTTCCTTTTCCTAGTTAATAAATCTTTAGATAGTTTATTACAGGATTGGCTACAAGTGTTTTTGGTTTGTTAAGGTGCATCTGACCTGGGCTAAGTGACTGGTCCTTTGGGACTGGAAATACACTAAAAATCACAGCAATATTCAGGTTAAGAGATCATCTATCACAAAAGTAAGCTTAACTGGGTGGCAAAATAGATCTGAGTACCGAAGGGCACTGTCTAATACTCAATGGCAAGGCTGTTATAGTGTTTGAGGAGTTTACACTTGATAATTGGTTGGTGAAATCTAAGTATAGAACTCAATCAATTTGGGGTTTGAGCCGTAGCTCTTAGCAGTCTTCCCTGAAGTTGCTACTCATACTTGAGCTTTGCAGGACAGTTTGACACAAACATGGATATGATACAATGTGCCAGATACAGTAGCAAAATGGGGAACTTCCTGGAATCTATTATTATAAATAAAATGTATACAAAAGGGAAGCCAACTATAAGTAATACAGCTTTGAGCAAAATATTATAAACTTTAGTGACAGAATTTACTTCATGGGCAATTCTGTTAGAAAAGAAAGAGGTTGCATTCATGTTGGTTTCTTTTAGTTTATGTGATAAAGAGAAGAAGTAAGGCTAATGTTTGCAACCAAACATGCTTATGCTATCAAGTTAGTGAAATACATATGTGCTGAAAGAGGCAGTAAAAAAAAGGAACTGAAACCAAATACTGTGTTTATAAAGATACTTGGCCACAGAGTAGAATAATCAGAAATGTAACTGAGTAATAATGCACAGACTCAGACTAGCCATACAGACTACTACTGTTGTTAAAAGAAGAACAGAAATGGAAGATTTATAAAGCTATTCTGATTGGCTGGAGAACAACAGTTCTTGAATTACTTTGCATTATATAATGGACTATTACATTTAACGAGCATAAAAGAATATGGAGAGACTTTGTATAAACTACATGAATTTTAAACTGGACATTTCAGCAGCTAGACAAGTGTTGATGGAGAAACTGCAACTTGACCAAGCATAACTGCAATGCTGGCCAAGGGATGCACCGAAAAAGGGCCCATGGAAATCAACATGCAGACTGGATGCAAACCACTCAGTGTTCAAGGTATGTCCCAAGATGACTGCAACAGTTATGGCCTAACTTTTCTTACACAAGCTGGTGCAATAAGGTGTGCTCAAAGAGACTGCAAAATTCAGTTACAAGTACTCAAAAGCTAATGTATTGTCCCTGACTGAGGGGATGATTCTCATTTTGATTGGACAATTCAAATCTTTGGAAGGAGGTGGGTCATGATCTGATTGGTCAACGGCACCATTTCCAAGTAGAGAAATCAAATTGGACCACACAGCAGATATAGAATAAAATGGCCTATCTCCTTCAATACATTGCTTCTCAAAAGCCAAAGACACCTGGAAAGGAGAAGACTGAGGTCCTGGACCAGCCATCTGGGAGTCTTCCTGGTGACAACAAGAACCTATCTCAGATAGGCATCTTTAGCTGTCTTTTACTAATTTCCAGCAAGTTGGAGCTTGCTTGTAGCATATTAGGAAAAGACTACAGACATGTGCATCCTTTGCTCCACCAGCATTTTTAGTGTCAACTCCTGCTGTGAACAATAACTGAGCTGAAAGCTGATGGCTCAGCATAGATCCGGTGATAAGTACCATATAGAATTTCTCTTGGATAATGACTCAAATCAAACAATTGACCACTTCCTGAAACTGAGTACCTAATTAATAAGTAAGTGTACATGCTCGTGTATATGTTTTAAAGATTGTCAGAGTTATATTGTGTCTCTGTTTTGGAACAGGTTCCAATCAAAAATTTTGTAAATTATATTTAAAGCTGAGCAAGTTACAGTTAGTAACTAAAATAGTAGAACTGTACATGTGTCTATCATAGCTAATAGTTTCATACTGTCTTTCAAATTCTAGGTGTATACAGACATAAGATGAGACCAGGTGAGTGAGCTTCTTGTACTGCACTCAGTCGATACAATCTGTCATACATGTAAGAGTTTATTTTAGGTAAATAGGAGTGTTAGCCCCAGAATCTGACTAATATCATTCATTGGGAAATAGGTTAAAAGGGTTGACTACTATAGATCTATTGGGAAGGAGACCTTGGTGAATTGGCATGTATAATAA
Source organism: Chelydra serpentina (assembly GCA_037349315.1). Classification (NCBI taxonomy): domain Eukaryota; kingdom Metazoa; phylum Chordata; order Testudines; family Chelydridae; genus Chelydra; species Chelydra serpentina. The sequence continues at coordinate 77,541,461 of JBAIAC010000042.1, read as the reverse complement.
CTGACCAAACAGTTTTGTGATTCAGTTTTGGATTGTTTTTCCTCTGTTGTCTTAGCAACACTGGAGTTTATAACCAATTGGCACAAGTGAGGCCCTCTCCTGAAGGAATCAGTCAAAAATCTAATCAAAGTCTCCTTCACAATAGAGTAACTGTGTGTAAATATTATTTTGTGTTGTGGTTGTGTAATTTGATTTTGAAAACCTAAATATCAACCAATTTTCTAATTTCTGTAGCCAAATCACAGTCCAATACCATTTTTATCTTCTTATATCCTATACTATTAGATACTGTTGTTAAGTAAACGCTTTAAAACTAATTGAATCCTTTTTCTTTAGTGAAGCAATCAAAATCAAAGAACCCTAAGTCAGGTGGTGCAGGTAATCAGTTGCTTAACAAAGGTTTGTTTTATACCCTTTCTTATAATACACACTGAAATATAAACAATACAGGAAAATCATTTCACCCACTACAGAAATGCAGCCACCTCTGGGTGAAATGCAGCAACTGACAAACAGCACACAGCAACCATACACAAGAGTTTAGAACAGGCATTAAGGAACACTATACACCTAAAGAATGCTATATCCAGTTGAAACTGCAGAGGAAATTAAGGTAGGTAAATACAGAAGCTGACATCTAGCTGAAACACTAGAGTTAAGAACCCTTATAAAAAGTCCCTTGAGATCCTTAACAAGAAGTGATCAGGAACTCAGTTTTACATCTCATTCGAAAGATGGCATCTTCAGCATCACAGTGTTCTCTAACACAATACGCAGGCATCAGTTCAGTACTGACACAGAAGGAGTACTAAGATACAGCCTTTCCTATCCCTCCACACAGCTAAAACTCTCATCAGGCTCCCATCTCACATCTCAATTCCTGCAACATCCTTTTCTGCGGCCTTGACAAATAAAACCTTGTCCCACTCATACCCATTCAGAATGCTGCTACTAAAATCATTTTCCTAGCCTGTCAGTTTGACCATGTCATCCCTCTTCTTGCATTCCTTCACTGGCTCTTCTCTTCTCTATCTCTATCAAACTTGACTTCACTTTCAAGGCACTTCATAACCTATCTCCATCTGACATATCATCTCTCATTCAATATTGAGATGTTGACTCCCACCTCCAATCAGCCCATGATGTCAGCCTCCATTGGTCACTTGTTACATTTTCAAACAGGTATCTTCATGCTTTCACCCATGCCACCTTTCACGTCTGGAAGAATCTTCCCCATACATCCTCAAAACTAGCTCATTAGGCACCTTCAAAACCCTTCTTAAAACTTTCCCTTGCTGTGAGGCCTACAGAAAGCTTGACAGCGGCTTGGCTGCTGCTGTGCTGAGACCAATGCCTATCGTGCTGACCAATACTGTGTCCTTGTATCCCTGACGGTCTGCCGGTATCCAGCTGTTGTCTCTTGTCTTATATTTAAATGTTTAAGCTCTTTGGAGACAGGACTGGTTTTTGTTCTGTGTTTGTACAGCATGTAGCACAATGGTTTCCTGATCCATGACTAAGGCTGCTAGGTGCTATGGTAATACAAATCAATCAATCAATAAATCTACTGAATTACCAATACTACTTCCTACAACACCTAGGTGTTTGCTGGAAGTTACCTAATCAGGGAGCGACCTAAACCTTTCCCTGTTTTGCTTGTGAGATTATACATCACTTAATTAGTGTTTCTCAAATTACATCATGTTACAAGAATATCTCCATGGGATTACATTTGTGAATATCCCCATAGGATTACATAACAGAATATTCCCACATGGTAGTTTTAGAACTACCTACCATTGTGTACAAACACCAGCTGTCCTTCCATTATATGAGCCTGGGTAAAATTAAGGATGCTTTTGTTTGGAGAAGACTTAAGAGCCAAGTGGCCATTGCTAGGTGGAGTAATAGAGTACACTAGCTCTGGTGCTGAGGAGTCTTTATCTTCTGCACAGAGGTCATCAACTGTTATTTCCGTAACTGAGCCCACCCAAACCTTAAAAAACAAAAACAAAAAACAGACAAAGAAAAAATTACATGGACTGGATTGATTCACTGTATCTCATGTTGTTAAAACAGGTAACCCTATAATCCAATATGGTTTCTTATAATTGACTGTCCTGTTTAACATTCTGAAATTATTTAAAACTTCAAGGTACTTCAAGCAACACCAACAAACAACCTAACTAGTTTTAAGATGGAACTTGATATATTATATAATCCTGTTTATGGACATTATTACATAATGTGGTTACCTGTGACAGCAGGGAACTGGACTTGATGACCCAGGAAGATCCCTCCAGACCTGTGTCCATCAACCAACTCCCACATAAATCAGTATTTCAGAGGACAGTGCAAATGTCTGACAGTGTCTGTACTCTGACAAATGCAGCAGTTTATTTCATGGCATGTTAGTGCCATGTTCTTCACTGTGGGCCCTCAACTTCCACTGCAGTAAATGGCACTGGAGATGTCACAGATTTGGGCCATAAGAAAGACAACAGATTAAGTACAATACAACTGCTAATAAAAAGGCAACACTTTTTAAAATGAAATATTTTCTTTCAACTCTCACCGGCTCACAATATGCACCAAGGGCTCAATCCTATAAAGGACTGAATAGCTCTTGGAGGTACTGACTGCATGGGAGATGAATGCACTCAACACTTCTGACAGTTGCTCAGCACTTTGAATCAAGGCCTAAACCGAGACAAAAAACTAGAGTTTGTAAACACAGCATAAAACCCACTACTTTAATTCTAGCAATTCTAGTGCAAACATGGCACATGTCTCTGTGTCTTTAGGGCAATGATATGGCCCTGGGTTTACCCAGGTTTGGGGGCAGACAAGAGCACTATAAGTACTGATGTCCCAGGAGGGGAGCACTGTGTGGGCTTCATTTAATTTGGGGTGGTTATTTTCTGGTTTGAAAGAAAAGAGCAACTGTTGGTTTTACTTTTGATCTGTTTGCATTTTTAATTATGGGTTAAGGTGCCTAGAGCCCGGGATAGGACATATCTATTATAAACTGAAATCAAGCCCATAGATATTCAACACATGCACACCAGCTCATCCCAGGAAAAGCTGATTTATAGCAGGGATCGGCAACCTTTGGGACGCGGCCCACCAGGGAAAGCGGCTGGCAGGCCAGGATGGTTTGTTTACCTGCTGCATCCACCGGTTCAGACGATCGCAGCTCCCACTGGCCGCGGTTCGCCACTCCAGGCCAGTGGGGGCTGCGGGAAGCGGCAGTCAGCACATCCCTCAGCCCATGCCGCTTCCCGCAGCCCCCATTGTCCAGGAGCGGTGAACTGCAGCCAGTGGGAACTGCGATCGGCCAAACCTGCGGATGCTGCAGGTAAACAAACCATCCTGGCCCGCCAGCGGCTTTCCCTGGTGGGCCACAGGCCAAAGGTTGCCGATCCCTGATTTATAATATAAAATCTTTGATAATCAACGGTTCTACTTAAGGTGCAGAACAGGTATCATAATGTACCCCTCTGACTTTTAGTGTATTAATAATATCATATTGCATTTGATTCCATTGGTTTTTCTTGCCTCTGCCCAATTCCTGCTCTTTAATTCATTATCAATAGCTATTTGATGGTAAGGTTATGTTAGTAGTTTAATGGGGAAAAAATATCCTTGACAAAAGTTATTTCACTTCTCCTAAAAAAAAAGATAGGAGATTTCTTCCTGATCCCAACAGCTAAGCATTTTTTCTTCAGGAAGCGTGAGCTTTTGTGATTTTTTGCAGGTTTTATCTTTGAAAACAAATATGTATCTTTAAAGACACACAATAAATGGTAAATGCTGACTTTTTAATAATGCCCACTATGTAAAAGTTTTATTGCCACTTGTTTGATGATCTGTAGCCACTCCAAACTCATGCCAATAATACTTTTATATCACATCATCCTGTATATAGAAAAATATAATATACTGCATATAAATGCTAAAACACTAGGGAGAATATTTGCAAAGGAGTATGCAAATGTATAGCCATGTGTAACTCCAATGCTAAACCTCTGCATGGCTTACAAATTTTCCTTATTCAAACTTAAGAAATAATGGGCTTTTTAGCCATAAAGATACTGTTTATTCCATGCCACCCAAGCACGCTTACACACAATGCCTTTTTGTGTACACACTGTGTGTTAAGATTCTGTGTGTGCCGTATACTGTGATACATGAGGAATGGAAGGAGATCCATGAGCTGAAATGGAATGTAAGGAGGCAAACACTTGAAATACTGCAAATACTTTACAAGTGACTTATTTGCATCACATAGGGTGGAGATCAAGGTTTTCTTAAGAACAGAATGAAAAAAAGTATGCAGGACTTCCGAGATGTTAGTTTTGCATTCATTCTGCATTTGCCTAACACATTCCACTACTACAGTACGCAAGAAGGTTCACGACCTTGCTTTCTGAGAAATGAAAAATACCCCGTTGACCTAATCCACAGTGTTCTGCTTATAGAGATACCCTGTTAAGCAGAATTAATTAACAAGAAGGATAATAACTGTTAAGATTTTTTTAAAGGAAAATTCCACATATATGAAAATATAGCCACCTTGTGGCTACACTGAGGTACAGCCACACCTTCCTACTACTAAATCTTATTTAAATGCATAAACGGGACCAGCAGAGTCAGGATTTTTTTTTCCTCCAGCCTGAATCCCCCTGATTTTTTTTCAAAAATGCTGCTTAAAACATGCTTAACTTTAAAAGCTTCTGTTTAAGACACAATTAAGTAAATGGGTTTCAAATATGTGCTTAATGTTTATCATGTACTCAAGAGCTGTCATGAATAGGCACAAACGTAAGCCCATATTTGTGAGCTTTTCTGAATCAGAGTTCATCTGTTAGCTATTCTCTGACAGGGTTTCTCTTTTTGATTGTTCAACTGGACTAAAAGTCCTAGCAATTCCCTTGTATTTGTTTAGAATACTTATGGTTTTAAGTTACAGAGTGAAATTAAAGACTAATGTTTCTCATATTAATAAAACTTTTCAAATCTGTTATGTTCATGCAAATATTGCAGAATGATAAAGAAGTTCAAAAAAAGGAAAATCCAATAGCCCTCATCCCTTTAAAAATAAAACAGCACCCACACACAAACACTGAGGGGAAAAAAAACTCCTCTGTTCACCACCCTGATACCAATCATAAAAACTGTGGTTTAAAGAGAGAATGTTGAGGAGGCCTCGGAAGTGGGGGAATTGGAAGCAAAGGAATCGCTTTACATTTGAGTGGGTAAGTTTGACAGTTTGTTGTGTTTGGCAAAAAGTCCCATTATAAGACTAAAAATTTAACTTCAGTATCCATCTGGAGACCACCACGAATATGATACTTACTTCCATAGGGGCCCTCTGTTGCTAATGGATGCCCATAAAGGGATCTGATACTTTTAACGTTTTTGTTCTGATACTTTTAACATTTTAGCTGTTCTTTTAAGAGCTTTGTTACACCCCAATCCTGCAAGCTTGCTCATGTGCTTAGCTTTATGCACTGTGAGGAGTCCTACTGAGGTAAACGGTGTGTAAAGTTATAACATGAACAAGTGTTTGCAGGATCAGGACCTTATTCTATAGTAGGCAACATGACCAAATCTATTGCTTGAAATGCAAAAGTTTCTTCCAAGAAAGGTTATCCTCTAGACAAGCTCTTGCAACAATGTCAACAAAGTGGTTTTCAGGGAATTTTCATTCACTTTGTGCATTTACTTCTTATCTCTAGAAAGGTATAAATTAAGCCAGGGCTATTGTATTTAAAAAAATATAGATTACTACAAGCAGGTTAAAATTCAACAGCTAGCAATACAAGATTCCTGGATGAGCAAGCACAGCCTGGCGGGAACCTGGAATTTAGCAAGTTTCACCCTAGGTAAGCACTGCCTTGGAACTCCCAGCTGATAATAGTCAGCCAGCACTGAGCCAGGCTGCAGGTTCAAGAAAAATCTTTATAATCCATTTTTTCCCATCTATTTTAGGCATTCAGCTTGGTTTAAAATGATTGGTTTGAATAAATCAGATTCTCAGCTTTGTATAGTGTGCACATAACTATCAGAAATGCAGTAATTCTGTATTTCAGTACCCTGCTGGTGCACAAGAACAGAGTATGTAAAAGCACAGTAAAGGGTCAAGTGTGACAAGCAAAACCACAGTCATGCATACAAGACCCATGGGTTTGGTGTAGGCAGGCTGCCCAGTTGAGTAGATAGCATTTTATCTATGTTCTGGACGACTGACAGATTTCAGGATTAGATTGAAAAGTTATGTTATTTTTTTATGTTTTAAAATAAAGGTAAGTTTTGGGTCTGCCAGATAACTTCATGTGTTCCTATGAAGCCTGGTCTTAACAATCATTTAAAAAAAATCAATGTGCTGTGCTGCTGGGTCTCAATTCTGTCAAAGGATAATTCTTCAAAGCAATTATACAGAAGGAAAGAGAAATCAGGAAGTAGTCTTGGTGAACATCTTTCCCCTTGCTGTATTACTAGATTACAGTTAATACCTGCCGTGTTGACGCCTGAAGAACCCCACCAGTGGATAATTATCCTCCCCTGCGGGAGTTTACTGTGTAATACTTGACGCCTTCTTCGAGAAAGCTGCCAAACTGTCAGGACTCAGCATGGTGTAAATGCCTAATATCTATGGTGCACTGTGGTGTGGATGGATGCCTGCAGTGGGTAAATGCCATCACTGTGAAGCGCAACACTGCTAAAACTGATTAGTATAAAATATTATATTCTCTTTTTTTCGTCTATGAAAAGGTTTATGGATGATGCTAAAATGTGGTAATCTCTACAGTACTCAATCTGTCTACACAACACTCAAATGCCATTCATACTCAGGATTAAATGCGAACATGTTTTAAATGTTATAATTTGTAAATTGCACTGTGCTATACCAGGGCTGATGCACTATATAAATATCTAACATTATCCCCCTTCAAATCCCTCCTTTAAAAAACTCTTCTCTGGTGTGATGCCTACAATAAACGTGCAGCTCACTTACTGTTAGATAGCTGATATGCCGTGACCACCATTTTTCAAGATGATCAATATCATTTTATTATCTGTGCGCCCATCTCCCATCCCTTTATGTTTGTTTTAGTCACCAGTCATCTACTCTTCAAGGCAGGACTGTCTCCTATGGTTTTACAATGCCTAGGACAAGGGGGCTCCAATCTGCAGGCACTGTTGTAATATAGATAATAATCCTCTCACATTTATGTAAATCTGGTATTATACCACTGAAGTGAATGGAGCCACACCAATGTGAAATAGGGATGAGAAGAAACCATTCTTTATTTTTTACAAGACAGAATGGTTGGTTAAATGCTATCTATGGTTACTAGAAGAAAAAAATAGACCAATTCTATGATCTTCAATTCCACAAGTTCTTTGGGAACTATACAAAGTAAGCAGGCTTTGGGTGTTTTAGAATATTATCTTTAATTCATATTTAACAGCCATAACCCAACACACCTACAGTAACAGACAGTAGTAGCTCCAGTCTCTCTAGTAATACTGTGAGGATTGGTTCTATTTTGGACCCTCATTATATAATAAAAATAATAATATTATATTAAGACTTTTTTAAAAATCTGCATAAGTTTTCTGAGGGAAACTTTCATATCTCCTATTAGAAATGTCAGATACTTAGTCAATTCCCTAAAGCATAGTAAGTGGGTGAAATTCTGTTCTCTTACACCTATGCTATCTCCACTGACTTCAGTGGGGGCTGCAGAGATACGACAAAGAACAGAATTACTCTGAATGGGCCTGATCTTCAGGAATAGCTCAGAGGTGCTAGGCGCAGAATCCGAGGGATGGTGCAAAAATAATCTGAAGCCGCCTTTATGGTCCCTCAATCCTGAAGCCTGCCAAAGGCCAATGCCTCAGGACTGCTCTGACTTATGCTGGCTAGTAACTGCATCCAAGTTGCCATTACTCCTGCCAGGGAATGTTAAAACACAGCAGCGCTCCACCCATACACCCTTCGCCACCATGCGTCCCATGTCTAGGCCAAGAGGAGGTAGTGGCACAGATCCAGCTATAAGGCCCTAGGCCACTCAGGGATTCCTCTTAGACAAAAGGAATCATCAGCCAGCCTCTTAGGTGAGCTTAAGGTCTGCTTTGCATCACCAGGACAGCACAATGCAAACTTAGCAAGAGCCAGGATCTGATCCCATATGTATAAACAATTGTCATAGTATCCAATCTATCTACAGAGCCTATCACCATGGTATCTAAGCTTCACAACTGGCTTCTAGTACAAAACATATATTTCCAAGTGTACACATATCTATCTTTATTCTCTGTGTTATTATAGTCCTATAAAACAATGTCAGGTTAAAAATGAAGATTTTAAAATTATAAAGACAAAAGTATGCAAAACTTACCCTAAGTATTTTGTTTGTATTTATAACAGGAGCTTCATCATTTACCGACGTAACAGTCACAAATATAGTTTGCGGCAAACTTTGTTTCCAAAGTTCTGTGTTATTTGCTATGACAGTAAAATTGTCAGTCAGCCCCTCACTATCATCATGAATATAGTAGATTAATTCTTGCTCTACCTGAAAAATAAATAGACTGAAAATTAAAGAAATTAAAACAAAAACTGTTTTGAAATTTTAAACAAGCATTCAACCATTCCGGCTCTGCAAAATTCTCTTTCAGCCTTCAGGGCCCCATTCTTCTCCCTCTGATGCACACTCTTCTATTTCTAGCATATCAGATTGCATATGGGCATTTGGTTATTCTGAAATAACCTCAGATATAGAGAGGCGCATATGCAACTGTATCAGAAGGTCAAAGACAAACCAATAAATCCCAAAGAACTCATATAAAGATAGCTAAAGCACAACGAAAATAAGAAAGAAAAACTTGTAGCACCTTACAGACTAACAAATTTATTTCAGCATAAGCTTTCGTGGGTTAATACCCACTTCATCGGATGCATGGAATGAAATACACTGTATACAGTGTATTTCAACCCACTTCATCGGATGCATGGAATGAAATACACTGTATACAGTGTATTGCAATGAAATACACTGCATCCGATGAAGTGGGTATTAACCCACGAAAGCTTATGCTGAAATAAATTTGTTAGTCTCTAAGGTGCTACAAGTTTTTCTTTCTTATTTTCGTTTTGCTGACACAGACTAACACGGCTACTACACTTAAAGCTAAAGCACAGTTAACTAATTTTCAAAAATGAACCCTCTTAAGTGTTTCATTTTTATATAGACGAGGCAAACTGACTTAAGACATCACTATCTGCAGCTGAAAGTCAAATTTCTGGTTTTGGGCCATAAAAATTAAAAATCCACGTTCATTAAAATTTTTCAAAGGTTAACACATTTCAGTTTATGCATTTTGAAACAAGTTAAATATTGAAACCTTCAAATTAGAGTTTTCATTCAGATGTAAAATGACCCTCAACTACGTTGACAGTGTAAGATACCTGACAGGCTTCTACTCATTTTGAATTGTTGGCTTATTACAGCCCATGCCATTTAAGACAATTTACCATATTCAGGAGTCTGAAAAGTAATATAAAATCATACATATTCATTTTTGGGCAGGAGTTATCCCGCTGGAATATGACATATCAAAATAATACATAATGTGGATCTTTACTTTCAAATAAGCATATTAAGGAATATATATGTTTTTATATGCATCTAACACCCATGACCCTGGTGTAGATTTTTGAAAGGGGAAAATACTTTGCAAACCTTCAGTACTTTATTTTGCAGAATCAAACCATTATTATTTGAAACTGGTGAATCACAAAACATCTTGCCATAACCCCTACTCCTTCCCCATGCCAAGGGATGGGGTGGATTCTCCATCACTTGAAGTCTTTAAATAAAGATTGGATGTCTTTCTTAAAAACATGCTCTAGCTCAACCACTAGTATGGGCTTGATGTAGGAATTTCTTGGTGAAATAATGTGCCCACTGTTATGCCGGAGACCAGACTAGAACATCATAATGGTTTGTTCTGGCCTTAAAAACAGATGATTTTGAGACCCTCACTGGCTTTCTCACTTTTTTTTCATAGCCCTTTAAGGCTACACAAAACGTACGTGCACTTGTATCTTATCATGGACTCTCCACTTTCTCTGCTCCACCAACAACGCTGATATTTGTCCACTTCCCCACTAAGCACATCCAAGGTTTCTTCCTTGCCACTAGTTTGACATTCACTCAGAACTAGACTGAAAAACAATGTCCTCCCGCTCAACCCCGCTACTTCTACCATGACTTTTGCAGGAAACTGCCAACTAGTAATGGCTCAATAGGGCCTATTAGGGAATTGTGACATATCTTATTTGTATCTTGTAGCTGCAGGCCTATAAAAGCACATGTGTACCTGTCATTGTTTCCCTCATTCTCCCTTCCCCATTTCATCTTGTCTTAGACAGTAATCTCCTCAGGTAAAAGACTGTCCTTTATTGATCTTGAATAGTGCCTAGCACAAAGGGCCCCTGACCTGCAGGTGTGACTGCAATACAAATAATAATCAGCATTTTAAAAAAAATCCACAAACAAAAAAAGGACTGACATTTAGATCAAGCTTACCATAGTCACATTACCTGTTTTTTGGTAAACTTGCTTAGCTTGACTCCAGGAAAGCGAGAGTTTCCAACATGCCCATTCTTTGGCGGCTCAATTAAAATAAATTCACAATTGAGTCCTGTGAAATGCTGATTAGAAATTTTTAGATAGTCTTCCACCAGAGCTTTAGAACCACCTTCTATTACTGTAAAGTTCTGCACTTCTAATGGAATCAGCTTAGGGATGACGTCTACAGAGATTTCTATTCCACTGACCACTCGGATGCTATTGGTCACATCCAACGAAAAATGGTCTTGTAGCTGGTCAGAAACTGTCTGCACATACTGAACGTTGCCATCATCAATATCTTGCTGGGTAAAGGTCAAAACTGGCTTTTGTTCTGCACCAAGGTAACCTTCTTCTGATGCAAACTTCCGAATGTATCCATGCACTGGAGAAGCCCTTAATGTGAACACTATCTCTGATGGAGAACTGTTTTCATGCACAACCTTAAATTTACACACACACAAAAAGTCATTAAAGTAAAAACAAGACAATTTCTTCTTTAATTCTATTCTGAATTTCTCACTTATAATCCTGGGACAGTAAATCATGGATTATTTATCCACCTGTTTGGCTGGAATTCTCTATTTATAAACATTATATCTGCAAATGCCTAGAACAATACATTTCCAGTATTATGTTAAGTAGATGCATGTTAGGTAATACTGCATGAGAAAGTTAGGAAATACTGCATGTCCCATAAGATCTCTCAACTGAAAAAACAAAACCAAAAAACATCATGAGTTAATTATCTAAGAACTGTGGAATGCTGCTTGGAATGATGATTTCACAATCAGCACAATAATGTGCAACATGAGCCTCCTTGTGGTAGTTACTTTAAAGATGAAAATGATCCCAATAAGTGCAGAAAAAAATATTAACCAGAATAGGTCAAAGCTAATGCTTCTGAACTGATGCTTTTAAAACTCCATGCCATATCCTCAGCTTGTGTAAACTGGCATAGCTCCAATGAGACCCTTTGTATATAAGCAAATACTTTGGATACAGATTACGTTTTCCCCCCAATATTTGTTATTGGTTCACCTACCATGAAATGTGAACTGCAAATACATTGATAACTGTATTTAAAACTGTCTGGTTTTCTTGTAGTGTTGATAAACACAGTGTCTTTGCAGCTTAATTTTCTCTCAAGTATCAGTACTCAGGGAATCAAAGCCTATGGTCTGGGTCTTATTTTAACAGATTTTTGTTCCTTTCTAGTGATGGAGGCATGCTAGTGTCAGAGCGCTGGGCTACCTGAAGTCTATAGCCCTTTCTGCACTGATGCCAGCAGATTCTCAAGTGCCGACACCATAATTGGAGTTACTCTCCAAAATTAATATCTAGCAATAATTTAAGTTAGTTAGGTTAAAGATGACAGTTTTGTGGAACTGAGACATTAAAAGGGCTTGCTATGCCTGGGAAACAGGAATAAAGAAGAAAATCCATTACAGATAGAAGATCAAAGCTAAATTTTAACTCACCTGCAATTTCCCCTTACTGATTTTAACTGGTTTTCCTTCTTCAACTAAGAGGTTGTTATTATGTACAATTTTTGGTGGACGCTGATGGCTTTCCAAGTACATACGAACATGCATTCCAGCATCCTGGTGGATATCCTTAGCATAAACTGTAAAGTTAAATGTGTCAACAAGGTTGTGACTGTCATCGTGACTATAAATCACATGTCCCCTTTTTAGGTCAAGTTGGGTAAAGGAATCTGTTGCTAGATTATTTACATAGATTCTTCCATGTTTTGGAGATAAGAATATCTCATAAATAATCTCATGATCCCTTCTAATGTCTTGGTTTGTGATGGCACTAAGGTTAGTTGTTGTAATAGTTCTCTCTTTTCCTTTTTGGACCAATAAGCCTGTGTTATTTGCTAGTCTAACATAGGGATCTGAAGCACTCACTTCTAGAAGGGTAGATGTGTAGTGTTTGCCATCAGTTACAAATAACACAAAGCGCCCATAATCTGCACCACTATGTATAAATAGGACTCGCTTTTGCTCCAGGTCTTCTTGTTTGAATTGATAGAGTCTATGAGTGGTATCATTCACTAGAGTCAAGTCTCCATTAGGAATGCCACGCCTAGTGTACAGCAACTGCCCATCATCAAAATCAGAATCAGGATCATGGTAGCATAGATCTGCCAAGGTCAATAAGCGCTGCCCATTCTTAACTACATGAAATACCTTATCAATCACACGTACTGGTTTCTCATCATTCTTCAGCTCAACAGAAATATTAAATCTTATCTCTGCTGATAAAGGTTCTGTTCCAGCAGCAGAGCTCACCCATTCTTCTGATTCGTTGGTGGATGCTACGACAAGAAATTCATCATACCTAGTTTCAGTGTCATCATGGACATACATAAGGCGTTCACCCATTATATCTTGGTTACTGAAAGTGGTGAGGTTATCATTACTCTCTGGTGAATCTGAAAAGTTAATGAGTTTTAATTTCCCATGTTGAGGACTCTTTGTAACTTTATATTGAAAGGCCTTATTATCCAGGGTTTGTGCAAACAATCTGCTTTTTGTTATTAGCGCTCCTTCACCTTCAGTTATGGTCAAGCCGTTGTTTGTCAAAATAATGCTTGTGAGATCTGCTTTAATGTTGATTTTGAAATCATAGACATTTGACTCCAAATACTTTGTAAAAATTAGGAATCTAAATGAATCCTGACTGTTCTCATGAGGTCTGTTGATTAATTCATATTCTACTTCATGATCTATAATGCTTTTTTGGCTAAACGTTGAATTTTTTTTCAAGGCTTGGTTGTTAAGGAGCATTTGCCCTTTCTTTGGTAAGGACAACAACTTATAATTAAGTTCATTTTCAGGTATTTCTATATCCACCATCACAGCAAAAAGATTGTCTGAATTCAGACATTTCTTTTTTGTTTTTTCAATTTCTAGAGGAACATGTTTCAATAAATTATACCGCAACCATTTCACTGTGATTGGAAACATTAGCTCATCACTGATTTTGTTTCCAATACGAACCTTAAATTTAAAGTGTTCTGTAATTTTTTCCAGCTGCAATGCTTTGAAAATACTATAGTACCTCACACGGCTGCGCTCAATGGAGCGCTGAGAAAAAGTGTTTACTTGCTTCCACTCTCCGCTAGAATGTTGCCTTTGAATTTCACCAAATTGGGGTGATTCTGTGATTTCATATCGTATCTCCATCTCTTGCTGGATGGCATTTGTTTCAACTGCCAAGTGGCTGAGTGTGATCAAAGTGGCATTGCCTTGTAGCACTTTTATTCCTGTGTTATTGACCACTTTATAATCCAAAGGAACAGCCATGACACGCAACACAACTGTGTTGCTCACTTTCTCTCCATCACTTGCTCGCAGCACAATCCTCGAGTTCTTGACCCCAGTGTGGACAAAGAAAATGTTGCCTTCTTTTAAGTCCTCACTAGAAAAAGTAGTAATGGCTCTCCCAGGATTCTTGGAATTTTCTAAAAATCCTGCATCTGTATTCAGATTTCCAAGTACTGAAAGACTGAGATCGGCAGAGTCTGTGTCTTGATCTGAAACCTTTATTAGGTCAGGAGTCAAGCGTTTCTTTGAGTTCTCTAACAAAAGAAATAAGTTTCCCTCAGGGAGCATAAGTTCAGGAGCATCATTTGTCGGAGTGATGGTAATCCTAAACACATACTGCTCATTTCCTTGCAGAAATGAAGGCATGTCCTTTTTACTACTGGCAGAAATGGAAAAAGTAAAATTATCGTAAGTGTCCTCAGAACCATCATGGACATATAGAACTCTTCCTTGCCATAGGTCTACCATAGTAAATGTGCCCTTCTCCTGCTCTGGTTCCACCCCTAACTTCAAGTAACCATGAGAGGGCTTCTCCTGTATTTTAAAAAAGATCTGTGACTGACGAACCCCTAATTTCTTAAACTCTAAATTTACTTTAATATGTTTAGATTCAAGTGGAGCTTGTCCAGCCTCTGGGACAATCAAGTTATTTAGAATCAAGAAATGGCCACTATCCTCTTTGCCTTGGGGTTTGAAGATTTCAGGAAAATTGACAGAAGTGGAGGCTGTTGTTACAAGAGGAGTCTTGTCTGTTGTCACTACAGAAGAATTTGTCTTAAAAGAATTCTCTGTTTTGCATCCAGCTGAAACATCCTTTGTAACGAGAACGTTCTTTAATGATTTCTTTTCTGAATTGGCTTTCAGGTCTCTTAAGCAACCTTTGAAGGATCCTCCTCTTGCATATTTTCCAGAAACTGAGGTTAGCTCTAACTTTATCACTTCTACCCGTGTGCTGTCATCTACACCACCTACAAAGAGTGGCCCTTTAAGAAGGGGTATCTTGCTGTGGGAAGGCAGTGATGTTTTCACCGTTTCTCCATCTATCATCAGCTGCAAATATTGTGCAGTAAATTTTAACTCAATGGAGTGCCACTTATTATCACTGACTGACTTAAGAGAGGAAAGCTGCATTCTACTTTTACTCTTTCCAATATGGGCCTTAATTAGTCCATCCTCAATTTCCATGGCAATGAAATCTCCTGCTCTTCCAGAATGATAAAGCAGCAAGCCTCGCTGAGCTGAGGTCTGTATTGCACACTCCAAGTGTCCTTCACCGTGGACATTCCACAGCTGGAAAGAAACATAGGATTTGGAACTAAAGAAACTGACAGGCTCATCTTCACTTGCAAAGAATTCATCACTGCATCCCATTGACACTTCATGAACATTCCTGAACCCAGGATAAGGTCTCAGGGACGTTAGGATCTCATCTTGATTAAATAACACGTCATCGATACATCCTCGGAAATTGGTTAGTGCTCTATCAAGATAAGGAACATCAAGGGTACCGCTCCCACCAATGTAGAGTCCATGTTCAATGTTTAATTGATATAGAATCCCAGGCATTTTTGTACTAGTTTTATAATGTTTATCAATTACCAGTGTGACATTATCATTTTCATGATGTAATTCAACCAGGTGCCAGGCTAAATCATTTAGCCGGGAGCTCCGTTGAGAACGCAGCACTTGTTCCCCTGCTCCAAAGTTCATTCTCAACTGTAAGAGACAAATTTTCAGTGATGAAAATCAGTGAGTGTATGGATGACAAATTAAATTAATTGTGTGTGTCTCAAAGAAACAATACCTAATGTTTTGACAGCTGCTCAACTTAAGTTTCAATCATTGCATTTTCAAACTATGAGCACAAATGTATTTATTACTGTTATGGATTTGCTAACACCACATCATCAAATCCAAACCCATTGTACATTTTGGGAAGGTTTACCTGCCAACACAATTTTAGATGCAAAACCAGGAAGCAACTATTTCCAGTTCTGCTATGACTAAAATTTACAAGAGCCCAAAAGTGAGCATAAAGTGCAAGGTCATGCATGAATTCCTGCTGTAAGTTGGGTGCTCAACAGTTGAAAGTGAAAGAGGAGGAGAGACACACAAGTGTATACGTCGATCACAGGATGACTATGAGCTACTAATGTGATGCGTCTGTGAAAAAGACAGATGCAGTCCTAGCACGTGTTAGGCGAGGTAATTCCAGTAGAGATAGGACAAGGCACTGGTAAGAGCTCATTTTGAATACTGTGTACAATTGTGTTCACCCAAACTGAAGAAAGATGAATTCAAACTATAACAGGTGCAGAGAAAGGCTACTAGGATGATTAGAGGAATGACAACCTATCATATAACATGAGACTAGAAGAGCATGGCTTGTTTAGCCTAGCAAAAAGAAGGCTGAGAGGGGATTTAATTGCTCTCTATAAATTTATCAGGGAGATAAACACCAGGGACAGAGAAGAGCTATTTAAGCTAAAGAACAATGTTGACATGGCACAAGAACAAATGGGTAATAACTGGCCATGAATGAATTTAGATGAAGGTTGCTAACTATCAGAGGAGTGAGATCCTGGGAGCAGTGGGGGCAAACTACTCAATCAGTTTTAAGATAGTTCTTGATAAAAGTCTGAGTGGAACTGTATACCAAGGTTTCCTGCAGTGGTGTGGGGGCTGCCTTTGACAGTTCTGGGGGTCCTTTTATGTCTTATGTTCCTAAAATCTCATGCTTCAGCTAGACACCTGTGGGGCTAGGAAGGGAATTTTCACCTCAGTATATTCTGGGAGGTGGGAAGGGATTGTCTCCTTCCTCTGAAGCATCAGAGATGGCCGTAGCTGGAGATAGGACACTAGATAGGCAGGGTCAGGACTCTGAGGTGGCACGGAGCATTTTCTCTCTCATAGATGCTTAGCTTACTGGTTCTTGCTCACATGGTTAGGGTCTAACTGCCATATTCAGGATTGGGAAGGAAGTTCCCCCCTGGTCAGACCTTGAGGGGTTTTTGCCTTCCTCTGCAGCATGGGATATGGTTCACTTGCCAGGATTATCTGGGTACAGTAGAACCTCAGAGTTAAGAACACCTCGGGAATGGAGGCTATTCGTAACTCTGAAATGTTTGTAACTGAACAAAACGTTATGGTGGTTTTTTCAAAAGTTTACAGTTGAACATTGACTTACTACAGCTTTGAAACTTTACTATGCAGAAGAAAAATGCTGCTTTTAATCATCTTAATTTAAATGAAACAAGCACAGAAACAATTTTCTTACCTTGTCAAATCTTTTTTTTTAATTTTCCCTTTTTTTTTTAGTAGTTCACATTTAAAACAGTACTGTACAGAACAGTATTTGTTTTTTGTTTTTGTTTTTTGTCTCTCCTGACTGATTGAGTATTTCCGGTTCCAAATGGGGTGCGTGATTGACCGGTCAGTTCGTAACTCTGGTGTTCGTAACTCTGAGGTTTTATTGTATATCTTACTTTACCAATTCCCTGCCACCACAAGGGCCTCAGGCATTGGTACACCTTGGTCTCTCCTCTTCTCTGCTTGAGGAACACAACGGTTTAGTCTCCTGAGAGTTGTAGTGCTTTAGTCTAATTCTGGTTGTTGGGCAAGGTGCAGAGGTGGCTGCCTGGAGTTTAGTGGCCTGTGATGTACAGGAGGTCAGACTAGATGACTTGGTGGTCCCTCTATGACTCCAAAGACACACTCCAAACACAAGGCAAACCAGTACCTGCGCTCTCTATTTTTTATAATTAAAAATCACACCTGTAAATATCCCGAGTGCAGTTCCACCAAACAATGATCCTCTTTTCCAGCTGCAAGAAAAAGCAAACCATGTGGCTTGCTGGTTCGAAATCGTAACTGCAGTGATGTTCGAGTAGATGATTCTGCAATGTTCAACTCCACGTAGCTATCACCATAAAATGATACTAAAAGAAAAAAAGAAAGAGAGACTTACAATATATGTACTTTTGCAAAATGCCTCCTCGTCCCTACTATACACACACACACACACACACACACACACACAGTATCTACTATATCCCTAAATGAATAGTAAGAATTAAATTTCCCTTTTTGCATGCTAGAATACACCAATCCAGACAGCTGGTGCAGTGCACAAAAGAATCCTAAGTAGATACATACTATATCAGAGAAATAATGCGACTGAGAACCTTGTGGCCAACAGCTAAACACACTGATGGCCCTACATCTAATGTTTAGAGAAGCAGTGGAGAGATTTTATATCATCGCTGTACTTAGTTCTACAGCAAAAGCAAAAAAAAAGACGACATCAAAGAGGGCATAAACCTCGGGTTGTGGTTCTCAATCTATGGTGCAAAAATCTCCAGAAAAGAGTGAAGATTCTAGTAGTGAGGAGGGAGTTCAGGAAGTTATGTGGTCCTCTAAAGCAGAGGTTCTCAATCTCTTTCTTTTTGAGGCCTCCCCCAACATGCTATAAAAACTCCACAGCCCACCTATGCCACAATAACTGGTTTTCTGCATATAAAAGCCAGAGCCAGTGTTAGGGGGTAGCAAGCAGGGCAATTGCCTGGGGCCCCATACCACAGGGCCCCCCACAAAGCTAAATTGCTCAGGCTTCAGCTTCAGCCTCGGGTGGCAGAGCTCAGGAACCTGGGCTTCAGGATTCAGCTTTCTGCCCTGGCCCCCAGTGAGTCTAATGCTGGCCCTGCTTGGAGGTCCTCCTGAAACCTGCTTGAGGCCCCCTATGGGGCCCCGGACCCCTGGCTGAGAACTAGTGCACTAAAGGATCTCGCTCTTATGAAATAATCTGCAGAATAAAAGAGCTGGAAAACAACTGATCTAGTCAAATAAGTTTTGGAGTTGAATGGACAGGAGTTCCTCTTCCCATAAACACGCTGTACACAGGAGGCAAGTAAATGGACAATAGACCTCAGATGCCTTAGACTAGAGTCTCTCACACAACATGTGCCTGAAAAATCAAAAGCAGTTTTCCTGACCTTTTTGCTGTTGTTGTTCCCTACAGATAAAATATTATTGCTCTGATAACAGAGGAATGTAAACATCTCCATTTTTCAAAGACAAGAGAGATGGAGAAATGAGGTACTATCATCCCCACTATACAGATGGCAATCTGAGGCCCGGAGAAATTAAGTGTCTTTCCCAGACTCATGGGAAGTCTATGCCACAGATGGAAAATGAACCTAGATTTTTTCGAGTCCCCGTCCCATGCCTTAATCACAAAATCACCCCTCCACTATGGTCACACTAGATTTTAGGAAAGCAATATAATATCATGGGCCGCGAGAAATTCAGTTGGAGGAATGCAGAGGCTTTCAATCCCTGTGTTAAGATTCTCAGGAGTTATATTTCTATTGCTACGTTAGATCCTACAACCCCTAATGAATAGGAGCAATGGTGTGGGATTTGACTAGAGTCCTACCAGTGAACTCCCTTAGGAAATCTATAGTTGAAGTTTGAACCTTTCACAGATTTTAAGGTCAGAAGGGGACTATTATGATCATCTAGTCTGACCTGATACATAACACAGGCAACAGAATTTCACCCAGTGATTCCTGCACCAAGCCTGATACTCTGTGGCAGAACTACAGCATATATTTTAGAGAGACATCCAATCTTGATTAAAGATTCCAAGTCTTGGAAAACCTACTACATCCCTTCGGGTAAGCTTTATTGTGCACAGAGCTATACCTTTATCTAGATCTTCCTGGATGAACTAGAGAACAACTAGGATAGAAGTAGTAGAGGATCAAAAATGCCTCACAGTGAACCACTGGGGGGAAAATATCTCAGTGTTTTAGAGTGGAAATGACAGAAGAATTGACCAAAAAATCCTTGGGATTATAAATTTTGCCTTTTACAAGCCAACCCTTCAACTCCATAGTTGTGGGTGGGGCAGCTAACTCGGCAAACGGAGCTACCCACCTAGGCATTTATCCATGGCTAAACCACTACTTGGGCCAGGACCACCTACAGTGTCCTGGCATTGTCTGTGTTTGGGTTCTTCACCAGTGAAAGAAGCACGTTATTACAGTGTAGCAGTCAGGTTCCTCTACGGGAACCTCTTCAGTATGGTTTTTCGCTAAAACCACATTAGAGGTGACCTTCTGAATGTCTCTGGGACCATATCTTTTGAAGAGAAATTGTTTTTGCTCTGGTTACATCAAGCTGCCAATCATATCATCAAGGAATATGAACAGACTCGAGCCAGTAACATTAGAATGTCTCTTGCTGTTGGAACATGTGAATTTAGCACATCATTTAAGGAACTTGTTTTTTATATTCTCTCTGGGACTGGGCAGTACATTCCATAATACTAAAGAAAGAGGGGAAAGGTCCTGAGACAAAGTCAGAGCATCTTTCTTGAAAATGACTATAACAAACCAGTGTAGCTGTAGCCATGTCAGTCCCAGGATATTAGAGAAACAAGGTAGGTGAAGTAATATCTTTTATTCTGTTGGTGAGAGAAACAAACTTTTGAACCACATAGAGCTCTTCTTCAGATCTCAAGAAAAGCTCTGTGTGGCTCAAACGTTTGTCTCTGTAACAAACAAGTGAAGTAAAAGATATTACTTCACCCACCTTGTCTCTGTAACAAACAAGAGTAGATATGGAGAAAGAGCTCAGATTTATAGAAGAGGGCTTTTTTCAGTTAATCATTTAGATATAGTAGGGGGTGGGTATTTTGTCCCATTAACTCAGACACCACCTATAACAACTTCTTCTGTAAAAGCTCAATCCACGTGAGCAATGAGAATTTTCTATTTTCTTAAATATGTCTTGGGAAGCTTGTATATGAATATGTAAGTATGTGACATTAAAGTTCATTCACTCTATAGTTACTGCTACAAGCTGTCTCTATATTTCTATATAGAGACAAATTTCTATATTTCTATATTGAGCTGCAAAAAACCAAATGAGTTCACATTTTAAATCTTCTGCATATCATGTAATTAGCTGGCTGCTTTAGTTCTAGGGCAGCCTGGCATTTCTTGCTCTTTTGGGGGACTTTGTATGCAGAACATAATCATACTGGCTTTCACTGTCACCATATAACAAAGATCACATTTAAATTGTTGTCCACTTTCAGCCCTAGTTCACTGCTATTTAAGCAGCTCCAGTCCCACTGAAGACTGCTTTACAAATGATTTTTCCTTGTCCTTTTCTACCTGAAATACAGAGCAATAAATAACTTCTTTCTTCCCTAATTTTAAAAAGCAACACCCAAAACATGTAACTACCAAACACACGAAGCATAATTCTGCACCTAAATCCACTTGTGCAGTTACCAGGAGTTGTGCGTGCATATCTGAGAACAAAATTGGGATCAATGACTTTACTTAAGATTAGCAACACAATTTGTTCTATCAAAATTGTTCATTCTGGGCTAGATTAAGCCCTGCAAAAGGGTGGCATCTAGCTTCACTGCCGCAGGAGGAACCTTGGGAAGGAATGGGGAACTTGCAGTCACAACTCCTTCCTTGCTTCTCCTTTGCTCTTGGAGGGAAATAACTTAATGCAGGCCTTTACAGGGCGCATCTTACATCATCCATCACGTCTTCTCAGTTCCAATGCCCTGGGGAGGGAGAAGCCAAGGCTCTGTCCATTCCCTAACTTTGTGTGTCCCCAACTCGCTCCCAAGGGGGAATAGCAGCCGCATGTAGCCTGTTCTCCCTACTACGCCTGGATTTGTAATCCAGGAGAGTCCCTCACATCCATGCAAGGTGCGAGAGAATGAGACTTTACTAAATTCCCCCATCCCCCGGAGTTTAAAATTGGTAGCCTTTTTATATGAAAATCTTGAACTACACCATTCCATCTCTTAAAGCAATAAATGTGCATCCCACTCCTCCACACAATGCAAGACTCAGCTCCCACATGGCAGAACAGCTGCAGAACATTTCTGGTCTTCAAAGTGTTCAACAGATACTGGCATCAGTGCTTCTCTTTACAGATAATATAATGTTTTGGCTGTATGCCCACAGTGCAAGCAAAAACAATGTCGCTAACACTGGAAGTACTTCCAGAAAGGCTGAACCCTTCTGATGTGGAAACAAAAATATGCTAACTAAGCTATTGATTTTCATTTTTGGCACTAACAAAGGAATGTCAGAATTAGGTCACAGGACAACTGTTGCAAGATTAATTGCACTAATGTAGCCTGGTAACATTCCATGCAGTCAGAGAACAAAACCAGATATAACCTTTGTGTTATTATAGTGTGAATTGTCATGCAATCTAGTAAATTATCTAGTTATTAAAGGTCAAAACATAAAAAAGCAGAGGATTTTTCAAACAGTTTCTAATTTTTTTTAATTGCTATAGTATCTAAATGTCATGATCGCTATTTCAGGAGGTGACACATTTGCTGTTCTTAGCAGGGATAGGAAGGAATCACTTCTTGAAAGTTAGGAACATAGGGATTGCAATATTGGATTAGCCAGCGGTTCTCAAACTGTGGGTCAGGACCCCAAAGTGGGTCGTGACTCTGTTTTAATCATAGAATCATAGACTATCAGGGTTGGAAGGGACCTCGGGAGGTCATCTAGTCCAACCCCCTGCTCAAACCAGGACCAACACCAACTAAATCATCCCAGCCAGGGCTTTGTCAAGCCTGACCTTAAAAACATCTAAGGAAGGAGATTCCACCACCGCCCTAGGTAACCCATTTTCACCACCCTCCTAGTGAAATTTTTTTTCCTAATATCCAACCTAAACCTCCCCCACTGCAACTTGAGACCATTACTCCTTGTTCTGTCATCTTCTACCACTGAGAACAGTCTAGATCCATCCTCTTTGGAACCCCCTTTCAGGTAGTTGAAAGCAGCTATCAAATCCCCCCTCATTCTTCTCTTCTGCGGACTAAATAATCCCAGTTCCCTCAGCCGCTCATCAGTCATGTGCTCCAGCCCCCTAACCATTTTTGTTGCCCTCTGCTGGACTCTTTCCAATTTTTCCAAATCCTTCTTGTAGTGTGGGGCCCAAAACTAGACACAGTACTCCAGATGAGGCCTCACCAATGCCGAATAGAGGGGAACGATCACGTCCCTCGATCCGCTGGCAATGCTCCTACTTATACAGCCAAAAATGCCGTTAGTCTTCTTGGCAACAAGGGCACACTGTTGACTCATATCCAGCTTCTCATCCACTGTAACCTCTAGGTCCTTTTCTGCAGAACTGCTGCCCAGCCATTCGGTCCCTAGTCTGTAGCAGTGCATGGGATTCTTCCGTCCTAAGTGCAGGACTCTGCATTTGTCCTTGTTGAACCTCATCAGATTTCTTGTGGCCCAATCCTCTAATTTGTCTAGGTCCCTCTGTATCCTATCCCTACCCTCCAGCGTATCAACCACTCCTCCCAGTTTAGTGTCATCTGCAAACTTGCTGAGGGTGCAATCCACTCCATCCCCCAGATCATTAATGAAGATATTGAACAAAACCTGTCCCAGGACCGACTCTTGGGGCACTCCTCTTGATACCGGCTGCCAACTAGAAATGGAGCCATTGATCACTACTCATTAAGCCTGAGGATCTAGCCAGCTTTCTATCCACCTTGTAGTCCATTCATCCAGCCCATACTTCTTTAACTTGCTGGCACGAATACTGTGAGAGACCATATCAAATGGTCTGGGGCTGGGGTTAGACTTGTTGGGGCCCAGGGCTGAAACCTGACCCCACCGCCGGGGCCGAAGCCCAGGCCCAAGGGCTTCAGCCCTGGATGGCAGAGCTCAGGTTAGAGGCTCCCCACATGGGGCTGAAGTCCTTGGGCTTTGGCTCCGCCGCCCACCCCTGCCCGGTGCGGTGGGGCTTGGGCAGGCTCAGGCTTCGGTCCCCACTTCTGGGGTCCTGTAGTAATTTTTGTTGTCAGAACGGGGTCGCAATGTAGTGACGTTTGAGAACTCCTGGTCTATATAGCCAGTATGATGCCTCAGAGAAGGATACAAAAACCCCACCGTAGTCAGTTACAGGATAATCTGCCCCCATAAAGGTCTGATCCTAATCCCGCAGAGTTAAAGACTGCCTTAAACCCTGAATTATTATCCCATCCAAAATTCTTTGTTTGTATTAATTGTTATAACTCTGGATATTCTTGTTCTCTATATATGTCCAACCCCTCTTGAATGTTACTAAATTCTTGGCCTCAATGACTATGAGTTCTACAATCTAATTATGTACTGAATATTTCCCTTTATCAGTTTTGAAGTTGCTACCTCTCAATGCTAATTATTGTTATTATGATAGCGCCCAGGACCCCATTGTGCTAGGTGCTGTACAAATGCGGAACAAAAACACAATCCCTGTCCCAAAAAGCTTACAGTCTTGCATATATGCTCAAGAAAGAAAGTTCTGTTTCTTTGTTTCCGAGAGATTTCTGGGGATAGTAGTGCGTGATTGCATAAGAGCATTCTTCTGTCCTGATGGCTAAGTGCCCCAAGCACTAGCTGAGTGATTTATCCAGTGTCTGGCTAAGACTGGGGCTTTGAGGAAGGCTACTCAACACCAAAGGCTCATTCCAGAAAAAAAAAAAGCTAATGGGAACAGATTGGGGAATCAATCACAATAAATAATGGAGATTACTATTTACCCCACAATGAGAGTGTGTGCCTACCACTTATTACTCATGTTGGCCGTCTGGAGTTCATTTTAGATTCTCTGCTGCTTATGGATGCTGAACTAGCAGCTATGCCCAGGAGCAGTTTTTCCCCCCATCTGCACTTGAGGAGAAGGGTGCATGCAACCTCTGCTTCTGGATGCAGATGTCACTGCAATTTATCCCTGCCTTCTCCATGTTGGGATCAGATTGCTGCAATATGCTCTGCGTCAGACTACAATTTGAAACCATCCAGAAATTGAAGTGAAATAATCCATCCTGCGTGCCAATAAACTTTTTTTTCCTTTCAGCTGTGGAACTGTCGAGTGCTTTTTGTTTGGACACTGCTAGCATTAGCATTTGTCCCATAATGTCTTTTTCCAGGTGGACTGGTGGCTGATAAAGATGTTGTAGGATCTGTACAGCACAAAGGTAGGTGCCCACCTTTTGAAAGTGCTTCTAGAATAGTATTTAGTGAATAGAAGCCCCCTCAGGGCCGCATTGTGATAGGACTGTGCAAACACACTAAAAGACAGCTCCAGCCCCAAAGAGCTTGCACTCTAACTAAGGGTACGTCTATACTACCCGCCTGATTCGGCGGGTAGCAATCGATCCCGGAAGTGCTCGCCGTCGACACCGGTACTCCTGCTCCGCACGAGGAGTAAGCGGAGTCGACGGGGGAGCCTGCCTGCCGCATCTGGACCCACGGTAAGTGCTTTTTAGTTCAAACTAAGATACTTCGACTTCAGCCACGTTATTCATGTAGCTGAAGTTGCGTATCTTAGTTCGACCCGACCCACCCCACCCCAGTGTGGACCAGCCCCAAGGCAAGATATAACTAGTGGGTGGAAAACCATCAAAAGGAACCGAGGCATAAGAATGAAGGAAAAGGTACTAAGAACATGCATTTACATAGGCCAGACGTGTACGTGACTAGCTGGTTTTAAGATGCTTATTTTTGATCTTGTAGTTCATAAACAAATTAATCAAATATGAGAAATATCAGAAGTTTCTAACAGCAAACTACATAGGTCCAAGCTACCCCAATGTGTGTTCTCAGTCTTCAGAATAGAAAACCCTTCAATAAAAGGTAGTGTAAATCTTCCTTAGTCTAAGATTTTAGTGAGGGAAATAAGTGTTCATTTTTTAATCATAAAGATGGTTTTCCTTTTCATGCAACTAGTTCTTCAGGGTGTTGATTGTTTTGTTATATTAAAAACTTTTAAAAGCCTATTTCATTTTCACTCATTTCATGATTGTCCAACATTTGTGGTGCCAACTCAGGAAGAGAGAAAAAGTAGGAGACAAATGGTTCCATTTCTATTTATCAAGCTCAAGATGCTCTTAACAGCACTACATCAAAAAAGTGTAAGAGTTCAATTATAAATTCACAAGCATCCTAGACTCTCACTACCTGTCCTGTAAGCACTTGTTGAAAGGCAGCCAATAAAGCACAATGAAAAACTCCACTTTCCTACAGACCCCAATAAATAACAGTATCTGCCTATAACCTAGAGTAATTCAGTTTACTGCCAATAAACACATTCTCAGAGTAAACTCCCAGGACCTCTTTTATATCCCCATCCCTAACAGGGATGGACCCCGGGCCACCACAGGTGCATCCCATATAAGAGGGCAGCAAAGAGCCTCTCTGTTCTTAGGGAAATGATCAGATAATTATGTGCAGGTGAAGTACTTCTCTTTAGAAAAAATTTGTCTTCAGATAGAATGCTCTGTTGAAAAATGCCCAGAACTATTAATCAGAATTCAACCAAAGTGAGTCTGTTAGATTAATTTATACCAAAGTTTTATGACCTTCAGATTTATTTACAAATGTTTTATTTCCTTCCTTTACCTTGTGATTGCTGGTTTGTTCTCTGAAACAGTAATTCAGACTGTAACAGAAGGAGTGTCTCTAAATCTAACCCTAGCAACTCTATAGTAAATACAAAATGCTTGAGGTAATTTGCAGAGATGAATATTGGCCCTAAGTCTATTATACAAGTGTCAGTCTGTTGGTAGAGACTAACTTGTACTAAAACCTCTAAAATAAAATTATCCAATTCTGCATAAGAGGCTATGGCAGTATCCTCATTAATATAGAAAGCCTATTTGTTAGAAGCTGTTATCTATGGAAATAAATTGGGTTTTTATGTAATATTTATGTGCAGCTGTTAACTTTTTTTTGCTGATGCTTTTGTAAAGGTTTGTGTATACTGAACAGTGCTAGATATTAAGATTACCAGTCACAGAAACCAAGAATTTGAGTAACCCAAATACACTTAGTATATGCACAATGGAGGAAAAAACAATTTTGGAAAGTAAAGAGATTGCCCTTTAAACATTCAAAGGGGTCATAGTAAACTGTGAGAACATGGGGAGGTGGGGGGAACCTTGATTAGGTTGTTTTACAATGCTGATTAATACTAATTTGAGATGTTTCCACTTTCATATGGAAAGTGACAAATGGGTCAGATCTCTTATAGAGAATGTGATGCAATCTTTTTAACATGAGATACTGTGGAATTCAGCTTTACCCCTCATTCTACTACAGGTAAACCCAGATTTTATGAAGGTCTCCAAAACTCTTCTAATATAGTTTTGAACAAACTAATGTTGATGTTGTAAAACTTTAGAAGTGAGGGAATAAATTTCAAATAACTTGAGTTTTGAATCAGCGTTTGGAAACATTGGGATTTATTTGTAATTACTTTCTAAAGGTAACCTTTTATTTGCCTCTTGCTTAAAATGGACATAACATTTTATATCTCTCTCTCATTCTAAGTGGTCTCAGTGCCACTAGATGGGACAGAACACCACACCCAGGAGGTGTGTGGGTTACATAAGCAGGACTGAAGTTTCACTATATAAAGTGGGGTCCAAGAAGGAGACCAGGTGGGAAAGAAAGGAAAAGAAAAAAAGAAGACTAAGAAGGAAAGACCTGGAAGAAGAACAACTCATCTCCAAGACACAGCCCAAGTTCAGAGCTGCTAAAATTGTATGTACGACCGTGATATGCAGCAACCAGAACCCAAACGAGACTAACTTTGCATGGCTAACAAGGAAAGTCCACCTGTGTAATCAGGATTGGTGAGCATAGCATTGTATGCTTAGCATATGTATTCTGCTTGTTGATTGTTAATAAATAGAGGTTAAGGATATTTTTTTTTATTTTTTTTTAATAAATGGAGATATGCTAATCTCTTAGAACTGGAAGGACCTTGAAAGGTCATCGAGTCCAGTCCCCTGCCTTCACTAGCAGGACCAAGTACTGTCCCCTGACAGATTTTTTTGACCCAGATCCCTAAATGGTCCCCTCAAGGATTGAACTCACAACCCAGGGTTTAGCAGGCCAATGCTCAAACCACTGAGCTATCCTTCCCCCTGGGATGTTATTGTGTAAGGTTCTTTAACCAGGAGAAGGCCCTGCAAATCCATAGAAGATTATGCTCTGAGCCCTAGGAATTGGGTAAGGGTGGCCGTGAGCCCTAGGAACTGGGTAAGGGTAGGTGCCTTTTGCCCCGAGCTCTAAAACGTGGGTAAGGTGGTGTGGGCCTAAATTAACTGGGTTATGCCTTGAGCCAACAAAAGAGTAGAGGTGGGATGCCCTAGAGCAGTGATGGACAACCTGCGGCCCGTAGGCCACACACAGCCCATCAGGATAATCTGCTGGCAGGCTGCGAGACAGTTTTACATTGACGGTCTGCAGGTACGGCCACCCGCAGCTGCAAGTGGCCACGGTTCCTAATGGCAAACCGCGGCCACTGGGAGCTGCGGGTGGCCGTGCCTGTGGACGGTCAATGTAAAACTGTCTCGCAGCCTACCACCAGATTACCCTGGCGGGCCGCAGATTGCCCACCACTGTCCTACAGTGCGCAGATAACATGATTAAGAAATGCTATACCAGGGGTCTCAAACTCAAATTACCACAAGGGCCGCATGAGGACTAGTGCATTGGCCCGAGGGCTGCATCACTGACCCCGCCTCCTCGCTGCCCCCGCCCCCACCCCCACTCCACCCCTTCCATTAGGCCCTGCCCCTTCTCCGCCTCCTCCCCTGTGCACACGGCTTCCCACTCCTCCCCCCTTCCTCCCAGAAACCACGAAGCCACCAGACAACTGTTTTGGTGGCGAGAACTGCCTGAGGGTAAAAATAAATAAATAAATTGGGGGGGGGCCCCCCCCACGGGAAGCCCGGCGGGCCGCAGGGAAGAGTTCCGTGGGCTGCATGCAGCCCGCGTGGGCTGCATGTTTGAGACCCATGCTCTAGATCATCCCTGACAGGTTTTTGTCTAACCTACTCTTAAAAATCTCCAATGATGGAGATTCTACTCTCCTCAATCTCTAAACCAAGGATAATGCTTCCCTACAACACAAAGGTGTTGAGGATAAATTCATTAACGTTTGTGAGATACTCCAAAACTACACTTTAAAAAAAACAAAACAAAACAAAAAACAAAAAAAACCCAACCCTCTAGCAGAATGTTAGGAACCATTAGGAAAGGGATAGATCTATATAAAGCAGAAAATATCACATCATTACATAAATCCATGGTATGCCCACGCCTTACTTACTGTGTGCAGTTCTGGTTGCCTCATCTCAAAAAAAGATATATTAGAAGTGGAAAAGGTGCAGAGAAGGGGAACAAAAATAATAAGGGGTATGGAACAGCTTCCATATAAGGAGAGATTAAAAAGACTGGGCCTGTTAAGTTTAAAAAAGAGGCATGGATATGATAGAGGTCTATAAAATCATGAATGGTATGAGGAAAATGAATAGGAAAATATTATCTACCCCTTTATATACACAAGAAGCTGGGGTCAACTGATGAAATTCATAGGCAGCAGGTTTAAAACAAACCAAAGGAAGTACTTCTCCACACAATGCACAATCAATCTGTGGAACTCTTTGCCAGGGGATGTTGGGAACGCCAAAAGTATAACTGTTCAAAAAAAATTAGATAAGTTCCTGGAGGATAGGTCCATCAGTGGCTATTAGCCAAGATGGCCAGGGATACAATTCCAGGCTCCAAGTGTCCCTAAACAGCCAGAAGCTGTGATTGGACAACAGGGGATGGATCACTTGAAATTGACCTGTTCTGTTTATTCACTAAGGCCAGGTCTACACTAGGACTTTATGTCGAATTTAGCAGCGTTAACTCGATTTAATCCCTCACCCGTCCACATTAGGAAGCAGTTTATTTCGACATTAAGGGCTCTTTGAATCGATTTCTGTACTCCACCCTGACGAGGGGAGTAGCGCCAAATTCGAAATGGCCATGCCGAAAGCGAGGTACTGTGGACGGAATTTGACGCTAATAGCTCCGGGAGCTATCCCACAGTGCACCACTCAGTGGACGCTCAGGGCAGTAATCTGTACTCGGATGCTCTGACCTGCCACTCAGAGAAATCCCCGGGAAAATTTGAATCCCTTTTCCTGTGTGGCCATTTTGAATCCCATTTCCTCTTTGGACATCGTGGCGAGCTCAGCAGCACTGGCAACGATGCAGAGCTCTACAGCAGTGGTTTCAATGCCATCGCAGAATAGAAAGAGGGCTCCAGCATGGAGTGATCGTGAAGTTTTGGATCTGATCGCTGTGTGGGGCGACGAATCAATACTAGCCGAGCTCCGTTCCAAAAGACGGAATGCAAAGATTTACGAAAAAATTTCCCAGGCTATGACGGAGAGAGGATACAGCCGGGATGCTACGCAGTGCCGCGTGAAAATCAAGGAGCTGCGGCAGGCGTACCAGAAGACCAAGGAGTCCAACGGACGCTCCGGGTCGCAGCCACACACTTGCCGATTTTACGAAGCACTGCATGCCATGCTCGGTGGTGCAGCAACAACTACCCCACCACTGTCCGTGGACTCCGACGACGGGGTCCATTCTACGGCCACGTCGGAGGAGGTTTTCGCGGACGGCGAAGAAGAGGAAGGAGGGGAGGAGGAAGAGGCACTACACAGCGGTCGCACTCGTGATGTCCCCGACAGCCAGGAACTATTCCTCACCCTGACTGAGCTGCCCTACGAACACTCCCAAGCCAGCATTCCTGACCAGGAATCAGGCGAAGGATCATCAGGTTAGTGTGTTAGACATTTATTTGCAATACAATAGTTATGGTGTGTTAGCACTGTGTAACTGTGGCTTAATTGGCCTTATGCGCTTCACCTTGGAGTTGCTTTCCCGTGCAACTATTCGAAAAGTCTGTCAATATGTATGGGGATAGAGGAGTAATCACCATCTGAGAGCTCCGCGAAGCTCTCCTGGAGGTACAGTGACAGCTTGTTTAGCACGTTCACTGGGAGAGCGGCCTTATTGTCTCCTCCATGGTAGGATACTTTCCCGCGCCATGCAAGCTGCAGGTACTCTGGTATCATTGCCTTGCATAGCATGGCAGCATACGGCCCCGGGGTTTGCTTGCATTGACGCAGCATGCAGTATTTCTCTGTCTCTGTAATCCTCATCAGAGTGATATCAGTCATGGGGTCCTGATTTGAATGAGTGGTATAATTAGTATAGTGAATGTTTCCTTTTCCCTTTAAAGAAAGACACCCGGCTGTTTACGTTAACGCGTGGTGGTAGGGAGTCGGGAGCCAAACCATTACTACTTAGCGGTGCGCGGGTAGGGACAGTGCTGGGGACCGGCCACGCGAGGCCGGGGAAAGGGTACACGAGCCGTTAAGACACAGCGGGTCTCGGGCAATATTGGTTCCCGGGAGCGCCCACGGGAAGGGGGGGGGCGGAGGGGTAGGCCAGCCGTTCAAACACAGCGGTTCGCGGGCGATCTTGGTTCCCGGGAGCTGCCACGCGAAGGGAGGTGGGAAAGGGTGGGCGAGCCGTTCATGCTGAGCGGTTCGCGGGCATTTTTGGTTCCCGGGTAAGGCCACGCGGAGGGGGAGGAGGGGTAGGCGAGCCATTCATGCTGAGCGGTTTGCGGGCACTTTAGGTTACCGGGAGCGGGCACGCGGAGGGGGGGAAGGGTAGGCGAGCCGTTCATGCTGAGCGGTTTGCGGGCATTTTTGGTTCCCGGGAGCGGCCACGCGGAGGGGGGGGGGTTAGGAAAGCCACTGTAGATTAGCGGTTTGGCCAGCAGCAGTTCCTGCCCGCCGCCAGGAACAGTGAGTGAAACATGGGAGTAGACCACTGCTGTGAAGCAATCTCTCAGCAGTCCTAAATCATCTCCTTACCATGGTCTTCAGAGAGTTGATTTTCACTGTACGGCAAGGCTTCTGGGATCCGTATACCGGGACCCCAGACAGTCAGCCTTAAGGCATAGTATTTGACCCTGTAGTACGTTTAGAAGTGATAGGCACTGTGTTTGGTCCTATTCACGCTGAAAGAGTATGGTCATTGTTCTGGAAAAAGTATCTTTCTGAGGAATTCACTCCCTTTCCCTCATCCCGCAGCTTCCAGTGTCTCCCGCCCTACCCGTGCTTCTCCCTCCCATGGGCTACTCCAGATAAGGCGGCGAAAAAAGAGAACCCGGGACGACATGTTCTCTGAATTAATGATGTTGTCACAGAGGGAGATGGCACAGCGGAGAGAGGACCTCGCACGGTACGAGCGAGCAGCCAGGGAACGGGAGCAGAGGGCTGAAGCGCGCGAGGACAGGTGGCGGCAGGAAGATCAGCAGGCGACCCAAAGAATGCTGGGACTAATGAGGGAGCAAACCGAGACGCTCTGGCGCCTGGTGGATGTTCTCCAGGACAGGACACAGGAGGAAAGAGCACCTCTATATGTTCTTTCCAACCGCCCTCCCCCGCCACAAAATCCAGTGGTTTACTCTCCAAAAGTCACTAGGACAAGGGGAGGCAGGGTGCGTGGAAATATTTACTCCACCCCTGCAGACTGCTCCAGTAGCAGAAGGCTGCCATTGCCAAAACCTTAGATTTTTCCTTCCCCTCCCTCCAGCCGCACCCCTCAACACCTCCCTTCCCAGGTTCCATGTTAAGTTAATGTTCTATTCAATAAAACTGGTTTTTTGGTTCACTGATGTTTCCCAGAGTGTCTTAAAGGGGACCGTTTGTTTCTATGGTTGTTGGTTAACGGGGTTTCTAAGTGCAGAGGACCGAAGCACAACCGAGGGTGCAGACAGGGTAACAAATGAAGTGACAGGCACACTTTCAAATTGCATGCAGTAAGCGCACCTTTCATTCTGTGTGTAGGTTTCCAGGTTCTCTATGTGGGGTTGGTGGTTGGGTGGTTCGCTGTCTGCTGGGGGAGGATGGCCGCTGATCTTTAGCGGCTGGCAATAGCCTGCTGGATAGATCAATGCACCGGGGGATCCGTAGCCGATATTCACAATGAAAAAGTCACAGAGACCCCACCATACACACATGCGATTAGGAGAGGTTAATGGTCCCGTTAAACAAGCAGTCCAGCACTTAGGACTGCTCTGTGGGAAGGATCATGTCATTCCCCTTTGAAGGGTACTTTCCCACACTCCACCCGCTCCCCAACCGTGGTATGCGTCCACGGTTAAAACCTTAACCGACAAACCAGTACAGGAGAGGGTCCAAATAAAAAAGTTTCCTTTATTGTGCCTTTAAAGCGTTGATCGAAGGAGGGGGAAGGGGGTTGGTAATGGGAGAGGATGGGCAACGGAACAAGTGTACAGAAACAGGGGAAGGTTCAGTATCTGTTTACGGAAGTGTAACAGTCACTGGTTACCCTGCTCTGTCTGGAAGTGAGCTTTCAAAACTTCCCGGATGCGCAGCGCGTCCCGCTGTCATCTTCTAATCACCCTGGTGTCTGGCTGAGCGTAATCTGCTGCCAGGCGATTTGCCTCAACCTCCCAGCCCACCATAAACATCTCCCCCTTGATCTCACAGAGATTGTGGAGCACACAGCACGCTGCAATCACAATGGGGATATTTGTAGGGCTGAGGTCGGAGCGAGTCAGTAAGCTTCGCCTTCTTCCTTTGAGACGGCCAAAGGCACACTCCACCACCATTCTGCACTTGCTCAGGCGGTAATTGAAGAGCTCCTTTTCAGTGTCCAGGGCTCCCGTGTATGGCTTCATGAGCCATGGCATTAGCGGGTAGGCAGGGTCCCCTAGGATCACTGTTGGCATCTCCACATCCCCAACAGTGATTTTGCGGTCTGGGAAATAAACCCCCTGTTGCAGCCGTCTAAACAGACCAGAGTTTTTGAAAACTCGAGCATCATGAACCTTTCCTGGCCACCCAACATTGATGTTCGTAAAACGTCCTTTGTGGTCTACTAATGCTTGCAGTACCATAGAAAAATAGCCCTTTCGGTTAATGTACTGGCTGCCCTGGTGCTCCGGTCCCAGGATAGGGATGTGTGTCCCATCTATGGCCCCACCGCAGTTTGGGAATCCCATCGCAGCGAAGCCATCTATGATCGCCTGCACGTCTCCAAGGGTCACTACTTTGGGGAGCAGCAGGTCAACGATAGCATGGGCTACCTGCATCACAGCAACCCCCACGGTAGACTTGCCCACTCCGAATTGGTTCGCTACTGACCAGTAGCTGTCAGGGGTTGCAAGCTTCCACAGGGCTATGGCCACTCGCTTCTGGATAGTCAGGGCTGCTCGCATCCGGGTGTCCTGGCGCTTCAGGGCAGGGGACAGCAACTCACAAAGTTCCATGAAAGTGCCCTTACGCATCCGAAAGTTTCACAGCCACTGGGACTCATCCCAGACCTGCACCACTATGCGGTCCCACCAGTCAGTGCTTGTTTCCCTTGCCCAGAATCGCCGTTCCACAGGATCAACGTGACCCATTGCCACCATGATGTCTAGGGGCCGGGGTCCAGCGCTTTGCGTGAGGTCCATGCCCCTCTCAGAGTTCAAGTACTCCCGGAGCTTCCGTTGCCTCCTCTCCCGATTTCTCTGCATCTGAGTCTGGAAAAGGTGCGCTATAAGGCGCGAGGAGTTGGCAACGGACAGAACATCAGCGATAATCGCGGAGGGCTCCATGCTCACTGTCCTGTGGCGTCCGAGCTATCAGCCACAGGAAAAGGGCGCGAATTCATTACCAGCCGGCGCTTTCACGTAGGGAAGGCGGAAGTGTGGGTCGAGTGACGAAATTTACGTATAACGACCCTTGACACAATATCGGTCCCACAAGGCACTGGGGGCTACACCCAGAATTCCAGTGGGCAGCGGGGACTGCGGGAACTGTGGGATAGCTACCCACAGTGCACCGCTTGCAATGTCGACGCTTGCACCCTTACTGTGGACTCGGAAATTCGAATTAAGATCCCTGATGTGGATTCAAACGATCGACCTGGCAATATCGGGTTACCAAGTTCGGTTACCAAGTTCGGTCTCGTAGTGTAGACATACCCTCAGAAGTATCTGGTATTGGCCACTGTCAAAGACAGGATACTGGGCTAGATGGACCATTGGTCTGACTTCGTATGGCTGTTCTTATGTTCTTACAATGATGGGAGCCATAAGTACCTAGATATTTCTTTACTCCTCTTCAGCAGCTGCTTTTCCTAAATGCAATTTTATATTACAAATTTTTTTTTAAAGAATGCAAGAAGTTTCAAAAAGCACTGGCAAGGTTGAAAAGCTTATATGGTGGGATGTTGAGTTAACAGATCTCTGTTTTAGAAGGTCAGGTCCTTTGTGGCACTTTACAATTCCAAATTCCTCCTTGCACTGCTTTCTCCATCAACACTACTGTGCTTCGACAATGTGCACACAAGTCAAGAGTAAGGGTCTAAACTACAGCTCTTTGAAGCACAGTGTGGGCTTTTTACTACAGAATTTTAGTAAATTATTCTTGACTGCTAGTACAAAGAGCAGAAGCAGAGCAGTACAATGCTACATTAGGAGCAGAACCCCAAAATGAAGGAGCACATGAGTCTAGGGGAGAAGATAAGCTTTTGGAGGTAGGAACTAGGGAAGGAGGCGAAAAAGAGATGGCAGAAACAATATTACATGCCAAACTGTTGCTAAATGACACTGACAGCGCAAAAGTAGTGTGGGAAGGAGTTTTGCTACATTAGCCTTTGACATTTTAAAGCATATCTAACCTTTAATCCAAAGTAAATCTTCTATTTATCCAGTCTTTC
The DNA here is from genome assembly GCA_037349315.1 of Chelydra serpentina. Lineage (NCBI taxonomy): Eukaryota > Metazoa > Chordata > Testudines > Chelydridae > Chelydra > Chelydra serpentina. Next base: position 77,505,830 of record JBAIAC010000042.1, on the reverse strand, counting down.
CCCACTATAACACTTAGTTATTTTGTGTACAATGAAAAGCAAATACTAAAAGAGTTTGCAAGCAAATAACCCTCATCAGCAGATTGTGCAGCATACATGAAATATACTTTATCTGTAAATCCTTCAACTACCACAATTCAAGAAGAAAGGTGGCCTTGTAATTAAGGTACTTGACTGCAATTTAGTAGGGCCCAGTTCAAATCCTGGCTCTACTACATACTCTTTGTGAGAATGTGGGCAAGTCATTTAACCTCTCTGAATCTCAGTTAAGCTTTTGGAGGCAGGAACTGTCTCTCAAGCCTAGACGACACTAGAAAAGCTTTTCAAGTATAGCTATACTGGCAAACTGTCCAAATGTAGAGACAGCTTATACCAGAACAAGAGTGCTTTAGCCGGTATAGCTTATACCAGCTCCTCAAGTGAATAAGCTATATCAGCAAAAGCACTTTTTTGCTTGTATAACTGTCTATATTCTATGGCTTTTGCCAATATAGAAATGTTATAAAATAAACAAATAAATCACACCCCTAAGTGACATTGCTATACTGGCAAAAGTCTCTAACGCTGACCTGGCCTTGTCTCTTATTGTGTTGTTTGTAAACTGCCTAGCACAATGGAGCTGTAGGGAGTAGACCTCAATATTGATGTAAAAATAGTTACTAACATATTTATTAAAATTTTTGCTTGTTATAATCATAAGCAACTCTTTACCAGACTCAGAAAGACAAGAGTCACCTCTCCAAGGATTGGTAAAAAGAAAGACAATGCCATCTTTAATAACCATTTAAGTTTACAGGCTCTCTAAGAGTCATTTAAATTAAGCCGGCTATTTAACAGCAAAAGCATTATATACAGGAAATAGGAGTGCTGGACTCATTTGAAACAGAATTTCAACTCCTATTCAATCCTGAAGGGCTTTGGGGACAGTGACCATGCATTTTAATCATACAGAAGGCTATTTATTCAAACTATTGAGCTGAGATTAAAATTAATGGATCTAGTATCATCTTGGTGAATGGAGAGTTTCATGTGTAATTCTTGCACACTGAGATGAGAACAAATGATCCATTAAAGATTAAATACTCTTAACATCAACATGCCAAGCACACTTGCCCTAAAGGTAGAGGGTGAAGAAAGGAGATCTGGTATTTTATCACTGGTAACTGCTGATACCAAAAAGGTCAAAACTCCTTAGTGCTATTTACAATGATGTGGGAATGTATGGATCTACATTAAAGAGGTGAGATCAGCTGCTGTGTATATTTCATAAATATAAGTCAATAGACAAAAATCTAGCTAATTAAAAATGCAACTTACTGGATTGTATATTTGTTTTCCAGGAAGTAAAACAATTAAAACACTCATCTATTATGACAGTTCAGAAGAAAGACCATGATCCATACATATACATCTTTACTCACGTAAAGTAGTCCATGGAAGTCACTGAAACTACTTGTCAGTGTAATTCCATGTGTGCGTGTTTAGATTGGGTCCAAAATCATATTAAAACCTATACACATACACTACACTTCAGTAACACAAAATGTTATTCAGAAAAAATAGTGACAAACTTGAGTCCCAATCCTGCAACCTCAAAATGTGTTGAATTCTTGTCAATGTCAGAGGTTTGCAGGACCTGGCTCATAAAGACAGTCCCATAGAAAAAATATCTTTTGAAGATAAGTCCATTCACTTTGTGTACTTCATTTTTAGTCATTAATATGATTATGAAAATACAATATAAATCAATTTCTGTTGGAATCTTACTAAACTAAAATCTAATCCTTTGCAGCCACTACATATTTTTTTTTAAACTATCAAAGAATTTCCTAACACAGAAGTCTGAAAACTTCTTAACTTTTAAATATAGCTTCAATGCTGTTTATAGACTTCTTACATCTATACTGTGTGTCTTCGTATAAAATATGTGTTTCACACTAGTGCTTTCCCTAAAGAACTCACTTTCAGAGAGAGGCTTCAAGACTCGAAGGATTTTCAAGCGTGCTCAGCATAGGCCTAACTCTACCACTATTGCAGTAAATGGCAAAACTTTCATCAACTTCCATAGGAGTTGGGACAAAGTAAGCACTTCTGAAAATCACACTATAGAACTATACCTAAAAGCAACAACCACTCCCAACTGTAACTGGGATTTCTTGTCGCAAAAACCTGTGAGAACACCATCTGAACAGCATAGCACAGGTCAAGATACCACATTGCAATACGAGCAGAATGCATGAAAATAGTTCTCAAAGGAACGCTACCAAATATCTGAAGTACTGCACTGTATTTTAAAAGAAAATTGTATTGTCTTTACAAAGACCCACTATCTCTTAACACTTAATCCCAGATAATTAAGACATCTAAATTACACTTATGGGGCCTCTGAAATGATGAGCATCTTCAACTTCCAAGGAGAGTTCCGCTGCAATTCACTCACAGGCTATGGGGTTCCAGAGAGTTGTGGCTCTGCTACAATGCACACTTCTACAGCTAATTAATGTATCACTCTGTAAATGGCCATTTCAAACTGCAAAATTATACCCACTGTTAAAATATAGGTAGTAAAATAGAATAAATAACAGCATCAGCTGCTGTAGTTTAAGGAGAAGTAAAAGATTTGAGATTTTAGTTACACTGTTACTTTTAATGATTGCATTTAATGATTGGACTTTAAAGTTCTTTGTCTAAAAGAGTTGCAGATGTGCTCAGGCATGAGGTGTCTCAAATGTCATGGCTACTTCTGAATATTTGGATCACTATTTTACAAGTGAACTAAAAAAAGGGTGGTGGGGGGGAACCTTCTGCTTGTCTTTGATTTATCTTCTGTGATGTAGGATGACACCCTACGGTTTTTAAAAGGAGAGAGAAGCCTTTAAAAAAAATATTACAGAGAGGGAACATATCAAGTTTTTCCAGGAGGGTCCTCCTGAGGACTGCAGACCTCAGTGGAATAGAGACATCACAATAGACTAAGACCTGACCTGATGGTTCTTCGCCCTCAGTTGAAAGGGAAGCGATGTTGACTCTGACAAAAAGCTTTTATCCTGTTTGTCAGGAGCTTAAGTTAAACCAGTCTTAACAAAAAGTAGTTTAAAAAATTGACTCAACACCAACTCCCCTTCTACTGAGGGACAGGGCAGCTGCAGCTCATATTTTCAGCTTTGCTCCTGCAAGCCCTTAGGTATGTGCCTAATTCCTCACTCTTGGCAATACTCTCATGAATAAAGTTATGTGAATATGTAAAGTGTCTCTCTTGTGGTATCAGTCCCACTAGCTCTCCAGACAGTCCTCTAACCAACAAAACAAAAACAAAACCAGAAATCAATGCCTAATATTTCAGGAGACCAAAAAAATAAAAAAACCAAGCAGGAAAAAAATCTTTAAACAAAAAAGATTGCAAGGTTTTTGTTATGCATCATAAAGAAATAGAACGAACAATGTCCTCTGGTTTACAACTTTAATGTGCCGATACATATACAATCCACTGTAAGCAAATAATATACAAAGAAAAGGTCTAAAAGTTATTTTAAGGCCTGACATTTCTTAAATCCCAATTCAGACCCCTGATCCTGCATTTCTGCTTCCAAAGAACGGAGGATTGGGTCACTAATCACGAACAAGACCACAACACCCTTCCTGATGGGCTAGCTCTGCCTTAAAATTGATACGAAGAGAGGGAAGTGCCTGTCAGCTGAGCCTGACTTCGATTGCAGGGCGGTACACACATGCCCAAGGCCAGTAGGCAGCACAGCGCGCCCAGGGAACTGAGCCCCCGCAATCACTGTGGCTGGGCAGCAGCGGGAAACGCTCGCCCCGGCAGGGAGCTGTGGCCTGAAGTGCCTGGCTCGGGGCCTTTCCCCTTCTGCTGCAGTGCAGCGACCGCCGGAGCCCAACCCCGCCACGCATGTGCCGGCTCCAGCTGTCGGGCTGCGAGTGGCCCCGTCCCCGCGCGGCGGCCGGCGGCGGAGGCTTCCGCACGCCCGGCAGAGCGCGGAGCAGAGCGCGGGCCGGGCCAGGCCAGGCAGGTGCGCTCAGCCGCGGCGGCAGCGCAGGGGTGACCGTGGCAGGCCCAGCCGAGCGCCCCCGGAGCGGCGCCCGGCAGAAGCCCAGCCCAAGCAGACGAGAAGTTTCCGGGAGGCCCGGCCAGGGGTCTCTCCAGCCCTACCTGCGAGAGCCCGCAGGCTAAGGGCGAGCAGCAGGAGCAGGGCGCTGGGGAGGCCGCCGGGACTCCTCCACCCCGGGGCCATGCCGCCTGCGCTCCCAGCGTCACCGGCTCCGCGGGCAGCCCGCTCCAGGTCCGGCGAAGGAGGCAGCCGCGGCCCCTGGGCGCTCGGCCGCAGCGCAGCCCCGCCCGAGCAGCAGCTGTCGCGCTGGCTCCGGTCGAGTTACACTTGGGGGGACGCAGGCTGCTCCCGGGGCGGGGCTCCGGGGTGCCTGGCCCTGGGGAGAAGAGCTACAAGGCAGCGCCCGGCCCCCATTCCCTACCTGCGCCCCTTGCTGGCCCCCTAGCCGCTGCACCAGCCCCTCTGCCCCCATTCTCACCCACTAGCCCCCTCTGCCCTCCGGGCTGCCCCCGTTCTCACCCACCCAGCCCCCTCTGCCCTGTCTCACTCATCCCCCCTTGCCTTCCCAGCTTCTCCCCATTATCACCCAAACCCATTTTAAAACCCTTGTTGGGATCATTTTAGATGGGATTTTTTAAAGTGCTTGAGTCTCTTACACATTTAAGCCCAGATTCACTTAGGTAACTAAGTGCCAGTTTTGGGTTCCTAAAACTGCAATCCACACAACACCCATTTGGCTCATGTCTAACCCTGTAGGCTGTTCCAGAAGGAACAATGGGGGGGCAGGTGGCAAAAAAAAACACAACCTAACTGGCTTCAAGATATGGTGGTATGGTGTGATGAGAGACTGCTTAAAATGGCATGTAACTGATCTGGGACAGGTAGCAACAAATAGATCCAATGGCTGGAGATGGGACACTAGATGGGAAGGGCTCTGAATTACTACAAAGAATTCTTTCCCGGGTGCCTGGCTGGTGGGTCTTGCCCACATGTTCAGGGTCTAACTGATTGCCATATTTGGGGTCGGGAAGGAATTTCCCCCCAGATCAGATTGGCAGAGACCCTGGGGATTGTGGCCTTCCTCTGCAGCATGGGGCATGGGTAATTTGCAGTTTAAACTAATGTGAATGGTAGATTCTCTGTAACTTGAAGTTTTTAAACCATAATTTGAGGACTTCAGTAACTCAACCAGAAATTAGGGGTGTATTATAGTAAATGACTCGGGGTGCCTGGAGTAGCCCTCACTGAAAACGCCAAGGTCTTGCAATGCAAAAGGGAGAGCAGATTCTCCCAAAGACTGGTGGTTAACACTGAAGTTAAACTCACCAACCAGTCACAAACTGTGCTTCTAATCCCCCACACTGGTTATCAAGAAGAAAAAAAAGAAAGCACACAGCCTCCTTTAGTGCATTCCAGCTCTCTGGCTCCCAATCAGCACTTAGGTCCTGTACAGTGAGAAGTTATTTTAAAAAACTGCTCAGTATACACAAAATGTTCTTCTGACCCCAAAGAGTCAGGCATGTTACCAGGTCAATATTAGTTTGAATCTTGCCCAAAATATCATGCTGCCAGCAAATCCTTTAGTATCTAAAACTAAAGATTTATTATAAAAGAAAGAAAGAACAAGAAGAGAGTTGTTAAATCGTAAAGCACTTCAATACAGAGACTTCAAAATCCATATATCAGGTTCTTAGCAGTATTGGAGAATTCGCTGGTTTGAAAGTCCCTCTGGAACACATCCACAGCTTGGATGGGTCATTCAGTCCTTTGTTCAGAGCTTCAGTTTGTAGAAAAGTTACTCCATAGGTAAGAAGCAGGTGCGAAGACAAAATGGAGATGATGCAGCTGCCTTTTACATTCTTTTTTCCCCCATGTGGTTGGTACTTCCTTTGTCCCAAACACAAGCTTCACAGTACAAGGCATGGAAAACCCTTAGAGTTCTGTCCACCGGCCTGCCCCTACATGTCTTGTTGACTCATTAAGGTGTTGTCCCTGGCCTTTCAGTGGGTTCATTGTAGAGCTGATGACACTTTATGAGCCATCAAACAGGCTAGGCAGTGCCGATGCCAATCTGTCTGGGGGTGTCACCCAGAAATAGCACAAGTTTTGAAATACAGATATAACCTACATATCTATAACCCACAATACAAAGGTGATACAAACAAGATTATCATACTTGGCAAATTATAACATTTTTGTAGATATTTTACATGGCCTATCTGGTCAGATTCCTTGCAATTTTGTAATATTGATATCAACAGTATCATAAAGTGTCTCCCATATTCCATACATATAGGAATGGATGGGTGAGGTTCCTGTGGCCTGTAATGTGCAGGAAATTAGACTAGATGTTCATGATGGTCCCTTCTGACCTTAAAGTTGATGAGATGCCTAAGTATCTGCTTCTAGACACGTGCTTTCCTGCCTATCTCCAGCCTAAGGCCCTGAGGGAGCCATGAACAGAGGAAAGATACGTGCTCCTCACCTAACTCACCTGTGGGACCTGTGCTCTGGGACCACCTATCAGATCAGACCCCATTCAAAATCATGATGGTGATCATGACCATATAACTTTAAACCCAGTGGTTAGAGCAATCATGTTGGAGACCGTATGCCTGGGGGTGAAAAAGGATTAGAACAGGGATCTCCCACACTTCTCAGGTATGTGCTTTAACCACTAATGTACGTGACATTCAGCTGTGGGGCTTCCTTAATGTCTCCAGTTGAAGCTTTTCCACTGTGTACATATAACACTGGTCTACAATTTTTGAGAAGTCGTCTGCTTCAGAGATAAAATGTGCTATTTAGTATGTATTTTGATGTGCTGAATTCAAATATGACAATTAAAACAACTGATTGGCTACTGTTTCTAAGATATTTAAGTTTTTACATTTTATGTCTATGTATATTGTGTAGATAGTAGAGTTTTAATCATAAATTGTAAACCTAGGTCTTTTCATGTGTTTATGGTTGCTTTAGATTATACTATTTCACCTGTCCTGTTTATGTAACACTTTACAAATCAGCAAAGGGGTTATATAAATAAATGTTATTATGAAACAAAAGGCAAAAAACTATTATATACATAGTTTAGTCCTATTCAGTGTCTACTCGGCGCTTCTTGGCTTGTCTGTTGTATTCATTAAATGGAGCATCTCTTGTCACTGTCCAGCAATAGTCTGCAAGCATTGATGGGCTCCATTTTCCCTGATAGCGTTTCTCCATTGTTGCAATGTCCTGGTGAAATCGCTCGCCGTGCTCGTCGCTCACTGCTCCGCAGTTCAGTGGGGAAAAATCTAGATGAGAGTGCAAAAAATGTATCTTTAGTGACATGTTGCAACCAAGGCTTTTGTATGCCTTGAGGAGGTTTTCCACCAACAACCTGTAGTTGTCTGCCTTGTTGTTTCCGAGAAAATTTATTGCCACTAACTGGAAGGCTTTCCATGCCTTTTTTTCCTTGCCACGCAGTGCATGGTCAAATGCTTCATCTCGAAGAAGTTCACGAATCTGAGGACCAACAAAGACACCTTCCTTTATCTTAGCTTCACTTAACCTTGGAAATTTTCCACGGAGGTACTTGAAAGCTGCTTGTGTTTTGTCAATGGCCTTGACAAAGTTCTTCATCAGACCCAGCTTGATGTGTAAGGATGCTAACAAAATCTTCCTTGATTCAACAAGTGGTGGATGCTGAACACTTTTCCTCCCAGGCTCCAATGACTGTCGGAGTGGCCAATCTTTCTTGATGTAGTGGGAATCTCTTGCACGACTATCCCATTCGCAGAGAAAACAGCAGTACTTTGTGTATCAAGTCTGCAGACCAAGCAAGAGAGCAACAACCTTCAGATCGCCACAAAGCTGCCACTGATGTTGGTCATAGTTTATGCACCTCAAAAGTTGTTTCATGTTGCATAGGTTTCCTTCATATGGACCGCATGACCAACTGGAATTGATGGCAAAACATTGCCATTATGCAGTAAAACAGCTTTAAGACTCGTCTTCGATGAATCAATGAACAGTCTCCACTCATCTGGATCGTGAACGATGTTGAGAGCTGCCATCACACCATCGATGTTGTTGCAGGCTACAAGATCACCTTCCATGAAGAAGAATGGGACAAGATCCTTTTGACGGTCACGGAACATGGAAACCCTAACATCACCTGCCAGGAGATTCCACCGCTGTAGTCTGGAGCCCAAAAGCTCTGCCTTACTCTTGGGTAGTTCCAAATCCCTGACAAGGTCATTCAGTTCACCTTGTGTTATGAGGTGTGGTTCAGAGGAGGAGGATGGGAGAAAATGTGGGTCCTGTGACATTGATGGTTCAGGACCAGAAGTTTCATCCTCTTCCTCTTCCTCGTCTGACTCAAGTGAGAATGATTCTGGTTCATCAGGAACCGGCAGTCCTTCTCCGTGGGGTACTGGGCGTATAGCTGATGGAATGTTTGGATAATGCACAGTCCACTTTTTCTTCTTTGACACACCTTTCCCAACTGGAGGCACCATGCAGAAGTAACAATTGCTGGTATGATCTGTTGGCTCTCTCCAAATCATTGGCACTGCAAAAGGCATAGATTTTCTTTTCCTGTTCAACCACTGGCATCCGAAGAAATGGGTATTCACCCACAAAAGCTTATGCTCCAATACCTCTGTTAGTCTATAAGGTGCCACAGGACCCTTTGTCGCTTCTGAAGAATTAAAGAGGATTCAGAGAAGAGTGATACGAATGATTGCGGGCATGAAAAAAAGAGAGATTGGAAAGATCGGGACTTTTTATCTTAGAAAGGAAACAAATAAGAAGAGGCATGATAACAATATATAAAATAATAAGTGGTACAGAGAAAGTATATCAGGTAATTCAGTTTTCCCTGTCTCATAACTCAAGAACAAGGTGACATTCAGTGCAATTAAAAGGTGGCAAATTCAAAGCTGATACAGGGAAACACTTTTTCACACAATACAAAATGTGGAATGTATAGTCTCAGGTTGTTGTTGAAGCCAATAATTTAGAAAAATTCAAAAAAAGGTTTGGACATTTGGACTATAAGGTGAGTGCACAATTGGTTGAAAGACACTACTCAAAAAGTAGTGGTTATTTATGGTGCGCTGTCAAACTGGAAGGATTATCCAGTGGGGACCCACAGGGGTCAGTCCTGTGTTCTAGTACTATTCAATATTTCCATTGACTTTGATAACGGAGCAGAGAGTACGCTTATAAAATTTGCGGATGACACCAACCTGGGCAGGGTTGCAAGTACTTTGGACAACAGGATTAGAATTCAAAATAATCTTGACAAATTGGAAAATTGGTCTGAAATCAACAAGATGAAATTCAATAAGCACAAGACAAAGTACTTCACTTAGGAAGGAAAAATCAAATGCACAACTATAAAATGGGGAATACCTAGCTAGATGGTGGTACTGCTGGAAAGGTTCTGGGGGTTATAGTGGATCACAAATTGAATATGAGTCAACAGTGTGATGTAGTTGAAAAAAAGGCTAATTTCATTGATGTAATTGTCCCACTCTGCTTGGCACTGGGGAGGCCTCAGTTGGAGTACTGTGTTCAGCTCTGGGCACCACACTTTAGGAAAGATGTGGATAAATTGGAGAGAGAGTCTAGAGGAGAGCAAGAAAAATTATAAAACGTTTAGAAAACCTGAGCTATGAGGAAAGATTAAAATAACATGGGCATCCTTAGTCTTGAGAAAAGAAGACTGAGGGGGGACCTGATAGATTAAGGGCTGTTATAGAGAGAACTGTGATCAGTTGTTCTCCATGTCTACTAGAGGTAGGCCAATAAGTAATGGGTTTAATCTGCAACAAGGGAGATTTTACATTAGATATCAGGAAAAACTTTCTGACTATAAAGGCACTTAAGCTCTGGAATAGACTTCCATGGAAGGTTGTGGAATCCCTATCATTGAAGGTTTTTAAGAACTGGTTGAACAAACACAGGTCAGGGATGGTTTTAGGTTTATTTGGTCCTGCCTCAACACAGGGGGCTGGATTTGATGACCTCTTAAGGTTCCTTCCAGCCCTACATTTCCATGATTTATATGAATAACAAGAATATCCAGAGTTAGTGCAGTTAATACTAATACAAAAGTTTAAGGAACGGATGTAAAACCTCATATTTTGGGGTTTGAATTAATCTCTAACTTTTAGAGGTTACAAGGAGGCCTAATGTGAGGGGCAGATTATCCCACACCTGACTTCTGTAAGATTTTACACTTTACTCTAAAGTATCTGGTGACTGGTATGTGACTGATAACCATGATATCTGATAACATGGGTATATCTTATCTGCAATCAGGAAGTGTGACTGCAGCACCTGCAGACATACCCAAGATAGCTTTGATCTAGTAGATCAAAACAAGCTCAAGTGACAATAGGAGGAAAGCTGGGGCAGCATGGGCAGTGGCAACGGGAGCACATTCCTAGGGTCCTGGGTGTGCCATGCAGCCACCTGTATTGCTGCTGCTTTACTGCTATTGTTACTCAAGCTGGCTTTGATCTAGATAGATCAGGTATGTGTACATTTGCTGCAATCATACCCCTCCTTGCAGTGTAGACATAACCTATGTGTCTGATATTTGGAGCAGTTTTGAGGGCAGTGTGTGCTAAACAGGGATTTATCAAGTATTGCTGTGGATCATCTTAGTAATGGTCATCTGTTCTTGCATTTTACAAAAGTACGTTTATTTTATTTCATCCAAAAATATTTCTTAAGGAAGTCTAACCAAAGAGTGACCAAGAAGAACCAAAAAGACACCATTGTAGATACATATTAAAGTAAAATATGGCAATAATATACAGTATGAAATTCTGGCTGAAGTTCAAACAATTCCTTCCATTTTAATAATTACATTTAATTTCATTTTTTTTAAATCAATGTTTAGATTCACTCTATGCCCTGTAAAAGACAACTACCAGTAAAACATATTAGACAAATTGATATAATAATTTTTTTGACATGACTGCATAGGGACTGCAGCAGTATTTATAGATACATATAGTCGTAATTTATTAAACTCTCTTTAATCCCAAAAGGCCCTTTTGTCTCTTAGCCTTATTTAGTAGGCTATTGTGCAGGACACAGCATAGCCCTCTGGTTTTTTTAAAGTTGTGGGTGTTCCCTGAGACTTTTGTAAACTCTAGCTTTACCTGTATTCAGTTAAGGAGAACATAGCAAAAAAGGGCATTTTAAACGCAGTGCCTGTGTTTTCTCTAGGGTTGGAAACATCAGTCTGACACTAAAATAAAGGCTTAAATTTGTCTTGATTGGTGGGGAAGAGGTCTATACAAAATAGGGGAAATAACAGTAACCAGTGGAATAGTGATAGCTGAAAATAAGAAAAATTGGATCCACGTGCTTTATCACATTATTATTGCTATTACTGGTAAACTATGTACTAGATACTCTACATACATATAATGAAAAGATAATGAAGTTTACATCCTAAATATATGATGACAGGTGGATAAAACAGACAGGGTGCACCAGGTAACAGTGAGATGATTATGACTGGCACAGGCTCCAAGCCAGATCCAGAGGAAGTTCCATACTTGTTATTGTTCATCCCTTGTGTCCATTGTTTCAAAGCACTAAACAAGATTTAAATATTAAACAGAACCCATTGGAACAGGTTGGCCACAGGGCCCAACATAGTCTTTTCAAAGGTGCAAACATATGCTACTGCTATCTGCAAAATCTAGGGCACCCCGCCTACACCCTACTGAGATCTCAAGGCGTAACCTAGTCAATTTAGGGCACCCCCACCTTTTCCCTTCCGAGGGCTCAGGGTGAAAGGCACCTATCCTTACCCACATGGCTCAGGAAGAAACCTAGTCAATTTAAGTACCCACCCTTTCCCTCGGGGCTCAGGGCGCTACGGGTCTGCGGAACCTTTTCCCAGTGAAAGAGCCTTAAACAGTTGTGCTCTAAATATCTATTTATTAGCAACACACACAGAATACATATACCAAGCAAGTCTCTTATGTTCACCACTCGCAATATACAGACAAATTTAACCCGACGGCCAGTCAGGATCTTCTCATCTGTGGGTTCCTGGCAATACCTCTGCACGTCACAGTCGTACAGAGTGGTCAGAATTCCTGCAGCTTGATGTTGAATTACAGTCTGCAAATGGTTCCGAAAGAACATTGTTTTTCATTTACATTATATAGATAAAACTAGCTCCTCTTGCAAATTTATTAAACCTATCACATTATCCCACTCCTAAATAACAAAAATTTAACCAATTACTCACTGGCACCTATGTGTCCTCCTTCCTGCCCAAGTTTTAAATTTTATCTTTCATGCCTAAATTGTAACTTAGTTGTGACCTTCTCTGTTTATGCAGATGGTCAGCATAAAAACGCTGGTCAGAGCTCATTTTACCATTTATTGAGTCTCTTTCTGTATCCTCCCTAATTTCCCAGCATCTTTACAACCTTGGTGGATATAACTCTCGTTAGGGACATTCCTGAGATAGGGGTGCTTTATGAGCAGCGGAACATTCTTTTTTTTTTTCAATTTTAGTGGTGAACTCCCTGAGTTTCACCCAACGCAGGTTTAATATGGGGGTGCGGGGTTCATAGGGTCTCAGGCCTACACTACAAAGTTGCATACGACAATTGTGCTAAGAGTAGATTTGAAGTCATACAACATTAACTGATATTATAATCTCACAAGATGTATTTTAACATGTTCCAAGCAGCTTTGTTGCTTGTTATTTTTCATACATGTGGAATTTGAGCTTGGGTACTGAAATCAGACACTGACTAAGCAGATCAAGTAGCCTCAATAAGGATCCAAAACTGCAGAAATAAAGAAAGTTACAATATGGTAAATCTGTTTTGTAGGTCATCTGTCTGGTTCCTTTTCTTCCTATGAGATTTCAAATCATCATTCAGTCTGGATTTTCTTCAGCAACCTTTTTAGCAGATTTTGTCCTCTTATATGTTTCTAATAGCAGTGTATTGACTTGAGCAGAGAGTATCCAGTGGGAAACCACTGGGAATGGTGTTCACCCTATTACTTATCATCTTAATTAAAGATCTGGAAGGCGGGAACCGGGTAAACAACATGTTAATTATATTTGCCGGTGACACTAAAGTGGGAGGTTTTGTGAAAGACAGCGTGGACAGAGAAATGATACAAAGGGGTCTCAAATGTGGACAGGAAATAGCACAGTGAGATTTAACCTAGAATAATGCAGGTTAATGCATCTGAGGCTAGTACATGGTGGAAAGGCACAGGAAGTGGTAATGCAGATCTGCACAGTTCAGGAGAAGCGTGGAGAAAACTGTGACTTGGGGAAGTGCATCCCTCCCTGAACACTCCATCGCAAAGTGGAAGTTGTACAAGTTCATCCTCCACCTCCCTACTTTTTCTCATTTTCAAAAATGGCTTAGGCACTTCAGATCCTAAATCCTATTAACTTTCAGTGCAACTTAGGCTCCTAAGTAACTTTTGAAAATGGACTCCTAGGGTCAGATTTACAAAAGGTATTTAGGTGCCTAGAGATGCAGATAGGCAGTTCGTGGGATTTTAAAAGTGCCTAAGGTAGGTGCCTAACTCCCATTTACTTTAGGCACATAAATATCTCTGAATATTTGTACCTGGGGCCATAGCTACATGTACAGTGCTGCAGTGGTGCAGCAGTGCATCTGGTGAAGGCACTCTATGCCAACAGGAGAGATCTCTCCCACTGACGTTAAAAAACCCACCTCTGTTAGCACTTATGCTGGTGTCACTTATGTCACTCAGGGGATGATTTATTCATACCCCTGAGTGACATAAATTATGCTGACATAGGTGGTAGTGTAGACATAGCCTTAAACACTTAAAATATGTTACCCTTAGGCTCCTAAGTTCTTGAGGGCCAGTATTGTAAAGGTATTTAGGTACCCTAAAGAGGCAGATATGCATGTTGTAGAATTTTATAAGCACCTAGGTACCTAACTCCTATTGAAATCATGATGCACCAAGGAGTGGGGAGACAGCAGTGCATTGTGGTAATGTAGACCAAGCAGGGAGCCCAGCCCATAAAGGAGAATGGGAGCACGTCAGGGAATAACACAACCTAGCAGGTCGTTTACATCTTTAATTTCTGCTATTGTATCCTAGAACAAATATTAATAATCTATGGAATTAAAAACTTTATGGAATATGATATGATTGCCAGTGTGGCTTTCTCCTGAAATGTCTGTTACTCAGTCTGTCTCCTCTTGTCTGCATGATATAGGCTTAAAGAGTGGGGGTAACTTTAAGACCTCAAGAGGCTCCAAGAATTCTGAACATCCAATAATCTAGAAACGGAGAGTGCCTATTTTATCAGTTTCAACACAGAGATTCAATAGTATTTTTAAGTCTTTCTTAATCCATGTAGGGACAGGACTTAGAACTCAAAATAAGCGTATCCATTAAAGAAATCCTCATAGTCCTTTCTCTCCCTGGTGGCGCTCCAGAATCACATAAATATTTTTGGGAATGCATCCAATTTTCCAGGCATCTCTGCCTGTGTTTCTGTGGCAATAAGGTTTGTGCAACATTGTTTTAGAGACAAGGTGGGTGAGGTAATATCTTTTATTGGCCCAACTTCTGTTGGTGAGAGAGACAAGCTTTTGAGCTACCCAGAGCTCTTCTTCAGGTCTGGGAAAGGTACTCATATTTTGTGAATGAAGTGACAGGTAAAATAACTCACCTATGACTGAATCAATAATTCTGGAATCCTCTGGTACCAGCAACAGGCAGCTCTTCATATACAATATATATTCTCCCCAAAACAAATGTAAAAACTGTATTGGCCCAAACCAATCCTTAAAAAAAAAAAATTGGGCCCCAAGACCGCTAGATGGAGCCATTAGGTTGCCGAATAGAAACAATCATGTAACATTTTCTTAGGTAAACAATTTCTTATCAAATAAAATCATGCTTAGGTCCAGCTTCTGAGCAATTTGAAGGAAACAGTAAACTAGTATTGTTCAGTTCAAATGGGATCAACCAATATTCTATTCACAAGTTTTAAAGTCCCAGTTTAACAAAGATTCCATTAACAAGCCAAAGAAAATAAAAAAGGATACTGTGTTAATGGAAGCCTTGTCTATTTTTGTAGTAAAGACAATTGTTTAAAGCCAGCATTCAGGAATGAAGTAGAGAAAATCTTTTGTTGAGTTAAAATGGAATACTGTTAAGGGCCCGATCCTGCAAATTCTGTGCATCTCCTGCAAGGATTTTGCATCCTCAACTCCCATTAAAAAAATTAAAAGCTAACGCACTCCATCTAAAATTTTCAGACTTGGACAACTAAATTCATGTTGAAGTCAGAAGTGGTTGTGGGTGCTCAGCACCTGTAACAATTAGGCTACTGGGATTTTAGGCTTTCTGAAAATCCCACCCTAGGTGCCTAAATATAGATGTAGATGCCTGACATTAGGCACCCAAGTTTGACAATTGACCTAAATATCTTGGGATTCTACTGTGCCTTTTAAACACAGCCTTGCATAGGGGTGACTGTGGGTGCACTACCTCAGTGGGAGCGCCAAGCCACATTGTACCTTAGGATATAAAATATCTCCAAGAGGTTTGTGGAGCACAGGGCCTGTTTGTAATTAACGAAGGATGCACTTGACTCTGCTGCCAGGTGTAGAGCAAGGAGTAGGTGCATTGCCATGTCTCCCTCTCACTTTCCCTGCACATTTTTAAGTGGCTGGTAGTATTAACTGTACTAACTTCACAGTGTCTTTGTGATCAGCTGAGCAATTGGTCCTATAGGAGCATGAGAAGGGGGAAAGGCATCTTGCCCCCACCTCTTTGCCCACAGATGTAGGGGCCTGACATAATCTGGCTTTTCACATTTTTGACAAACTCTTCAACATACTTTGTGTTTAAAGCATGATAGAAGCAGAACATGCGTGGACTCCCTAGCACCACAGGGACAGGTTCCACCCAGCATGCATTATCCTGTTGAGGTAGATAATTGAGTGCCATGCACTCTACTGTGTGACATCTTTCAAATGAACCACACTGGCTCCCTAGAGAGTACTGAGTCAAGTTCAAGGTCTCGGCCTTATCTTCAAGGTGCTCAATGGCCTGAGTTCAGCATGTGTAAAAGATCATCTACTGCTCTGGAACGAAGACTGTGGTTGACAACTCCAGTCCTCTAGCACCATGGATCATTCTACCATTAGGGTAAATCTCGTCTACACCAGAGACCATGCTTTCTCAGATGCTGGTCCAAGACTATGGAATGAATGCACACAGGAAGTAAAGACCATAACAAACCTCTCCCCCTTTCATTCCATGTGCAAGTGCAACAATGGGCAACTGCGAGTAGGGTGACCAGATGTCCCGATTTTATAGGGACAGTCCCGATTTTTAGGTCTTTTTCTTATATAGGCTCCTATTACCCTCCACCCCCTATCCCGATTTTTCACACTTGCTGTCTGGTCACCCTAACTGCGAGTGGGAGGAGGAAGAAAGGAAAGGGAAAGTATTAGGTTAATCCATTAGTGGCCCATTTAGGAACAACACTTTTGGTGCCGAAGCAGATAGAATAAAAGTGCTCTGGGATAAATTTTAGAGTTAGGTGCCTCTATTAAAATGGCTGAGTTACAATGGTGTTAAGCAACCGTAGCTCCCATGAAGTCAACACCTTTGAAAATCAGTCCTGTTGCTGAGGTGACTAAATGTGATTTGGCAGCCTAGTTTTAGACAGCTAGATTTGAAAATGGGGCCAAAAATCTATAGTTCACATGTTCAAATCATTACTTTCAAGAAGCTTTTCATTGTACTGTTAAGGAGAATTTTACTATAATTTACTTAAAAAGAGTAAATATTATACCATGCTTTCTCTGAGCTAATATTCCCAAATCATGTGGTACCAAAGTCAGTTTAAGATCATCAAATTTTCTACATCTGTTGCTGCTTTCTACTTTGTGGGCTCTTAAATGTAAACTATAGTGGATATTTTTGTTTCATTTACGTCTTAAGGGGGGGGGGGGGATCAAAGTCAATAGCCGCTGTTTCCTGCCTCTAATTCAAATTATTCTATAACATTATAACAGACATATTTTATTTGATCGTATTACATGTACTTGCTGTCAAAATAAATCACATCTTTCACAGAAGTGCACATAAATGCAGTTCAGCTGCCTAAGAAATCATATGATGTGGATTCTGCAAGTTTTCATAAAATTGATTTCGATGTATAACTTCATGTCCAATTTTTATCAGGAATAACGAAGCTGCTGGTCCCTGAAAAGGTGAAAAAGGATGTTTCAGTCCTAGTTAATTAATCTTTTCATTAGAGAAAAATGCACAGTGTGTAGATAATTACACGCTAATGTATCTTAAAGCACAAACTTTAGTTTCATCCAGGGGTGGCTTTAGCATGGGTTCAGGCGTTCAGTTGCACCCACAGAAATCATGAAACCAAGGGTGTCAAACGTGAGTGGCCCTGCAACTCCACACACCATGTCACAACATCCAGAGCACGGAGCCAGGCCAAGCCCCACGAGACAGGAGCCTCCGCCACTGCAGGCTGAGTGTGGGGTGGGCTTGCTCTCCACTGGGATGGAATTAGGGTTGCAGTGCTGGGGTGGAGGGTGCTGCTGCAGGTGGTCAATTCCCCCCCTTGACTACAGCTCAGAATCATGTCCAAGGGGAGTTTAGTGTAGTGCACACATTGAACTGGGAGGTTACATCCAACCCTGGATTTGTCTCATAACGTTTTATGGCTAATAGGAATTCTTTAACAAGAGTATAACTGCCTTGCGGCCAGATTGCAACCTTTGCTACAGGCCTATTGTGAGAGATTTAACAATATCCCGGACACACCTTACTGAGTGAAGTTTAATACCTTTGGGGTCCACTGAATTAAAAAATGCAGCTGGTGATGTATTATTGTGAGATTGTATCTAAGGTCTCTAGGAGGGGAGGATATGCTAATATAATTCCTCTGGTTATCAACCCTTTGAAGCCACCACCTGCAGAGATGCATATATACAGAGATGCATATATACAGTTCAAATTGGGTTCTCCAGACAAAGAAAGGATTTTTGAATAAATAGCCTGGTTTTAAAGAGGCTCAGGGCCTTCCTCGTGATCCTGCAAACAGACAGGACCTCCGGTCCACAGAGGGCTCCAGTCCTTAGGGAAGGGTTGGAAGGACTTGGCCTGCTGAGGCCCCATAAGACTGCGTGATAGTTCAGAACTGGGACTGTTATGAACTTATGATGACAAAAGAGACCCCTTTGGGGGTGCTGAAGGACTCACCTGCCAGAACCCATATTGGAGAGAGATGAGGGAAGCTCTGGTTAGCTTATTAGCATGTGCATAGATTCTTCTATTGTTGTAATAGGTTTTCTGTGTAGTGCTTTTACCTTAAGAATAAAATAGGCTTGCATAGGAAATTCTGTGTGGCAACTTAGTTGTTGGTAATTAGTCTGCTATTAGTCTGAAGAGAAAGCAAGCAAACCTGTTTAGGCAGACTGTCTTTTGTTGGGAACAACACAGCAAAGGCAGGGAGCTGTGCAACCTGGAACTACCCTGGTCAGGAGGGAGTGAAACGTGTCTCCTCCCACCATAGCTGACAGCCTGAGAGTGGGTGCCTTTGGTATACAATATAGGGGAATATAGGTGCAGCTGCCTGAACTGAAACCCATACTGGGAGCTACGGGGGTGTACATAGCCCCCATGCTCCCTTCCACCTGCTTCCCAAGAATAGCAGCACAGTGGGGAGAACAGCCTCTGCAAAATGGCTATTTCCCATCCCACACTTGTGAGCAGAGCCTTTTCTTCAACCCACTTCAACGCACTGACCAGCCCGGCAGAGTCAGCATGACACAGATTATTTCTCCTTCCCAAGGACCTAGAGCAACAGGGAACCAGAGCCCAGATTGTGACTCTATGGTCAGAATTTGGTTCTTGGGCAGCTCCTGGGGCAATGCAACTATGCATTGTCCCTTGCTCAGGACTTGTGACCAAGCCACAATTTAGTCATAGTGATTCACACGGAAATCAATTTTAGTGCAGTAGAACATTATTAAAGCACACATTTAAAACTATAGGCCAATGTTTTCACAAATGGATGGCTAAATTAGGTTTCTAAAGCCATATTAAGGCATATATATCAAAGGGAAGTTTATGACAGCTGTTGGGTACACCACACTTTTGAAAAGCAGGCCACTTATTATTTTAGGCATCTGAACATGGACTTCAGAGCTTACCTTTAGGCTCCAATTTTGGAAAATCTTGACACCAGCCTCTCCGCATTTCTTAGCAAGGGTATAATAGCAAAGTATATTCCGATACCTGCTTCGCACTCTTATCCTGTGCTGATCTTGGGCGGATGTTCCTAGACATGTCTGTGGAACTTTCTGAGTGTCTTCATGGGTCGTTATATGCCTTCCTGACATTAACTGCTTTGGATTTATTAAAATGGTTAGATTAACTAGTAAGTCTTCCTTATTTTTACAGCTTTTACAACCAAGTACATGATCTCGTACGGTATGGAGTATTATTAAAGTGAAACTACACTTATGAAAATAAATGAGCAAAGTACATTTTGTGATGCAGCAGACTTGGATTGTTGCTGTTGGCTTGTTTGGTTCTAGTTTGTTTATTCATGCGTCACTTCTCTAAGTTAAGCATGTACCTAACTTAAGCTCATGATTAGTCCCATTGACTTCAAAAGCCTCACATGCTTCAAGTTTAACATGTGCTTAAGTCTCCTCAGTGCCACATCCCAGTCCCAGGTCACCTTTTGCAGGAGAGCACTTCTACAGTGCCTGAGTCCCTAAGGATTCCCCCTATTTTTAGAGATAATTTGGTAGGGCAAGGACTCCTGACTCTGGCTTCTTCCTCATCTGCCAAGGCAGAGAGAACCTGGTAGGCAGTCAAAGTCCAACACAGAAGTAAGAAGCTATTAGCTTGTTACTAATCACATACTTTAAACTAAAACTACAGGCAGAGGATTTGAGCTGTACCTCTGCTCAGGCCAAAAGGAGCAGGTCCCTAAAAGGGACAATTGTGAGGAACAGGCTTTTACACCCTTTGTTCTAGAGTGGTGGAGCAGAAGAGAATTGCACATCGCCCAGTTGGTAACTATTGTCAACTGGGTTCCATCACAGGGCACATAGTCTCACAGTGGGGATCTGTAGGGACAATGTCACGAAGGAGAAGTTTGATGATTGCTGTTTGTAGCTCATTTTTCTTATCTTAGAGCAGGGATTGGCAACCTTTGGTATGTGGCCCATCAGGGAAATCCTCTGACAGGCTGGGACAGTTTGTTTACTTGCAGCGTCCACAGGTTTGGCCGATCGCAGCTCCCACTAGCCGTGGTTCACCGTTCCAGGCCAGTGGGGGCTGCGGGAAGAGGCGCGGGCCAAGGGAGCTGCAATCGGCCGAACCTGCTGACACTGCAGGTAAACAAACCGTCCCGGCCCATCAGCAGATTTCCCTGATGGGCCACTTGCCAAAGGTTGCCGATCCCTGGCTTAGAGTCTTAAATTCAAACTAAGTAATGTACATTTGTCCAGACTGAAACATAGGTGCTAGAACTAGGGGTCTTGGGGGTGCTACCATAGCCCCTGGCTTGAAGTGGTTTCCATCATATACAGGGTTTACAGTTTGGCTTAATGGCTCTCAGCACCCCCCACTATACAAATTGTTCCAGCACCCCTGCATTGAACTGCATTTCTCATCTGCCGACCAGCTATCAGACAATCCAAATCCTTTTGAGTCTGGTTATAGATCCTTTTCCTGTACTTAAATGCCCCTTTGGACTATAAGAATTGCCTTTATTATTATTGCTTCTGTTCTGGTTGAACCTAGGCTGCTTTTTCACATCCTGCTTCTAAAAATTATTCCAGAAGTGAACAAAGCTTCTGAAACTGTTGTGCTGCAAGTCATGTGGCTCCTGCCATTAGCATTAAATTGGCAGCTGCTTTCTGCTCTGCAATTGAGGTTGCTTATCAATTTGGAGCTGCAATAATTTCTCACCATTGCTATGTAGAAACTGTCTCCTATTGTAAATTCAGCCTTGCTATCACTAGCAACTATTATTGAGCACTTCGATGCCTGCTTTGCACTCTTATCCAGTGCTGATCTTGGGCGGATGTTCCTAGACATGTCTGTGGAACTTTCTGAGTGTCTTTGTGGGTCGTTATATGCCAGGGGACGGCAACCTTTCCGAAGTGGTGTGCCGAGTCTTCATTTATTCACTCTAATTTAAGGTTTTACGTGCCAGTAATACATTTTAACATTTTTAGAAGGTCTCTTTCTATAAGTCTATAATATATAACTAAACTATTGTTGTATATAAAGTAATTAAGATTTTTAAAATGTTTAAGAAGCTTCATTTAAAATTAAATTAAAATGCAGATCTTATCAGTTTAGTGTGATCCTTGCCCTTGCTTTTCCTTGCTGAGTTTTCCAATGTCTGGCACGTATTTGGATATTTAAAGCTGCACGCAGGCTTCTGAGTGATCAGTTGTTAACCAGCTCCGAGAGGGACAGAGGACAGATTTCATGTGTGAAAATACCTGTTCACACAGGTATGTGGATCCAAAGAAAGCATTGCAATCACAATTTTCTTCTAACAGTTAAATTTCACTGGCAGGGACATCCAGCAGGTCAGAATAGAGGCCCCATGATCTCTCTCTTGGTAGCTTCAAGTGCACTCTGCAGATCTCCAAACTTTGAAGCCCACTATTCTGAGCTTTTTAACTGAATGAGCTGCATTTCGAAATCTTCAACACTCATCCTCTAAAATACAAACAAATCCAAGTCGCTTTCATTGAACTTTTCAGGTTAATTAGAAGAGAAAGCATTGGGCCAAATCACTGGAAATCTTGAAATCTGTCAGAAAATGCTGATTCCAGTTCTTGCATGTACATTCTAATCTCAACATCAAACGCAGTGTGCTATTCCACATGGCATGATAGTGATGTAAGCAGTAAATCAGGACTTTAAAATATCCCAGTACAGTGGCGCTGGAACAATTTTTAAGGTGGGGTGCTGAGCTGTGCCCCCTCTTGCCCCTGTCTGCACCCCCTCACTGCCCCAGGCTGGGGCTAGTGGGCCACAGCTGGGGGCGGCTGCAGAGCCCTGAGCTGGTGGCTGAGACCTGGGGCCGGCAGCGGGCTGAGCGGGGCCGGTGGACGGTACCCCAGGCCAGCAGTGGAGCCCCCAGGACTGGTGGCCAGGACCCGGGCCTGGTTGCAGGCTGAGCGGAGTCGGCGGACAGAACCCCAGCTGGCAGGGGGCCAGCAGCCGGTACCCCAGGCCAGCAGTGGAGCCTCAGGGACCAGTGGCCAGGACCCGGCCAGTGTGAGTGCCACTGAAAATCAGCTCACGTGCCATAGGTTGCCTACCCCTGTTGTATGTCTTCCTGACATTAACTGCTTTGGATTTATTAAAATGGTTAGATTAACACCAATGAGCAATCACCCTCTATTTTTTTCCCCTCTTAGCCCTTTGCAGAACAGATTCTGTCATCCTTTCTCATGTTAACTTCAGAGGAAGTATTTGTATGTGTGTTACTCAAGGGCCCAAATTCTCAAGTGTAGGTGAGCTCTGCTCACCACAGCAGGACCTGGTGATGGAGGGGTGAGAAAACGTGGCTGTCTCCCAGTCCTGAGGCTCTCTCTAGCTTGTGCTGGCATGTCAGGGGCTCCTGAAGGCAGTGTACATTTCTGGTGATTGCTGGAGTAGAGTATGCTGTGGCCACACTCCCCACTGCCCTGCATGTCTCCTGTGGCAGGGTGGATAGCAGGGTATGTTGGCCTTACACCACTCAGGGATCCACCAGACTGGGGAAAGGCATAACTGTTCTTCTTAGGGCTGTGCTCTGTATTGCAGTTAAGATTTGGATGTCTTCATTTATCTTGTGCTAAATTAAGGTCTGTTTCACATTTTCCCATAGACACCTTATGCTATACTTTTCATGATGACGCTCTGCTGGTTCCACAGCTGTGCCAAGGATATGCTGGGCACCTCACTGTATAGATCATTAGACAAGGCCTCTACCCAAAGCGTTAATCATCTAGAATGTAGACATGATGATATTACCAAGGAGGGGAGTACAATCAAGAGAGGAGGTAGGATGGTCTGAATTACAGAACTGAGTCCACAGAGAGACATTAAAATGTTTTTAATAAACTTTTTATAGAAAAGGATCTTGAGGAGGGATTTGAATGAGGCCGGGATGGTGGCTTGGCACATTTAAATATATGGAGATATGCCTATCTCCTAGAACTGGAAAGGCCTTGGTCATTGAGTCCAGTCCCCTGCCTTCTCTAGTAGGACCAATTACTGTCCCCAGATAGATTTTTTTTCCCCCAGATCTCTCAATGGCCCCCTCAAGGATTGAACTCACAACTCTGGGTTTAGCAGGCCAATGCTCAAACCACTGAGCTATTCCTCCCCCTTAAAGGAGGGGCTCTGAAGAACATAAGTTCTGAAGGATCATTGCAGGCACATAGAGTGGCAGGAAAAATGCACTGAGACATTTTGTGTGAGGAGTAGTCAAAGGGATTATTAAAACTGGGGTCATTAGTCAAATAGAGGGGATGAGGGAATATAAGCAGACACTCCATTGGAGCTGAGTGACATATGGTCTTGAATGCACAGCCAAGAGTAGAACCCCGGTCCAACTGAAGTCAACGGGAGTTTTGCTATTGGCTCAAGTGGGGCCAAGTTTTAATACAAGAAGTCTGAATTTAATACACAGAAAAATGGGAAGGCCGTGGAGGTCTTTGGGGTGACATGGACATAGCAGTGGGCAGGAAATTATTTTTAGCAGCCATACCATTGCCAGACTGCAAGGGGCTAGTGAGAATCAATTTTCCTGACTTTACTTTCTTATTCTCTATTCGCCATGGCTAATTTACCATCTCCTGTAGTTCAAAATTTTCCTGCCAGCATATTTATTTATGGAAGAGCAACATAATTTTTAATCTTTTGATTCCTTTAATTTTCTTGAGAGGGCTGGCATCAATTTTAAGAGTTTCCTCTTGACATTTCAGGCACGAACTTGACTCATACAATCTGGCAGAGCTTTCACTGTCCACTGAGAGTATGAACACTCCTTTCTGGCTGTTTCATTTTGACACCGTGAGTACATTTTTGTATCAGCATGGTTGTTTCATCCCAAACCACACTCCAGACTTACTGAGTTTCAGATAGTTCAGTTTCAGTTGCCCCCATGAAGTGGGACAGTGCTCCAGTGAGCTGAGAATTGCAGTGGGAGTAAAGAGATTTGGGTTCTATTGCAAGCTCTAATGCTGACCTGTTATGTGACCTTGGGGCAAGGATTTGCCTCAGTTTTCCCATCCACAAAATGGTTATAATGATACAGTAGAACCTCAGAGTTATGAACATCTTGGGAATGGAGGTTGTTCGTAACGCTGTTGAAAACATTATGGTTGTTCTTTCAAAAGTTTACAGCAGAACATTGACTTAATACAGCTTTGAAACTTTATGCAGAAGAAAAATGCTGCTTTCTCTTTATTTTTTTAGTAGTTTATGTGTAACACAGTACTGTACTAGAATTGCTTTTTTCCCCCTTTTGTCTCTGCTGCTGCCTGATTGCATACTTCCAGTTCCAAATGAGGTGTGTGGTTGACTGTTCAGTTCATAACTGTGGTGCTCATAACTCTGAGGTTCTACAGTACTTACTTTCCATTTGTGGAATATTTTGAGTTCTGTGGCTGAAAAAATCTTATATAAGAGCTAAGCAGAAATATATTTGTTAATTGGCTTGATACAATTCTTATCATTGCTAGAAAAAGTCGGTTTATGAAAAAATATGGATGTTTGAGGATATGTTTACACTGCAGTCAGAAGGGTGTGCAGCTCATACAGGTTTTAATCTGGCTAGCCTGGATAAAAATAGCAGTGCAGCCAGTGGCACATGCTTCAGTGTGGGCTGTCCAAGTCCCTCCCTAGAACCCTTGGTTCATACTCACATTCCTTGCCCACAGTGGGGTCCATGCCACCACCTCTTCACTGCTATTTATAGCCACACTAGCTAGATTAATGCTAGTGGGAGGATGCCTACACCAGCTGCAATCATACCTCTAGTTGCAGTATAGACATAGCCTATGTGTGTACCTGCATCAGAAGCTGATCAATGTGTGCATGTATCTTTTGTTGGCTTCTTTTTCAGCAGGGTTTTGTGTAGTATTTGTATGTTGACATTACTGGTGAAAGATCACTGGATCTCCACAATTCAGCTAATTGTAAATTACACCCAATTCTATTATCTGGCCCTATGCTATATAACATAGTTCGTAGGTCTTGTGGGATTAGATGGTCACCAAGTGTCTCTCCTGACCATTGCCATAGCCTCACCAGCCTACTCACATTCACTAGAGGATTGCTATTGACAAGAGGAATAGGAGTCCAGATAATGACCGGTTGCAGAAGATGGTTGCTCTACAGTAGTGGTTCCCAAACTCTGTCTGCGGCTTGCTCAGGGTAAGCCCCTGGTGCGCCGGGCCGGTTTGTTTACCCGCCTCCCACTGGCCAGCTACTCCATTCCCGGCCGGCCCGCTACTTCCCGCAGCTCCCATTGGCCGGGAACGGCAAACCGCGGCCAGTGGGAGCCGCGAGCAGCCGTACCTGCGGAGGTGGCAGGTAAAACAAACTGGCCCGGTGCGCCAGGGGCTTACCCTGAGCAAGCCACAGACTGAGTTTGGGAACCACTGCTCTAGAGCAACTGTCTCTCATGCTTATGATACAATATGTATCTAAATACTATTGGAGACATCTTTCCCTTTCTTCTTTGTGTGGTGGTCTCAAAATCACTGTAATGCTTCTGTTCTTCAGCTGGCCACATTTTGCCTTTCTCTCCGTCTAGCATGTGCTATTGGAAGAACACAACCCGGATATAGGCAGATTTTAGTCTTGCTGATACCAGGGATATTTTCTAACACTTTTCCACTGTTGCCCACAGGTTCAGCTCTACCAGTGCTCACCATTGATACTCCACATGTTGACAGCTGTCCAGCTATCAATAGCATTCAGAACACCATGTTCTGTACCCTGCCCAGAGCAATTCTCATACTGTGTTAAAAATAATGGCTGCAGTTAGCGACCCATCTCCACTGTGAATCCTAGCATAACACCAGTGTAGCTGATCTAGTATTAATAGCAAGCAGAGACAGGGCCAAACATGCTGTGTTCCAAGACTGCTTGCTGAACTGTATCCAGGTTGCTCTGTGTCCTTTGAAGATGGGCCCACTCTGTGAAGCAGTTTCAAAGTGAAAAGCTCTTCACTGCAGCAGCACTGGAGCCAAACTAAGGAAGATTAATTGAGGCAAAGAGAACCTGGATGCTAAGCAATGGTTAGGTCTGACTTTTACAAGGGACCAGGAAGGAAAAGAGGGGATGATGGGAAGAGGAGACATACAGCGCAAGGAGAAAGAGAAGGTGGGGAGGAAAGGAAAACAGACTAGGGGAGACAAGTCCAAGGGAAACAAAAAGACTGAATAGAGAGAAGGGAAAGAGTTTGTTCATTACATTTACATATAGTGTCATGCTTGCATTTCAGGTAGGCATTGATTTACATACGACTTTGATATGTAACAGAAAAGGGGTAACTAATGAGTCCCCTAATCATTTATTTTACCACCTTGTCACAGAGCAGGGTTCCCTCACCCTGAATTCCTTGTTCCAAACGCCCATCACACACTTGTGGCAAGTTCAACACCAAGTGCTTTATTTACCAGGTGCTTTCTATATGTTTGTTCCAAGTCTTTACCTACTACCAAGGAGGCTCTGAGACCTTGGGTATCTCTGACCCTTCTTTCCAGACTTTCCCCTCCCTGCCTCTCTTTTAACTGTTTCCAGCTGACAAGCCGAGTCACCCAGCTAACTAGTTAACCTCATAGTACTGAAACTATTACCGTGTCAGTTTACCCCACGTGGGGACAGTTCCAAAGTGCACAGAGTGGAGAGTCAGCCATAGGCTTTTCACACTGTCACACACCTACAAGCATTTTCACTAAGGCCTGAGCGAACTAGAGGGATTATGTTTATTTCACAGGCAGAACTTTAAAATGCCAGTCACAGCCCTGATTAAAATATTTTTTGGGGTTAAAAAAAAAGAAAATTAACCTGATTGAAAACCCAGTGAACTTTCTATTGGCCATAGGGCAAGTTATAATAATACAATTATTACCTGCACCGTCTCCTAGGTAGCCGACTCTTATGTAGCTGTCCCTTGGGACCCAATGACTGAACCTATTAAAAATCAATTCTTTTTTCGTATTGCAATAAGATTGCATGCGAAAGAGTTTTCCCTGAGACTAGTTTTGTTTTCTATTTACTGAAGAACTGTACATTTCTTTTCACATATTCTAACCACATTTCTACTGCAAACACTAACTTTTAAGCAACAAGATATCTGGGTATTTTTGGCCTTGTCACGCTCTTTAGCTCTAATAAATAGAGCTAACTGAATAGAAGGAAAAATAGGTTTGCATTTTCAATGAGCATTGCTAAATTCTATATTCACAGGACATAGAACTGAATGACAATTGAATCCTGTATATACTTTTACCTGGCAATATTCTTGGGTTCTTTTCTCGTTGCTGTTGATCTGTTTGCTGCCTGAGGAATCTATTGTAGGTGGATATTATCCAAACATCTTAAAATTAGAAATAGTTTCTGCAGTTCTGTTTTCTTCATGATTGGTGGTAGAAGCTAGTGCCAGTTCTGAGCCTGCACCTTACAAATGACTTCATGGCTAAATGCTTGCGTATGTTTTCCCTGAAGGAGAAGAAAAGATTGATTGCTCTTGGAGAGCCTGATTCTCCTCTCAGTCACACTCAACATAAGAATATAAGAATGGCCATACTGGGTCAGACCAAAGGTCCATCCAGCCTAGTATCCTGTCTACCGACCGTGCCCAATGCCAGGTGCCCCAGAGGGAGTGAACCTAACAGGTAAAGGTCAAGTGATCTCTCTCCTGCCATCCATCTCCACCCTCTGACAAACATAGGCTACGGACACCATTCCTTACCCACCCTGGCTAATAGCCATTAATAAAGCCATATGAAGTTGTGTAAAGCCATATGAAGTCATGTAAAGCCATATGAAGTCATGTAAAGCCATATGAAGTCGTACTCATATAAAGCCACTGAAGTCAGTGGAGGCATGCTGCTGGAAAACAGATGACACAAAGGGAGGAACTTACCCCATTTGTTTGCAGGTCTAGGCTGCATAGTGTGTTTTGCAGGCATATGTAATTCTTTCCAACTCGTTCCTGACTGTGCTTGTGAACTGCAAAACAGACGCTCATGATGTGTGACATTTGATAGACCAAGCAAGATATTTTTGCAATTCTTAAAGAGGACAGTGTTTATAAAAAGTATTAGTTTTCCTTTGTGGGGATAAGGTTTTACGGAAAAATTAGTCATTTGATAGCTGACATTTGAATAGTGTTATGTTGCAGATAGCGATTTTTCCATTAAAATGTGTCAGTTAAAAAAAAAATAGACTGCAGCTTTCAGCCACATAGTCCAATGATAATAACTAAAACTAGAAAGGGACTACCTGGTGGGTCCTAGTAACCCAAGGCCATTTGACTTCACAGATACACACTGTTATGGACATCTCTCTGATATCAGACCCCATCCATTATAAGGGGGGGGGTCTTAAAATGTTTGGGGTGATAAATTATGGCCTTTAGGGCCCGATCCTTCACTTGTTGTAGTCAATGGGAGTTTTGCCAATGTGAGCAGGATCAGGCCTTTCTTTGGACCCATTCATAACTGCTGAATTGCAGCATGATTTCAAGGACAGGCATATTTAGGCTACTCCTTCGCTTTATATATAATCCCCTTCTCGATGCTGTAACAGTGCTCAAAGGGAAATGAAACAAAAGGGAAAGTGACTTACCCTGTAATTTTACTCCTTTTAAGGTATTATCTCACAGGATACCTGCTCCTGAGGGTCTCAAGTTTCCAGTGTAAGACAGAAGTTCCCTACTGCTTAAATTTTTCTCAAGAGTGTTGAACACTCAGCAGCTCCCTCTAACTTCAATGGAGGCTTCTGGTTACATTCTACTTTTGAAAATCAGACCAGTTCATCAGGAGTTTTCACTGGATGGACCTGCCCAATAGCATCCCCACTGGCCAATTGTGGCGTTGTAGGTGCTCCCTTCCTCAGTTCCCCTAATGTTATCATACAGAACAATGCCCCTTCAGAGAAATCTACTTTATTAACCAAAGACCCAATGAAAATACAAGAAGGCCTTTGCTGGGGTGGAGGTTATGTTTACACTAGCAAGCTTATAGCAGCACAGCTGTACTGGTGAAGCTGCGCCGCTGTAAGATTGCTTGTGTAGCCACTCTATGCCAACAGGCAAAAGCTCTCCCGTCGACATAATAAAACCACCTCCACGAATGGCGGTAGCTATGTCCACCACCACTTAGGCTGATGAAACTTATGTTACTTTGGGGTGTGTTTTTCCACACCCGAGTGACATAAGTTTTGCCGACTATAAGTGGTAGTGTAGACATGGCCTAATAGATGGGAGCCAGAGCCAGCTTTAGTTTATCAGTTCCCATCTGGGTCCACCACTCCCCTCCAGCAGGGTTCTTTCACCCCAGGTCCCTTCCCTGGAGTCAGACCTCTTGCCACAACCTGGAAAGAATCCTTCCCCAGAGCCAGGGGTCTGCTGAGATCTGTCAGTTGCAGCTTTCTCTGGGGCAGCATGTAGTTCCTGATAGGCTGGGCTTCCAGTCATTATTTGGGAGTTCCTAGTCCCTAGGAACACACCTTCTAGGCATCTTGCTCTGAGGAGCTCTCCTTGCAGCTGAGCGCCACTCCCCCGCAGCTTCCTATCTCTAGAAACCACCTCAGCTGACCCCTAGTAACATTTTATCAGGCTCATTAGCTGCCAACCAGCCACTTAGGGATTTAATTACTTCCAGGTGGGCCTCAGTTGGCTCATTCTGCCTTACAGGAGCCTGTCACAGGTAGGCTGATCCTTGACTCCCCTGAAAGGGCTAGCTCCTATGACAGGAGCCTAAGTATGGAGTTAGGAACCAGCTTTAGGCACCTATTTTTGAAATCTTGGTGTGACGTTATCTGATTAAAATATGACCATGTAGATCACTGTTGCTACCACTGTTATATAATTGCAACAAATCTTGTACAAAGGTTGTCAAATAAGGTGTCTATGGAAAGGTTATGATTTGCTGAATATAATTATGCTATTTGTATGCATGTATCATTTTGGTGTTTGAAGTTATGAGCATTGGCTCCATGCCTGTATTTCAAATATGTTAGCTCCTGTGGTAATACCCACAAGCTATTTAGTCTGCACAGCTAGAAGGGACAATTCAAGTTAAGTGACCCATCAAAAGAACACTTAGCTCACAATGGAAGATGCCCATCTACATTGAATGGACTTTCCTGTTCCATCTGAAGTATAGGTAATGGCCTCTGCTATGACTAAGCGAAATCATGCATGAACATGTGACTTGCCCAGGTGACTCCAAACACCCTCTTGTTCCCTGTGATTTTCCACTAGCTGTGCTGAGGGCTTTGTTTGAAACAATGGATTTCCCTCCACATGGGAGAAGCTATAAAAGGCCCTGGAAACATCTCCATTTTGCCTCTTTCCTGCTCAAACCTCTGGACTATGAACTTGTACTAATGGTAGCAGTCTAACCAAGGGACTCAGGACCTTCCAATGATTTGGAAGCAACCAGAGACTTAACAAGCCCGCAGTTTATTCCATCATTGCTACAAGCCTGAACCAAGAACTTTGCAATTATTGCATGTATTTGATACATTTAACCAATTTTAACTCTCATCTTTCTGTCTTTCTTTCTTATAAATAAATCTACTAAAGGACTGGAAAAAGCATGATTATTGGGTAAGATCTGAGTTATATATTGACCTGGGTACATGGCTGGTCCTTTGGGATCAGAAGAACCCTTTTGTTTGATTAAATTGGTTTTAAATAACCACTCATCTTTAAGTCTAGTGTCTGGGTGTTGAATCCATTACTGGAATGCCTAAGGAGACTGCTTTTCTGACTTCTTGTTAGCCAGTGTGGTGAAACAGAAGTTTCCTTTTGTTTCTGGTTTGGTATATATTATGGGGGAATAACCACCACTTTTGGGGTGTGTCTGCCCTATTTCTCAGCAGTTTGTCCTGAATTGGGTATTCTCAGTTGTAACCCACAAAGGCACGGTTACACTTGTCTAGTGTGTTTCTCATCCCATATGCAACTCATATGTTATTACACCGAAAATGTGTATGTATATTGGATGGCCAGATTAAGCAGATACAGTAGTTGGACTATTAAATTCTTCCTTCCTACATTAATCCTTTCAATACAGTGATTATAATTCTACATTCACCAAGCGAAACTACACAGTCACCATTGGCAAATGTTGGCCTTGTAATGGCAACCACTATAATAATGACTGGTTAAGAGAACTTTTGCACCTTGAAGAATGATGTTTGAGAAAACTTTCTTGAGACTTGAGAGTAATTTTCCACTAGTTAAAACACTGTTAACACAAAAACTAATATCTAAATTTGTGACTCCAGCTAAGGTCCTGGCCTGATATTTTAATGTTACTACAGTGTAATTGGAGAAAGACATCAGTGAATTATGTTTTCTAGATGACACAACATGCTGTAATACTATGTTTTTTTCTGGTAGTTCCAAATCACTATCCACAGTGGACACTTTACATAGAGAAAAGACATAATCCCAGTTCAGAGGAGTTCAACACTTTTCATTAATGTTAATATTATAAGTGATAGCTCACTAAACACTAAGCAATTCAATTATGTGTCTAACCTTTACAATTTTTCATTTTGTTGCAATGAGGAAATATGAATTTTGCAACTTGATAAGCTGAGTCATGTTCATTTGCATATACACTTTCAACAAAGTAAAGATAGCAGGGAATCTTTCCCAGTCCCTTGCCATGACAATTAGGTGTCTTAGGGGTTTATACTGCTGTTCATGACTGCAGTATCTGAGCCCATATTGGAGCCATATGTGATTTATTCCCGTTTCTTCTAATGACTTGTTGTCATCTCTCTTTGTCTTGGTTTCTCCATATGTAAAATGGGAATTGTATACAATTCTGGTCTAACTCACAGAGTTGTTCTCGGACTTAGTTAAAGTTCACAAGGGATTTTGAAGACATTCTTACGAAAGGTGCTATCGAAGTGTTGTTTTTATAGCTTAGAATAAACTCTGCAGCTGAGAGTAGTATTTGGCCCAGTATTATTTATTTGTGCATGTTTTACTGGAAGCACTGAAATCAATCTAAGAACTGGTCAGTCCTAGGGTATTTGTAAATTAGATGTGTGTGCTGCATCTGATCCAGGATGTCATTCACAGTTTACAAACCATTGACCTACAGCTTGATAAACCCTATGTGTCCCATTTAACTGGAATTGGGATTTGTTCTTGGCAAAATCCCCAAAAATTAAAAAAACAACTCCTATTGTGTATTGTTCCCACCAGTAGTTTTGGGAAACCTGTATGTTCTCATTTCTGGCAACCTTCTCTTTGAGGAATGTGATGCAGAGCACAGATAAAAGCACTGGCATCTGTTAAGATGCTTGCCATTGCACTGACAACAGTTTGAAGATGGATTGATTCATGTGGTGGTAAGCAGACAATATCCAAAGTTAACCCCAGACAAAATGAATGTTTGCTTTAATTGGATGGAGGTGTGATTTAGAAGAAGCACAAACTGCAGCCTGTAATTCAAGGAGAGACATAAAAAGTTTCTGAAGTGCAGTTGCTTGCTGTGTATTTCCTATGCTTGACAATCCGTATAAGTGGAACTAGGTAAATGCAAACAATGTTCTATAAATATTCATTCATAGGAGCTTTAATGAAGGTTTGTAGGTCATCCAAAAGCTCGTATTTAATAGAATCAAGACATTCATTCATTGGTTTGCTATTGAGTGAGAGAGAAAAGTGCCACCTACTAAATTATTGGCTCTATTTCCAGACACACCTAGCAATTTCTTAAAAGTTCTCTCATCTAAGCACTGACCTGACCTTGCTTAGTTTTAAGATCTGACAGGCTACCGGCCATAGTCTAGAATTATTTTCTGTACATAAGGACTGAAAGCACATTTAAAACTTTAAGCTTTCTACCATAAATGGTAGTCTTCACAAAGAATGCATTGTTCTGGGTGGCTTTTACTAATTGTCTTTTTCTTTTCTCTTTTTGGTAGTTCAATAAAATGTGGGTGTCACACTCAATAGAAACAATATATATTCTGTGGCTACAAAAGTGACACCATCCTTTTTCTGTTTCTTATTAAATATATTTAATAAAATATTAAGAGGTTTCACTACCCTTCGCTGAAATATACAATAAATGTCCGTCTTTGTGCATGGAGCACCAATTAATTTTTGCTTCTGATTTGATGGCTGGATTCAGCAATATAATCTTGTGGAAAAGGTCCTGTTGCTACTACTTGCTCCCCACTATCTTATTTTTAGTTGTGGAAAATGAAATGCACCAAGAAACACTCCCAGATGTTTTCTACAAATACAGGTGTCGGTTTCCCTAAACGTTAGTGAGCACAAATAGCTATGGTGATTCTTCTAGGACAATTCTGTCTCCTACCCTTTTGTAAAATGATCAAATACAAACCCTTAGCCCATTCAAAACAGAGTGAATTATCTTCTTACTGATGTCTCTTTGGTCTGCGTGTAGATATCGAGTTGATACTCTGATAGATTAAAATCTGTTTTCAGCAACTGACTCAGACATAACATCATCACTTCCTGATTAGATTGATATGTGTTTCTATTATTTGCTTATTTTGTGCCTTGAGAAACAATTCTTTTTTGTTGTTAAACTGTAAACAGCATTGCAAGGCCTCATATTAAATCATAATTATTTACCATGCTGTTCATGCACCTTTGTCCCTAGGGAATGTGGTGACGTGAATATACAGGAAGATCAGGGTATTTCTCACCAACAGTTTCCTGTTATTGATATGCTTTTGTTTAGTTGTGATCTTTTTTTTACCCTTTCAGGTTCTCAGGGGAAAAATAAACAGGCACATGACATTAGTCACAGTCCTAGAGTATCATATCGGGAGTCTTACAAATACTTTAAATGTGGAGTGCTAGCCTACGACTGGATGTTTCGCAAACTACCATGACAGGTTATTGTTTATTATTATTTACACTCTCACCCCCCAAAAATGCTTCAAATACTTTTAAAAATTCTTTTGTGATTGGGTTCCTTTTTGGAAGCAAGAAGAGTTCAAAAGTTTATCAAGACAACCTTGAACTTTTTTCATATACATTGAACGTTGTACAACTACTCTCAGCTTCCTTTAAAGACAAATCGTTCCATGGTGCATGGATCAAATAGGGATACTGAGATGGCTCAAATAATCTCT
Source organism: Chelydra serpentina (assembly GCA_037349315.1). Lineage (NCBI taxonomy): Eukaryota > Metazoa > Chordata > Testudines > Chelydridae > Chelydra > Chelydra serpentina. Next base: position 77,471,337 of record JBAIAC010000042.1, on the reverse strand, counting down.
TGGCAGTAAAAGGAATTATCTTTGAATCCGATCATCAAATACCGGCAAATAGGGCCACACAATACATTTTGTAGAGTGAATTACCAAAGCCTCTTCTTCCTCATAAAGGAGAAATACTGTGGTCTCACAGGAGGGAGACCATGCTGCATCTCTTTAAAAGGATTGGCAGCAGCTGGAGGTGTGGTGGGGTACACCTAACACAGAGTTGTACCTAGCAATATACCCTGGGCAGGCTAAGGCTTCTAGTGCTTGATCCTGTGCCCATTGAAACCAATGGCAAAACTCCGCTCAGGCCTCTAGGCATTACCTCAGTATAATGTTAGATAATAATAAACCTGTGATGTAGAAGCAGATGTATGCATTTGGGTTTGTATGAGGCTTTTTGGGGGTATTAAATTCAGGACAGAAAATCTGTCTGTAATTATGGCACAGAAATTTTTAAACTATGTTTGGCTATCCATCTTTTGTATTCAAGATAAGGTCCTAGATAGCTGCCTTTTGATAACACCCCCGCTTTGCAAACAGCAGCTGCTCTGAGGCACCTGAGACCTATAAATGTCAAACCAGTGTTTGAGGATGTGGCATTGTTGTGAGTCACTGTAGAAATAATGTGGGAAAATAACTTCTAACCCTTGCTCAGATACCATAGTGGTAAAAACCTAGACTGCTGGATTTTCTGGATAGAATGTCCCTCACAAACACCATATAAATTAATGGAGTTGCACTAGAGTAAAAAAGAGTAATACAGTAGTGTTTCAGGCCCTTAACACTACAATCTCCATGATAAATGGTTTTGGTTCCTAGTATTTTACCTAAGGGCTGGTCTACACTACAAAGTTAGGTTGGCTTAACTACATCTCTCAGGGCAGTAAAAAAATTAATTAAGCCGACCTGTCCCTGCTGTAGACACCACAAGGTCAACTGAGAATTTTTCCATTGACCTAGCTGCCACCTCTAGATTTACTAGAGTGACAGAAGAACCTCTTTCCATCTCTGTAGGAAGTGCCTACACTTTAGCACTACAGCGGCACAGCTGCAGCTGTGTGGCTGTAGTGTTTCTAGTATAGACTTACCCTGAGTAATCTTATCTAAGTAAAACACTTAGTTAATTTCTCCAAATGCTAAACATGAAAGCTACATGTCCACATCCCGTTAATTTTTTGAGATCTGTGTGTATTCACTCCTTATTGCTATGCTCTGGAAAAGTAGCCCTTTTAATAATATATGAACATAGAATTGAACCTAGGCATACCCAGGTATGAAAAAGGCACATCTGGCATCATGTAAGGAAAATTCAGTGCAAAGTTGCTTAATGTATATGGTTTTAATTATGTTCTTTCATCCGTTAGAGGGATTTCATTTCTTGGTAAGTGGTAATTTTTTTTGATTTAATAAAATATGAACTTCATAACAAGTTGTATAAAAATGTTCATGTAAATGTACTTTTATATTCATACACATAAAGGGCCTGATGCTGTTCCCGGAGAATATTTGTTGATCATAATTTGTAAGCTCAGCTAGAGGAGGTCTGGCTAATTGCTGGATGGGAGGTCTCTAAGGAAAAAAGACTAAAAAGTTGTGACTTTTTATCTTGGGGCTTTCCAGGAGTAGAAACAAGGGCTGGGCCCCATTGGTAAACTGGGAATCTCCCTTTCCCAACAGGATTGTTGTGATTTTTTACAGCCTAAATAAACAAAAAATAAAAACAAACAAATGGCCTTGTTTCCCCAAGAAACCCCATTAACTGATTGTCTTAGTCACAGGGTGACCTGACCCTTTAAGAGAGAAGAGGCCAATGCACCTATCAGCTGACCCCCCAATTAGGCTTATAAGAAAACACCTGGACCCTAGAGGGAGGTGGGGCAAGTGAGAGTTGCCTGACAGGAGATCAATCAGGAAAAGGTGCAGGGGAGAGCTACTTGGGGCCAGGAGATTGTAGAAGGTCCTTGAGGGAAAGCTGAAGGCAGTTGCCAGCTCACCTCTTCAAGCCAGACAGCCAGGGCTGAAGACCAGAGAAAGCAGCAGCAGGAGTTACCTGTGACTTCTAAGCCACAGGGCCAAAGCCAAGGGCCAGAGAGGGCTAAAGGCAGCAAAGCAATGGGTTGGCTTACCCGCTGATGTGTCCATTCTGGAGAACTGGATCCAGGGGAGTGAGGGATGCTCTCCTAGTGAGGATGAGCTCCCAAGAGAGAGGCTGTGGGGGTCCTGTTGGGAAGAGTGGGGTTGCACTCCAGCTGGAAGGGCTGGGGTGGCTTAGGGACAAGTGAGGACCAATAAAAAGCCCAGGTGAGGTGGAAGATGCTGGAGTGTGGTATATGGGGTGTTGAGGCACTAAGAGTCATGTGGTTTTTAAAAACTACATGCACTGGGATAATAAATGGTGTAGATTTTTGGTATGGACTGCTTGCAGAATGTTTTTGTAATCATCTGGCCCCAAGGAGGGGTATTACTCAGGCAAGAAAGTTTGCATAGAGTTACTAGGGACTCTTAAGGGGGGGAAATGAGGCAGGCACACCTGTTCTGCTGCCGTCTGCCATTGGACAATGCTCCAGCTGGGGTCTGTCCATGAAACTCTTCCTAAATATTTACTTCTGCAATAGTAAAAGGCATGTGTTGCCCAGAATGAAAAGCTTGCCATTCTGTAAGCAAAACACAATTAATGCAAAATAGTCTACTAACTATATAAGCCTAGTACTCTTTTGTATCTTCCTGTAAATGCCAATACACTTTTACCCACTTGTTTATTTTTTCAGCATCTGCCCTGGTATGAAAGTTGGACCAACCCAACCCCAATGCTGAAAATGCTTGACTGATGTAGCTCTGGCTGAACATAAGTTGGTCTGACCTGGTATGGACATTCTTAGGTTACGTTGTTGTCAGTCATCTGGATTTAGGAATGGAAAGGTTCCATAGTTTGTCATTTTACAATTTTTTTGTTCTTATGTGGTTCCTGTGTTCTTTGTTCATTAGATCAACAGCTGCAATTTATCATGCCCCTTTGACCATTTCACCTGCCCTCTGCCCACTGAGTCATGTTTTAGAGGCTTATGCTAACATTCCAAAACTCTGTTAGCTTCAAACAGATGGCATTTTTAAAATCAAGCTTCCAGAGTAATGTTGTAGTATTTAGCTGCGGCAGGCTCAGGTAAAGACACAGTGCTGGCTTTAATTTTATTTTCCTGCTTTTTTTCAATCTGACAGTTTATTTATTGCTGGGTTTTGGGCGTTGTTATATTGATAAAACAGTATTTTACATTGAACTCAGGTGTACTGATATACACTGAGACACACAATGTAGTTTAATGCATCTTTCCACAAAGATTTTCACCAGGTTGTAGAACAATGTTTTAAGGTCCATTCCCACAAAATGTGATCTATTATACATTAGCATTCATACCACAAGCAAGAAGTCAGTTCCAGGCACACTTTGGCCTGTTTTAAGATTTTCAAATAAGACCCAGATTTGCCATGTACAAAGAGCAAACAAGTAGAACATCTTATTGAAGGGCCTGTTACACAAACCATACTGCAGGGAAGTACACCTGCACACAGATATATATGCCCATCCCTCTAGCGCCAAATAATTTCTCTCTTTACATTGTAGACAAATAGAAAAATTGAGAATTGTATGTGTAACTTAATAGGAAAATTGAAGTGATTTAAAAATAAGTGGAGGTTTCAGTACTTGTACGCCAAGTTTAACCTGAAAGCAAGGGGTAAGCACCCAAGTTACAGCTAGCGCAGAGCTTGCTGGTTTTGGTTCACAGGGTTATTGGCAAACATTATGGACACTTCCGGTTCACTTGGTTTCCCGGGACTTTTCACTTCAGACCTGTTTGGACCCAAACACAACAGAAGTGAACGTCGGTATAAGATTAGCCCATTTTGTTTAGGTTCTGTGCACCGCATGTGGATTCTCAAGGGTCAACTTGCCATTTGACCAGCCTTCAAGCTTTTGGGGCTTTGTAAAAGGAAAATAAATAACTGAAACCAACCAGACTAAGATTCTGATTCTGGAACACACTGAGCACCTTCCCCTCCAAATGAAGTCCCTGGGAGTCATAGGTACTCAGCACCTCACAGGATCATGTCTGGAGACAGCTAACTGTTTTACTTGGCGTTTCAGAGCCCAACAAATGTTTGCATGGAAGGTATCTGGTTTATTTCCATATTTGAACCTAATCAGCTGAATGTCACATAGTTTTAGCTTTAGTTATAAAAGATTCATGCAGATCTATTAAATGGAAATGCTGGAGGATCTTCAGTCATTGAGGTGTCACCCATGCGCTGTTTTATTTAGCTAATGAGAAGTCATAGCGAACAGGAGATTGGGACTTAACTGACAGTGCTCATGTGAAAACACATTCTTTGCTTGTTCTCAGTCATTTAAAGGCTGTTTGAAGAGATTAATTACTTGCAGATTTGGGGCTCTATCCTGGAAGTGCTGAGCACTCTGATCTGACCCATTGAAGCGCTTTACTTGTGTGCTTAACTTTAAGCCTATGAGAAATCTTACTGACTTCAAGGACTACTCATGCACTTAAAGTTAAGTACATGCTTATGCGCTTCACTAGATCAGGCTAGGGTGCTCGGCTACTGTAGGAGTGAGTCTCTCTTTTAGGTCTCTCATAGATAGAACATCATTTACAATGCAAAAACTCACTAGTGTTGCTCCTACAAATATTTATTTTCGCTTCTGAGTTTTGTTTTTCTGCAGCATTTTGCAGATGTAGGTGCCAATGTCATTTTACAATAATTTTGGCTCAGACTATGATGTGTTAAACTTTTCCTTTCCTTCCAAAGCAAACAAATAATAAACAAATAAAGGGTTTTCTGTTTCTCTTTTTATTATTTTGTCAAAAGTAAATAGTTACCAATTGTAACCACAAATCACTCATGAATGTTACCAGCGTAACACTGGGGAAAGTGGAGATCTATACGGATGCCACTACATGGGTTTAAGTTTTAAAATATTTAATGCGGGTAGTTAGATGTTAACTAAGTACTTGATTTTATTGACAGAACTTGATTTTAATGTGGAAAGTTGCTAGTTAACCTAAAATTAATCTAAAACATATGGGGGAAATGTTTCATGAGTTTCTCTTTGGATTCCATGTAGGGGAGTGAATCCAGCATGCCATCTTCAGAATGACGTACTACCAAGTCCAAACTTTCAATGGTCCCATGCTGTGTTTAAGAGAAAATAGCCTTATGGCTGTTCAAAGTGGAGAGCCACTTTGTTTGTTGCTTACTCATACAATCCCTGTTGGGTTATTTGATTTTACTTTCATGCTGGACTCCTGAGGCTTCATCCAATAAAAGCCAATAAATGAAAATTGTTAGTCCTAGCAGGAGCATTTGAAATACACCCTGGCTGGGGGACACATCATCATTCTTATCATAAAAGTGGCAAAAAGTCCGGTGGCACCTTATAGACTAACAGACGTATTGTAGCTATAAGGTGCCACTGGACTCTTTGCCACTTTTACAGATCCAGACTAACACGGCTACCCCTCTGATACTATTCTTAACATAGAAGCATACGACAGACACAGACAAGTTTGTCTCTGTAGAGAACTATAACAACCAGTACTTAAAACAACAAGATAACAAAAGTCATTATTAGAGTTCAAACAGCTGTCCTTTGATTGAACACTTGGTAAGAATGAGCTGAGTCAATCCTATGTTCCATGCAGTTGGGAGGTGGAGAACAGTGACTTGGAGCCACCTTTCAGCTCCTTTACAAAGCTACGCCAGCTGAGGATCAAACACACCGTGTGCACTCTTATCTGCAACAGATTTCTCCCTATCTCCCAACATGCCTCTTAAATGGGGCAGCAAGGCGAGGGGGAGCAGGTGGCATAAAGCCAGGTCTACACCACTCTAAACCCCTTGCATCTGTAGGGATGTGTGGCTACCTCTTTAAGGCAGGTGTTTGGTTGCCTGATGCTGTGTCATCGGCAATCTGAGGACGTAGCCTAGGGTTCCTGCACTTTTGCTGTTCTTCCTCCTATAGCTGAGCCTAGAGAGGTGGCCTGGGAATGTACAGTATGGCTGCCAAGGTAAGAATATATTTTCCTAGCAGGAGGCAGGATTTTGCATTTGGCTTTTTTCATCTATTTAGATGGCTCCTTGTATTACTGTCACCACTGAGAGCCCTGTCCTGCAAGCTGTTGAGCCCCTTCTGGTAAGTGTTCAGCTGCACCCCCCAACCTCCACTGACTTCACTTAGGAAGTGCTCAGCACCTTGCAATTTCAGGCCTGAGAGTTCTGCCAGGCAGGTATCAAATTACCTTTATTGATGCCTTGGTATTGGCGCACCCCAAAATGTGGTCTCCATTGGTAGGATGCTGCCTCATGCAAGGTCCAAAATATGGTATTTTAACCCTCCAGTCAAGGCATACTTCAGTTCTATCCCTTCTGGAGTGTTAAGCTCCAAAAGAAAGCAGGAAAAACTACAGTTCAAAACAGGGTCATCCAATGGATATTCAGCATGATCCGACCCTTCTATTCAGATCCGGCCTTCAAATAACCAAGTATTTCACCTGGTCTCACATGGCTTTGTCATCCATTCTACCAGCAGGCTCATCAGACCAGCAAACTACTTCAGTCTCTGGGGTGCAACCAGGTGTGTCTCACCTCAGCTCTCTTTCCTGGTCAGACCTGAGCTAGGCTAGGTCTCCTCCTTTAAACTCCAACTTCCTGCCTGACATCTGCTGCAAGTGTATGGGGGCTGGGCCAGTTGGGCCCACAGACTCTCACTAACCCTCTCCTTGCCAGTGTAGGGCTTGTCTTCCCATCACAATCTCTTCCTCTGTCAAGCCCACCGAACACCTGGGGGGAAAGGCTGGACTTTGCAGTAAGACAAGAAATTCAGAAAGTACTCTTAGAGAGGAAGGGTTGTCCAGTGGCTAGGGTACTAGCTTGGGACTTGGGATTCAGGTTCAAGTCCTTGTTTTTCCACACACTTCCTGTGTAACATTGGGCAAGTTACTTGGCTCCTCTGTCCCTCAATTCTCCACCTGCAAAATATACTTCCCAAGGGTGTTATGAGGATAAAGATTGTGAGGTGTTCACAGAAAGGTGATAGGGCCATTTATGTGCCTTAGATAGATCTCCCTATAATTTCTTTGACAATAAAAGTGTTACATAAGCAAAAAACATTATTTTTTTGAGTACAAGGTTTACAGGTAGCTAACTTTCTTGTCTCTAGTTTGCTAGGATAGCCTGTTGAACTCTAACTGCTTCTGTCTCCTTCTTCGTTAAGGATGCTATTTATAGATCTTTGGCTACATTCCACCTGAAGGTCATATTGTTTACGCTGAATGAGGATATATTGTGCTCTTTCTAAATAGAGAACACATTTTCAATCAATAAAAAACAGTCTTTTCCCAGCACAAGGGTGCGTAATTCCGAAGAAAGAGGATGGCTGAAAAACATTCATAATAAAAATATCCAGATACATACAAAATAGACCTTACATCTAAGAAGTCTCCGAATGAAGGGCATTTACCTTTTGTGAGTCTGACTAATCCAGACTTATTTCTGAATTTCCTGCACCAACTACTTCTAAACATAATTTAAATTCCTGAACAACTTCACACTCACCCAGCCCTCAGGCTTCCATTGACACTATTGTTACAATTGTCAGTTGTTCTAGAGGGCCTGTTGCTGATCCAGTCAAAATCATGGGATATTTGCTTTGTTGGAAGCAGGATTGGGCCTATCCGCTTAATTAACTAAAAACACAAATGGAATAGAAAATGGAGAATTGTGACGATGGTAAAACTTTGGTTTGCATGGATATTTTTGATCTTCTCTATTTTCCCCCACCAAAGTGTTGCCAGTGAACTAAATGTGGCCCTCTGAATTTTATAATGTGGCCATTTCCCTTTTTATTATTGAAACTACTTACAGGTCCTGGCACGGGTGCTCTTCACTGAACTGAGCAATTGTATTGAAACAGTTCTTTGCAGTAACATCACATTAAGGCTGAGGGAACTTATCTAGCAAGTTCCCAGTGCTTGCCCCCTCACACACACACACACACACACACACACACCTGGGCAAAATCTGGGAACCCCTCTCATTCTGCATAACGGTCTATGCAGAACAGGGATCACCTCTTGGGAGAAAAATGCACAAGTTGTCATAAACGAGAATGACTACGTCACTTGAGTGTGGCAGGAGCAAAGAGAATCTGCAACCTTGTCTGATAATTTGACGGCCCAAAAATGTGTGTTTCGATGTAGTTCATTGCTCCTGCAGCTCTGAGCCCACCTATCACCCCCTATAATGATTAGAGATACAGTCAAACCAATGCCGCAGACCTTAACACCCCCTAACTCTGGAGACGATCTGGACATAATATAATTTGTGTTGTTCGCAACCTTCCCTAGTAATTAATTATTTAAATGCTTAACACATCTGTGCAGTGTTTTGATTAATTGTTACTTTATATACGGTAGGGTTGTGTTGTTTTGTTCAAGTTGCATGTATGGCAGTGTTTGGCCTGAAATGCCATCACATGTTGGTCCCTGAACATGGATACCATTTATAACACATTACGTGTCATATGAACATAACATAAATGACATCAAGAGACTGAGCCCACTCCTTCTCGCATTGTCACCCTGTAGCCCTCTGGAGCACTGGGGAGAGGAGAGTGCCAGGAGTGGTGGGAGAAGGCATTATGTCTGTATAAAGCGTAATGGCCCAAATCCTCAAATGCATTTAAGTGCATAATTCCTACTGAAATCAATGGGAGTTAGGAACCTAAATACCATTGAAGATCTGGGCCAAAGCCTCCAATGTCATGTGGGGAAGCAGATTAAGGAGCAGATTGTAGCTGTATAAAGGTACAGCCTGCCCAAGCTCTCCCCTTTCTAGTACACAGTAGTCACTATGGCAAAAGCCCATGCCACTCCTATGCATGCTCCCACTGAGCTGGAAAATGGTGTAGCCAGTAGCCAGCCTTCATCACGTCTTCCTTAGGGCGCCAGGCAACCAAAGCTGAGCAGGTTCGCTAAGGGGAAATAAGCTCCTTAAACAGTCTCTCTTTTCTGGTGTACCCATATACGTTTTTTATATACTTACGCTGGATAGTATTAGTATTGCTAACCCCAAGCATTCAGAAGTCAGGAGTCAGGCCCCCAAACTCATGAGATTGGCTTAAAAATTATGAGATTGTTAAAATAATCAAATCTGCATCCTTTTTATTTGCTTTCTGGCTTTGACGCCTTTGAGTCAATTGTTTGCAAGCTTTTCTCTACCATCAAGAGGGCTAGAAACTTACTGAAAAAAGAAAAGTTGAAATCCCTCAAGCAGTCACCTCAGTCCAGGAGCTGGAACTTTAAGACAAACACCAAATAACATGAGGCTTGTGACAAAATCGCAAGAGTTGGCATCACTAACTATTCTGTAAACATGGTATAGAAATATACACAATATAGTGAATACTCACTGAATACATATAACTTACGCCTGTTCATATTTTGGGCTCAGCTCCCCAAAGGTATTTAGGCTCCTTCCATTGAAATCAATAGAAGTTGGGTGCCTAAATAACTTTGAGGATCTGGGCCCAAATTACGAATCGGTGTAAATTATATGTGTTTAATGGGTATGCACCCTATGACCCTTGGTGTTTTACTACCACTCGTATCTTGAAGTTTCTATTTTGATATCGTTTTATGAATATCCTTGTTAACATATACTTCTGAATATTTTGCTGAAGCCAACCATTGTGCCGCTGCTGGAATGCAAACCAGAAGTCCTCTGGTTCTCCAACTGGAAAAATTACTGGTAGTGCTGAATTTCAAATATGACTTCTCTTTGGATCCAGTGCCATTTTATGCCTATGGAGCCGTATAACGTTAAAAAGTTGAAAACTGTGAAGCTAAATTTCCAAATACTATTAGATAGACAAGGTGGGTGAGGTCTTATCTTTTATTGGACCAACTTCTGTTGGTGAGAGAGACAAGCTTTCAAGATACAAAGAGCTCCTCTTCAGGTCTGGGAAAGGTACTCCAAGTGCCACAGCTAAATACAAGGTGGAAGAAATTGTTTAGCATAGGTAGTTAGCTCGCATTCTAACGGACCATTCAAGGTGGAGTGGCCCATTAACACCTCTGTAGTTATAGAACAAAAAAAAGGGGGGCGGGTCAGTGGGTTACAGATTTTATCAACGCTGCATACTAAATGGCACAGTAACTCCTCACTTAAAGTCGTCCCAGTTTCCTTTTTACGTTGCTGATCAATTAGGGAACATGCTCATTTTTAACGTCGTTTGTAGGCTATCAATGGCAGTTCAGCTGTCCCTTCCCCCACTGCCATGTGCTGCTCCCCAGACTCCTGCCTGCTTGCTGTGTGGGGGGGAGGGGAAGAAGAGGAGATCTAATGTCCCCCTGCACCTTGCTTACCCCATCTTCCATAGCACAGGGGGGGACACACGAAGGAGGGAGCTGCTGCCTTAGGCAGAAGCTGCAGCTGCCGGGCATGCTGATCCAATTAACAAGGCAGTGTACTTCTGACCCCACTCTTGATACCTAATTGGAAATGCGCATCTCTATCTCTGAAACATATCTGTCTCTGTCTGCCCTCCCGCCTTTCCTGCTGGCTTGTAGAGTGTGAGAGTTAACCCTTGAGAGCTCAGTGGAGTGCTAGTACATTTAGTAAGGCATTCCCTGGGAAATTCCCACCCTCTGACTCCTCCACCTCAACCAAGCTTCACTATCATCATCGCTGTGTACCAGTATTCAATGTTTGTTTAAAACGTATTGTGTGTGTGTGTGTGTGTGTGTGTGTGTGTGTGTATGTATGTATATATATATAAATAATATAGTCATTTGTCTGGTGAAAAAAATTTCCCTGGAACCTAACCCACTTATTTACATTCATTCTTATGGGGAAATTGTATTAGTTTAGCATCGTTTCGCTTAAAGTCATATTTTTCAGGAACATAACTACAACGTTAAGTGAGGAGTTACTGTATTAGTGAACCAAGAACTCAAAGAGTGCCAAGACAAACACGAGTTCCTGAAACTGGCAAACATTGTTTGGATTTCCTTTAAAAAAAAACCAAAACCCCAAATGCTTGAAATATGTTATATAAGAAAATGTTATACAGGAGTTAAAGGAAAGCTGGATAGGAAGTGAATTGAAGCCCAAAATAAAAAGCAGGAATAGAAAACTAAAAATAACAAACAGGAAAATGTGACTCAGATGCAAGGGCTTTCTTGAATTCTCCTTTGGTATTGTACCTGTTTTTATTTTTTCAGGAACATGCTAATATTGTGTTTGGATTTCAATAGCATTCCAGTTCATTATTTGTTCTTCAAAAATAGATGTTTCTCTTATGGGAAGGTGGAATATTTTCAAGTAATATTAATCTGAGTTCATTCATACCAATTTATTACATAAAAAATCCATTTCCCATGGGTTTGCAGAAAGCAAAGGTTTTTATGAATGACATATTTCAAAACTACAAGGAAAGGAAAGTTCTCTTGAATAATGCAGTTAGTGCTGAGCATCAATGAAATTAGGAATCTAAACATAATTAAATGTTGCCATCTACATAGGTTTCATTTTTATGTAAAAACTTTGAAAGGCAAAGAGCAAGCAGAAAATAAATCTGAGCTGTGGATATTTGGGGATTCCAATTTATTTATCAGGCTCAGTGAGGAAAGGGAGAATGTGATACTAATAAAGTTAAAGAAATCTCTCTCTTTAGCTGTATACTGGGATACTTATTTATGGTAGACCCTTCTGTGTGCTCAGAAAATCCTGCAGTTACAGGATTACAATTACAGGATTATGAAATGCTTTATCTGGGGGGAGGGATAGCTCAGTGGTTTGAGCATCAGTCTGCTAAACCCAGGGTTGTGAGTTTAATCCTTGAGGGGGCCATTTGGGGATCTGGGGCAAAAATTGGGGATTGGTCCTGCTTTGAGCAGGGGGTTGAACTAGATGACTTCCTAAGGTCCCTTCCAACCCTGATATTCTATGATCTGGCTATATAAAGCCAAATTCCTGGTGATACTAGTGGCCATGTGCACAGGACAGGCCTTGGTCATAGAATATGTGCAGGGTAGAAGTATTCCACCACAGTTCTGACGCCCTGGAAACCAGCTCTGAGGCTGTTCTGCTGGTCTGTTGCAGGCATTAATTAAGAGGAGATATGGAGGGATGTTCTAGTATTGAGATATGAGCGCTGACTGTTTTAGCACCTGGCCAGAGCCCCAGACGCACATCCATTCTACACCTGGCAAGAATAAACTATGCAGGTGGGTTGAGCACAGGTCTGTGATTGTCCAGAATACAGGAGCAGTTTTGCAGTACTGCTGCTGCCTATTTTGAGAAGAAAACAAAGATAGACAGAACATAGCCCACAATGCATATGTATAATCTTTAAGATAATACATTTAACTATAGTGATATTTCAGTACTTTCTCCTTTTATTGCCAAAAGCCCTTTTTGCCCTAAGCTTCACTCAGATGCGTAGATAGACATAAATCCAATGCAAACCACGTTGGGAAGTGTCAAACTGGAGGCTATCATGGGCTCTGTCAAGAGACCAGTTCCAATCTGTAAAATTCCTATTTTTTTCAGACACAACAACAAAAACAGGAAATATTTACCAACTTCACAGGTGTCAGGAAATGCTTTCAAAACACTTGTGGCGACCTAAATAGCTCCATTTAAATAACTATCAAGCAGGCACACAGATGCTAATAACTGTATTCTTGTTAAAAATATATACTTTGGCATGTTTTCCTTAATGTATGCTCCTCAACAGCCGATAATGGTGTCTTTACACAGTAATTCTGATGGCGGAGATTAGACAGTAATATGTCTCACACAACTTGTGTTAATATGTTTATAGACTTCCAACGTAATTTTAAAAAAGGTATCAATAACTCTGTACTGTTAAAGCTGCTACAATTGTTTATCAGGAAAGCTTGTCTATATTGGAAATATATTTACTGTACACTATGTGGACAGAGTATTCCAATAAATGTCAGGCTTTTCTGTTCTTCGTTATGTATTTTAGACATAACTACATACTAGACAAGACAAGTTTGAAATGCAGTAGAATATACTATCATATACTATATCTGGATATACTATAGAATATTATACAAGCTATAATATCAGGTATATGTCTATTATAGATAGATTTGTAATGCAAAACTGTTTATAATAAATTGAATATTTTTAAAACATCAAAATTCATTTGAAGAGGATCCCAAACCATCAACAATTTTAGGGTCTCATCTGGCTAAATTCTACTCAGGCGAGTAGCCCCGTGTATGGATATGCTGCTCGTATGGGTGTCTGATAGAACAGGACATCTTAATACATTAAAACAATGGGACTACTCAAAGAAGTAAGTTTTAACGTAATCAGGCCCTTTTGCTTTAAAGTGCATATAGAGATATAAATAGAAAGTTTCAATTATTTATATATGATATATTCTACATATATAGGGCAATGTAGAGGGTAAAGCTTTTTAAATATTAGAATATGGCATTAAGAATCCCTGCTTGCTGTTGGATCAGCTATTGTGATAATAATGGCACAACACCACATATGAATCCAAATTTCTAATAACAGTCTCACCCACATTAGTATTGATGTACAAATACTGACATCACTGAAGAATTAAAATTCTATACCAGTGGTTCTCAAACTTTTTTTTACGTGGACCACTTGAAAATTGCGGGGGGTCTTGACGGACCACTTAATGATCTTTCCAAATGTTGTTTGTACTGTTAGCTAGCTATTGTAAAGCGCATTGGATAAAAGCGCTGTATAAAAAAACCCTTAATAATAATTAAAGTTTTTTTAATCATAGAATCTCAGGGTTGGAAGGGACCTTAGGAGGTCATCTAGTCCAAGCCCCTGCTCAAAGCAGGACCAATCCCCAATTTTTTTGCCCCAGATCCCTAAATGGCCCCCTCAAGGATTGAGCTCACAACCCTGGGTTTAGCAAGCCAATGCTCAAACCACTGAGCTATCCCTCCCGAATCTACAGATGAAAAGCACACAACTCATATTTTAATATCAGTAGTCTTCCCTTTCTAATGCAATGGATGTGCCCTTTCTCCCCCACCATGGCAGCCCCCGAGCGGGGGCTGGGAAGGAAGAGGATCTCTCCTTCTCTCCCCCACCGTAGCAGCCCCCAAGCTGGGGCTGGGAAGGACGGGGGGGGGGGGGGGGTCTCTCCCCCGCCACAGCAGCCACAGAGCTTAGGCTGGGAAGGAGGGCCATTTCTCCCCGGCTCCCCAGCTCCAGGGCTGCGGCTAAATCGCCTCTTCCTCTGGCCGCCGCAGTCCTGCACATCCCAAATTCCTCTCCCCCCCTCTTCTCACCCCACTGCTCCCTCCCATGTACCCCCTATGCTCCCCAAGGCCACCTCCTCACCTTACATGTGTGTCTTCTCCAGGGTCCAGGCACCTAATTAGTGGAGCCACGTCTTCGTGGCTCCACTAATTAAGTGGGTGACCCTTCATTCTCTCATGTGCAACTGCCCAGGCATGCACCTGAGAGGGAACTATGCGCGGACCACCTGAATGGAGCTCACGGACCACTGGTGGTCCACGGCCCACAGTTTGAGAACCTCTGTTCTATACATTAAATGACAAGAAAAATTAATCTTATAAAATATCATGCCAACCCTTTATATTTAAGGAGTGAAAAGTGTTCATGATTGAATTTCTGAATCAAGCGAGGAGGGAAGTGAAGCTGAAAAGAAGACAACTTAAAACACAGAGAAGCAGAAGAAATGGATAACATAGGGCTTACTAGGAATTAAACTAATGCCAAAAAACCATCCCAGTCAGAATGGCTACATCTGAAGGATAGAACAGGAGGCTACGGGAAAAGGAAAGGGAAAAGGCAGGTGGTGGAAGAATACAGGCAGATGTAAAGGGAGCAGAAGACAAGGCACAGAAAATCGGGGAGGTGGAAATGAACTAGCAGAGAACCTGAAACTGAGGAAGAAAAACAGTTAATTAATTTAAATGTTTAATATAAAGTAAGTTTTATTTTCAATTAATGTTATATGCATTTCATTAGCACCGAGATACTATGGTGATGAGCACTATACAAAACCCCAAATTAGATGGATCACTTTTAACTGTTATTTTCCCTACTAATAAAAGTTATATTTTTAAGTTATATTTAAAAACCCAAATAGTTTTTCTCTCTCACTTTATAATATCAGCTTCAGGCCATTTCATAATCAGAGTGTGTATGGGAAGTGGAAGGCAGGTAGGATTGCTGGCATTAGCAGCCTTGGAGGAGGCATCTCTAATCCACAGGGCTCTGGCCACACCCCTTTTGCACACCTGGATGACTGCAGTGGTGGGGAGCCCTGTATACACATTTTATACAGGTGTAAGAAGGGGCAGTTCCTGAAGTGTTCCCTAGAGTCCAGGTGACATTATGCATTTCAGTGGCCCAGTTATTCAAACCATTCTGCCAAGGAGTGTACTTTTTCCAACTACCCAGCACACTGCTGCGTCACAAGGACCATAAATGCACCCTTAGTTTCAGTTCATCGGTAATGTGCTTGTTTAGTATCAATCGACACTATGTTTTCTTACTTAGAGTAATTTGAAAATCACTGATATCCTGCCACTAGTAGTGCTTATGGTCAAATTTGAAAAAATGACATGTAATATTGATCTCATTCTCTCTGTTTGGTTTGGGTTTTATTCTGCAATTAATGTGCTCCAGGATTTTTACTGCTGGTATTTCCATAATCCCTTCTAGGAATATGGACTCAAACATGTAGCAGTCAGAAAGATTTGAAGTTCTCTTTTCTACAAGATAGTGATCCCAACATTATTCAGTCCATTCAATTTAACATTGGTCATTTGCGTAGCATCCATCTTAATCCCGACAAAGGGAATACTGCCTGCCAAAGAGAAGGAAACTCTTAAGAACCTGTTGTTCCTTCTTCATGTATCCTACATATAATTCAGGTTTGTCTGATTATAGCACTTTTGTATTTTTCACTATGATATAGAAATGAAAGGAACCTGGTATTTTTCGCTCAGTAGCTCAGCAGTGTGTTGTTTTAGGAGTGTGATGGCTATTTACTGCTGGTTTTTTAAATGTGTTAGTAAATCTCAAGATCACATGACATGAAGTAAAAGTAGAAGCCAACATAAGAATATGCCAGCTGATAATATCTCCCATTTGGCAGTGAGAATTTTCTGAGGCTACAGAATTTGTGTCAAGCATATAATTCAAGGGAAAATCCAAATTGGCTTTGATCTAGCCTGCTGAATGGAAGCTACACTGATGTGCCAGTGGCTGTCTCTACACTTAGCTTTTGGCTTTAAATTGCCCACTGTTACTACCACTGATGCAGCTCCATCGGCGGTAGCGTTGTAGAAGCGCTAATGTCTAACTCTCCAGATTTAGGCAACAAAATGGTAGAAGTGGTAGCAGTTGCATGTGTCTGTACTAGCATTTGCACTGTTGCATCCACCAGTGTAGAGCTTTGTTCACATCGCAATGTCACATTAGAACCAATTATAGATGTTGAGGATTGGCTTACGGGGTTACCTGCAACTAGAGCTCTGGGGAAATTTCAAGCAATTTCATAAATTTGACAAAAAATGAGAGGAAAACATTTTGTAAAATATTTACAAACTCCTCTCCCTGCCTATTTTCTAACTAGAATTGAACCCTCTCAGAGTTGATATAATCTGTGTGGATCTGGAAGCAGAATTGTGGCCATAATATGCAGTTTATTTGCTGCACCTGCAGTAGCTGTGACATCATCATCATCAATTTTACAGTCTGATTCATGGACAGACACAAAAGACTGGTTTTATAGGAGATTTATTGAACAATAATAAACATATACTTTTTAAAAACCAACCAGCTTATTAGATTTACATTCAAGAATCCATAATGTCATTCATGACACTGTAGGAAATAACCAAAAAAAGCATGTAAGTATTTAAGACATTTAAATAACTTTCTCTGGCCCAATAAAGAATATGGATCTGACCCTGTTCCCATTGAAGTTCATCTAGAAATTGTCACTGACACCAGTAGCCACAGGATCAGCCCTTATGCATTTTACAGAGGTACTGTTTGTGCCACTGTAGTTGTGATTGTGACAGCACTTCCATTAATATCCCTACTTCAATCATAACAATTCAGCCCAGTCTAAAAGGTGTATGTCAGCCATGGTTTTCTGTTTCTTTTTCTGACTGTTGTAGCTACAGAGGCCATTTAACCACTTTTAATTTGTAGACATTCCCTGTTGTGATATAATTTTTGTTCTTTTAGGGCCTAATGCAAAATCCATTGTAGTCAATGGAAAGACTCAGGTTGACTTTAATAGGCTGTGATCAGTCCCTAATAACCCTGAAACGATTTTGGGTTTCTCTTATTGGGTTCTTTTACGTATGTTTTCAGATCCTACACCAAATTGCCATCAGTATGGCCTGCACTTTCTCCCACTGAAGTTAATAACAAAACTACCATTAATTTCAATGGAAACCAGACTGGGTCTCCAATTAGACCGATTTATTTCATGAGCCAGATCCTCAGATATGTAAATCAAAGAAGCCCCTTTGACTTAAATGGAGCTAGATTAATTTACACTATCTAAGGATCTGTCTCTTTTTCTTTGTTTAAGTAAAACCACAAAGTATTGATTTTAACAAACGGATTTCTGCACACGGGCAGTAATGACTATTATATAAGAAGGTTTTAAGGTGTACCTATATAAACATTATGATGTTTTATGCCGTATTGATACATAACCAAATATGGACTGACTGAGTAATTGGCCACTCCTACAACCCCTTAAGGGGATGAAGGATTAGGCACTAAGATATCCTAGTGTCTCCAGAGTCCCTGACGTAGATTATTTATAATGCATATTTATACTGATACTCTAGTACTCCTTCAGGGCCATTGCAAGCTATTGAACACAAAAACCACCCTTGGGAATATACTTCAATACTTTGTGTTTTTACATAATATCAGGTAAGTAATGCACATTGTATAAGTTCAAATGATGAGTTTAA
This sequence comes from Chelydra serpentina, assembly GCA_037349315.1. NCBI lineage: Eukaryota > Metazoa > Chordata > Testudines > Chelydridae > Chelydra > Chelydra serpentina. The sequence goes on along the minus strand of JBAIAC010000042.1, from coordinate 77,453,281 downwards.
AGCAGCAGTTTTCAAACTTCATTGCACCATGACCCACTTCTGACAACAAAATTACTACGTGACTGGGGGGGGGGGGGAGAGGCAGGGGTTTGGAGCCTGAGCCCCACTGCCCCAGGTGGTGGGAGACAGGGCTGGAGCCCAAGCCCGGCCGCTCTGGGTGGAGAATTAGGGGGCCAGCACCCTAGCCCCAATGCCCTGGGTGGTGGTGGAGCTCTGGCTTGGGCTTCAGCCCTAGGTCCCAGCAAGTCTAATGCTGGCCCTGGCAACCCCATGAAAATGGGGTTGCGACCCACTTTGGAGTCCCAACCAACAGTCTGAGAACTGCTGGCTTAAAGTAATGTTTACCTCTTGTTAATTGTCATAAAACTAACAAAAGCCAGAAAATTCAAAGTTAAGGTTGATTTATTGAATTCACACCGTTGTGCCCTTTACATTAGTATTATTCTTGCTGGTGTGAGTCAAGGACATCAGTTTTTAACTTTGCATTTCCAAGCTTTTGTCATCTTGTGTCACCCTAACATTGGCTCCACGTCAGCAGCTTTTACTCACACAAAACATCCACTGAATTCAACAGGAATTTCCTTGCATGGGGAATGCAGGAATGGGTCCTTACACATTGTTCAAATGCCGGTGGGGGGAGGTGTTGGTTTTCAATATTACTATACATTCAGCAATCCATAATACATTTTAGTGTTCAAATACTTATCAAAACAAGTATCAAAAATCATATAAACTGTACAGTCTATTTTGTAAGTAAACATTTTTTCTGACGATGCACAGAATCACAATTGGTCTTCAGAGGTTACATTTTCATACGCTATAGATGTACTTTGTTTTTAAAGTGTGTTGTTGCATATTCAATAATGTGTGAGAAATGCAGTCATTTGAAAGTCCTACTAATGTAAGTAAATATCAGCGAGGATTTAACCATTTCATTACTGGAGAGCTAATTACTTTCTCTTTGACAAATTCCTCCTTTACAGAATTACCATCCCCCGATGCCATGTCATTATCTGAAAGTTAAAAAAAAAAAGTGAACATCACATAAATTGAGTTAAATACAATGTTTTTATACATCTACATCTCTAGGCTGGAAAACACTTTTTTGACAAATCTCTGTTGATAATCCATGTTATTAGTCTACCTGTTTGCCTCCGGAGTCATCTAGTTACATTATTTCCCCTAAATTATAGCCTGTAAGCAGTGTGATCTAAGAAGCACAGGACAGAGAACCAGGAGATTTAGGTTCAATTCTCAGCTCTGGCCCAGACTTCTTGTGTGAGCTTGGGCAAGTTGCTTAAATTCTCCATGTCTTGATAACAACAACCGGGACTAGATGATCCACTGATGAAAACAGGCGAATTAATACTGGTCACATTAGCTGTGGATTTGGCCCACAGTATGTACCTGGCTCATGAAGACTCATTAATATTAAGTAAAGTCCTTTGGGATCCTCATATGAACTACTATGAAATATGTTACTGTCATTAATTGGTCTGTCTCAAGTGCTGAGTGAATATTAGAGGTTTTAAGGTCTGGGTGAAACCCTGGACACATTAAAGCCAATGATAAAGCTCCCATTTACTTCAAACTTTGGATAGCTGAGAAAACAGAAATGGAAAGCTCATGAGAACAGGGTATGTCAAAGATACATCTCTCCTTCTTCCCACCAAATACGCCCGTATCCCCAGTAAATCTTTAAAACTCTGGAAACATCTGATGTAAGTAGGTTTAGCTAGATATATAATCTTTAAATAGAATAAATGCCTGTAACTATAAAAAAATCATTTTCAATTTTCAATCTCAGTTTATTTATTATTTCAAAGTAGTTTTCCCATGTGATGTGTAGTGATGAGCAACTAAGCTAATCTGATGCAAAAAGCAGTTTGCTGTAGAATTAAAGAACATATAAAGTTCACTAAAGCGTGGTCTTCACTGGGGAAAAAAGGTGATTTTATTACCATGTGTTAGCTAACACATGTGTGGACAAGACTATTATAATTTTCACATGTTAGCTGGTGAGGTAAACCTGGCCTACCCCTTCCCCCGCCCCCCCTCCCAATTTACCTTAACCTGCTTATACATGCCCAAACTACAAACTGCCTTTTCCAAACTAGGATTTAAACACATTTTATTTACTACATGTTATACCCTTTTTCCTAATGTGGATACATCTATACGTAATTCTTTGTCTGTAACAAGCTTAGTAAAACATTACTGTGAGTTCTCAGTGGGGAAAAATAAAACATGCATTATTACTTATTTGCATAGCATCATCAGTGTACACATACACAATATACAATGTGCTGGTTGAGCAATTAAAATGAAGTGCCCCATCAAGTTTTACCTGTATGTGAAATTAATTTTCGTCTGTTTGGTGGCTTTGAAGCAGAAAGTTGGAAAAATGGGAACTTCAAACACTTTCCAGTTACTCTGTCGCATATACCAGACTGGCAGTTGCAAGTTTTTCGGCATTCCATTCCATAGGTACCATAAGGACACTCTGAAAGAAGACAAATGCGAAAGCCTTATATACCAAAGTAATCCCAAAAGGTGCAGTTCCTATTCTATGCTGGTTCTTTTACTGCACTCATCACTGTATTATCTGAATGCCTTCCAGTAGTGGTTTGCTATTAGTTTTCTTAATATCTTGTCTGTATATGTTCTTAAAAGTAAAAGAACTTTCATTGGGATTTAAGCATGCTGAAATGCCAACTTTCGTTTCAAATAGTTTCCACTTATTATTGATTATGATTATTCTTTATTTTCCATTATACATCTTTCATCCCCAATGGTATGTGCAATAATCACAATTTTATTTAAAAAATTATCCTGATTAACATTTCCCTGAAGCACTTGTAGCATTATACTGCAAATTAAAGACAATGTAAATGTTGAGCATAAGTATGCAATTATACTGGATGTATAGTTAAAAATATATGCAGAATCTGATGTTTTCTTTAATCCAATTTGCACAAATAATCTCTCTTAACAACAGGAATACTTCAGAGTTTCTTAAACTTACAGTCCAGGCTCAATATTAATTTATGTAAATTTATAATTAATTTGTATTAAGGACAACAGAACCTTCCTATCAGCCTCCACTGCAGCTGCCAAATCGTGCCCTAAGGAGCTATCCAGCATGGTAAACCTCTTCATCAGTCCTGAGTGCCTACAACCCACAGAAAACCCAGCACCAAGTGCTGTGAAGAATGATCATCCTACTTTGTTGAAAAGCTCACTCTCATTTGGGAAGGCTTCTGAAACAGCATGTATCTGCTCCCCCTATGCTAGCCAATAAAGAGCCCCTTGCATGCCCGGAGTGCAGAACATTCACTTCTAAAGAAGTACTGGACACTGTAAAGGAATCTCAGTCCAAGACTTGTGAATCTGACCCAAGCCCTTCCTGCCTTGTGAAAGACAGCCAGGAGCAACTGGTACCAACACCTCATTCAGAGATGGAATCTTCCTTTCCTCCTTCCAACATGCAATAGTTTGAAATTCACCCTGGGCCCGCTCCTTCAGCTACTTTCATTAGTCAGGAATTTATCCCCAAGAAATATCAAAGTGAGTATTCGTTGTGGGGAGGAGCTGAGATGACTCAGTTTGGACAGCTGCTCCTGGGTTCTGATTTGAAATTATACAAGGAAATATGTAGTAATGTAAAGATCCTAAATTATCAATATTTAAAGTCAAAGATTTTATTGTGAAATCCAGATACAAAAGCCAGTTCTATCTTTAACAACATTTGAGGAGCTCACCCAGGAGCAAGCTGGAACAAAAGGTTCAATTTGTAAGATATGTAAAATTTTGATTGGAAAATTTTTTAAGAAAATAACCCAGATGAAAAAGGATGGATTTATGTGGGACAGGGGATATACATCTGCAATATGAGTAGCTCAGAAAAGTTTTATAAATTACTGCATAGATGGCATTTGACTCCAATTAATATCCAGAATATTTTTGCTACTAGGGAAATGCTCTGTTGGAGGGGTTGTGGGGAAAGGGCATGTGGTGGTTATGTCCAGAAAGAAGGTTTGGGGAGGAAATAATTGAAAAGATTCATCTTATGACAAAATGCCAGCTTCCTAGAGATCCCCTGACCTGCTTGCTTAACGCTCCGGAAAAGGATCGACATTTTAAACAGAACAAATTTATTTGTTTTTTATAGTTAGCAGCAACACTTTGCATTGCACTTTATTGAAAATATGTAACTTCTCCTCTTATGGAATTGTCATATACTAAAATAGGGACTGTCCTTGTGATGGACCAAATGTGAAAGTGACAAAAAGAGGACAAAATGAAAATAAGAAAGAAAAACTTGTAGCACCTTAGAGACTAACAAATTTATTTCAGCATAAGCTTTCGTGGGTTAGTACCCACTTCATCGGATGCGTGGAATGAAATTATTCTTCAGACAGATATATATACAGTCAGAGAAACATGATGGTCCAGGTATTTAGAAATTTGCTCATCCTTTTTTAGCATATTCAGAGGAGACAAGAAGTCAGAATCTTTAGACACATTCTTCTAACATTATTTACTACTTATTCAGGATCAAATTAATGTATGATGCAGTATGTTAATGATTTATTGTAAGTTCACCTTATTAAAGAGATTTTTTTAAAAAGAAAAATAAACTCACCGTGGATATATTGTCTCTAACCAACTACCACTATAAATTAAGCCTCCCATTTATGAGGAAGCTTACAGACAAGCTATCCAAAGGCCAAGAACTAGCTCATCTAACCACTGAGTCAAGTTCAAGTCTCAATTCTTATCTTCAAGGGGCTCAATGGCCTGTGCCCAGCATATCTAAAAGGTTGCCTAATGCTCCAGGATGACCTCAGGAACAATGGAAGTTTCTATGGTGGGGGAAAGGCTCATCTGTATAAGAGACAGAGTTTTCTCAGGGGTCCGTCTGAGACTGTGGAACAAACTTCCACAGCACATAAAGACCATCACAAACCTTGCTACCTTCTGTTCCACGTGCAAGACACACTTCTTCAACCTGCCTTCTCTAACATAAACACTGTGACAGATATGGCAGTTTCCTTCAATGTTCCTGAAAGACCTCATGGTATTGAGTTTACGTATTATTGTGAGTCAGGATTGTATGTAACATCTTGATGGGGGAGATGTGACAAATATTACAACCCCATGAAGTATCTTAGGGGTCGATGGTTTTAAATGAATGGCTTGTGTATAATTCTGTTCTGCTGCATTGTGGGAGGGCTACCACAGCTCCTCCAGGAACTAAAAACAGTAGGCAATGATTAAAGCAAATCAGCCATGTTGTAATCCCCACACACAGAGGTACCATCTCCGGGGAGGCTCGCATATACTAGTTCAAACTAAATTCTCCAGAGGCCAAAAGACAAAGAAAGGACTTTTGGAGAAATGACTGAGTTTAAATGGACTCAGGGCCTTCTTTCTGATTGAGCAAATGAACAGGACCTTCTGTCCAAAGGGGGGGCTCCAATCCTTTGATGGAAGAGCTGGAAGAACTGCAGCCTACCAAAGCACCATAAGACTGATGGGTGAGCTTTTGGCAAGGATATAGAAACTTTGATTGTTTTTAATATGTTTTCTCTGTAATGCTTTCACCTTAAAAATAAATGTGCTTGCTTATAAAGAGCTGTGTAGTAACGTATAAGTGCTGGCAATTACAGCTGTTCATAGCCTTCAAAGAGAAAGCAAAGTGCAGATGTTGGCCTGTTTAGGCAGTCTGGCTTGCTGGAAATATTATAGTGTAGGCAGGAACCTGTAGCCTGGGACAAACCCTGGTCAGGAGAGAGAGAGACATGGGTCTTCACCCAAGAGAGGTGACAGCTGAGGAGCCAGGAGCCTAGAGTGGGTGACCTTGGTGGATCACTGAGAGGGAATACAGGTGCAGGTGCCTTGAACTGACACACACACATAGCAGTGTACAATTAAAACAACAATAAAACCCCACCAAAAGCAAACGCTGCTCACGCAATTCTCATCTAAGGGAGAAGATGAAGGAAAGAATAAACACATGTGATAGATGTTAGGCATATTGCTTAATGCACTACCGGAAGGTGCTCAAATACTGCAGTGATGAGGGAGGTATAGGAGTTTATATAGAATAGAAATAGAATATAATAATAAAAACACACAAGTCCATATGGGAATAATCTATGAGTTTATCAATTTTTTGTCCAGATTTTAAAGGACTGAGAAATTGGAGTATTTTTTTCTGTTAACTGTTAGAATTTTATGCACAATAAAAGCCTGATCTTGCTGCCACTGAAGTCAATTGCAAAACTCCCATTGACTTCAATGGGAGCAGGATCAGGCCTTCACTATGACAAAAATAACAAAAATATTAAAATGACAGTTCCTAGTAAAAGGGCAAAGCATCAGGTCTCTGGACTGTTTATTCTAATTTGGTATGAAAATAATAATGATGATGATGATTATATCATGTACTGACATAACACTTTTTATCTAAGGATCTCCAAGAACTTTACAAAGATTGGTTAACACTTTGAAATCTTGAACAAGTGACTTAACCTCAAATTATCAGTTTGTAAAGTGAGTCAATGATACAGTTTAGGAGAGAACCCAGGAATCCTGATTCCCATGATATATTTTAAATATTTAAATCCCCCCATCTGCTAGCAGTATGATTTGCTACCAAACCTACAAATAGTCACTGGTACAATAACTGCTCAGCACTATACTTTCCATATTAAAATTTACAGATGGCTAAAAGGAGACTGTACTATGTCAGAGGATGAGATGAAGGAGAAAAAAGTGCTGTAGGAATGAGACTGATACAACATTGCAAAAAGGAACTTATGGGAAAAGAGCTCCTGAGTATTGTTTTAAAACTCTTTTGAAGTCAATGGGAGTATTTTCATTGGTTTCAGTGGGGCCAAGATTTCACCCTGAGTTTCCTACATATTCTTGCAACAGCATAACCTCATCCTGCTCCAGAGATTCAGAACTCCTATTCCTCAGCATTTCTTTTTACCCATTCTTAAATGTCCAATTACAAAGAACTTTTCATGAGCAAGCAAAAGAATATACTTATTTAAGTATTTTTTGTATAAATTATAGATGGTATTTTGCACCACAATCCAATCAATAAACTACAAATCAAATGGCATCAACCAACTCAGTAACATACATTTTACAGTTGACTGAACCTAAACTAGGATCTTTAGACCATAAAATTATAGTCCATGAAAATAAAACTGGCTCGGGAATCATTTAAACATGAACGACTTCCTCCTCAAGCATGCATGTGAGTAACTTTGCCCGTGTGTTACATGTATGTATTATTTGTGAACCCATTTACATGTGTTTTTTCAGGCTCTGGCCCTAACCCATTTCTTTCTCAGTACATTCACAGACATCTAACAACTACCCCTAGATTTCTTTAGTTTTGTGGATGTTATTTTAGAAGAGAGTCTGTATCTACAAATTTCACTGGCAAAGGAATTCATGGTAGACACTGACTCACTGCATTTGTACCCTATTAGATTATTTATTTATTTTATTTGGAATTTGTACATCATAATTTTCTGTAGTTTAATACTTATTCTCATTTAAGAAAATCTGCTATTTAATGTGACTGGAGTATGTATTTGATGAAGGGATGCCATCCTGCTCTGTGCTTAAGGAAATCAATGTGCAGGTTCCACCAGGAAAATGTTATCACATATTGATCAGTCAGATGATTTAAAATCCCAGGGCCATTTCATTCCTGGTATAATCTTATTGACACCAGTGAAATTACATCAATGATGAATTTGGCCCCTGAGGTCTTTTACTGGTAGTCATGCTATCAGACTGTGTAAACTCAGGGCCCTCATACCTGTAGTATCTGAGTACCTCATACACACTAATGAATTAATCCTCACAACACCCCTGTAAAGTAAAGTAATACTATTATTCCCATTTTATTGATGGAGACTTTAAGGCCCCGATCCCACAAGTTACAATGCATGGGGGAACCTCTTTGTCTGTGCAAAGCCCAGAGAGGCTCAATGCAGGTGCAGAGATCTACTAGCATAGATCTACTTGCGGGACTAGGGCTTTTATAATTTGCCCACGTTTGCACAACCAATCAATGGCAGTGCCAAGACTAGTACCCAGGTCTTCCAAGTTTCAATCCACCAAAATATTTCTTTACAAATCTCCCAATCCAATTTGAAGAGCTATTTTCATTTTAAATACCCTTAAACAGCGGAAATAGAAGCTCTCTTAATATGAGAGGATATTTTTTCACTCTCCTCTTCGCAACGGATAATATTATTATTTGAAATGAAAAATCCCACTTTTAAATGTTAACGTTCTGCAAGCAGGATGCCAGCAGTAAATGTAGGTAGTAGAGGCATGCAAGTGAATATTGTTTACCTTTGCAGATACCAAATTCATCACCAAAGTCATCCTCCTCAGTGTAAAACTGGCACTTCAGCCCAGGCCCACATTTGACACCATCCATAGCTGAGACAGTGCGGTAGCAAGTCTCCCCCAAGGCTGCTGCACAGACTCTGCAACAGCCACAGTCATCAAGCACTGTTCGCTTACAGCGCAAAGTACTTTTACACACATTACTGTCACAAGGTTCAGGGCAATCTACTGCATATTTTGCACTCCACGCAGTTCCGATGTGCACTGGTACCAGGAGGATGGTGAAAAACAGGAAGCTCTTCATGTCTCACAGTAATAAACGCTCAGTTCCAAAGAGCAGGTTTAACGTTCAGCCTTGTGGTTTTGTGCTGAAGGAAGCAGCAATAAGGAATCCAAAGTAGTAGCTGCACATCAGCCTACAAGTGTATGAGCTTTATACAGTGTGTTGCCCACATGCTTCGCCGTCGTCAATTTCCTCAGTCCGACAGTGCTGTCCTCCTGCCAGCCTCCCTTGTTTTAGTTTGTGAAATCCAGGATGAAGGTTGGATTAGCACTCTGCTGCCATCCAGGAATTGAAAAGCCTGAGCTGATGTAATCTGTTATGTTTAGTTGGTTGTTTTGCATGAGGACTAAAAACGCTCTCACATCCGTCTCAAATGCTCAAGGACGTCTGCCAAAAACAAAAAACAAAAAAATTCAGTAGGTTACATACCTTCTTTCGGGACAGGAATTGTTCTGACGCTGAAAATATCACTTACAGAACCGCTTTGTCCTACAAATAGTGTTCATGAGGTCAGGTGAAAAATCATGTCCAACTGTATCAGTGCTGAAGGAAGCTCATTTTAAAAAATAAGTCCTTGCTTTCTCCTCAATAAGTAAGTGAATGGCTACTTCAAAGAAGAAAATGTGATTATGCCATTTAGCTAACATAAGAGCAAAAAAATGTGAGTGATACTTCAGCTTTGCACTGAACTCATACAAACAAAAGATCAGTTTCATCCGGATTTAGTTAGATATATTTTTCATTCAAAGATCAATGCTAAACCTACTAAATGAGTCAGACAGAAGTCAGTACTTTGTAGGTCCCTCTCCAGAAACTTCAGAAAATGATCAATTTAATGTCCTAAAATTACCTAAAGATCACAGGGAAAAGCTGATTCTCCTCCCATCTACTCCAGTTTCACACTGATTTCACTTCATCAACTTGGGCAGTAGTGTTACTCCTGAGTCCTGCTAGGGTAGCTGATAGAAGAATTAGGCCCCAAGTCCTTACTCCTCCCCCAGTTTGAGGTTTATTCCAACTGTCAGAGCCATGATAAGAAATGGCAAACAGGCCAGCAACTCAGTAAAACAGATGAGTCAGCGGAGGGACAGAAACATTTTGATGCAAAGGAAAAATTTCCAGAAGAGTTAAAAATCAATATCATCACAAAACAAATCTCTAATGCCAAAAAGTGAGGGCAAAAGACATATCTGGCTTCAAGACTAAAATTGATAAGTTTATAGAGGGGCTGGTATGATGGGATAGCCTAATTTTGGCAATTAATTGATCTTTGACTATTAGCGGTAAATATGCCCAATGGCCTGTGATGGGATGGGATCTGAGCTACTGCAGAGAATTCTTTCCTGGGTGTCTGGCTGGTGAGTCTTGCCCACATGCTCAGGGTTTAGCTGATCGCCATATTTGGGGTCAGGAAGGAATTTTTCTCTAGGGCAGATTGGCAGAGGCCCTGGGGGTTTTTCGCCTTCCTCTGCAGCGTGGGACACGGGTCACTTGCTGGAGGATTCTCTAGATGATTCTCAGCACTTTTAAGTCTTTAAACCATGACTTGAGTTCTTCAGTAGCTCAGACATAGGTTAGGGGTTTATTACAGGAGTAGGTGGGTGAGATTCTGTCGCCTGCATTGTTCAGGAGGTCAGACTAGATTATCATAATGGTCCCTTCTGACCTTAAGTATCAGAGGGGTAGCCGTGTTAGTCTGGATCTATAGAAGCGACAAAGGGTCCTGTGGCACTTTATAGACTAACAGAGGTATTGGAGCATAAGCTTTCGTGGGTGAATACCCACTTCTTCGGATGCAAGCAGTGGAAATGTCCAGGGGCAGATATAAATGTGCAGGGAAGATTCTGACCTTAAAGTCTATGAGTCTATGAGTCTAAATCCTGCTGCCATCGAAGTTTATGGGAACAGGATCAAGCCCTAACTCTGTACGTGGCCACCTATCCTTCTATGTTGTTAACCCTGCCTTCTCTAACATAAACATATAGCAACATGTGGGTGTGGGTATATATATAACAAAAATTCCAAACCAAAACACTCCAGTACACATACTTCTCCCTCCCTGGAGAGATGGTGAGAGAACGAACATGTGACAGCTGTTAGTCACATTGCTTAAGGCACTCAGATACTACAAGTATCAGAGGGGTAGCCGTGTTAGTCTGGATCTGTAGAAGCGACAAAGGGTCCTGTGGCACCTTATAGACTAACAGAGGTATTGAAGCATAAGCTTTCGTGGGTGAATACCCACTTCTTCGGATGCAAGCAGTGGAAATGTCCAGGGGCAGATATAAAATCAGATACTACAGTGATGAGTGCAGTAGGGAACAGAATAGCATAGCATAGAATGTTTCAATGCCCAAATTTTTGGATGTTTTGTAACTTTGCAATGGTTAAGAAAAAAACTTTAAATGTGGAATGTTGCAACTTTGTAGGCAGATGAGACAGAGAAAATTGAAGAGTAGTAGGTCTTGTTACAGAGCAGGACAGCTTGTCTTCACTACCCGCCGAATCGGCGGGTAGCAATCGATCTATCGGGGATCGATTTTTCGCGTCTCATTAAGACGCGCTTAATCGATCCCCGATCGCGCTCCCCGTCGGCTCCGGAAAACCACGTCATCAAGCGGCGCAAGCGGAGTCGACGGGGGAGCTGCAGCGATCGACGCGCCGCCGTCTTCATGGTCAGGTAAGCCGATTACGATACGCCGACTTCAGCTACGTTATTCACGTAGCTGAAGCTGCGTATCGTAGATCGACCCCCCTTCCCTAGTGTAGCCCTGGGCTTGGAGTGGATGAATCTGAGTCCTGAGCAGCGATGTGCAAACTGATTCAGATAAAATAAGAACATTCCCCCTCACATAAACTTTCACCCAAACCTCAGCCCACTCTTTTGAGTCTCAGAAAGATTTGGTTACCTTCTCTTTCCGTTATTTTTCACTTTCGTGTATCTTTGCTCTTCCAGCTTCCAAACAGGACTACACATGAATATGTCAAGATTGTACAATTTCTGGCTCAACCAGAAGCAGGAAGTACTAGGAATCGTTTAGGAAAGCTTGTTCTTGTAAGATTTTCTGTCCAATTTTATAAAAACCCCAAAGGTAAAGCTATGTTATGAAGATACACCTGGTTTAGGGGTATGTATCCAAATCTCCATTCAGCCTTTTAAGGAGCAATCTTACATTGGCAAGGACATGGGATAGAGGACATAATATGTTTTTTCCTATCTCTAATTCTGATGATGCTCTGGGTCTTTTAACATTTTGCTCCTGGTCTTTTCATATCTGAATTTTGCTGTTCACTTTTAACACGGTAATAACTAGACAGACAGCAATACATTTTAATGATATAATGGGAATATATGCATCACATGCCCAGGAAGCGGTTATACTTGCAGTGCGGGGTCTCCGACAGCACACAAGGTTTGAACTTGTGACGTATCTGTCTTATAAGCATCACAATAACACAAAGCAGAAGCTCCATTTACAAGTGACAGTTGATGTTTCTTTAAATGCACTAGCTCAGGTCTGTCTCACCAGTCGATTCAGAACTGCAAACATCTCATTTAAGAGCAAATCCATAAGCATCAGGACCAAAATCTTTTCTAGAGTAAATTGGCGCAGCTCCACTGATTGCAATGAGCTACACCAATTGATAACAGCAGAGAATTTGGCCTTCAGAATCCAACACAACCACCCCAGGAAAGGAAAGGAAGCATTCAGTAGGAAGAATTCAAGAATTCAAGTGAGTAGTGCAATTAGCAACCAGAATGGTGAGGCGGGGGGAAGTGCAAGATTAAGGTGAACAAACAAACTGGAAATAGACACACTGTCCCTGATTTGAGAAAAGGAGAGATCATGACATATTGCAAATGCTTGTTTTGCCAAAGGAAAGCAGCAGGATTTCTTTGAAGGCTCCTCTGCCTTCTAGGAACTCAGCAAAATTTTCTAGAGAGATCTAAGGGTACTTCCCAAACAAACCTGTCTCCCCATTCCAAATGTGACACCCACAACTCTCCAGTGAACAAGTTATCATTTCAGGAATAAAGCACAAGTTTAACCACACAGAAGTCATGAGCCCTGTGGTTACTTTGAACAGAATTAATTTTCTGTGTGCCTAATGCTCTCTTTTTATCTATACAATCTTGTCACACCAATTAATATAGCACCTTTCATCAGAGCATGTCGCTGTGATTTACAAACACCAATGTATTAAGCTACATAATATCCTTCGGTGGTGAATACTGTAGGTATTGATAGCTCCATTGTACAGATGGGTAACTGAGACACAGAGACATTGTGTAAATAGTCCAAGTCACTGGTAGAGCCAGAACTAGTCCCCCCAAAATACTGAGTATTGTTTTCTAACTCTATCCACAAGGTCACGTTACCTTTAAAGAGATACGTCTCTGGGAGAAAACAATAGTAGAAGAGTGTTCAAGAATGGTATATGTAAGTGCACCTATGCTAGAGTGATCAGACAGCAAATGTGAAAAATCGGGACAGGGGGTGGGGAGGCAATAGGATACTATATAAGAAAAATACACAAAAATTGGGACTGTCCCTATAAAATCAGGACATCTGGTCATCCTAGCCTATGCATACGCTGCTACCACTCCTAGATAGCATGCTGCTAAAGTCCTTCTTTGTAAGTAGATTTAGGCAGTACTCATGTAAAACACTGAACAGTATCTAAAAGAACGAAAGATTTCTTGCACTTTTGGGTTTCCTCAAGGAAAATGTCTCAGCGAGCTGATCAATCAAAAATTACACACAGATGTGAGAGGAAAAAGAAATTGTAAAAGAGAGCCACACACTCCCATAGCAACAAGCCAATATTATTTGGAATAGAATGGAACCAGTATTCTGTACTTGTAGTCAGGAGCCAAAATAAATTCTAACAATGTATCAAGAATTACATATATAGAGGAAAACAATATGAGCAAATACAGAGCTAGTGTGTAAGAAACAATGAGGAAAATAATGAGAAAGACAGGAAAAATACACTGGTTATGAGCTACCAAACTGTCCACCGATTAAGTAGTGAAATAAATGCAGTGATCAGTCCCTGTGGTTTTAATAGTTGCTTTGTTGTTTTTACCTGATGAATCCATTAGATGTTTCATTCCTATTGAGCTGCACCCAGTTGTTAGAGGCTCGATCTTGCAAACCTTAGGACAAATTCTCTGTTGTAAATTGTCACAAAGGAAGTCAAAGAAGTTGCCCCAGTTTACTGAAGCAGAGGATCTAGCCCGACTCAAGAGGAAGCACTCATATCATTTAAATGAGGAAGAGTTTTCAAGATCAGCCCCCCAATGCATTAAAATAGCCATCACTGTTAGTAGTTTACAGTACATGTTGCCATACATGCCACCTAGCAGACATCACAGCAATGCCAACATATACAACTGGAACCCTCTTCTGAAAAAAAGAGGTTACAAAACCCAGCATTCAACCTTCTGTATTGAACAGAGCATCCTGCATCTGTATGCGCGTGTGCACATGCAACTTTAGGACTTGTGCATACAGACAAATAGATAATACCTTTGCAAATGTCCATTTTCTCAAGTAAATACAGGGTTTTGGGGGGTGGAGAAGGTCATTTTTGTGGGTGCTTCAGTTATACTTACCACTTTGCAGGATTGGTTCCAATTGTTATTGAGCATTATGAACCAGAGGAAATAGACCCTTCACCATACAAAATAATGTAATCAATGCATCACAGTACTAGGTATTCATTAGCCCAAAGCTGAAGACCCTTACTCTGCCTTTTATTCTGTCCTTACTTAGTATACTATTATACTATTAGCTTCAATAAGGACCAAGTAAAAACTGAGTCAAAGCCTAGGCATTTTGCCCATTGTGTTTACTCAGTACTTTGGATATGTAAAGTTTTGTACAAGTATTAAGTATTATCATCAGTTCAGATATATGAAAATCATTATTGTTCATTTCTGATGGGTAGTCCCTAAACTAAACATATTTTTCTGTGCATTCCAGAACTAGCCAATCCTTCCTCGGGCTTCCTTTACAAAAAGCCATAAGCACAATGCTATGAAACAAGCAAGATTCAAAGGGAAGTTACAAAAGGAAGCCAAGCTGCAAAGTCCAAAATAAGAAGTCTGAAATAGGAAGCAAAAGATAAGAATCAGGAAAGTGTGATAGTTACAAGGACTCCCTTTTGTATTATTTCTTTTCTTGTATCTTTTCAATGAATTACTCATTGCTCTTTGTTCCATATAACGCCGTGGCTCAATTTTTATTTGATAAAAATAGATGGTTTTGGACATTTCCTACTTGTTAGAAGCAGAGTACTTAATTGCAGATGTATTTACTTCCTCTTTAGGCAGACTAAATAGCTTGATGCTAAGGAAATAGCCCTATAGTTTCTATATAAATCACTGTTGATGGTGGTTTATTTACAATTAGTGACAGGGACTAGCAATTATAGTCATTTTAAGAAACGATAGTGTTCTAAGTCAGAACAATGTTAAAATTATACCTACGCATAATTCTTCATAGCTTCATAGATTTGAAGGCACAGTTGTGATTACCTAGTCTGAGCGCATAATGCAGGCCACAGAACTTCCGTGAAGTAATTCCGACTTCAAATCCAATTGCTGTGGTGGAACTAGAACATATATATTAGAAAAACATCTGGTGTTGATTTAAAAATCCTCAATGATGGAGAATTCCCTCCCCCCCCCACAACACTTGGTAAGTTGTTTCAATAGTTAATTACTATTAAAAATTCACTATTAAAAATTTTCACCTTATTACTCTCTTGCTGTGGCATTTATGCCACCAGCTAATCAAAGCCAGCTTTACCACACATGATGAACAGGTAGTTGGAAAATATTAGGTAAAACAGGGACCAGATTCTCAGTTATGCGAAGACCTCTTTTCACCACTGTTTGTCCATTTATACTGCCAGAACAACGTAACAGGGCCTCAGCACAACTGAAAATTAGGTCTAAAATGTTTAGTGACTGAGAGTTGTGAAAGACATATATTTTCCTTTTTGCTTCTAACAGCTGTTTGAAAGCCCCATATCTTTTCTCTCTTCTTCAAGGGTATTTATTATTCTGGATACAACACTTACCTTGATAGATAAGTCACAGTCCAAATTAGTGCTAGGCCTCCACTCTACACTCCTTTTTCAACAGCTCTTTCGGGATTCGGTTCTCTCAGGTGACTTTTCACTCTTGGTAATCCATCACTCCCTAATCAAACCTGCACTTCCTGTCCACCAAAGTCTTTCACCAAGGAAAAATTCTTTGCTTTCAGAATCACAGGTGCCCAGGCACCAAACAAAGTGGAGTCTTTAAAGATCCAACTCCAAACTTTTAGCCTCCTAATCAATAGAAGACAAAGAAAACACATTTTAGCCTAGAGGCATAATGAAAATTTGCATATCCTGTTTAGGTGCTCAGATATGAACATTTAACCCACTCAATGGTTCTAATGGCTGTTGTAATCTGGATAGAATTTTACATCTCTCTAATACAGTTGTTATCTAATGTAGGAAATGAAAATGTAAATGGGCCTGATTTTCTGTTGCCCTGCATCTTGGGTTGTCATCTCCTCCAGAGCAAAGTTGGACTAAAACATACCAAACCAAAGAGTTAGCATTTTACACTCATTTTGCTTTGTATAAATGACAGCACAACATGTAGTGCAATGGAGAACCAAGCCTAATATGTGTAAATTGCACTCTTCTACTGACCAGCACAAGCTATGGGAGAGTGATCTGAATTCTATTCTGACTCATGTGTCATCAACAGAATTATAAACCAAGTTCTGAATGAAGAATCTTTATCGTTGACAATAAGTGAGACACAATTTGATTTTCAGGTCCCTGACTGATATTTGTTGGGCTGGAAGTTGGAAAAAAACATATTTTGCTGCAAGTCTTTGAGACACAATGAACATGGAAACCAGCAATGCCATTCTTACAGCTGCTTCTCAGAATGGAACCATACCTTCAATAGGAATGTGACTTACACTCTTCTGCACTAAAGCATTGGTTTGAAAATCCTAGTGGAACAAAAGATTGATTAAAATATTACATCCTAAGAATATAGCATGTTGTTCCTTATTTTTAGTTGTGTTTTATACACTTTAGATATGATTGTGTAATTATGTTCTGTATGTTATGACAAAGCTGTTAAGAGCTCGGGTCTTGCTTTAGAGCTCTTTAGAGCTCGAGGGCAGCAGTCAGGCAGCCTTTGGCGGTGTTTCTGTGGGAGGGTCTCCAGTCCTGCGGATTTGGTGGCAATTCGGCGGCAGGCACGCCCATGGCGCGTGACCAGCAGATCACCCGCAGAAACGCCACCGAATATGCATGACCAGCGGGCGTGCCGCCGAAGGCCGCCTGACTGCCGTGCTTGGGGCGGCAAAAATCATAGAGCCTCCCCTGGTCCTCAGGGAGCTGAAAGGGGGAAGAAAGCTCACACAGCAATGGAAAACCTTTGATTCTGCCATTAGCGAGGTAGAGGTAGTTGTCTGTAGTAGGAAGCAGTGTTCAAAGCTGCAGCATTTGGTATACTCGGTGCGCTAGATCCACAGAGGACAATTTGGGCTGGATAGGGCCTTAGTATCTTTAATAATGTTATTATATGGGGTTGTTTAATGGCTTGTTCTGTTTTTAAATGTTCAGCTTTATAGAGCATTAAACAAATATCTGCATTTGCTACAACCAAACTCTATAGCAGATGTTGGAGCTGCAACCAAGTGCCATGGTACAGGATGGGGAGCAACTAACCCAAAACATTTAGTAGCACTAGATACTGTTCATAAAGTCAAAGCCACTGTCATAGATCACCATGTCTGTAATGGGAAACATTATTATAACCTTGATCCTCCAGTAACAAAGACTATGCTGTGTGCAGGAGATGCAAGAGGGTGAAAAGATGCATACTAGGTAAGTTATTTAAATGTATAAATTGGACAGATTTTTCAGAGAAAATACTATATTCAGTGAAAAACCATATTATTTTGCCTAATACAAGTACTATTATTGTTTACTTGCATTGTGGTACAGATCAGATACCAGAACCAGCATTAGAGCTCCATTGTTCTAAAAGCTGTATAAGCACAGTCAAATTTGTTCAACAAGGCAAATACTACGCTTGGCACTCAGGTATAGAGTGGATACATACCCTAGAAATAGCTGCGATAGAAAATGAACCATACAGCAGTACCATCTGTGGCGTCATAAATTCACACTCCATCTTCATGACTGCTGAAGGCGTAGGATCATTGCCACTATAAATATAATTTCTTCCTTGAAATTATTCTTTTTTTTTGTAATGCATTTTGTACATAACAGAAAGTCAGTGAAAGGTTCGGGATTGCCAGCACCAGAGGCTGATGCCTTTTATTAGCTACAAAATAGGTGGACTGTGGTAGTACTGACTCCCCCACATTGATCCGTCAATATGTCTTAACCCTCAGCTAGTAGTGAAAGGATAATTGTTCAGTCCCCATGGCCATTCACTTATTGGCCTCTGCTAATACCACCACTGTGAATTGCATTGAAAGCAACAAACTCATTTCACATAGGCTACTCATAGCAGTTAGATGGTAACAACTTTTAGCCACTACAAACATTGGCTGGATTCCTAGTAACCATGTAGGGGTGAAAGGCTTAGTCTCCCAAGCCAATCCCCTGACCCATCTAGTTCACCACTCTTTGGTTTCCATTCTTACCAAAAATCTGCTTTTGTTCTTTTCCCAGGGACACTCAGGTGGTCCTCTTATTAGTAATGGTGTCCTGTGGTATTGTTTGTGTGACTATGGATGCAGAGAACCCCAGAAACCTGAAATCTACACACTGCTAAATGTAGGGTGACCATATTTCCCAAAGCGAAAATGGGATACCACATAGGACTAGCCCGAGCCCCGCCCCATCCCCATACAAGGTTGGCCTGAGCTGCTCGCCCCTCCTCCCGCATATTCCTCCACACCCCATTTTTTTGACAAAAGTGGGCTTCTGTCCTGTTTGCGTCAAGCTGGCAAGAGCAAATGCGATAAATGCCCACTATTGCCAAAAAAGTCAGGACGGAAGGGATAGGATTTTAAAAAGGGACTGTCCCAGCCAAAACAGGACGTCTGATCACCCTAGCTCTATGAGAAGTGCCTGGCATGGATTAAAAATACCATTCACCTTTATACCTTTATTATTTCATGTAATTTACTCATTCAAATAGAATTGACCAGTTATTTGGTCATTACTAGAATTCAAGGAAGACAGTAACTCTCAAGTCTTGTCAAAGATACTCAACTTATTTTTCTCTGTTTTTTTAAATTATCATTCCTAACTTTTTTGGAACACAAACACAAATGTGTTTGTGATGCCATATTTTAGACACTTTTTCTACATCACAAGTTTCAGCAAGGCTTTGAAGATAGCACTTCACGGAGGCAAATAGGATGGTGCCTGGTAGAACTGATACCTAATTGAAGTGAACAGAATAAGGAGGAAAGAATTTGAAGGGAGACGAGCAGGGGCAGAAAGAGATGGGGGAGGTCAGGACACGTTCGGAGGAAGGGGTGGAGTGGAGGCAGGGCCTGGAGCGGAGCAATGGTCGAGCACCCCCCCACTACCCCAGGCAATTCATAAAAATAGTGCCTCTCGGGCTCACCTCTATAACCAACACAGAAATTCCAGACATAGATGCAGAGTGTGTGTGAGAGACACAAATCTATTACAAAAGCTGTGACGTTGGAAATTGAGGGGAGGGGCCAGTGTTTACTTTGTAATGAAAGAGGTGCCGGGGCTCAAGCAATTTTTTTACATTCATAACTGATGTAACAAGCCCAGAGGTGCCAGGGCTATGAACTGCCAATCCCAGAGGTGCTGGGGCTCAGGCCTGACACAAATTAAGCACTGAGAAGGGCTAATGCTGAAAAGGATACCTGAGAAGCAGCTGGATTTTATCACTGAAACGTGACAGGTTAAAGGAAACAGAACTAGATTTCTCATTTTGAAGGAGAGCAGAGTCGCAACAACTGTTTATCTGCTGTTAGAAACTGAAGCCTTGAGTGGACTTAATTATATGGACTTGATATTAGCTCCTCTCAGTTTTACAAGGAGGATGTTCTTCTACCTGTATTTTATCTGACTTTGCAAGGGACAGGGAGTGATTTTAAATATGTTTAATACCAAGACTGACTATGTGGCTTTCCTGTTAGTGACACTTTTAGCTCTGTTCTAATGTGGTTTGGATAGTCACAAACATGGCAATATATTCTGTTTACTGTTAGATCACATATTATGGCCAGCACTCCTCTCTGACTAGCGCTATGAATTAGTCTCTATTGCATATTTGGTTGCCCTTCCACATGAATTTCCATGGACACCCATGGTTAGATTTATACTCTATTGTATCTATGTTGTACTGCAGATTTAACTTTTATACAATTATATATAGGGTCTGATTTTCAGGAAGTAGATTGGTACAATTTGTCCATGCACAAATATGCAAATAGTTGATGTAAGTACTACTGGATGCACACATGCAATCCACAAATGCACATAGGCACCTATCTAGCCCATGCAGGGGCAGATTAGGGTTTTGCAGGGTCCCTGGGCCGGAGCAAGCCCTCCCCCCCCCAGTGCTCCTGCTGCGGAAATGGGATCAGGGCATGGGGGCTTCCCCTGCTCCCCAGCTGGAGCGCCAGGTGGGCAGAGTGGGGCGAGCCCCCACCACGACCAGAGTGCCAAGCAAGTGGAGTAGGGCAAGCCCCCGCTCCCCAGCCCTGCTCCCCAACTAGAGCATCGGGGGGCGGGCAGAGCGGGGTAAGCTCCAGCGCCCGAACCCCATTTCCCAGCTGGAGCGCCAGGCTGGTAGAGTGGGTCAGGGTGCAGGGGCACCCATTTTTCCAGGGCCCCCCAATTGGCTGGGACCCCTGGGCATGGGCCCTGTTGGCCCAGTGGCTAATACACCACTGAGCCCATGCAGATCAGGTGTTAGTGCACATACATCAGTCATGTTTAAACAAAGGGTACGTCTACACGGCACACTTCTCTCAGTGACATGTAGTGTACATATTTGTGTAGCCTCCCTAGCATGGGTATAAACAGTGGATATACCACGAGGTACAGCTTAGACAAATAGAAACATGACTCAAGGGTACAGGTAGGTGCTTGCCTACATATCCTATATGGCTCTCTACTCACCCACGCCATACCTCCCCATCTACACTGTTATTTTTAGCAGTGTAGTGTCCCACTGTCTCCTTGCTGCTGGAGTCCTTTCCCACTGCAGGAAAAGACTCCAGAAGTGGGAAAAGGTGCTTGCAGCAAGGAAAGGCTCTGCCAGTTCTCCACTGCTAGAGCCCTTTCCCATTGCAGGGAAAGATGCCACACTTCAGTGAAATGCTCCAGCAGTGGGGAGCTGCTGACCTTTCTGCACAGCAGCCCCTCTGCCAGACCCTTTTACTGACTCGTGTAGCTACCCAGTGCAGTGTGGATGCAGCCTTGCAGCATGTAACTACACACTGCCACCAGCGGGGTGTGCATCTACTTACTGCAAATCAAATCCCTGTCTTACACGCTGCGTGGGTACATCCCTTAGAATATAAACACACACATTATATAGATACACACACACATTATATAGATATATTTTATGTATCTACACAATGGTCACTTAAAAAGTTTCTTCTGTTCTGAAAGATTCTACTAGTTTCAGAGAGATCCCCCAATGTTAAAATGGGGAATAGCAGTAGAACCAGTAGTGTTGCTCAAACCAATAGGATCTCTTTAAGTGCACCCACTCTACATAGGCAGAGAGAGAGAAGATATTTTATGCTACATCTGTGGAGACGGCATTTTATACATTGCTTTCTCATGGGTTTCCAGTTACCTTTTCCTATTTCTTTTTAACCCTCCTAGTTACTATTCCCACATTGGGTAAGGGGGTTACAGTTTATATTACAAGCCTGGTGCTCAGTTATAGTGATAGCAAGGTAACCAAAATCCTAAGAAATAACTGAAATTGCTGGAACCATTGCCTGTGCTCAGAAGAGACGGCTTTCTTGTTTTCAAAATAACTGATTTAAAGGCCTTGCTAGTTATGGATTATGGTCAGGTCCCTAGTGCATTAAAATCACCACTGCAGGGGGCCTTCTGACTGTCTTTAGAGCACTAATCTGTCACTGGCTACTCCCACAGTGAGGTGCTGAATTTCTACTTCAGCTACAGGGGGAGAAAATAAACACCCTCTATGCATTTCTTCATTAGGAGCCACCCATTAAAGATAATGGAAAGACTCCCATTAACTCTGATGTATGTTCGATTAGGCCCTTTATTAGACAAGTACGGTGAGGGTTCCTTCCTTCTTCAACATTTAGTGCATTTAGAATATAGCCGTTCATTTCCACATATATCATTATATAACTGTAATAGCATCTTTAGATTTCATTACACACACACACACACCCCTACCATTACCTGGAGTTGTATTTTTCTTTTTTCTAATGACTGCAATAAACTCCTACATACTGTACTAAAATTTTGCTTTAACATAACAGTATATTCCATCCATCCATTTTATAGTTCAGTTATTTTCAGTAAACTTCCTTTTCCCCCACAAAACTCATTGTTTTATCACTATGGATCTGTTGGAATTCTTTTTCTAAAACATTTGCTTTTCCTAATTTGGAGACCTGAATTTCATTGGTTATAATAAGACTAGATATACATTTACTTTTACTTCAAATTCCACTCATTCTTTGAATTTACTTACATATATTTCTGAAAGCTTTGAATCTTTGTTCCATTTCCCACAGAAATTTCTCCAACTTTCTTTGTTGTTTTAATAATCCTTTGTGCCACCATCTTGCATCTTTTATAATTCATTTAATCTTTACTATTCACTGTGTGTTTTGCTTGCTTTCATTCATGCCTTATTTCTTTTCTTGATTGCTAATTTGCAAGCCTCAGTCCACCAAGGAAATGGATTTCAAAGAAGGCTATGTCTTCACTGGCTAAAAACACCCCCTGAATGACAAAAATTTTATCAGCAAAAAGCTCCAGTGTGGACAGCGCTTTGTCGGCGGGAGCCGCGCTTCCAGAGATGAAGCTACTGCCCCTCGTTCAGGGCCGGCCCAAAATATTTTGGCACCTGATGCGGGAAGCTCAAATTATGCTCCCATGCTCCCTCGCTTGGGCCAAAACTTTGAAAGGTCTCAATTCTGCCTTCTTCCTGTTCTACTCCTCTCATGGTACTGCTCTGCTACCTACCCCAATAAAGGAGAACTAACAACTTAAAATGCCTTGTTCAAAAATGTTAAGTAACATTTGACTTTCAAATGCCTGAACAGCAAATGTAACTTTTCTTGTCTGCATAGTAAACACTGGCATTTTTATCTGTTTGAATAATCAAAGTGGTGCTTTCCGTGCCTTCTTGGTTGCAAAGATTTGAACTGCTTCCTGAAGGTCCACAGTCTGGGCCAGCTCATGCGCTATTGAGATGGTTGCATGGCCGACCAGCCTCTCCTGTGTCATTATGGAGTGTAGATGTGTTTTTATTAACTTCAGCTTGGAGAAGCTGCGTTCTCTACTGGCAACTGTTACAGGAAGTGTTAGAAGTATGCGCAGAGCAAAAAGCATTTGGAAAGAGAGTGGTCATCTTATTTGTGCACATATATTCCAGAACAGCCTTTGGAGTTGATCCTGCTGAAATGTATCTTGAAAGGGTTTTCAGTTCATCGCCTAAATCACTCGCATCAATATCACGCATGTCATCATGTGTCAACACTGTCTCTAGTGCCCTGCATTGCTGGTGTAGGTCTTCTTCAGGTATAGTGAGGAGTTTTGGAATATCATACAACATCCCAAATATACTGCTGTGTTTCTTGAGCTGCATGAAATGGTCAACTGACTGTATTGCACAATTTAGCACCTGGTTAAAGAAATCAATTTTGAATTGTTGTTTGGGGTCTCTTATGGGATTATCCCATGCCTCGTAATCAAAATCTCTTCTTCTTTAGTGATTCTTGTATTCTTGAATGGGTGGGAAAACAGCTTCAGTGTGAAGTTCCTCTACCAACTTCTGTGCACTCTTCAGAACGTTTTGAAATCCCTCATCTGACCAGTAAGACTGTAGGTATGACTTTGCTTTGTCCAGTTGTTCTATTGCTCCACATATATCAAGGTCAACACCTTGGAGTCTCTTGCTTACAACATTTATTTCAAACAGTATGTCATGCCACAACACTAAGCCACACAAAAATTTGAAGTTATATATGTTTCTGGTGATTCCATTTCCCTCTGCCACTGTTCTCCCACGAACAGTTCCTATCATGGCATTATCCTCCATAATGGCAACTATGGCATCATCTATCTTCCCAATTTGGTGTTTGATAGGCTTTATTGCCTCCACTCAACTTTCCCATCGTGTGGCACTCAGTGGTTTCAGTGTCAGAGAGGATGTTTACAGATGTTGCTTCAAAATTTGCCATCGATGAGTTGATGCAGAGAAAAATACATAGATGCTTTGAATTACATTAAAAAATTCAGCAGCCTCACTAGAAGCTGATGCTGCATCACTGACCACCAAGTTCAATGAATGAGAGCTGCATGGGACAAAAAAAGCTCACAGGTTTAACTCTCGGATCCATGTATGTACTCCTTTGTTCTTTGCTCTCATGTTGGCACCATTATCGTAGCCCTGACCAGTACTTAAGAAGCACATTTGTCATACTAGCTCCTGTAGTATCATCAATGTCAATACATTCTAGAAAATGCTCTCTGACAGTCACCATTGAAGGGACATTTTCACTAGGATCTGTTGTTGTTATAAAACGCACCATTAAAGTAATTTGTTCCGTATGGCTGATGTCAGGTGTGCAGTCCAGAAAAACAGAGTAATATCTTGCTGACTTCAGATCTGCCACAATCTTCTGCTTGACTTCTGTTGCCAGTAATTGTATGATCTCATTTTGAATTGTTTTTCCAAGGTAGTGGTGTGTATACATTTCTTGGGTCGTGACTCTTCTTAGATGCTCCTGGAGTACAGCATCAAACTCAGCCATCAGCTCCACAATTTTAAGGAAGTTTCCATTGTTTGGCACATACAGCTGATCTGAAGTGCCACGCAGTGCTAGATTTTGGGTAGCAAGCATTGTTACAGTGGCAATGAGCCTTTTCAGAACATTTTGCCAGTAATGAGACTCTGATGCAATCTTCTCTTGATGCTGATCATCTATGGTGGCCTTTAACCTTAGTCTCATCTTAAGCTCTTTCCACCTATGGAATGCTCTCTCGTGATTTGCTGCCTTCTCATGGCATGCCAGATTTCTAGCCAGATTTTTTCCAGTCCTTTGTTCCTGTAGAACCCAATGTGGCTGGAACATTAGACTGGAAGAGTTTGCAACAAAAACAGTATTAAGCATTCTGGGGTTTTGAGTACATAAGCCATGGCCTCTCCACTTTGTCGCCATTGGGGATTTCACGCCAGTAATCTGTTGGATGGAAACTTCTATTTTCATTGTCTTTGGGGAACATGAAGTTTTTCACTTGCTGTGGCCCATGCAGTACAAGGAAGTCCCTCAGGCTACTGCACAAGTGGCCACAGTCCTGGACCATCTAGACTTAAGGACTTAAACTTAGCAGCAGCTGTTTCTTGCGCCTCCACCACACTCTTCTTTGATCTACACTTTTCTTCAGGAATGTGATGGTTACATCCATTTGAGATGGAGATATGGATGCTGCAGTAGCTGCCAGGTCACCTGCACTCTGACTAACTGGAAGATCAGGCATCTCCTCACCACTCACATCCTCACTGGGGCCGGAAGGCTCACCATGAACATTTGTGTCTATGTATCTCAGGAGAGCTCCTTCCTGCTTAGATAGAAAAGCTTCCTTTGCTTGCTTTCTTTTTCTGAATGCTGCTCCAGAGGGGCGTTTTCTTCTTTCATTCATGACTGCTGTTCTGTGCCAGCTATAGTGGCTCTCAACACTCAATTGAAAGGGACAAATAAGGTGAGAGAAGATATCAGCGTCTTAAGGGCCTAACTGGCTTCTACTACTTCAGTTGACTGCCTGTTCTCCTCAAGTGGGTTCAGGGAAGCAGCATGAAACAGGAAGCTCCCTGAGAAGCTGGTGTTAATCAGTCCAGGCTCCTGGGGGTGCTAGAGAGGTACATAAGAGGCTCCTCCTCCTCTCTCTCCTTGCAGCTCCTGCTGCTTTCTGTTATTGCCTCTCACCTTTTCTCCTGACTGCCTGTTATATCTCTTGTGCCCTCCTTCCTCCAGCACAGCACTCCACCATCTCTGTGCATCTAGAGCAGAGAGAATACATATGCACCAGCAGCAGACACAATTTTCTACACTCTGCGTCCTAGTGGCGCCCCCCTCCCCCCCACACACAGTCTGGCACCTGAGGCAGCCGCCTCAGTTCGCCTCATGGTAAGGCCAACCTTGGTTAGCCCTAAACATGTATATCGTTTTAACTGTGGTTGTAATACCATAACGCGCAATGATAAAGCTGATGTAAATATGGTTAAAAGCACAAACTCTCTCAGTGAAGTCAGTTTCAGCATGCTTTCATGAGTCAAAGAAATCAGCCATTAAAAATATATCTACTCTGCCTTGTAAATTCACTTCTCACCTGACAAGCATCTCTCTTTGAAAATCCGGTTTTCCCTCCATCACACTACATGTTGTTAGTTATTTTTTTCTGGTTTTTATAGTTTCTGTGGTAGGTTTTCCTGTCAACGATTGTAACATTTGGTTCCTAACGACCCCATGATGACTTCCTGAAGAAGTGATTTCCCGTCCTGTCACCTAGCACTTCCTACAGCTTTGATATCTTCTTTGGACGTGGGTACTGGCAGAAGTGCAATATACTGGTTTCAGTTTGCACTACCATTCAACTGGGAAAAAAAGAGAAAAAATTCACAGTGATACAGAGAGGAAGGAAAACATAGTCACTAATTTTTAACTGGCATTTAGACTCTCTAAAAATGTTTTCCCTTCCAATAATTAATACTTTTCAAATTTCTTAAGGACAGATTCTGACCTTAATTTCACCAGCAAAAATCCAGAGGAATTCCACTGCAGTTAGGGTGACCAGACAGCAAATGTGAAATATCGGGACAGGGGGTGGGGAGTAATAAGAGCCTATATAAGAAAAAGACCCAAAAATCAGGACTGTCCCTATAAAATCGGGACATCTGGTCACCCTAACTGCAGTCAACATAGCTACTCCAGATCTACAACAGTATAAATGAGTTTAGAATCTGGTCTTTAGTCTAGGAATAGATAAATTTAAGAACTCCTAATGACAATGCAATGTGCCTAGTAAAAACTTGTGAAAAGAAAGAGCCCAGAATGAACAGATGCTACAAAAGAGATGTATATAGGGAAAAATCAGTTCCTAGACTCTCCATAAGGAGAGAATATTTCCTAGGGCTGTAGTGGACTGCTGATCAGGGTTCTGAAATCAGGTAAGTTCAAAAGGATTTGAACTGTTCAAATTTCACAAGTTTTCTGTCGTTATCTGACAGTCTCAATCTTCATCACAGGCCTGCATAAGCCTATCAGACTTTCAAATGGAAAAGTAATGAAAACACTGACATAACCCTACTAAGTTTGTTGGTAGTGAAAACTGGAGGATTTGATGATGCTGCCAAAAGGAAATTCAGTGTTCCAAACACAATTACCATCCCATGATCTCATTTGAACAGGGATTTATGTATTTTGTGGTGGGCTGAAGGAATGAACTGTCAGTTAAACTACTCTGGCTAGGTTGGTAGCTTCAAATGGACAGTGCAATAAACCAAATGTATATGGCATAAAGTGTGGCTGCTTCATGTGGAAATTTCCAAACCCACAATATTTGTGTGTTGGAAATACCCCAACTTAATCATAACATGTCTCTACAGTGAGAACAATAGATGTGAGCATTTTAGGGAGGCGTCAGTTATAGCGGTATCCTTGCTTCTACATAAAATAAAGAGGCAGGATGCTAATCATGTCCCAGTAACTGTATAACACAGAGTTTCGTCAATAACATCCCACCCAAGAATTCTTTTCTTTTGATCCATTTTGTAATACTCCAGCTGTACAAATAACTATAGTTCATTCCTCCTCAAGCTGATGATGGTCACACTCAAAGACAGTTAAAATGCCTCCCTGCAAAAAAAAACAAAAAACTCAGGCTTGTTTAGAGTGTAGTCTATCACCAGTTGAGTTTGGCAGCTGACAGCTCCAGGTCACAAGCTGGGAACAGTACTTTTCCAGCAGCAAGCACCTGGTTTGTGGCTTTCTTTTCATGGTTTCTAACTTGCATGTGTTGCCATCAATCAACCAGTCTCTGAAATCATTGCACAATTGTTTTCCTTTTGGGTTGATGACCGGTTCTGGCCACTAATTTACTTTGAGTCTCTTCAGAGTGTCACTGCCATATTACTGTGTTGATAACATTTGAGGGTTAAATAGTCTCAAATGCTATCCAGCTATTTTTTTTCTATAACTCTACACAATTATTTCAGAGGCCTAGAATTCCCTTCATGTGTTCTAATTTATTTTAAGCATGCTTTTTAGTCATTCACAAAAACCACTTCCTGGTTAACACAAGGGAGATATTAGGCTTAGTCTAATTAGGGGGCCATCTTTCCCAGGGACATTGGATTAGCCCTGGAACCACCAGCCCAGCCCTGAACAACTTTGTTCATCTACAGAGTTCCTGCCTACAGATTCTTCTTTCTCTCATCCAAAAAAGATATCCTTATTTTTGCTCAGTCCTGTGTGATGTATGTCTCAAATACAGCCTACATTCATCGGCACACAATGCCTCAGCATTTCCTTTCAGGCATACTATAAAATGACTAAGCAATAGCAGGGGTTTTGAAAGGTAGCTGAGTTGAGTGAACTAAAGGGAGCAATAGAGCAGAGAACAGACATCAAATCCCATCACGGTTGATGGTGCCGTGCTCCTGTCATTCACTCTAGATGAACAGAACCAGAAATGGAGTGTTCCGTGACATTGCTAAACTTTCAGAATAATGTTTTCTTTCATTCAGATGGATCGCCAAAATGATCATCTGCAAAATTCTCATTGTAACAGTATACCAGTAATTAGCAGAATACCTCGAGGAGCGTTATGTCATTTTCCTTGGAAGAACACTTAAATTGGGGATTGGAAAAGTAGCACATTACCTTAAATAGCTGCTGTTCTTTTTCAGCTGTGGATGCTTGATGGGCTCCAAGAACAATTTTAACTTCTGACTTTCTTAATCTGTATCTCAAACAAAATCCAGTAAGAGAAAGTCACTACTAGAACTGAGTAACAACCCTCAGGAAACGGAGAGACGTGTCACATTTTCATCATAATCTCCTTTTTAGAAGGCAGGATTTAGAAGGCAAATTAACTCCTTTTTAAAAGTTCATGTACCTTTAAATGTATCCCTCACATAATAAAGAAATACATCTATTTTATGCAAAATGATTAATACTTAGATATACTTAAAGTTTGAGTAGATTCTTATCTGCCTTTCCATGTGAAATGGACATATATAAATAGTCCTTTATATGAAAATATGACATACTTGAATATTATGTCATTTTTATATATATTAGGTGTGTGTGTTGGACAGCAACATGAGAAAGTGGCTATTTCCATATTCATTCATATATTAGTAAATACATAGGAACATAGGAATTGCCATACTGGATCAGACCAGTAGTCTATTTAATCCAGTATACTGTCTCCAACAGTGGCTAGCACCAAATGCTGCAGAAGAAGCAGCAGCAAAAAAAAAAAAAATTTCAGTAGACAGTAATGGAATAAGCTTCCCATAGGGAAAGTTTCTTACTAGACGCCATTAGTAACTGTTTGGATTGCACCCTGAAGCATAGGCGCTTATATTCCTTCCAAAACTCACCCTCTCTATATATACACATATACTGTAGTAGAAATGTTATATACAAGGACAGGGTTACAAATTGCACATATTTTTGTTCCAAGTAGTGGGTTAGATTATTAGGTCTATGCTATCTGAGGCTCACTCTGCTTTGTATGGACTACTTTGCCCCTTGGAGTAAGGTCCTTAATAAGCACAATGGTATTATTAATTTTTACATGAAAACTTATTTTCCTATTTTGGGTCACCCACATTTTTCACTACTGTGATCCAAGTCTTTGAAATTAAACTTTGATGGCTGACATTCAGGTAACTATACATTTAGAGTCTGGTCCTTACTCTGGCAAAATTTCCACTGACTTCACTGGGAGGATTGCCTGTGTAAGGACTGCTAGATCGGTCTTTCAGGAATTGATATAAAGCCCACTGAAGTCAATGGGAATCTTTCAGTTACCTTCACTTTGGCTCAGACCTGAGATCCCAGTTCAGCAAGGTTCTTAAATGTGCCTAATTTTAAGCACCTGAGTAGTCTCATTGAAATCACTAGGACTACACACATGTTTAAAGTGAGGCAGATGTTTAACTACCTTGCCAAACCAGAGCCTGGGAATATGATCTTGCATTATTGAAGTCAATAGGTCTTTGCCATTAGTTTCAATGTGTTCAGGATCAGGCCCTTAATGAGGGGAATAAAGAAAGAGAGGAGCTCTCCAGCTTCAATGTATGACTATTGTAATGGGGAGGAGGAGTAATTTTCAAAAAGCACAAAGGGGAATTATGTACCTATTTCCCATTGACAACCAGTGGAACCTGGGCACCTAGATGAGCTTTCTGCCTTTAAAAATCTCCCCGAGAGTTCTGAGCAAGTAATTCATAGCTGGAAACATACCCATTCACTTTTTTCTTTTTTTGTGTTGTCCCCTCTAAACTTAATTCAGCCCTGTAAAAACAAGTTGCCAATAAATATTCTGTTGTATTCCTGTGTTTCACCTCCAGCCCCCCCAACCTCACTACGTACAGGATATTTTATTTATGGCAAAGTGAAGATCGTGTAGAGCCAAAAAAAAAAGAGGCACTCTTTGTTCCAGCAGCAAGTCTTCACTAAAAGACTTTTTTTTTTCTCATTAGCACTTGTAGAAGTTGCCAGCTAGACAGCACTAGAACCTGAAAGCCTCTATTGATCTACTAGACACAGAGCAAGTACTAGTGATGCAAGTTTCATCACATAATTCCATCCAGTTCTTGCTGCTACCCTGTCCTTCTCTACTAGAGCCCCCTTGTGATGAGCTGGTTTCTGGTTTTATAGCAGCTTAGCCTGCCTCTTGCCCAGCTGTGCTTCATCATCCACTAGAAGCTCATCAACCCTGACTCTCCCTCAGTTGCAGCCTGTCCCAGGATTAATTGGTCCTTTCTCTCTACTCAGGCTTTTTGTGGGCTTAGGCACACCATCTCCTCACCACCCATCTTTTCACATAGGTCATTGGACAGCTGTCAAATCTGAACTGCTTTCAATGACTACTGACTGAGGACAGATCTGATGTGGTAATCTAGAGGTGAAAGGCTCCAGATCCTTTAGCAAATCCCTAAATCATCTAATCCTCAACACAGCATATTTTTTAAACTGTCTGAAAATAAACATGCTGTATGTGACTATTCCATACAGTAGTTACAAAACTCCAAGCCAGATGCATTCAGCAAGAGAAATGGAGAGGTTTTCTGCTTTAGCAGGAGCGAAGGGGCTGTGTTCCCCTTCACTTTATTTCTTAAGAGAGATGGGAAGGCACAGCATGAGGAAGCTTGCATAGCTGCTGCTCATGCTTTATCTGAGGAGGACTCCAGCCTACAGGGTAGTCAGGATCAACACGAAAATTACTTAAAATTATTTTTATTATTAAATTGAATACACAAGTAGAAAAATAAATAGAGGAGCTTCCTCCCCCACAAAAGAGTAACTGAACCAAGAGTAAAAGGTGGAAATTTCAATCCCTGCCGCAGACAATAGATGCCTCCCCTACTTTGAGCCAGTTGTTCTAACTAAATAGGCATCTATTCTATTCTATTCCCCATTCTGCAGACCTATGAAGCAGTTTTGGTGAAGGATGCTAAAGAACAGGACTGAGAGTCCAGAGATCTGTGTCTTATTCCCAGCTCTGCCACTCATTCTTTAACTTCCATGTCACCTCAATTTCTCTGTCTGTAAAATGGGAATAATAAACTCCCCTATCTCACGAGGGTGTTTTGAGGTTTAATTCATTGGAGTTTACAAAGCACTTTCAGACTTTCAGATGTGGGGGCCCTGCGGATGGAAGGTACAATAACTGCAAATTATAATCATTAAGCCAGATCTTGACAACCATGTTCTTTACTAAGGTAAAATTCCAGTTGGCTCCAATGGGGGTATTGGCAGAGGAGCAAGTGAGGATGTCAGGATTGGGCCATTCTTATTCTGCAATGTGGACAAAGTTGCCTGAAGGTGATGCTATGGCTACTACAAATGTTTTCCCTTCAGACCTAAGCTAGGCTTCTAGAGGTGAAAGACTTGTATGGCAGTCATCAACCCATTGCACTACCTAGAGAATTTAATTTTGCATTGGGGTAGATTCTGCCATTCTTACTCACACTAAGAAGTACCTTACTCCTCAGAGACTCTTGTCAATTTCAGAGAATCTACTTGTGGCAAAGGATACTCCTCAACATGAGTAAGCATGGTAGAATCTGGCCCATAGTGACTATTGTATGTAATGAAATCTTTGAATTAAAAAAAATACCTTGCAGCAGAATTTAAATGTCCTAGATCAGCTGCTTATTGACAAAAAATGCTGTTTTTTTATTACTAAAAAAAAATGCAGCACTCAAGCCTTCTTTATTAGCATGATGGTATATCATGTATTATTAATTCTTAACTGCCACAGTGTAAAAGGCATCTCAAAATACACTTTCTACAGAGTGCTACTGTCAAAACCCAGGGTTTTTTCATTAGAGCTCCTCTACACATAGTTAAGTTGCCTTTCTGTATAGCAGCCATGAAAGGCCAAGAATGTAGAAATACTGTCTCTCCCCAAT
The DNA here is from genome assembly GCA_037349315.1 of Chelydra serpentina. Lineage (NCBI taxonomy): Eukaryota > Metazoa > Chordata > Testudines > Chelydridae > Chelydra > Chelydra serpentina. Next base: position 77,420,684 of record JBAIAC010000042.1, on the reverse strand, counting down.
GATCTCAATGCAGCCCTCTGAAATAAAAGAGAAAAAGCACAACCGTGTCATATATACATAATCCATGTTAAGAAGGAAGGTATGTATTTATCCTGGGAAGACTACTAACACCTCAGAGGTAGATTAGAAACTGTTTCAGAGAACAGTAAAACTGACAGCCATCTCACCATGACTGACACCATTTCCAGGTGAGAACAATGGTTGGAAGTTGTGATATATAACCTTTGATATTTAAATACCTATTGCAGGAAGATGTGGTTTGGTTGCATTATTTTAAGAAGCTGAGTGTTTCTGAGCACCACCCACCCTTGTAGTTTCTCAGTTAGAGTGGTCAAAGATGGGGCCAGTGACACTGCATTCCTCTTACAGCTGTTCCATTATATTATTTAAAATCAGCCCACTTCATGAATCCCCTGCCTCTTTTAAGGAATGTATCAGTTTAATCTAATGCAATGGTTTTCAACCTTTTTTCATTTGAGGACCCCTTTGGAAATCTTAGACATAGTCGGCAGACCCCCAAGGCTCTGCAGACCACAGGTTGATGTTCTATGGTAACGACAACCTTTTGCAGACCCTTTAAGATATAGTCTGAAGTTCCCAGGGGTCCACGGACCACAGGTTGAAAACCACTGATCTAATGAGAACCCCTGCAACTCCCAATTCAAGCATTACTTTAGAAGGCAAAGGAATACAAGAGTCAATTCCCAGACCTTGGCAGTAAGATGCAAGTAAATGGGGACATCCAGAAGGAAGTAATGTTACCAAATGGCAAGGCGACGGCAGCTGCATTCACCAGCTTAAACAAGATTTGGTTATCATAAATCTATAACTTAAAGAACAGACTATGAATCTTCAACTCAAAGGTTTTCCCCAGCTTAACACATGGATGTGAAACCTGAAAATGTGAAGGTACTGGTGTAGGGATATTAAAGAAGGTACTGGCAGTGATTCCCCAAGTGAAAGTAACTCCCCATAATTTGTCCCCCACAATTTAAACCTCATAGCATTACCAAGTAAAAGATCTCTTGTTAAACTTACAAGCTACTGTCTGTGTAAACCATTGATTGTATCTGTTCTCAGAAAGATACTATATTGCTATGAGAAACTTGCAAACAAGTTATTTGACTTTGTTCTTTATGCATGCTTTGTACCTAGAAACAGCAGAGAAAGACCCCCACCCTCTTTGATTAAAGGGAAAGGAGTCTCAAATAAATTAGTACACACCCCGAAAGTGTTGAAGACAGTATGTCTGATGATGAATGCTTGTTGTACATGAATGAATGAGCAGGGAGGTGCCAGCCTAGGAATTCAGTGACCATCGGCTGAAGGCGGCATCAAGTGGGAACGACCAGACAACCCCCGGAGGGTAAACTGGGATCCCACCCGACCGTCTCAAAGGATGGGAAAAACAAGATAACAAACTTTGGACAGCGTGGAGCCACCAGGAATGTGCCATCTGCTGACTGATTCAGCAACAGCATGATGAAGCAATTCCCATAGACTGACATAGGAAATAATTCCTATAAGAATGGCTTCTACATACTGAGGACTTTGAGTCTGGTTCTGCAACCACCCCCCAGGAGCATCAGATGAATCTGACAAGGACTCGGCTCCACCCTCATGCCCAGGTTACCTGGCCAGTAACTTGGCATGAGCAACTTCTAGGCTGGTAACTGTGACATCTATACAGAACCTGTGTGTGTGTATATGAATGAATGTGAAACTGAATGAAATGTTATAGCTATAACTGACTGCTTACTATGATTCTTTTTGTATTCACAATAAATGTGACATTTTGTTTTATCCCCTTTAAAAAGATCCTGCTGGTTTTTATTTTATTGGTATAACACTGGCACAGACCTATAACTACCTCCAATAGCAAATATGTCAGAAAAATACTAGGTAATCAATTGAATGAATTTATAACAAATGCTAGGGGTCAATAACACCTTGTCTCCAGAGTTATCCAGAAAAGAAGATGAAAATATTTGGGACTTTGACATATATTGCAGTATCTTTGGGAGCCATTGTATTACATTTACGGATAGTTTCTGTATGATTATCTTACTGCAGCTTCTCCAGGAACTAAAAACAGTGGGGGCAGGATACAAGTGAAGTTATCCTGAAACTGTGACAATATGGTGTCAGTGCTGGAATCTGTGACAATGTGATTTGCCATAAGTGCCACCAGCAGTGAAAGAAATACTAGAGATGGAAAAAGCACAGAGAAAAAGGGTTCTCATTGTCTTTTTGAGAAAAGAACAGCAGAAAGAGAGAAAGGAGCAGGAATTAGGAACCACTGTAGAAACAGCAGTTGTTGACCTTCTATGAGCTGGACGATTTGTCTGTTGCTGATCTGAAGAGATTGGAGGTAAGCCATGCTGCTCTCAGCTGATCAAGGTACCTCCTTGACCTGCTGTGCCTGGGGCAGCCCTCACTGAAAATGCCAAGATCAGGGCAGTCTGCAAAAGAAAGAGCAGATTCTCCCAAAGACTGGTGGTTAACACGGAAGTAACTCACCAACCAGTCACAAACTGTGCTTCTGATTCCCCACACTAGTTATCAAGAAGCTAAATAAAGAAATCATATATCCCCCTTTATTGCATTCCAGCTCTCCGGCTCCTAATCAGCACGTAGGTCCTGTACAGTGAGAAGTTATTTAAAAACACTCTGCTCGCTATACAAAATGTTCTTCTGACCTCAAAGGGTCAGCCACGTTCCCAGGTCAATAATGGTTTGGATCTTACCCAAAACACCACACTGCCAGCCAATCCTTTAGCATCTAAACTTTATTATAAAAGAAAGAAAGAACAAGAAGAGAGTTTTTAAATGGTAAAGCAATCACATACATACAAAGACTTCAAAGTCCATATATCAGGAGTATTGGTGAGTTTGCTGGCTTGAAAGTCCTTCTGGAACACATCCACAGCTTGGATGGGTCATTCAGTCCTTTGTTCAGAGCTTCAGTTTGTAGAACAGGTACTGCAGAGGTAAGAAGCAGGATTGAAGACAAAATGGAGAAGATGCAGCTGCCCTTTGTATTCCTTTTGCCATGTGGCTTGTACTTCCTTTGTTCTAAACACAAGCTTCACAGCACATGGCATGGAAAAGCCTTAGAGTTCTCTGTCCACCACCCTGCCCCTACAGGCCTTCCTGACTCATAAGGTGTAGTCCCTAGCCTTTCAATGGGTTCATTGTACAGCTGATGACCCCTGATGGGCCATCGAACAGGCTAGGCAGTGCTAATGCCAATCTGTCAGGGGGTGTCACCCAGAAACACAGCACAAATTTGGAAATACAGATATACCCTACATATCTATAACCCACAATATAAAAGTGATACAAACATCTAAACAAGATTATCATACTTGGCAATTTATAACATTTTCGCAGATACCTCACATGGCATATCTGGTCAGAGTCCTTGCAATTTATCATAAAGTGTCCCACATATTCCATACAGCATCACACCTCCTTCATACGGGGGCCAGGAGAGCTCCCTTCACCTCTTGAGGACATGCTGGGGATTGAGGAGATGATACCAGAGTGTGCAGCAGAAGTAGCAGTGATGGCTACAGATCCAGAGACATGGCGACTGGAGTGGAAAAGGCTGCTCATGAAGGAAGGATGAGAGGAGCTGGCGGCAGAGATGGAGCAACAGAAGTTTACTGACTGGGACAAACGCCATTGGCTCAAGCAGCAGATAAGGGTCAAGTCATACCCATGGGACCCAGGGGGAAGGACCTGAGGGTGTACCTATTCAGGGGCTGACAGGCAAACAGATATGGGTGTGCTGAACCCCAGTGCTCTGCTTGTGGCCTGAGTCACTGTGGAAACCAAAGCAGGTTCTGGGACTCTGACTGTGGGAATACAGGAGGCTGTGTTGTGTGATGTGTTACTTTGTGAAATGAAACTGGGGCTTTCAAACCAAATCCGGCTTTTCCTCTGGGAGAGGCAGAAAAGGTGAATCAAACTCCCTCAGTGGAATCCAGAGGAGCAGAGGGAGGTGTCAGACAGAATGCAAATGGAGTATCTGACAGTGAGAAGTGGGGTTGGATCCCCCTGCAGGTCACAAAGAAACTGATACCTTAGACAGCAAGGAAGACAGGGAACATATCCCTGCAATGGTCTGTGAAAATGTAAAGGACAATGAACAGGTGGGGAGGGGGAGGAAATGTTGCTCACCTTGATTCAGTGTGTAAGGAACAAAAGGCTAAACCAGTGTGTTTGTGTATGTGTTAGGAGGGTTCAGTAACTTTTCCTGTCCTCCCTCCCCCCGCCCACCCCTCCCCCCCCCCCAGAAACTGAGGTTATGCCACAGGGATCCCATGGCCCTGACCTCCAAGGAGGTGGGATACAGAAAGGAATTGCGCCATGGGGAACAATGTTTATTATGCGAACTGTTGTAATTTGAAATTATAAAAGGTATTGGCTGTCACACCACCTGGGAATAAACCTGTGGATTCCCCCAGGCTGCCAGTCAAGTGCTCTAGTTACACCCACTTCTTTATGGGTGATGTGACAGATATTGCCACCATATGCAGTATCTGGAATCTCCATCATTGCAGATTTTTAAGAGCAGGTTAGGCAAACACCTGTCAGGGATGGTCTAGCTAGTAGTTAGTCCTGCCATGAGAGCAGGGGACTGGACTAGATGAACTCTTGAAGTCCCTTCCAGTCCTACAATTCTATGATTCTATGGCAGGTGTGGCACTGGGCAGCTGGAGAACACACAAAAGTGTCTGACTAAAGAATCCCACAGTCAGACACTAGTCAGAGAGGGAAAACTTATGGGACTTAACAGCACAGAAGCCGTGCAAAGAGCAGCCCAGGATAGACAGGGATGGCAGAACCTTATTCATGACCTAAATGTCTGATAGTGTAGGAAAGATCCAGCTTCAGATTCAGGATCCCTACAGTATAAATGCATCAGATGCAAACAAAATAGCTAATGGAGGTCAGCGTCAGTAGCCATCAGAGTAACAAAACCACAGCACCGTTAAAGCAAGCCCAGCAGTTAGAGGTATGAATCTGTATTTCAGACCACCTGTGTTTCCACTGATCTTGGGCAGTCATCTGCTAAACCACTGCAAACAAACGGTCTGACCCTAGTGCAAAGAATATAGAAAACCTACAGTGATCTTAAAATACCAGTGTGAGGAAATTGAAATATAACTGCTCCAACACCATGTAGCTCTTATTTTTAATAATGGCTTAGAGAACCACAACTCTGCTGAATGAGGTTTCAGTACTGAAAAGTTTTCTATGACAGCAAGAATAGAGAATTATTACTAGCTATGGTCCAGTTCAAAAATATACACATCTGTATATTCTATAGCAGCAAATCTTTGACACTATATCCTATCTTTAGGTGGAACTTCAAATTGTATGGGTAGCTTTATTTTCAAAGCAAATACCCAAAGCACTCTTTAAACGAAAGCAAACTTCTGTTACATCCGATCAGCAGCTATGCAAGGGCAGAGACCACATCAAACTATTTCCCCCGAAATATCTTTCCCTCATCAAAACTATCTTCAATGGGACTATTCACTTGCTTAAAATTACACATGTGCATAAGTGCTTTGCCAAATAGGACTCTAAAGACACAGCTATTGTTTATGTGTTCCATAGCTTCTGATCTGATGGATCTAGTCAAGTGGCTGGCTTTCAAAGAGTATATGTCAATGCTAATGAAAAAACTAATCTCAAATTCACTTTCTGCACAAGTAGAAGAGGCCTACATTTCTAGAACACAGCATCTAACATTTTATTCTCTATGTCAGATGTATGTAGCTTTGGCAAAGGTGGTGTCTGAATGCAGGTGACAACAGATTCATTACAATGTCTTTGGGTTTTTTAATTGCATTAGATGTATTATATTTGTACATGAATCAATTCCGCTAACAATCCCACCAAACTTAACAAATCACACAGGAAACAGCTTAAAAAATTAAGAGACATCAAAAATAAGGAATCGGGGAGCAAATAGAGAACTTGGGCAGAAAGGATAATAAACATATGGAATAAGATACAGAGAAATTTAGTGAAACAAAGAGGGTTCAAAAGACGTCTCAATTTATCTTGGTAAAAGGCCAGGGCCAGCGTGTGTAGAAGACCAAATGTAGGAGTAAGATCAACCAAAAAAATTCACATATCGAAAGCTGGGTGGCCTTTTCCTATTCCTATCACCCAAAATCTTAGGCACACTGTACATTCAGAACAGTTCAGAAAAATCAGTATAAGAAAATCTTGCTCACTCATTTTAGTTAGTATGAAGATGCAGCAAATGAACAACGGTCACTCCCCTACTCAACAGTTTTTTAAACACCCTCTGTTCTCAGTTAAGCACATTCCTCTTTCAATAAGATACAGATGAAATAAAATACGTTTTTAGCAGTTTCCTTGGATATTTAATCTTTGTATCTTCTCACTTTCCTAACACATTTTAGTCTCTTTTTCTGTCTTCATGTCCACACTGATTCAAGACCCGCTGTACTGTGCCTCAGCAGGAGTGATCATACTGCACAAGATGTGACACTTGTCTCAGAATAATAGTAGTTAGCACGTTACATTTTCAAGAAATGTGCAAGTCTAAGCCAACTCGTACATTGCACGTTAGTGAGGTATTTTAAATATGAGGAAACTGATCGTGACTCACCCAAGGACACACACTGAGCTAATATTAGGCCTGGGATTTGACCTCAGAGGTAGAGCTGGTCAGAAATTTTTTAACCAAACATTTTTTGTCAGCAAATGCCAATTTGTTGAATTCTAAACTTGTTTTCTGGCCAGCCCTATTCCAGGGCTCCTAGCTTCATGCCTCATCAATTACATGATGCAGGTGTTGTGCCTAGAAATGACACCCTCCTCAAGACATCGTAGAAGTTATATTGTGGTTTTTTTCTTCTTTCACAGTTACAGAATGTCAGATGTCCTTAAGAGGAAAAAAAACCCACATCCTTTTCATTTTCAATATATATTAGACACTTATTATGAGAGAACACACTGCAGCAATAATGGGGCTTCTCTTCACTTTGTCTGCTTCTGCCACCATTATTCTCCTGGTAATTCCTGGAGGTAAGTGCTGCTTTTATCCACTGTCATTGTAATTCAGGATGTGTGTAGAGCAAATGTAGCTAGATATATTGAAATAATGAAGTTATTGGTAAGTAAGAGAAAGAAAACATTTTTATTTATTTTCCATTGATTGTCAAAGTTAGGCCTTATGACAAATCAAAATATACTATATGAAGGGAAAATCTTAACAACCTGCATAGGGGAGAGGCAACTGGAGTCTAAAAGATTTATATTAATGTTGCATGTTTTCCCTTCTCAAAAGATGTATATCTATCCAGGAGTCAGAAAATTCCATCAGAAATGATGCTGCAATTGGCATAAATTTCTTCATTTCCAACTTTTTTTGAAAAAATATTGTTCATTTAATGCTTTTTCTGATTTATGTAGTGAATTGTGTATACATTTTTTCAGAGTACACTTATAAATACACTGCATAATGTTTAGACAGTGTCAGATCCAGGGTTCTTTGGCATAATGAAAGCTGATGAACCTAGCAATGGAAACAACTGCAACTCAAGCAAGTAAAGCTCCACAAGACCATTAGTATTTTAGGGTGGGATTTTCAAAATCAGGGTTGGCCTAACTCTGTTCCCATTGAACTCAATGGAAGCACATTTAGAACAACACAGACCCATTTTAAAAATCCCACCCCTAATACAGCAACATCCAGCACTGTAAATCTGTGCATATATTTATAGGTATTATATTGTATAATTACTCTAACCCTTTCTCTATGCATGGGATTTTTTTACATTATATACTATCCCAACAGTGTGCAGCCTGGTTTATTTTTATTTTTAGATTCATGTGTGGATATCATTGGAGGGTATGCAGTGACTCCACATTCAAGACCATATATGGCCCTAATCAAAGGGAAAGATTATTGTGGAGGAGCTTTGATCAAAGAGAATTGGGTATTAACGGCAGCCCATTGTAAAATGTAAGTTCTAAAAATTTCTATCTCATAGATGTTATTACTAGTTTAACAGCAAAGTAAATAACACACAATATGAACCAAAGCTAATGCTTGATACTGTAGATCTAGCATGCTTTAGAAATTACCATAACAAATAAAACTAATGTTTCGTCTAGTCTGGTATCCTGTCATAATAGATAATTATGCAATAATATGCCCTTGAGGGACATTTCTTCCAACTCCAGGCAATTAGTAGCTTATCTCCTGAAGCATGAAAATTAGTATCTCTTATATTTTTGTATAGCTAGTGTAATTGGGATTATAATCTTATTATTACATTTTAGCATTTATATTGACAACCAAGCAATTGTGGTCTCCATTTCAACCCTTTCATGAATAACAAAGGCCATAATAAGGTGTCCTAACCTTCAATCTATATGCAGAAATACTTTGTTAACTACTATTTGGATGCAGGCATAGAATAGCAGCAGTTAACTCAAGGAAAGACTTATTGACTCTTTCCATAGTCAATCACAATTTTGCTGAGCAAAGTTCAAAACAGTCCAAAATAGCTGCCCACAAAAGTGGAATGAAATTTGTGTCATTTCATTGTATAAGATGAATGCAGTTCATTACCTGAGGATACGCTAAAATAGCTCTTTAATTTATGTATTAATTTATATATTTATTAATTAAATTATTTTCTTTATGAATTAACTTTGTGAAATAGCAACAACATAAACAAATTAAGGTGAGGATGAACAAACTCTTTGCAGCTAGGGTTGGGGTGGCAAGTTATATGGGCCCATGGTGTCCGTGCTCCAGGATTATTCAGGGGCCGGGGGCCTGGCTTCACCAATGTTTGGGGCGGGTCTCTCCCCCGACCCCATCTGCCACCCCCGTGTGCCTCCCTCAGAGCATCTCCCAACCCAGCCTGCCACCCCCAGGGGATTTAAAAGGGCCCAGAGGCCCCCGGCCACCACTGCCACCACTGGCAGTGCAGCAGAGCTAAGGCGGGTTCCTGCCTGGCCTTGCTCTGCGCCACTCCCAGTCCTACGGTCCTACGGTGTCTCTGTGCGCTGCTCCCGCCCCAAGCGCCGACTCCGCAGCTCCCATTGACTGGGAACTGCGGCCAATGGGAGCTGTGGGGACAGTGCCTGTGGGCAGTGGCATGCAGAGACCCCTCGGTCCCCCTGCCTAGGAGCCGCTGCCAGAGGGGTGTGTGGGTCACTTTAGGGAGCTACCCGAGGTAAGCGACGCACCCCTCACCCTCGCCTGCACCCCAACCCTCTGGCCCAGCCCAGAGCCCGCACCCAAACTCCCTCCCAGAGCCAGCACCCCTCACCCCCTCCCACATCCCAACCCCCTGTTCCAGCCCAGAGCCGGCATCCAAACTCCCCCACAGAGCCCACACCCCTCCCGCACCCAAACTCCCTCCCAGAACCTTAGGCAGGTGTGGGGACAGGTGGGACTTGGACTCATTCCGGTCACCACCAAAAATTATACAAACCTGCCGCCTCTGGCTAGGGTAGCCTTAATAATGTAACTTGTGAGCCAACCTTTTTCCTGACTGACAGGTAACCTAGCCAAATAATCTATCTGGCCCACCCAGGCATGGATATGAGATTTAAAACACAAGTCCCAGTTTTTACCCCCATCAAGAGGGTTAGAGCTGCCACTGAGCCAGACCCCACACAGTGTCTCTCCTGGCAAGTCTCTCAATCCCAATGAAGCTTGGATCCCACAATTCAGAGAGAGAGAGAGAGAGATTAATTCCTACTGTCACATCCCAAACAGGTTAATATATTTAGCTCCTTGTAAAGACTATATGGGGCCCCACAGTTATAAGATTAGTGTACAAGAACATATGGAAAACAGAAAGCAATACTAGCTTGACCTGAACAAAGAGAAAATGCACTAGCTAGCCAGCATAAAGTTCAGTCAGCAATTAAACACCTATATAATGTCCTTAAAAAAAGGACCATTTCCCCATAGCCTTGCCCCCAGTGCATGAATGAGTGGAAGGGAAAATCTTGCTGAGATTGGAAGAGAGGTTGAATGTCCTCCAATCCTATATCCCAGATCAACTTAAATGCATGTGCAACTTCCTCCCATGCAATCACAGTGCACTTTAGAGTCACTGGAACAATTAGTGGCAGGGTCTGATATAAAACTGGTCCTTGATTGGCCAAGAAGAGCATAGAATCCTAGGCATCCTTTCAAGGAACCCCTAGCAAGCACAGATCAGTAAGTGACACCTCCGTTGTCTGGTGAGTCTGTGAGGAGGCAGGACACTTAAGGGGAGGCAATTGAGCTGAATTAGACGTGGGCTGAGGAGACACTGTTGAGATCCTGACCAGAAATATTTCAAAGGTTTGGGATTCAGGTTCAAGGTCAAAGCAATGATACCATTCAGATTTGATTTCAGATCAAACAGCATTCACATTTCATTAGTTGTTCTCATGAGATTTCAGCCCAAAATGGCAGAAATCACATAAATGTCAGTTGTTATAAGATTTCTGTTCCCAGAATAGCTGTCCTCATCAAATTTCTGATGCATCCAAACTGAAACCAGAAAATAGATCTCTTCCATTTTTGTATCAATCCCAGAACCAAAATTGTAGGGGCAGGTTTGTATCCCGAGATCTGAAACCCCTTCCAAGACGCTGTGAAATTCATATAGGTACAGATATGGCTGTATGATTTTAGCTCATTGAATTATTTACAAGTATGAATTATTAATAATAATGTGATGTTTCTTATTTTATTAATTATTATGTGTTGCTTTGGCATACAAAAAGAGATTGATCGACTTTGTAGCTAAGCAACTGAACACTATAGAACAAGTTATAGCAGTGTACTTATCAGCAAGAGAGTATAATACCTACTAGAAATGAACACTACTGAACACATGTATAGTTTTGTATAATTAACATAATTAATTATGTTGTTCTTTTCAGTGATAAAGGCACAGTTATTCTTGGAGCGCATTCATTTTCAAAGAAAGAGAAAGAACAGCAGATTATTAAGATTACAAGATCAATTCGCTACCCATGCTTTAATGATCAGAAAAAAGAAAATGACATTATGCTTCTGCAGGTATAGAATTTTTATTAAACATAATTTTAAGAATATGCAACTTTCTATCCTTTATGGATATTTGATGCCATGCTGTCTGCCTTACAAAGACGCCAGACAAAATCTTTAGTTATATAATCTGTGGCAAATTGCCGGCACTGCTATGATGGGTCCCGCACTTTCTCTTCTTGTGGGGGGGTTTCAGGGTGCCATTTCTTGCCCCTGAACTGGGGTAACAGCTATCCTACTAGTATCCCAGGGAAGGGGAGTGGAGAATGCGGGACCCAGGCCCGCCCTCTACTCCGGGTCCCAGCCCAGGGGCCCTATGATAGCAGGTGAACCACTTGTACCAGTGATTCTTTCCCCTGGGCTACTTCCCTCTCCTGACCTTCAGCTTGTGGGGCTTCCTGCCTTCTCTCTGCACAAGCCAGGTGTCCCTTTGGTCTTCTTAGCCCGCTGCAGCACTTCTCAAAACTCTCCTTCACTTTCCTTCGAACTGCTCTTTGTTCCACCACCAATCCACTCTGCTTCACTCCTCCAAACTGCTCTCTGCTCCACCACCAAACCACTCTGATTCAGCTCCTCCAAACTGCTCTCTGCTCCACCACCAAACCACTCTGATTCAGCTCCTCCAAACTGCTCTCTGCTCCACCACCAAACCACTCTGATTCAGCTACTCCAAACTACTCTCTGCTCCACCACCAAACCACTCTGCTCCAACTCCTCCTCACTCTGCTCCAGCTCCTCCTCTGGCTGATTGAAGCAGGGGGATTTTATCAGGTGACTGGCTTCAGGTGCTCTAATTGGTTTCAGGTGCTTTTAATTAATCTACAGGGAATAAGGCTTCTCCTCATCCTAGATCACTCTCCTGCTGCCTTCTGGCCATGCTCTATCACAAATCATTAGTTAAATCTTTAGTTATATAATATTTCTTACTTTGTTATTCATACACTCATTTGTCATTTTATACTTTCCCAAACTTCCTGTGCAGACTTCTGACTTCTTATAAGGAGCACTGCCTGTAGAAAATATTTTTGTGCACATAATACCCTATAGATGACATCTGAATATGTTAAATAGTTATTGTGCAAAGTATTGCATAATCTAATGTTATAGGGAGTGTTGTTAGTCAAATATCTGACTCCGTTTAATATTTTTACCTCTCTTAAACTATACATTACATTTTTAAAAATTCATTAAAAGAATGTTATTTAGGAAATCAGGAAAAGCTCAACTTACAGGTTCCTGACAGTGCACCCCTCAAGTGAATGAGGCAGTGGTCCAGTGGGAAAAAATAGCATATCATCATATAATTAAAGACTATGTAATAGTGAAATTCATCAGCAACCGTAAATCTGCCATTTCCTAAATTTCAAGCACTTGACTTTGTAATCTAAATAACATTCTTTTAATGTAGTTTTTTTTTGGGGGTATGTATAGTTTCCTAGGTTTTTTTAAAGGAAAAAAAGCAAAAGTATGTTGTGTTCTATTCAGCTACAAAAGACCCTCTATCATGCAACAGTAGGGCTAAACCCCTGAATCTTGAGCTCTGTAGTATAGATTGCTACCACATGAGCTACAGGACTAACAACCTTAGCTGGCTAAAGGAAAGGCTTCTATTCCAGAGGGGGGCAGTGAGCAACTGAGGACATGTGCTGGGTCTATGGAGTAGTCACCAGGACTGGCCTAATTCTGTCTCTTCTGTCCCACTCTTGGGAGATAGGGGAGCTCCAGCTCCATGTACCCCTTTGGGTGGGGGAATGAGCCACTGGGACCATGTGCTAGGACCAGGGCCATGGAATGGGAGCTGAGCCCCATCCCATTTTCTTCCCCCTCCCACTGTCCGCTGCTCTGACATCACCTAGGTAGAGCTGGTTCAAAAATAGAGTGGGCAGGTGGTTCCATGGAAAATTTCAACAAAACCTTTTTTCGTCTGCTTTTTTTGCTCTGAATGTTCTATGAAAATTTTCAACTGTTTGGCAAAAAATGTTCAGCCAAAAAACAAAATATTGCTATTCAAAATGGCATTGTGGTCCCTTGTGGGAGTTCCAGTTCAGGGGCTTTATGCTCCCATTCTCCTCTATGGGGCTAGCTCTCCGATAGCTCCCTGATATACTCATAGCCTTTAAGACCAGAAGGAACCATCATGATCATCTAGTCTTGGCTCCCACACATTGCAGGCCACAGAACCTCACCCACCCACTCCAGACCCCTAACCTCTAGCTGAGTTACTGAAGTCTCAAGTCATGATTTAAAGACTTCAAGTAACAGAGAATCCACCATTTACACCAGTTTAAACCCACAAGTGACCCATGCACCATGTTGCAAAGGAAGGAAAAAAACAACCCACCGTCTCTGCCAATCTGACCCAGGGGAAAATTCCTTCCCGACTCCAAATATGGTGATCAGTTAGCCCCTGAGTACGTTGGCAAGACCCACCAGCCAGATACCTGGAAAAAAATTCTCTGTAGTAACTCTGCTCCCTCCCCATCTAGTATCCAGCTGTTGGAGATATTGGCTACTAGCAGTCCCAGACTGGCTACATGCCATTGCAGGCAGTCTCATCATACCATCCCCTCCATAAGCTTATCAAGCTCAGTCTTGATGCCTGTTAGCTTTTTTGCCTCCAGTACTCCCCTTGGAAGGTTGTTCCATAACTTCACTCCTCTGATGGTTAGAAACCTTCATCTAAGTTCCAGCCTGAATTTATTCATGGCCAGTTATTACCCATTTGTTCGTGTGTCAACATTAGAGTGTCACTTAAATAACTCCTCCCCCCCTCCCGGGTATTTCTCTCTCTGGTGTATTTATAGAGCGTAATCATATCTCCCCCCAGCTTTCTTTTGGTTAGGATAAACCAGCCAAGTTCTTTGAGTCTCTTCTAATAAGACAGGTTTTCCATTCCTCTAATCATCCGTAGTAGCCCTTCTCTGTACCTGTTCCAGTATGAATTAATCTCTCTTAAACATGGGTGACCAGAATTGCACACAGTATTCCAGATGAGATGTCACGAGTGCCTTGTATAATGGTACTAACACTCCCTGTCTCTACTGGAAAAACCTCACCTGATGCATCCTAAGACTGAATTAGCCTTTTTCATAGCAAAAATTCTTGTTGTTAGTCCTTAAGTGCATGGCCTTGCACTTTGTACTATTGAAATTTCATCCCATTTCTATTTCTCCAGTTTTCAAGGTCATCCAGATCTTCTTGTATGATATTCTGGTACTCCTCTATATTGGAAATACCTCCCAACTTTTTGTCATCTGTAATTTTTATTAACACTGGCATAAATATAAAGGGAAGGGGGAGAGGGTCTGATGCAGTGCTATAAAATCCTCTTACCAGTAAAGGGTTAAGAAATGCAGGTAGCCAGACTGACACCTGACCTGGCTGGCATCTGACCAATAAGGGGACGAGATACTTTCAAATCTTGGGAGGGGGGAAGGTGTGTGTGGCTCTTTGTCTGCGTCAGAGTGATCTTGGAAGACAAGAAGTACCTGCAGAAAATCAATCTCTTCAACCAGTCATCTTCTCACCAAACCTCACTTTTCTAAAGTAAGTTTAGTCAGCATAGCGAGTAGGTTTCTGTTTGTTTTGCTTGGTGAGCTTTCCCTGTGTTAGAGGGAGGGGTTATTCCTGTTTTTTCTGTAACTTTAAGGTTTTGTCCAGAGGGGGAATCCCTCTGAGTTTGGAAATTGAGTACCCTGTAAAATAGTTACCATCCTGATTTTAGAGAGATGATTTTACCTTATTTGTTTTAATAAAATCCTTCTTTTAAGAAGCTGACTGTTTTCTATGGTTTTAAAAACCCAGGGGTGGGTTTTTAGATCACTGTGTAACCAATTGGTTAGGAGATTATTCTCAAGCTTCCCAGGAAAGGGGGTGTACAGGCTTGAGAGGGTATTTTGCGGGGGAAGGGGAACTTCAAGCGGTTCATTTCCCGGATTCCTGTTTAAAACACTTGATGGTGGCAGTGAGAGAAGCATTTCTCAGGGTGCAGGGAATTTTGTACCTTGGGGGTTTTAACCTAAGCTGGTAGAAACAAGCTTAGGAGCTCTTCATGCGGGTCCCCACATCTTTACCCTAGAGTCCAGAGTGGGGAGGGAACCCTGACAAACACACTCCCACTTTTTGTGCCAAGGTCACTAATAAAAATGTAAAATAAGATTGGTTACAAGACCAATACCTGAGGAACTCCACTAGTAATCTCCCTCCAGCCTGACGGTTCACCTTCCAGTATGACCAGTTGTAGTCTCCCCTTTAACCAGTTCCTTATCCACTTTTCAATTTTCATATTAAGCCCCATAGTCTTCAATTTAACTAATAATTTCCCATGTAGAACTGTATCAAATGTCTTACTGAAATTCAGGTAGATTAGATCTACTGCATTTCCTTTGTCTAAAAAATCAGTTATCTTCTCAAAGAAGTAGATCAGGTTGGTCTGGCAAGATCTACCTTTTGTAAAACCATGCTGTATTTTATCCCAATTACCTCTATGTCCTTAATTACTTTCTCTTTCAAAATTTGTTCCAAGACCTTGCATACAGTTGAGGTCAAACTAACAGGCCTGTGGTATCCCAGCTCACTTTTTTTTCTCTTTCTTAAAAATAGGTAATATATTAGTAATTCTCCAGTCATAGGTTACAACTCCCAAATTTACAGATTAATTAAAAATCCTTGCTGTTGGGCTTGCAATTTCATGTGCTAGTTCATTTAATATTCTTGTATGGAGATTATCCAGGGCCCCCAGTTTAGTCCCATTTAGCTGGTTGAGTTTGACTTCCACCTCGGATGTGGTAATTTCTACTTCCATCTCCCATAATGTATCACTTTCTCCCATTTTTGGTATCAGAAGAAGGTGCATCATAGGAGTCCTTGGCCATGATGCATCATGGGAAATGTAGGCCAGCCAGAGAGCCCAGCCCATAGAAGAGATTTGGAGCATAAAACTCTCAACCTACGGTTCCCATGAGGCACTGCAAAGCCATTATAAATAGAAATATATCTGGGTTTAGCCAAAAGATTTATTTTTTAGTTTTTCAAATTTTTGACTAGCCCTACTCCCAGATGTTCCCAATACAGTGGATGTTGCTGCTTTGGCAGAGGCATAAGCCCGGCACTTTGGAATGTTCCTCTGTACAGTTATTTTGGCAAGTTGCCAAAACTTTTCTGAAGACCATAAACCAGAGAAGGGAAATTATGATTTTCCATACTATCTTATGGAAAGCTGAATTAAATTTCATGGGGCAAATGAAAGGCACTTCCCTAGCTCAAGAGTATTCTGCTGCTGAATACCAAAGGTATGAGAGCTTCTCAAAGAAAAGGTCACAAAAATACTTCATAATCATAATGGAGAGTATTGAGCAACTTAAAGATAGGGGTTACTACCAGCTCCCCCTGCAATAACCATGTCTTCTTATTATCCAACAGCTTCAAAGGAAAGCAAAAATTAATAAAGCTGTGAAAACAATTAAGCTACCTAACACAGACACTGATCCCAAACCAGGAACACAGTGCAAAGTAGCAGGATGGGGAATAATTAAGAATGGAGACCGTAAACCTTCTGATATCCTGAGGGAAGTCAATATCACCATCATCGACAGAAGAATCTGCAATGATCAGATTCACTATAATTATAATCCCATTATAACAATGAACATGGTGTGTGCTGGCGATAAGAATGGAGGAAAAGACTCATGTGTTGTAAGTAGATATGCTGGTTGTACCCATTTAAAGACTCTTAAAAATAAAATATAGAACAATGGGTATGATGAGCCCGTCAGAGTTCTCAGGTCTTTAGTTCAGCTGCAAAACAAGTGTACTAAGTATGTCTGAGAGTTATAAAGGACTGTGCTGATCTGATTTCCTAAGACTTAAAATCAAAGCTTCTGATTTGTAAACTATTTTGAAGGCCACTGGACTTTTATGCTTTTCTGAGCAGGGAAAAGAGGAAAATATTTTTCTTTTTCTGCAGTCAAATGGTCCTTAGTGGAAAAAGAACAGTGGAAATTTCCAGTCTTTACAATGGTAATTCAGATTAACATACATGGGCCTACTCTAAAAGCCACTGAAATCAATGGAAAGACTTCCAGTGACTCCATTGAGCTTTGGAACAGGCTTTACATGATCTAATGCATTTCATATGTATATAAGTCAAGTGATAAAATGAATTTCAGCCATATCAAGTGGTGATAGCTATACATAAATAGCCATATTTTAGAAATGTTTAAATATTTAATTGGTCAGGTTAAATATTATATCATGTTTTTTGCTATAAGTGGAATAATCCATCAAAGAGTGGACTTTCACAAAAACATTAGTATTCATCTTCTGGCAGGTAATAAATGAGTACCCACTGCAGATCCCACCCCAGTAGCTCACGACTAGCCTTATAGCTTCTAATAGTAAAAGAAATGGGGTACCGTAAAATGTAATGCAGAGACATTCATTTAATAATTATGAACTTAATATACTTGCACTCCAACAGAAAATAAGTACAAGTTTGCATTGAGGTTCCTAGGTCAGCCCTGTGGAGCAGTGAGTACCCTCCTCTGAAGAGTTGAGGACGTTCAAAAAACACTTACAAAAGTTGTGCAAGACCTTACAAGATGAGGCCACAATCATCTGATTCTGCTGTTATTAAAGTCATTTGTATAACTCTCATTGACTTCAATGGAAGCAGAGTCAAGACCCAAGTCCTGCTTACATTTCTCATGAGTCATTTCATGGCCTTGTATCATTTCATTTCTGACACAGAAAAGGAACACCAAAGTGCATTTGGTGGATTCAAAAAGGAGGTTGTCCCGCCTATCCAGAAGTAATGGCTTATACCTTACAATGCACTAGCAAGTCACACCCATTCCTTTGTTTCATGTCCTGCATCTTTCTCTCATACAGTCTGTCATCTGGAATGATCCAAGGCTGTTGTTCTAAAAATATCTGAGAAAGTCTAAAAATTTATTCTACATCATATTTATACACTAAATTGATCCTAGTTTAGGTAATGCATTTTCAGGATTTAACAAAGTCTGATTTAGTTTATGACCACTTAGTCTCTGATCCTGAATATACTTTAGAAATTTCTAACTTTAATCACATGAGTAGTGCCAATGAGGGCTTGAAGGATCAGGAGAGTAGATACTTTGATGGGCACTATCAAAATTCCTAACATAGATCTTCAAATCCACTTTACTTATAATCTAAATCAGGAGAAAAAGGAGAAAAAGACAAAGGGTTAACTCTTGTCTGTTGCAGAATATTCCATCCATTTATATACATTGGGGGCATGGGGGGAAATCACACCTCTTGGCAAATTTGTCTAGCATATTATGGCTTGACTTATTGATGATTTCAAAGGTTTTGTCCGATTCTCCATTGTCATAGAAGCCTTTCTGTCCAGCAATAAAAGGGTTAACACACTGTACTACCTGTTTTATACACACCCCGACAAGTACATTACTAGATGATTAATTTTCCATCCAACATAGAAGTTTTACTTTTCGATTAGATTTACTAATTATTTCCAGAAACTGTCTGCATTCAAAGGACAAAGTTTCCAGTTTGTTTCAGATTATAAAAAAGTACATGTTCATTACTACTAAATTAGATTTATTCTCTATTTAATTCACAAATGAATGGATCAGATTCAAACCTTTTCTTTTTTTAAATACAGAACACATTCTTAGGACAGACCAATAGAAGTAAGAATTAATTTCTGCAGACTTTCCTCAGACCTTGTACACACACACACACACACACACACACACACACACACACACACACACACACACACACACACACACACACACACACACACACACACACACACACACACACACACACACACACACACACACACACACACACACACACACCCCCCAGTTTAATTAGCGGTGTGTTTTCAAATCTTTGTAAATTCTGATGTCTAGTTTGTCTTCCTCTTTTTTAGGGGGATTCTGGTGGTCCTTTGATATGTAATGGTGAATTGAAAGGCATCACCTCATTTGGCAAGACAAACAAGTGCGGTGCTGTTCAAAGCCCTGGTGTCTACGCTCGTCTTACGAAGACATATCTTCTCTGGATAAAGAAAACCATAGGGGGTGACTTATAGATTGAGTCGGTCAGTGACTGATTTTCTGTTGCTCTGATATACATTTATTTGTAACAAAATTTATTTTTGAATGATGCAGTCAGTATGATCAGAGTATTATGTGGTAGCTTCATGTACATACTATGATTGAAGTGGTGATTTCACTATAAGCCCCTTCAATCGCTTGTAACTTTCCCATCAGAATTCATTTTGGGGCACAAATTTAATATATATGTGATTTCAGCAAAGAAATGACCTTACCCCCAGCACAACATAAGCATAGCATTCTCCTATAACAGTATATGCCCTGTAGTCTCAGCCACAGAGGGGCTACGCAGGTGCTTCATGGCTAAGGAGAGGAGTATTACTTCACCCTTACAAAGCACATTTACTAGATCTTTGCATAGATAATGAGCATTTCAGCTCAAGGTCCAATCCGACTCTCACTGAACTTAGTAGAATTTGGTCCTAATTGCATATTGAAAATAACTACACATATCTATATCTGGATTTCCGTAAAAATCCTAGAGAGTCACTGAGATTCTAGGAATAATCCCAGAATCATGGAAATACTGTTGATACCTCTCCTTCCTCTGAAGATCCCATGATTTATTTTTGCCCCCCACCTTCTGAAGACCCTGAAGGAAGCTTTTACGTCTGGCAGCCTGAGGACATGGAGTTTCAAAGACTGCATACTTTGTAGGGAAGTTTATTTGACTGTGAAATCTAATGATTGAATTTCCTAACTTCTATGTATTTCAAAATTTCAACCATTTCATTACATTGTCATATTTTGCATTTAATAAAGAAAAGGCAATAAAGTTTGTGGCTTGAAATATGCGATTATCTGGCACACCCTGTCTCTTGCAGTAAAAATACTATGTGCAGTTTTGAACATGTAAACTAATTGCAAACCAAATCAGGGTATATACTTGTTTATAACATACATTATGTTAAACATTCAGCTGAAAACGCTATTGTGACAGGGTCTGCAGGGTGCAACCTAGACTGGGGGACTGCTGAGCCCTCCAAACCCACCAACCTGGGCTGCTTCTCACATGTGATGCTGATGTCAAGTTACAAGCCTCTGACAGGCACTGCACTTACACAGACATCCACAGGCAGGGACACACCCAACTGAGTTACATTAATGGTCTCCCAGCCACTCATGAACCATCAATAGGGAGGCTTTAACCAATGCCCCCCAGCTCCCCAGTCTTGCACCCCAGAACTGTACCATCTTGCAATGGTCAGAAGCCTGACTGGTGTAAGTTCATTACTTAGTTCATCATTTCTTCATAGGAAAGTGGACATGCATCACCTTTGTTAACCTGAGCTTAGATTCCCCCAAGCACTTCAACCAAAACACACTGTTTTAGATAAAATATAAACAGATTTATTAACTACAGAAAGATAGATTTAAATTATTATAAGTAGCAGGCAAAGAGATCAAAGCTGCTTACCTAAAAAATAAAATAGAAAGTCAGTCTAAATTCTAACTTTAACTGACTAAGCAAGATTTGAATCAAGCAATGTCTCACCCTAACACATGGAACAAGCAGCTAACAGTTCCTCAATACATAGACTAGACACCCTTCCAGCCTAGGACCACTCTTCCCCAGTTCAAAGTCTTTTTCTTTCAGATGTTCTTCCCGCTGTTGAGATGGTGGGGGAGAGAGGCCAATTGATGATGTCACTATCTCACTTTCCATACCTTCTTCCAGCTGCTAGAAAAATCCTTGCTGTGACGTTGGGGTCAGTCAGTCCCCATTGGTCAAGCAGTCTCCATTGCATACATGTCTTCTCTAAGGAGCCTTGGGGATAGTGGATTGTTTTCTTGATGGGCCATTAATACTGTCTGGGCCCACATTTGTTGCAACTGAAAGGCTGGTTGTGGGTGTTCCCAACCTCACAACATATTTCAGTAACACATATAGCAATACCTCATAACTTCACATACAATGACAGTACATACGATCCAACAGGATCATACAGGATTCAACCAATCAAGACTTTTAGCATGATACCTCACAAGGCATACTTTGTACAAAACATATCATAATTATATGACAGTGGTAATATGGAGGTTCCAGGGTGCTACTTTGAGGTACAGAGTGTCACACCTACATAAAACCCTCAAGTGAAATGATTGATGATTTCTCAGGTTAGGTAAAATATTAGTATAATAAATACTAGCTGGTAAAATATAAAAGTCCTATTTCATAACTACAGTGTCAGTAGTTGGCTAGATTTCAGTGATATCTTAGCCATGAAATGATCAGACCACTTTTCCAACATTTACAGCAACAGGATTGTGATCCAAAATGATGTATTGGCATGTGCATACTGATAAACTCAGCCACTTCCAGTTCCATAAATATCTTCAGAGTTTTTTCTCCAGCAGTAGGAAATAGCTAACAGATTTATGAGAGTGAAAAGAATATTTAATTGATGGAGACATATTGCATATCATTTTAATTAAAAAGTCATTTTGTTGCATTCTTTGAGAGCCATTAAACATTACAGATGATATACAACATAGAAGAACACAGACTATGCATATAGCGTCACTTGACATATTGCTGGAGTTTCAAAAAAAAAAAAGCGTTGTCATACCAATAGCATCTGATGTGGGTAGGGAAGACAGAGAACTTTAAATTCCTGGGGCCCAAACTACATGTTTTTTACTAAAAGTTCCAAAGACAAAATGCTCTGTTCAATATTTCATGAGTGTTTCTATTGCACCAGGTCAGTATTTGCAGCATTCAGAATTTTTCCTGCTAAAAATAGTTCTGCATAGAATCATAGAACTGGAAGGGACCTTGAGAGGTCAGCTAGTCCAGTCCACCGCACTCAAGGCAGGACTAAGTAATATCTAGTCCATCCCTGACAGGTGTTTGTCCAACCTGCTCTTAAAAGTCCCCAATGATGGAGATTCCACAACCTCCCTAGTCAATGTATTCCAGTACTTAACCACTGATTTCAATTAGGAAGCATATTTCCTGCTATTAATTATTTAACTTTTTTTTCTGTAAAAAGAACCACACACACACATAGTGGGTAAATAAGAGAGGATAGAAGGATACCAGGCCAAATGGGATTACACCAGGGTATCTGAGAGCTGAATTTGGCCCAGTGACTGGATTTACACCCAAAATATTCTGTTTACGCAGAGGGAATAAAATTAATTGTACTTTATTAAATAAAAGTCTGAACAATTTCTTTTTATCTTACCAGCACAAAGCCGGTGGTTAGTGGGGAAGTGATTCTAAAATCCAAGTTGACAGAAAAAGATATAAAGCTTTTTAAAGTAAAAGGTAATGGAAAATATGTAGTTGGGACTGTTTCTATCTTGTGTTTCTCTCTCCCCAGAAACTCCCCTTAATTCCCTCTCTGTTCTTTCTGTCCACTCTTTGTTTTGTTGTCATTATCTTATTTTCACCTTATTGTAGCATTTTCTCCATCTTCTTTTCTTCTAATCTACTCCTTCTCTTTACCTTCATTTTGGATGTTAGAGACACCATACTTGTCAATTAAAAACAACAATTTGCTCAGAACCAAAGATTCATCCTTTCTCCATTTCACGGACAGAAAATGTTCATGATCCTCCTAGCACAGGCCTGCACAACTCGCAAAGCGGCGAGGGCCATATTACTCCAAAGAAAACAGCTGAGGGCCGAAACCCCCCGGCCCCGAGGAAACACCACCCCCTCCAGCGCCGCCACCCCCCGCGGAAACAACCCCTCTTCCCCAGCGCTGGGGTGTGGAAGCCTGTAGAGGGGGAAAGAAACAGCGCGCATAGGGTGACCAGATCACAGCAGTAAAATAGGACCCGATCCTCCCCGCTCGGCCCCACCATTACACCCCTCTATACCCCCCCCAGGGGTCACTATATTACTGCACACAACAGTCAGTCAATGCAGTTGTAGATAAATCTCTGCATTATGCATTTTTGTATAACTTTTATATGACTTTGTATTGAACCTTGGTAATATGTTATAGCGGGCCCCTAAGGTAGTATAATTAAGGTAAAAGAAAAATGTCTTTTTGCTAGAAGTAGAATAAGATCTCCCCCCCCCCTTTGTATTCAATTGCCCTGTTGAATGAATGAGGAAGGCGTGGAAGGCAGGCACATCCAGACAGCTGCAACCCTTGGAGAGGGGATGGGAACCAGACCAAGGACAATCAAACTTGTCAAGTGGGCTCACTAGAGAAGAGCAGACATACTGACGGCCTCGGGGGGGTTAGAAGCAAGCACCTTCCTTTGGCTTGCCCCACCCCACCGCTTGCCTACTCACCCCCCCGCGGGCCACACAGTGGGCCCTTGCGAGCCGCATGCAGCCCCCGGGCCGCATGTTGTGCAGGCCTGTCCTAGCACAACAGAACTCTAGAGACTAGAAAAGAGTGGGTCTGGCAAAGTAAAGGTCTAAGAGATATGCTAGGCTAGAAGAGAGGTGATAAGCATGCACATAAGAACATAAGAACGGCCGTACTGGGTCAGACCAAAGGTCCATCCAGCCCAGTATCCTGTCTGCCGACAGTGGCCAATGCCAGGTGCCCCGGAGTGAGTGGACCTAACAGGTAATGATCAAGTGATCTCTCTCTCCTGCACAAAATATGTAGCCTTCCTTCTCTAGGGCAATGTCTTGAATCTTGCCCAGTTTGATTCTGGTGGATAGCAATTATTTTACCCGAATGTTGTTTGATGGCTTCTGTAAGATCAGTTGGACTCAGCATCATTCCTAGTGGCTCAGGACTCGCATAGTAAAAATAACTTAAATACCTCTGTTGCTGCTTAAACTTGTTGGCATTTACAGCAAAGACACTAGTGAGCCTGGATACTGAAATGCCCTCTCACCTAAACTGGAAATATCTTCAGATCAAGAAAACAGCACTCATTCCCATCAGATCTCCCCCTCTAGGGAATGGCCAATAAAAGTTTATTGGATAGATAAGGAAGAGTGACCATGATTAGCTAATGACATGTTGCCATCTAGAATGCAATGATTTCCACTTACTACAGGCTAATGAGGTAGCCAGTGAGAAATGAACAGGCATAATCATTTAATCATTGAATCATCACAGCAGATCATCCTGTAGCAGTGAAGGCCTGATGCATGTAAGATAAGATGATGAAGTCAAGCAAGCAAGTCCCTGGTCTGTTCTTTAGTGGACATTTCAGTAGGTCATACTGTAAGCTAACAGAAGAGCTCCATGGATCTAAAATTTCTAATCTCTTCAGTCATGGAGGACTCTGTTCAAGGATTGCATCCTCCTGGGTTCTCAGATTATTCAAAAGTTCAAGAGACTTCTATTTGTAGACATTATTTTTGTGCAGTTCTTTATTCTGATACGCATTCTACAGTGTTCCATCTATGGCAGAAGTGCTACATTACATCACGTCCATGTCACAAAAGGAAGTTTACAAAAAAAGCATTCCACAGTCTTTTTAATACATGAATACTTAAGATGGATGCATTCATTAGTGCATTAATTTAATTTAATTTGATTATTTATTTAAATACATCTCTAGGTTCCCATCCAGTGTTCTGGGCACCGATCCTAGAAATAAAAAATAGAACATACACATAGAAAAAGGACTGCCCATAAATATATCCATCTCAATCCTCTTTGTCTTCAACAGCCTTAGCAAAAAAGGAAAAAAGATGGGCTTTGCTGTGTGCTCAGAAGCTTAACAAATACTAACTCTGACAGCCCGAGGAAAGGAGCAAGTTCCCACGTCACCATTAAACGTAATAGCAATGGAAAAATTAGAATGAATCAAGATTTCACATTTTAAGGACCTCTGCCATGTAAGAAGGAGAAAGGATCAGCCTCACAGCACTGTATTTTCTGCGAATCTCCTTCCAAATTATCAAGCAAAGATTCAAAAAATATCTCCCCTAATCTAGTTGGTGAGGTTATGATGTTCAAACTTCCGCAACAGAAAAGGGAGGGGGGAATCGCAGAAATAAGTAGGAGAAAACAAACAAATTCACCATGTACTGTTCCCTCTGCTTCCCCTGCAACTGAGGGGGGGGAAACATCACTATTCTGATCACAGATTTTAAATGCTTGTTAAATTCAGCTGCAATAGCCATGTTCATACTGGAAGACAAACTCTGAATTAATAATTTCCTGTTCTTAGACCTCAGCTTTTTTGTAGTTATTTCTACGTGCACCACCAAAGAGTTCTTATTTTCCAACCCGCTTTGAAGTAAGACCACAATAGGTGGCCACTAAACCAGAGGCTTTGGGCTGCATCACACTTATTGTAAATGACCAACTTTTGATGTACTTGTCACATCTGAGAAAATGCAACTAGTGGTGTCTGCTCTCCAGCCCTAAAGTCAGTTCTTACGTGATTTATAAACATCAGAGATGTGGTTTTAAACAGTGGATGAGAACAAAAGATGTGACCATCGTAGATTCATTTCCAGATGCCTCTGCAGCCCCCTTAACGCTGTCTGCCCTTCGTCACCCATTCAGCCACAGCTGAATTTTCCTTTCTGAAAACCATGGGCTGACTTTATATCACTCATCTCAACTCCCACCTCCCCAGCTGAGTTACAGGAACCATTCTGATAGAAAGGGCCAGGAGTTTCTACTCCTACAGGGCTCTTTTCACACAAAAAATGTTTCAAGGGTCTTTTTGGGAACAGAGGCAAGCCTTTCCTTCTCTCTTGTCTCTCATTAGCCCATTCCAAGTCTGTTGCTTCTCCTGCTTTCAGATGATGGAAGGAGAATGTCAGAGACATTTGTGGCGTTGCAAAGGCTTTAAAATGCTTTGAATGAGAGCTTGCTGATCACTGGGCCAAATCCTTCAGTCCTTATGTAGCTTATGTCAGTATTCAGTCCTTTTTTCAGGCAAAGTCTTACTAAAAATCAAAGAGAGTTTGCCCCAGAAAGTAAAAAATAAAACCCACGTAACTAAGACAGCTATAATCTTTGCTAACGCAGGGGATCAAACTGGTGACCTCTAAAGCGAAAGACATAAATCACCACAGCTTACGCCAAAAGCTACACATCCTGGCTGTAACAGACTCACAGCCTCTGTTTCATGGACATAGACAAGTAACTGACTAGTAAGTTACATAAAGACCATATAATTATGATTATTGTGCATTTATTATTTTAGATGTTAAAAACTTTTTGAAATACAGAGGGGTGGAGTTTAATAAAAGCCTCCCTAGGTTTTAGAATCTGAGCTCCAACTTCAAAGTACTGTTTACACAGCTATTTTTATTGTGCTAGCACAAACCCTACTAACCCAAGTCTGTCAACCCAGGCTGGGAGGCTTGCTTCTGTGGGCTGTGTAGACATACCCTAATGGACTGTACTCCTGAGAATAGGCCAACATAGAACTTTTCATTAGGCCTATGGCTCAAAACAGGCATTAAGTGAGACTTAATTGGTGCATAGCCCTCGTGCTGGCTCTTGGTGCATGTGTGAATGCCACCCATGGTTATTGGTTTAAGGAAAACTAATTTGATATTATTAATCAGAGTTGGAATGTTTTTCATCTAAAGCATAGGCAGTGTGGGCTCAAGCGCGTTCCATGTGATAATGAACTAACTAGAATAGTGCTTTCTCTTGAACAAAAGGTGTTATATTTATTCCATGTTTCATTTGGAAAGAATGCAAATGTATTGTATTACTGTCATTGCCAAAAACCTTTAACTGCTCACTTTCAAAAGTCAATGGAAAAAAGTTGCCACAACTAACTAGAATAATTCTCCTGAAAGTCCTTGCTTCTGTGCTTGCTTTCACCAGATTAGCAGTATTTCCACACACAAGCCATTCCATCAGCTGCAAGAGAAAAGATCCTGCTGTGATCTGGGCTCAGTGCTATGTTCAAGACTCTTCCTTTATGACCTACAAAACAAAACCACAATATTTATAACAAAGATCAGGGAAATGTCATGATTTTAAAATGAGAAATCTTTGCCATTTTGAAAATTGCCCACCGATGGTATGGCCTGATTTACTATAACTAAGATGCACAACATGTTGCATAGGATGTGCTGTTTGGTTTGGGCAAGCCTAAGATTTACAGCAGTTTTACATTAAGAAAAAGCTGAAAGCAAAATTTTCCTCTTATCAGCTTTTCTCTAAAAGGAGAATATTATGCCATTTTGTCTTAAACCTGAACTCTTGATTCTCCACCGCAGTCAAAATATGTGTCTAATCTATGACTGGTAATGTGTCTCACCACTGATGTTTCTCCTGTGGCTACACATGCATCTCAGACACTTCGCAACTGATCCAGCAGTTATGAGATAGTGTCTCCAACTTGAGTTATTTGCACTAAAAAGCCCTCTTGAAAAAGCTCCTACACAATAACTTATTGGAGTTGTATGTTGAATGCACCCATGGTTATAGAAAAAATTAGGAGCAAGATTCTGGCTGCCTGGTGTGGCCACTTCACCCCAGTCCACCAGCACAAAGAAACTGCAAAACTGGCTTACCTGGTTATGCAAGGGTTCCCCCAGCATGCAGGCATGACTAAGAAAATACAGACAGAGCCATAGTGGCAAGATGGCCAAGTATTATACTGGGTGTGGCAGGGTCGGGCTCACCCCTGCGGCGCCTCCTGCTGGTTGTTCCGGGAATTAGCTCACCAGCCTCTGGAGCGCCCTCTGCAGGCCAGTGATCCGCCTGTCCACCCTGGCCCCGAGTCCCTCCCAGGACCCGGTGCCCCTTCAACTGGGGTGCTGCCCCCCGCAGCAGTACCCCTAGATCTGGGTCTCCCCTCCCCCAGGGGAACCCCCAACCCACTATCCCCACCTCACCTCAGTCGTAGGCTACTGCCAGTCACCAGCTAGCCCCCACGCCCTGGGGCAGACTGCAGTGTAAGCCACTCATCACAGGCAAAGGGGGTTCGGACCTGCTGCCTCAGCCTACCTGTGGGTTGCCCCCTGCAACCCCAGTACCCGGTCAGGCCTGCAGCCTGGGTTTCCTAGGCCAGAGCTCCCCAGCTCCCTTGGCCTTCCCCCAGCCCTGCTCCACTCCAGGTACCCTGCTTAGGTCCTACAGCCAGGCCCTTCTCTTCCTAAAGGCAGAGAGAGAGTGTCTGTTTGCTCCAGTCCCACTGCCCTCTTATAAGGGCCAGCTGGGCCCTGATTAAACTGGCCCCAGCTGTGGCTGCCTTGCTCATCAGCCCAGCCTCTGAGCCTCAGCCCTCTCCTAGGGCTATTTCCAGCCCCTCCGGGCAGGAGCGGGGTTCCACCCCGCTACACTGGGATTCAGGAGAGCTGGTTCAGTTTCCTGGTCTGCCATAGACTTCCTGTGTGACATTGAGCAACTTGCTTAATTTCTCTGTGCCTCAGTCTCCATCTGTAATATGGGAATAAAGCACTTCCCTACCTTGCAGAGATGTGGTACGGATAAATATATTAAAAAGGTGAGATGCTCAGATGGCAATGAGGGCCGCATGAGTCTCGTAGATAGACTGGCCTAGAACTGCCAAGCTGCTGGAACGGCCCCTTGCAGCCATTGTGACTTAGAGCAAATTAGAGCAGTCCTGATGCTGATTAATGTGTCACTTGGCAGAGACTCTAAGGGTATGTCTACACTACAGCTGAAAACCCATGGCTGGCCCGTGTCAGCTGACTCAGGCTCCTGGGGCTCGGGCTAACGGGCCATTTAATTACTCAGGCTGGAGCCCAGGTTCTGGGACCCCACAAGAGGGGAGGGTCCCAGAGCTCAGTCCTCCAGCCCAACCCCCAACGTCCACACTACAATCGAACAACCCCTTAGCTGGGACCCATGAGACCAAATCAGCTGACACAGGCCAGCCGCAGGTGTTTAATTGCAGTATAGACATACCCTTAGGCTGGAATTTTGCCCAAGGCTTAATATTAAAGTGCAACCCTGTCACTAATTTATTTCCACTATGGATTAGTTTTCAGGCTTTGCTTCCTTACTGGGTCATTAAGCAAGAGTGCAGCATGGGCAGTCCTATGCTGAGTGTATGTGAGTGGGAATGAGTCTGCATTGCAAAGAATTCTTAAACACAGTCTCCTCTGGGTGGCTATAATAAACACAGACAGAAAAGAGTCAGAAACTTAGCAGAAATATCCAAAGCAGGGACTCAATGTTTTTAAAAAGATGGTTCTATTCCAGTGGTGGTGTATTCTGAACCTTCAGGGTACTGAGCAACCTCAACTCCTATTGAATTCAATGGTAGCTACGTGAGCTCAGCCCCTCAAGTGAGATGCTCAGCACCATCCAGCCTCTAAAAACTGAAACCCAACAATGACTCATCTGTTACTTTCTTTCTTGTGAAACTTGTGTGACTAAGTCTGATTAAATATATAACTATATATATATATATATATATATATATAAAATCAATTTTCTCTCTTAACCCCTTATGACAGGGCAGAGTCCCCTTCAGTAGAAACATCTTCTGGTTCATAATTATCTTCTGGTCTTCACAGTTAAGAAAAGTAGTTTCCATTGTGAAGAGGTAAAACTCAAGAGGAAATGGAGTGCCCCCGGGTAACTGTGCTACTGTAGCAAATGTCACTTGCGTGCTGAGTGTTTCGTATGTAAGCATGAGAGCTGAGTTTTTAATCAAAAGTTAAAGCAAAAGCAGGTTTAATTTCCATATGCATTCAGGCTTTTTAAACATATGCTATTCAAACACATGAAAAGTCTCAGACTGTACTTACCGACTGAATGTAAGTAAAGCAAAAGTTTAAACAGATAGTGCCACAAATATAGCAGGTCATTCTTCAGCCTTCTCTGCCAATTGCACAAGAATACTGTGGCCATAACATACGTATAAGTGTGCTTCAGTTCCCTCCCCTATTTTACCCTTAATCTGACCATTGATGCCAGTCCTCCATAGGCTGGTGTTGGAACCAAGTTGCTGGCACACAAGAGAAGCACAGGAATATATTTGTGCAGCCACTTGGTTGGCTGGACCCCCATAGAGACTCCGGAGTATACACCATAAGAGTTCCTCTTATCCCCCTCAAAATAGGTCTAAAGAGGGATCTAGGTGTTCCACAGGCTTTATGCAGATGCTGCATGGGTGTGAATTTTACCTCAGGATTGAATTTCACCCAGTGCAACCCTAATGGATGAAAATGGGTTAAGATTTACTATCAGTACCATGGTAGAAAGGCACAGAGTGGTACGAAAGCCAGCCAGTGTATATCAGTGATTAAAGACTGCACAAAAATACACCAAAAAGGTGCCAGAAAAAGTATTTTTAAATGAACAGACACTCTTATTATATAAAAAATAGAAAGCCATGTTAGTGATAACTTGCCATTGAGCATGCAAATACTTGACACACAAATGGAACTGTAGTAAATACTTACACAATTTAGGTATACAAATGTGTGTGCATTTTTGTACATAAACTGGACACGTATTTTAATTTAATTTTGGATGCCTGTGCTGAATTGTTTCAGATTATGCTGAAACAAGTGATGATCTGTAACTTAACATATGGGAGTGACAGCTAAAACAAGCACAAATTGCAAGAAAAGACTCTAATGTGACATATTCCTGCACCACAGCCCCATGAAACACCATTCACATAAGCAGAAAGAAAAACACACTCATTCTAGCTGTCACTACGGTACATGACACACATTCCTTTGCACTATTAGGTCAAAGTCATTCATTAAAACAAGGGAAAAGCTAATTAGCAAATGGACATGTGGAAAGAATTATTTCAAAAGTTATTTTGGAAGCAGCTGCTGGCCCAGTGTTCTACAGGTAGCACTCTGAGCTGCTAGACTCAATATCCACATTCAGCTTGTAGACTATGTCTTCCGGGCCAGAACAGGATGAGAGCAGTCTTGCATTAGTACACTCACTCCCATGGAAGGAAGAAGGGATAAGTCTTGGAAAGCTTTGTAGTGTCCATGTCAGCTAATTTTTGAGAGAGTGCTGAAACAAGAGTTCTATCCAGTCCTCCATACTCAGTGAAATTGTATTGTGGGACCTACAGAAGAGGGAGAAATGGTGGTCACCCTCAGATTGGGTCTTAGATGGCCTCCGGCATAATATATGCTGATGTAAAGGGATCTCATTGCCAAAAAAGAGGTAGTTCATTGTTAAGTTAAATAAGCTAAAAACCAGCCTTTCCAATCACATACATAGACATCCACTGTGTGTGCGCGCATGTTCATGTGTGCACATGGATAGATAATTAGATGCACATATATAGTATGTATATCTATACTGTATATAGATATTCATTCATGAGCACACAGAGTATGTGTATATTCAATATAAAATATTCAAAGTATATTCAATCACACCAGTAGGTGTGTGTGACTGAAAAGGCTGCTTTTTAGCTTGTTTTATTTAAGTGTAAGTGTGTGTGTGTGTGTGTGTGTGTGTGTGTGTGTGTGTGTGTGTGAGAGAGAGAGAGAGAGAGAGAGAGAGAGAGAGAGATACAGAGAGAGAGAGAGAGAGAGAGAGAGTGCAACTAGGGAGATAAAAACTAGTTTACTGAAATACTTACCATAGAGATCAGTTGAATTTGTAAGTGTGGGATACTTCCATATTTTCGTCTGATTTTTAGGGAGGCCTTGTCCAGTCATTAATTCATTGGTTTTGGGTAACCAGAACAGGGAGCAAATCTAGTATAGTTTAAAAAAAACAAAATGATTTTTTAAAAGATCTACATGTACCATTCAATTGTTTTTAGACTGACAATGTTCTTAGTAAGTGCTCAAAAGGTACAAGTTCCTGAGCAACAACAGAAAAAGAGTTACATATTCATGGAAGGATTATTTGGTTTCCCTCTATAGTGACTGTTGCTGAGTGCAGCTGCATTATCATCCTTGCTAAAAAGGACAGCATCTTGCCAGATCTAAAAACACAATCCTCAGCCAGAGCGTCAGCTCATGGAAAATGGTATAGCTCCAGGGAAATCAATGGGGCAATGAGTTTACACCACTTGAGAATCTGGCCCACTGTCTCCTCATTTTAAAACTACAGAGACTGATTGTTGTTCTCTGACTCCTCATGCCTCTCCCCGCTCTAGTGCTCTCATGCTTCCTGGGAAACCTGCTTCTCTCACATCTTCCTCTCCTCATTAGGCATTTGGTCAATACCAGGGTTGATGGATAGCACATGGCCTTGCTATGAGACCACTTCCCTGTTACCTCCTCTCTGACCAAATTAAAAGTTGTGAGAAAACAGGGGTGGTGACGACTAGCACATGAATGAACTGATCCTGAGCCCAACAAGATAACAAAGCCCTGTGTGTAGTTGAAATGCATATACAGAAACACAGAAAGTCAATGGGAGTTTTGCCAGAAGAATATAGCTGTACGAGGTGAGTGCAGCTCACAGAGCTTAAGTGTGAAGATATTTTATGCGTTCACCTGAGATTTTGTGTCTCTGGTTTCAATGATTTTCCCAGTGCTTATGTCCCAAACACGTAAAAATCCATCCTTCATTCCACCTCCCGTGGCAAGGATTTCTGACTGCCATGGACACCAGTTCATAGCCTAAAGTAAAGTAAATAGATAAGATGCTTAATAGATTTTGCCTATAAAATGGATTGGAGAAATGAAGCACAGTCACTTAGAACACACCTGGGTCAGAACTCGAGATGCTTCTGCCCCCCATCTCAATGTACACACACCTAACTCAGCCCAGACTGCTTCCTGGGAAACCACAAATGTAGGCTCCCTCAGCTCCAGCCACTGCTTCAGGCCCCCATTGCCAATGCTTCACTGTGGCCTCACTGCTTCCATGTAAGCCCATAAAATTCAGGTTCCCTTGGCTCCAGCTGTTGCTTATACCTCATGTTTCATAGATCCATAAATTTTAAGGCCAGACAGGACTGCAGCACCTCACTCTATATGACCTATATGTTTCCAGGTTTCAAGGACCTCTTCAGACTGCTTCTGGGCTACTCCTGAGTTGCAGACTATACCTGGTGGAGTGCCAATAAAATCCAGGTTCCACCAATTTCAGCTGTTTACCAGTACCTTTTACTGCTGCTGTTCCATTGCAGTTTCAGACTATTTTCAGGGCTACCTGGGTTCCCCCAACTCCTGTTGCTGCTTTCTGCCATCTCTCCTCTTCCACAGATTCAGGTATTTTAAAGATGAAGGAGCCCATAAAATCTAGGTCCCCCACTTTCAATCATCTGGTGCTTCCCCTCATTACTCATCCCATCATAACCATTGTCATCAGATGTTACACCCAGGAAGGAAAGCAAGGTTATGAGGGGGAGAAAAACACCATGTTTTTTTAAAATTCCAGGAGCAATAGCTACGATTTTATTCTAATGCTTCTTCTAGAAGTGGCAGAAAGTTTTTGTATTAATCCTCTCATGTTGAGCTACTGATTTTGTTGCTGTACATTTTATTTTTATTTGGTATCATAGTTAAAATAGCCCCTAAACAGAAAAAAAAAAACACCCGAGAAACCAAAGCACCAGCAAAAACTGCTAATAACTTACTTGTGGTCTAGAATGATTCATTACGAGAACTGGTGTCTGAAATTAACTTTAGTGCATTCTGGATAGCAGAAATTAAGCAGGATCATTCAGACAACCCTAAAAGTTTAAAAGACCATGTACAGCAACGGAAGAAATGCTATTGTAGCCAATGATTTTAGTTTATTGTTCATTTATTGTGTGGCTATGATTAACTAACATCTTATGTCGTATACAATCATTGTATGTTAAATAGAGTAAATTGTAGGATTATAGAAGTATAAAATTGACCAGTAGTTAGAAGGAACAATCATGCATTAGGTATCTAAGTAATTAGGGCTGAAGCACAAGGCCTACAGGCTGAGGCCTGTAAGATTTTACCTTAGCCATACTAGGCCATAGAGATAAGAAACGTTACCCTGATGCCCTAAGATTACGGGAAAAGATGTACCGGTAATCACATTTTTCTAACACATGCCCTAACCACAGAGTGTGCTACGTGCATAAATGCTAATGAAGTATAGTCAGAATTACATAGGGTGACCAGACAGCAAATGTGAAAAATCGGGACAGGGGATGGGTGGTAATAGGAGCCTATATAAGAAAGACCCAAAAATCGGGACTGTCCCTATAAAAATCGGGACATCTGGTCACCCTAGAATTACATTATAAAAAGAGGGTGCCCAGAGCAGGAAAATTCAGCTCCCTATGGGAAACTCCAGCAGGAACCATCCTTCTACTGATGAGCAATTCATGAGAAACCCCCAGACCCTAACACCATTGTTAAGGATGCGAGTATAACTATATTTGTGACTTGTGCATAGGTCTGTATAAAATTTCTATATGCTTGGGCAATCATAACTTTAATTGTAACTTTAATAAAACTTGTACAAGGGCTAGTCTATTTTACTTGTGAATGTCTGTGTGGTCACTACCTTTGGTCTTTGAGTGTTCCTTAGACACTCTACATCTAAAGCAAGTAGCGGAGGTGACTTTCACTCTGTTAAGCTTGAAACTGTAGCCGCCAGAGCCGAACCCACAGTGGTATAATACCACATTACAAAATTCACTTTAAATAAAAGGCCACACTATTTTATCTTGACAGCCTTTTATTCAGGTCATAGTTTTACTGCATCAGCAATAATACTGCATGTAAATATGTTTAGAAAAATATCTATTCTCTCTGTTAAATGTGCTATATATGAAATAAAATAATACAGCATTTTTCCTTTGTACCTTTACTGCTGAGGCATGGGGTATGGCTTTCAATGGCTTGCAATGCACTGTTGCACCGGGGTCATTAGGCCAGATATTCAATAGGCCATCACTGGACCCACTTGCCAGCAGCTTGTTGTTTGTGGACCATTTCAGGCTGCAAATGCTCTGCTTCTTATGGCAAAGTGTCCCTACATGGTGCTGAGAAATCCGAACATCATGATGATGAATTAATCCTAGTCTTGAACCACTGTAAATGGGAGGAGACAGCATCATTTAGCAAGATAGAGCTCAGATATCTTTGCAAATTCACAAGTCTTCTGTGGTTTCAGAAGCAAAACACAACAATGGGCAGGGGAATCATGTATGTCAAATAACAAGATGACAAATCAAAGGCAAAACAAGCCAGTGTCAAAAGCGTACTCAAGTTTTAGTGCTGCCATACAATGGATCAGGGATTCCCAGCCCAGGGATTCCCAGCCCAGGTCAGGGAGATTAATTGTTCTCCATTACACATTGCACTTACCTGAAGAGATAGTCTAGTGTATGTTACCAATTTCCCCCTTAAATTCAATCACTTCCATTATCCCTAAGAAAAGCATTCAGCCATTTTTTCTGTATTGTGAAATGTTGCAAGGTCAATTGTGGCTTTGCCATGACTCTCAGCTAAGGGGCAGTACATAGTTGCATAGCCCCGGGAACAGATCAGGAACCAGATTTGACTCACAAAGTCACCATCAGGTCACTGGTTTCCCAGTTCCTGCAGAGTGAGAGGTTATCGGTACCACCCCAAACCTGGCTCCATTTACTTTCCCTGCCATGCTGGCTCAGCTGCGCTGACTGGCATTTTGGGGAATGGATCCAAGGCTGCACCCTCTCCTGAACCCTGATATATCTTCCTATAGGAAGGCAAGTAATGTCCCCCAGGGGACTAAGGCGGCTCCCTTACTACCCTGTGAGCATAGCCAAGGTTACAGTCTGGTTCTTGGTGGTGTGGTTATTACACAGCACAAAAATACCAGGCAAATAATATTTAAAAATACCTTACTGCAGATATACCATTCTCTACCCAGCAAAGGGTTCCATCTACAGCGTATCAGTGGCAAAATGAGAGATCCTTCCACAGGAAATTCATAAATTCATTCTGACCAAACTGGGAAAACTACCAGCTAGATTAATAATAACTTTCCTTATTTGATAAACCCAGGCACATGACATTACTATAAGAGGATCTGGTTAATATAATAATTACAGCAAACTATCCCATAGAGTATATTGTCATAGCCGTTTCCTGTTGAGCTTTTCTTTCCAGACAGGCTTTTATTCTTAGGTTTTTCATATGCAAGTCAAGTATCACTTTGACTTGTAGCCTCTTGTTAACATAAATGCAAAAAGAAATGACTGATTTGTAAGGTAGAGAGTGTTTCATTAGCCTGTGTTATATTGACATGATATGTTTTTGAAATGAATGAAGCCCCCAAATGCCTGAGTAGATTCCAACAAGATAGGCCACCGCTTTAGCTTAAATACATGGTTACAAAATGGCAGATTTCTGTGTATTGCGGATTGGGGTGATACCTTCTTCTTTACGGAGAATTAGAAGACCCCTAATTCATTAATATTCTATGGAATGATACTGGCTCCACGGGGCAAATTTGGGTAGCATATATCAAGCCTCATCACACGGTATGCAGGGTGTATGTCATCATGCAAAAAGATCTCCTAATACGTGAGGAACTGCAGTGGCATGGAGAATTTCCTAAGAAATGATAAGCGGAGCACTCCGAGATGAATTTTAACCCACAGAAACTGATCTAATTGTTAGTGTTCATATGCGCATTGTTGAATCTTACTGTCATTTTCTGTTCAGATAGATTTGTAACCTATAGGTTTTGGTTTCATCTGTCTCATATGGCAAAGTTCAAATGCAAACTGAAACTAGTGAATATTGTTTAGGTAGGCTATCCAGCAGATGTACTACAATCAACTGTCACAAAGTTTTGTTGTGAAATCAAAATGAAACCACAAAACTCTCCAGAAATGTGTCCCTGTCCAGAGATAGTAAAAAGTTTAATTTTGAGTTTTACTGTAAGGTTCAAGACTGTAAACCAAGTATGAATGAAACACAGCTTTTATTTCTGTTTTTAACCCAAATTATCAGAATTTCACATGGCTTTGAAATGGAAGCTTTACATAGCACAGAATATAACACCAAATATAACTACAATTTTTGGCAGGTCTCTCCTCAGCCCTACAAGTCTTTGAGGAAATGAATTGGGAACATAAGGTGAAGCAGATTGTAAATCCAAAATGGCTGAGGAAAATATGTTTGACTTACCTCAACCCCTGTACTTAAATAGTGCTCAGATACAAAGTGTTAGGCAATTGGGATGAAATTTACTCCTGTGCGGAGGGCTAGCAAATAGCCTAACAATCATTTATGTATCACTTGAGTCCTCAAAATGGGACCTAGATGGTGAATAGGCATTGTGCTGGCCTTCTGCATAAGGGTGAATTTCATCTCATGAGACCATAGATAGATAGATATCCAGGGTGTTATAATAGTGCCTCCCACCCTGGTATCTGAGATGATAGGTAGGCAGATAGGTAGACAGCATAGAACATACAATTTTGATCAGGGCCAAATAAATCAACTGATGTCAGTGGGAGTTTTGCCTGGATAAAAGATGTGGGACAAAGCATCCTATGAATATACTGAACTGCTCACCTGCTAAGTATATGATGATTCCAGCTCATGGCTCCCACCACAGAAAGGTGGCCAAACATGTTTCTCAACCTCTTTTTGGTTTCAATGTCCCATAACTGACAAAACAAAACACAAAATACAATTCTAAAATCAAGTAAAAAAATATTTTTTTACCTGCCACGCCTCTTCCACCATTCAGTTTTAATTTGACGTGATGCTGATGTTCAAGAGCTCAATCCTGAAAACCATTATTCACACAAAGGCCTTGGCTACACTTGCACTTTATACTGCAATAAAGCCGCCTAAAGCGCTCTACCTCACTCCCCGTCCACACTGGCAAGGCATGTAGAGCGCTCCGACTCCCTGGCTGGAGCGCTCCTGTTACTCCACCTCCATGAGACACCCCAGGGTCAGTGTGAACAGTTACTGCGCTCTGATTGACCTCCGGAAACGTTCCATAATCCCCTTAAGCCAAGTGGTCACTCTTCCCTTTGTTGTGAAATAGCTGCAGGAATGCGGAAGTGCCTTTTCAAAGCTCCGTTTCTGACAGCGGCTGCTTATCATAGAATCATAGAATCTCAGGGTTGGAAGGGACCTCAGGAGGTCATCTAGTCCAACCCCCTGCTCAAAGCAGGACCAAACCCAACTAAATCATCCCAGCCAGGGCTTTATCAAGCCTTATCGGCTTATCTGATCAGACAAACGTTTACTGTTTGCTTTGAGTGAGTGAGTGAGTGAGTGAGAGGCAGGGGGGTCGGGAGGTCTGAACTTACAAGACAGCGTGCTGACACACTCTCAGCACTCCAAAAACCCACTCTCTCTCTCCCCCCACATACACACAACACACTCCACCCCACCCCCCTCATTTGAAAAGCACGTTGCAGCCACTTGAACGCTGGGATAGCTGCCCATAATGCACCACTCCCAATGCAGCTGCAAGTACTGCAAATGTGGCCACGCCAATGCACTTGCAGCTGTCAGTGTGGACGGACTGGAGCGCTTTCCCTAGTGCGCTCTCCGAAGGCTGGTTTAACCCAAAGCGCTCTACAGCTGCAAGTGTAGCCATAGCCAAAGACTTCAGTTTTGGGCTCTCTGGCCAACACTTCCACACTTGGGTTCCTAAATCACTACTCCCAAAGTAGTGCAGCTACTCACCACCTCTGAAAATACAGACATTCATTTAGGTACCTATATCTAGAAATCCACATTTGAAAATGTTGTCTTAGGTGCTCTTTCGATTACTGATTACCATAGGGCTGGCTCCCCTGGCTTATCCCCTTTATCTGACAGTCTCAGCCAGGTGTCCCCCAAGATCTCTGGATAATTGGAGTGTACTGTACTAGGAGTTCTATACATATAGGGACAACAGAATATTGAGGGCAAGATCTGCTCGGTGGACACGATAGGAGAATTTTTCCCTGGATTCTAATTGCAAATGTCCTCACAGCAGACATCACACGGCAATCTATTAGAAAGTCATGGTAAAAAAATTATGCATCCTGGAGAAAATAATTGTGTGGAGAGGTTCCAACTCATGGTTCCAAAATCTCTAGAGGCCCCTGGGTGACTGAATCATTTACCCAGCTATTAGTTCTTATGTGGCTGTAGGAGCTCCATTACCTTTAGGTATTGGTGGGTAATACCAAGGCATTTAGTGAGGTGCAGCACTGCTTAAGGGGATGCTATAAATCTTTCTCCAAGAGATTTTCTGAATTTTATATAGTTTACTACTCATACCTGTTTTTATTAATAAAAACAATCTATGTGATGTGAATTGTCTTGTGGCCACTTTATCTAAACAGAAAAAAGGATCTGGAAGTAAAGTATCCAGTACTTGCACTTCTCCATCACTGGTGCCAACTGCAAGGCAAGTTCCCTCTTTTATCCAGGCTACAGAAGAAATATATTTTAAACTGGAATTTAAATTAACTCTTTCAGTGCTTCGGTGGGTTTTCCCATTCCAAATGTGTGCAGCAGATCCTAGAGCAACGGCAATGAGATTTTCCTGGTTCCAGTCCAGTATGTTTAGATCTAGAAGAAAATTAGTTAAAGTAACTAATAAGCCTGTAAGGGGGTAGTTTTTAATTATGCAGCTTTGTCAGGTTATTATTCAATTGGGACACTAAAGAGAAAGAGTCAAATGAATCAAGTTACTCTAATAGTGCCATGATCCTTCCCATGTCCACCTTTGTGAATGTTCTTTTCCCAGATTCATAGTTAGTACACCAAACATGATTCCACTTAAGCCTTTGTTTGCAGGCTATTATTAAATATGTATACTACAGTAGTATCCAAAGGCCCCACTGTGCTGGGCACTGTACAATCACAGAAAGAAAAAATCCCTCTCTGAAAGGATTATAATCCTTCCTCTATTTTGTAGGCATCAGGGCTAATCCTGGAGTTTACCCTGCACACACTATAAAAACAGCAAAAAAGAATGAGACGAAGAGCTGCATCCTCGGCTGCAGAGCTCGGGTCAGGAGTGGGCAGGCAAAGATGGCTCCAGGCAATATTTCCACGTCTTGTGATCCTGTGATGGTCAGAAGCTGCTCTAACTTGTGCTGACTTGTACACTGGCAAGTCAGATCACTACATACCTTGGCCAGACCCCCAAAACATTACCTATACCAGGAAGGGCTAATGTAGCATTGACTACACCCTAGGTCTGATGTTATACTCTACAGCTGGCTACACCAGCCAAGGATTCCCTCCACTTACTCGGGAATTCTCAGCTGCCTGTTTAGCACAACTCTAAAGTCATTTTGCATTGCTCCATCAGCACGGAGTGACCTTACTGTAGGTCAGGATGTGGCATAATATTTCCATAACAAAGCTGTTACCCCTTTAGAATTATTAAATCTGTCATTTCTTTACTTTGCCTATAAACCAAATTGCTGCCATCAAAAATAAACAAACACCAATACTAATAAGGAATCATTTGCCGGAACAGAGCTGTGCGTATGCTGTCACCCTCAGAGAGCATGCAGCTTGAGTGAAATAGGTGTAAATAACCAGGGTAGAATCCCAAACTCAATTTATATGCATCAGCAAAATTGTGCACATTCACAGATATAAGTGAACTAGTCTAATACAGACATGCAAATGTTTTCATGTTCATCCACAAAAAACCACAGCGACAAGATAGTTTTGCAAGTGCAAGTTCTAACACTTGCATGTTCATGATTGTTAGAATTTTTAAAGCGATTGCCCAGATATTTACAGTTGCAGAGTGCAAGCACATGCACATTCTTGTGTAATTTTGCATGTGCATTACTGAAGGTCGCCTAAAGGCCTCAGAGAAAATTTGTCCCAAAATGTATATATACACATATGAACAGCAAACTACCTCAGTTAAATCTCAGAATAAAACCAGATTTCAAGTTTTTCCCAATAGAGGGACTGGCCCATAGGTAAATTGCTATGAGCCCAAGAATAACACCTATTCTGCACTTGACTTTATTAAGTGGTGACGATGATACTTATCCCCTTCGTAAACACTTTGAGATTTACAGATGAAAAGCAGTATATAAGAACTAGGTATTATTATAATTACTACAACTACAGAGGTATTACTCATAGAGACTATAATTCCAAGCATGCAGTCTGCTCCATTTTCATCCAAGCAGCCTGGAATTACATATTAGGACCATATTATTTCACAGGCTGCACTCCTGTAAGAAAAATGAGATTAGCCATAGGCCTTACTGTAGAACTCCATGGGCCACATTTGGTGTAAGGGCCACACTTCAGCTACCCATCTTAAGACATAAGATACAAAGGTTCCCACTCTCTGCTACAAATTCAACCACTCAAGTAATGAAAGGGAATAAAAACTTACAGTAATCATTGCGTAAGCCAGTAATATGAAGCCTGACCTCTGGCTCCAATGGTATGAAAGTTTCGGTATTAGTGGAAACTCTGTGAGCAGTAAATTCATTAGGCGTTCCATTCTGGCATCCTGCGTGTAAAGATTCAAAGTATGTGATTCACTCATTAAAAATGCCACTAGTTTTCCTCAGACAATAGCTTTTTTATTCATGGT
The DNA here is from genome assembly GCA_037349315.1 of Chelydra serpentina. Taxonomy (NCBI): domain Eukaryota; kingdom Metazoa; phylum Chordata; order Testudines; family Chelydridae; genus Chelydra; species Chelydra serpentina. The sequence continues at coordinate 77,379,138 of JBAIAC010000042.1, read as the reverse complement.
TCCTATGAGGCCAGAGTTCAACCCCGGCATAAATTACAGCACCCTGAGGGTGCTCTAATTTACTGTGGGGGCTGGCCACACACCCACCCAGGCCCATAATATTAGATGTAAATATGAAGTGTAGATTAAAGCCTCCACCCTGTTCATCCCCTCATGAAGTGTACCTGAGCCAGAATAAAGCATCAGTCCCATTATATTCCATTTCAATTATATCAAAGACCAGTGTGGAACAAATTTAGTAGGACCGTCAAGCAATTAAAAAAATTAATCGTGATTAATCGCACTGTTAAACAATAATAGAATACCATTTATTTAAATATTTTGGATGCTTTCTACATTTTCAAACATATTGATTTCAATTACAAAACAGAATACAAAGTGTACAATGCTCACTTTATATTTATTTTTGATTACAAGTATTTGCACTGTAAAAAAACAAAAGAAATAGTATTTTTCAATTCACCTAATGCAAGTACTGTAGTGCAATCTCTTTATCATGAAAGTTGAACTTACAAATGTAGAATTGGGAACAAAAAAATAACTGCATTCAAAAATAAAATAAATAATGTAAAACTTTAGAGTCTACAAGTCCACTCAGTCCTACTTATTCAGCCAGTCACTCAGACAAACAAGTTTATTTACATTTGCAGGAGATAATGCTGCCCGCTTCTTGTTTACAATGTCACCTAAAAGTGAGAACAGGCATTCACATGGCACTGTTGTAGCCAGCATCGCAAGATATTTACGTGTCAGATGCGCTAAAGATTCATATGCTTCAACCACCATTCCAGGGGACATGCGTCCATGCTGATGACGTGTTCTGCTTGATAACAATCCAAAGCAGTGTGGACCAACACATGTTCATTTTCATTCCCTGAGTCAGATGCCACCAGCAGAAGGTTGATTTTCTTTTTTGGTGGTTCAGGTTCTGTAGTTTCCACATCTGAGTATTGCTCTTTTAAGACTTCTGAAAGCATGCTACACACCCTCTCCCACTCAGATTTTGGAAGGCACTTCAGATTCTAAACCTTGGGTTGAGTGCTGTAGCTATCTTTAGAAATCTCACATTGGTACCTTCTTTGTGTTTTGTCAAATCTGCAATGAAAGTGTTCTTAAAATGAACAACATGTGCTGGGTCATCATCCGAGACTGCTATAACATGAAATATATGGCAGAATGTGGGTAAAACAGAGCAGGGGACATACAATTCTCCCCCAAGGAGTTCAGTCACAAATTTAATTACGGTATTATTTTTTTAAACGAGCATCATCAGCATAGAAGCATGTCCTCTGGAATGGTGGCCGAAGTATGACGGGACATACGAATATTTACCATATCTGGCACGTAAATACATTGCAATGCCAGCTACAAAAGTGCCATGTAAATGCCTGTTCTCACTTTCTGGTGACATTGTTAATAAGAAGAAGGCAGCATTATCTCCTCTAAATGTAAACAAACTTGTTTGTCTTTGTAATTGGCTGAATGAGAAGTAAGACGGAGTGGACTTGTGGACTCTGAAATTTTACATTGTTTTGTTTTTGAGTGCAGATATGTAACAAAAAAAATTTACATTTGTAAAATTGCACTTTTAGACAAAGAAATTGCACTACAGTACTTGTATGAGGTGAATTGAAAACTATTTCTTTTGTTTATCATGTTTACAGTGCAAACATCTGTCATAAAAAACAATATATACTTTGATTTCAATTACAACACAGAATACAATATATATGAAAATGTAGAAAAACATCCAAAATATTAAATACATTTCAATTGGTATTCTATTGTTTAACAGTGCAATTAAAATTGTGATTAATTTTTTTAATCGTTAATAATTGTTTTTAGTTAATCGCATGAGTTAATTGCGATTAATCTACAGCCTAAAATTTAGTTTTGCCTTTTTCTCCTGCTTTCGTTCTCTGTTAAAAGACCTTTAACTTTCAAAGGCTTTTTAGATGCTCAGTCACCTCAAAATCCCCAAATGAAGCGGTTAATTCATTCTCTAAATAAATGCTGCTATTTGGTTTTAAGTTCCCATCAAAAGAGTCCCCCCCCCCAATACAAAACCACAGGAAAAGACTTTTCACATCAGGCCCGCCTTTGATGTCTTTGATCACTCCATTTTAGGTATGTGATGAGGAAGAAGTGAGAAACAGAAAAAAAAACAGCAGTAAAACAAAGTATGAGCAAGCAGAACAGTCAGCCTTGTGGTCACTGTTTGCTTTCTGATGCAAAGACCCCACGTCCTGCAGAAAAGAACTATGTAATTAGCAACAAGATTTTATTTTCTTGTTACACTTCAGAAATGGTCTTGCAGCAGCAGATGGGCATTCACATCTGAGCACCTTCTTTGTGTCATTTTGAAACCCCAATTTACAAGCAATATTTTTGTCAAATTCTTTAGATAAAGATATTCAGAATGAATAAGGAATGCGCCAGGCATTCTGGGAAAACTGATTTACAAGGATAATTAATGTTCAGCTTTCAAATCGGTAAATGTTGACTTTGTCAAGAACAAATCTGTATTATCACGACTCTGCAATCTATCACAAAGCTATAACCTCAGTGCATATATACATACACACACACATACACACACACACAAACACCACCTGTGAAAGTCATATCTGTCATAAATTGCAGAGCCATATAATAAATGAATTTAACACTCACCTTGGATTACCTAGATTCATAGATGTAAAGGTCAAAAGGGGCCATTAGGATAATCGAATCTGACCTCCTGCATAGTGCAGGCCACAGAACTCACCCAGTGATTGCTGCATCAAGCCCATAACTTTTGGTTGAACTAGAGCAGATTTTCTAGAAAGTCATCCAGCCTTGTTTTAAAGCAGGGGCCTCAAACTCAAATTACCACGAGGGCCGCATGAGGACTAGTGCATTGGCCCGAGGGCCGCAACACGGACCCCGCCCCCTCGCTGCCCCCAGCCCCGCCCCCACTCCACCCCTTCCATTAGGCCCTGCCCCTTCTCCGCCCCTTCTCCGCCTCCTCCCCTGTGCGCACGGCTTCCCGCTCCTCCCCCCTCCCTCCCAGAAACCGCGAAGCTCTTGCCATGCGGCCCACGGAGCTCTTCCCTGCGGCCCACCGGGCTCCCCGTGTCCCACCCCCGCCCCCCTATCTTTTTTTTTTTTTTTACCCCCAGGCAGTTCCCGCCGCCAGAACAACTGTCTGGTGGCGGGAACTGCCTGGGGGTAAAAAAAAAAAAAAATTAAACATTTTTTTTTAAAGAGGGAGCGGGGGGGGGGGCGCGCGCGGGGAGCCCGGCGGGCCGCAGGAAAGAGCTCCGCGGGCCACGTGTTTGAGACCCCTGTTTTAAAGTAATGGAGAATCCACCACATCTCTAGGTAAATTGTTCCAATGGCTAAATACCTTCACTGCTAAAAATTCCTTTCCCCCTTTACCTTTTTGTACTTCTGTCAACTTGGACAGGGAAAACAAAGTAAATGGTTCATTTTTTCTTTCTAGCTGGTTTCTCATTCTAGCTCTCAAAAATTCAGTGTTTTGTGTAAATTCTTCAGAGCAGGGGCCATGTCTCTACTTGTTCTGTGCAGAATTTAGCATATTTGGCGGTTTTTGCAACCCAAACATTTCCTTGTTTTTTCAGTCGCTTCAGGGCAAGATTTAAATCCAAACAGCCAGTTTTCCTTCCACGTTTATAGAGAAATTTCATGAAAACTTTTAATACCTTTCATGAAAATTCCACAAAGCTGATTGTCGGGCTCAGATCACTTGACTCTAAGCCATTTTTGCTGTGTTTACGTTTCTGAATACCCTTAACATTTCCCCTGGAAAATGTAAGTGAAGTGTGATTGTGGGAAATGCAGGGTTTGGAGTCATACTCGAGGATTCATCTTAAAGAGTTTTCTTTGTTTTCTTAAACTTACATATGAAGTTAAGACTAAGCCAGGGCTCCTGCAAGGAGCTCTGTGCAGAACGCCAGTGGGGCCCATCTGGGCAGAGCTCACTGCAGCATTAGGTTGTAAATTTCCCCAGTTTAGATGCAGCATATGCGGGTTTTGAGAATTAATAGCCCTAGACTTTTAACAGATAATTTCCTAATCAATGTGTCTATGATGAGAGCTTGATGCTGCTTAGGACAAATCTGCTTTTTCATAAACAACTCTGTTCATGATGCCCTGCTCTACCTCATATTCCTCTCCCCAGGATTTATCCTAGCATTCCAACATCACTGAGCAGGCTCAAACAGATGCCATTAAAATAAAAAAATCAAACTGCCAGACAAACATTTTCTCCTCTCTCAAATATGGAATTTGCTCCCAGAAAATGACACTTGTCTTAGACTGAAGATGAGCAAGAGTCATCCCTGGGCCAGTGACAACTTGTTCAATGCATAAACATGTTGGGACTTTGAAATCTGATATCCTGTAGTCCTACAAAAATCACTGGATAAGCAAAATTCCCTCGTGCTTAGAGGAACACACAGCACTCACTTCTAACCCTGGATGGGCCCAAAATAACTGACTAAAAAGGTGTGACATATATGGGTACAGAAAAGTTATTTTAGATTATTTTTAGGGACCTGTATGACACTCTCTCAGCTCAGTACAGTTGAACTAGTGACAAGTAAGACACCTGGTTTTACAGAGGGAGGAATATAATAAGATAGTCACGATAAAAATTGAAAAACTCTTCAAAGCATTCCTAAAACAGTTCTTCTGTAGCATATACAGACTATGGTATGGCACAGTCTATTATAAAGGATGGGATGATCAGCATCTAGGGTGACCAGATGTCCCGATTTTATAGGGACAGTCCTGATTTTTGGGTCTTTTTCTTATATAGGCTCCTATATATAGGCCTCCACCCCCTATCCTGATTTTTTCACATTTGCTGTCTGGTCACTCTATCAGCATAACGCACTTGTGGTTTCTCCTCTCATGATTAATGTACCAACCTGAAATGTAGGCTGATAAAACCACAGCATTCTAATATATTCCATGTGTGAGTTTTTTACATCATGGAGCTGCCTGAAGCCGCATCGCACCCCTTTGTGTTATTTTACAGATGTATTAACAGATTAACATTGATTTGCTGTGAGACTTAGGTTCCTAAAATTTAAGCCATCTCAATTATTTAGGCCCAGTAGGAGTTAGGTGCCTAATCTAGGGGGATTAGCATCTGGGTTTTAGGCTTTGCAAAGCTGAGCAGAACAACTCCTAAATACCTTTAAAAATCTGGACCCATGCCACTTCTGGAAATGGGATTTAGACACCTTTGAAAATTTTACCCTAAGTGACTTACACACTTACTATGTCATCTTGAGTAACAGGACTAAAACCCGGTATTCCTGACACTTAGTCCCCTGTTCCATCCACTAGGTAACACCATTATTAACCACCCAGGGCCTGATTTGTTCTCACACCATTGACTTTATTGGAGTTACTCCTTATTTACACCAGGGTAATTGAGACCAGAATCAGGTTCTCTGGGCAGATTCTCAGAGGCACACATGGTTGCTAAGTGCCTATCTCACATTGACTTTCCATGGGAACTGGGCACCTAGCTACCATTTATGCCTTTAAAAATCTCTCCCCAGTCACCATTGGGCCTAATGCCTAAAGATTTTGGCTATAGACACACAACAGAAGAAAGCTCAGGGTAGCACCCTGAGAAGGATGAGCCTCTGACTCTCCTACCTCCCTCTACAATTTGATCCAGAAAGCTATTCACATGCGGCTGCCTAAATTGTGGATTCAAAATTATATATACGTACATTAGATCACACGCCAATATTTTTGCAGGCACATCAGGTTATTGCAGACATAAGTAGCCATTTCTGTGGGCAATTACCAAAATTCCGTAATGCCATGTAAAGCTGTAGGGGGGCATGGCTTCTTGTTCTTTTCCTGCAGTCACAACATATGTGATCAGGTTTGAAAATTTCTCTCAGAGTACCAAAGAGGATTATCAAAAACCGGGGAGCAAGCAATTGCACACTGTTGTCTACCTAAATTGTACCCTCCATCCCACATATTTAAGCTTCCATATTGAGGGTCCCTGAAACAAAGGAAATCAGATTTTTGAGCCTCTCGCTAGTTAAAATTAGTGAAGCAGAAACCACAGAGAGGAGGAAATCTTTCTATCCAGATAGTCTAAAAGAACTCTTGAGAGATATTTCTGTTGCTTTGACTCATAATCAAGGTCAGTAGCAATGGAGCATTCAGCTGGTCGACATGGCTAGTAGTATCTGTGCAGTCTGGGGCCAGATCTAAAGCCCATTGAAGTCAACGGGAAAGACTCCCGTTGATTACAAGGGTTTGGATCTAACCGCTGAGAATTTGAGATGCATAGAAATAACTAGACCATCAAAACAAATTAACATCTTTCATAAACAGTAGATAAAACAAGACTCATATGATAATCAAAGAATCCTCTTGGTGCCCAAGTAACATCCTATATTGTCCTTACTGCCAAGATATACTACTAGCATTCACTGTCCCAGTAGCATACCTTTCCAAATACACTCAGTGTTTCCACAGATCTTTATACTGTCATTTTCTGGGATACCAGATCCATCCTCTTGGAGCATTAACAGCTGAGTAAGACATTTCTACAAATATATTCAAATGAAAACATTATTGAGGAGGAATTTTGAAGTATTATGCATGACATCATTATGTGCACTTCCATAGCCCCTTCCATCTAAGGCAGAGGTTCTCAACCTTTTTCTTTCTGAGCCTTCCCCACCCCCTTCATGCTATAAAAATTCCACAGCCCACCTGTGCCACAATAACTGATTTTCTGCATATAAAAGCCAGGGCCGGCATTAGGGGGTAGCAAGCAGGGCAATTGCCTGGGGCCCAATGTCACAGGGGTCCCCACGAAGCTACATTGCTCAGGCTTCAGCTTCAGCCCCAGGTGGTGGGGCTCAGAAACCTGGGCTTCAGCCACATGTTGTGGAGCTTTGGGTTTCTGCCCTGGTCCCCAGCAAGTCTAATGCTGGTCCTGCTTGGAGGCCTCCCTGAAACCTGCTTGAGGCCCCCTAGGGGGCCCCGAACCCATGGCTGAGAACCACTGATCTAAGGAATTCAACACACTTTACAAACACTCATGAATTAACCCTTACAATATCCCCGTATTATCATTCCCATTTTACAGATGAGTAGGGTGACTAGATGTCCGGGAACGTCCCGATTTTTCATCTTTTGTCCCGACCGGTGCTTGGTCGGGATGCCTTTTGTCCCGATTTCCAGTCTTCCGTTTTTTTTGCTCAACAACTTCCGGTGGGCGGGAGAGGGGCTTTTTTTTTTGCTCAACAACTTCCGGTGGGCGGGAGAGGGTTTTTTTTTGCTCAACAACTTCCGGCGGGAAGTCCCGATTTTCGGGTCTTCTCATCTGGTCACCCTACAGATGAGGGAACTGAAGTTCAAAGAGGTTGGTGATTTGGCTACTGTCAGGCAGTGAGTCTGTACCAAAGCGATGCATAGAATATCAGTCTCTAATCTCCAAACCATGTGCCTTAATCTCAACACCATCCTCCCTCCATAGAACATCTACTTACCATCCAAAAGTTCAGATGCTTATCCAAACCTTGTCAAAACTATCTGAATCTCCTGGTGCTGAAAATCAGGGCTGCTAATCTCATGGAAGTAGGGTCTTTAATGAGATTTCTGATACTCCCTGCATTGGGTCTCAGATATACCCAGAAAATGCTAAGCATGTGATAATGGAAAGTAAGCGAGGGGTGAGGGGGAGCGAACTGTTACTGGAACTTTTTCAGTCTTCAGAAAGACCTGTTTAGGATTATGGTCAAGATTTGGGCAAAGGCTCAGGTCAGTTCTTATTTGATCCTAACCGCTTCATCTATCCCTAACAACACATTTCTTCTTAATATGTGATGGTAACAAGAGGCCAAAATGTTTATTCATATTGCATTGAATAGTATTATGACAGCTTCTCTGTGGGCTTGTTATGAGGTCAAAGAAATGTCAGTTTGGTCTGTAATATTTTTTTCAGACAGGTGGAAATATAGTTGATGCTTTCACCAACCACTCAAGATTAATAGCATGTTAGTTTAAAAATGTTTATGAAATCCAGTCTCGCCAAATGGACCAAATGTTGCTCTTCTTCTAAATCCTATTTTAATAATTACAAGAAATGTCTCACAAACACATCACTGGAAAAGTAATATTGCTTCTTTGCATTGTCCCAGAGGCTATTCTAAACCATGTCCTCTTTGAGAGCCATTTTATTAATGATTTATACAGACAACTTGGCAAAAAGATGATCAGATTACTTGGATTTGAATGTCTCTGAAACTAGTGCAGACATTTATATGGAAAACATACTATACACATAGGGAAATAATCTTTTGGGCCACAAAAGGACCACACATTCACTGGAATGTCCAGGAGACTTTCATTCTTGATCTGCACCACCCTCTTACGCTATCAGGCAGAATGAGCACTATTTATCACCTTAAATGGTCATTCATTACTAGGGCTCCGTGTCTGTCATGGAGGTCATGGAAGTCACAGATTCCGTGACTTCCTGCGACCTCCTTGACAGCATCCGGTGTGACTGACCCCAGGACCGCCCAAGCAGCTGGCTCTGGGGCCAGCTGCTCAGGTGGCCCCCAGGACAGCCACACCAGCCACTGCTGGAGCGGTCTAGGGAACAGCAACACCAGTCACTGACTAAATCTTAGCCTTATTCATTACTATACCTGTAGAAAATTATTAGAGCACCTTCCCATATATTTCTAGTCAGCGCTGACCACTGTTTTCTGTTCTTTCAGTATTATAGAAAAGACACCCACACTAACTCTCCTTTGCCGTGACACTTACTAAAAACTTGACAATAGTTTGGCTGCTCATGTGCTGCGACCAGAGCCTATTATTTATGTTTAAATAATGTTAATGATGTGACACAAACCAATAGAAGCAAAGACATTCAGAGTTAACAACTATGCTCTATCCTTAAAGTGTGGTTATGGTCACAAAAAAAATTATGTGAAAATGGCACATCGTTATTCTTTATTATTATTCATATGTATTATTTATTAAGGTGGAAACAAACCTGGAGCACTTTCTGGTAACCTGATGCCAAACTGTGAGTACGTATCTGCCTCAGTTTCCCTTAACGGACTTTAGTGAGTTCAACAAGGCTTTTGCGTAGTGAACAGTGCCCCTTCAGGGCTCTAATTCATTTAACCAAAGATCAAACGGACACACAAGCAAGTCTTCACCACAAACATTCTAGCCAGTGGCAAGTTAGTCTTAATCTAACTGTGCCCACCTGCATCCATCAATCTCCTCCATCAAGTCTCCTTACCAGTTTGGTCCTCTTGACCCAGGACCCACTCTTGCCATGACCTGGGGGAAGGGTTCCTTCTCTGAGCTGAGGGTCACCCCAGCGATCAAGCTACTGCAACTCTTTTCCAGAGCAGAGTATAGTTCCTCTGCAGTCTGGACCTCCTGCTGCTGTCTTTGCTCCAGGACAAGATCTTCCTAGGGCCTGATGTTTGTAGCGCTTCCCTTTTTGAATGTCTTCCTCCTAGGAGCACCTTCCCTAGGTCTCAGGTTACCACCCCTCCAGGTTTCCCCAGGATTGTTCCTTTTGTTTTTCTTTTTTTTTTTTTTTTGAGGTTGATGTCCTGGGACATCTGTATCTGTAAGGATGCTCAGTACACATTGTGAGCTGTCCAGTTTTATGGTCTCAGTTTTTTGTTCCTCAGAGGCAGCAATCCTAATTAGGTCTCCTTTCTTGGTGAACTCTCTAACCAGCTCCCCTGAGAAGTCCCTTTCCTCAGGAGCATCTTGTATTCCAGGACCTCCTGACTGAGCCCTCATGACCCTAATTAGACCCAGGTGTTCCTTAACTAATTAACTGCCACCCTAGGCAATTAATTACTCACTGGTGGATCTGCATTGGCTTAGCAGAGCCTGTCACAGGTAGGCTGGGTTCCTGACCCCTTCAGAGGGCCAGTTACCCTGTGACAATATTGACCTGTGAATGGTGCTGTACAAGCCAAAGGGAGAGGCAGTTGCTCCAGCCCTTATACAACCTTGACTCTTTAGCTCTTGCTTTTAGCTCTGGAGATCCCCGGTTCAAACCCCGGTGTATCAGCAAAGATGGCAGCCATCACACTGTCACTGACCCAAACAACTTACAGACTGAGCAAATGAACAACATAAGATTGTACTGAGAGTCCAAGCAGATAGAACTAAGATAGAAGAGAGGGATAAAGTGTAGTTTGTGTTTAATGACATGGTGATAATTTTTACTGACATGGATCAGCACCATGTTCTTCATGGGAGAAGTGAGTTTTCAATACAACTTTAAATGAAGATATTACCCCACCATCCTTGTCTCTCTATAGTCTGGAGAAGCAGAGACACATGAATGTAAGTTAATCACAAGTGACAGAGCAATTTTTAATTACACTTATCTAGAAGGTTGTGCTGGAGCCCGCTGTTCTTGTCAGTATTTTACATGTTAGAAAAGTAGAAAATAAGCAGGAGATTCTGGGAAGAGGACAAGGTAACAAAATATACTAACAATGCAAATATCAGAAAAGGGTTTAATATAAATCCTGTCAGCACATATGCAATGTCACATTACTTACCTGCTTCTTTGCAATTTCAGCTCTCCTTTTATTTCTTCCTTGTAAGTAAGTTGTCTCATGACACCTGGCTGTGGCATTAGTAATGATATAAGGTTCGTTGGTAGAATTTTTGATAGGCACCTGAAAGGATACTGCAAAAAAGGTTTTAATTGATACATTTCCTTTAAAAAATACTAGTACATTTGCCCAATGCTTGTATTGTTCCTTTCCATTATAGAGCACATTCTTTGGTAACACTAATCCTGAGGGTTGGCCTGATGCTTTGTTAGTAGAACAATGCACTATCACAAAGAGAATCCAAATTTTATGTTGATAGCTTGATCCCAAGCTTCATGGCCAGTAGGAGCAGGGCGCTGCACTCAGCCCCAGAGGAAATGTCTCTTAGGAATGTTGGCAAGGATTCCATGGCTACACACGACTTCATCACTGCCATCAGAAATGGAACGCAGGGATTACTGCATCATACAGACAAGTTCCTACCATTAAAGCTTTCTGCATCAGACAGACAAGTTCCTACCATTAAAGCTAGAGGGAGAACTCATTTTGTTTAAGGGCTTATACCTTCTTTGTGAGCCAGAGACTAAAGAGTTAGGATCACACTCTTGAGCAACTGTGACATTCCATTCAATAGAGGACGAGTGTGGCACACATTGCAAGTGTCCCTAACAGTCTTTGGCTGGTAGGAACAGGGTGACAACCCACTCTCTATTTTTAGGAGCAACCTTTATTAGGTGTCTAATGATTGGCATCCTGAATCAGGTAAACATGGATCTCACTTTGTCCCATAACTCAGCCAACTATGTCCATGCAATGAGTGAACGACTACCCCATCTGTCCTCGATATTGCTGCATATGGGAACCAAATCTCAGGCACCCCAGAAGAGGCGAGGAAACCATGTCTCCTTTTCATGGTTGTTCTTTCAGTGAGCCAGCACTGATCTCAGCTGATCCACACAGCGTCAGTTTCTCAGTTAAACCTACCATAGGTCTGGCCAGTTCACTGCCTGTTCCCCCATAACTCCTCTCTGCCAACACACACAAGGACAGACACAAGCCTGGGTCTCCTCCCAAGTCCCTCTACACACCACACAACCTCCAGGCTGCCAGAGCTGGTCCAAACCAGGCCAGGAAATGATCTGACAGATGTCTGAACTTGTAACTTGCAGTGAGGGAGTATCACCTCTCCCACCAAGAAACCAGCTTACAGACTGAGCATCAGCATTCCAGGCAATCTCAGCTGGTGTAAAGCCACTGAAGGTTCTGTTACAAACCAGTGCATCTTAGAGCACTCAGCCCCCATCTACCCCCAGGACCAGGGGCGCAAAGTGATCCTACACTGAAAGCAGCTTGTCTGGACACAAGGATCTGGCTCTTTTTTCCCCTTTGCCTTCCCTGATGTCACTTCTCCCTGCACTACCAGCATGTCATGCCCTATCTATGCTAGGTTGTACATTCCACAGGATGGGGTCATGGGCCTGATTCTCCTTTCACACCAGTTTAAGAGCAGTGTAATTCCACTAAAATGAATCAGGCCCTGTGCTTTTATCCTCCCTCTAAAACAGCTGCATACCTATGCTGCTATGTACAAATGATAATACTTTGCATTTTGCGGTGATGCTGGGAGTACCTTTCCCAGACCTGAAGAAGAGCTCTGTGTGGCTCCAAAGCTTGTCTCTCTCACCAACAGAAATTGGTCCAATAGAAGATATTACCTTGCTCACCTTGTCTCTCTAATAATAATACTTATCCACTAGGAACTGGACTGACATCAACACATACATCTCAGGTAGGACACTGAACCCACCACTTTTGGTCACTACCAGCTTTGGCTGGATGCAGATTAACAGGGGACTTTAGAGGCCCTTGTGAATCTCCAGAGTGATCCAGTCCCCATGCTGTTCTTCTACCTGTAGACTGACCTGGGATTGTTGAGATCTTCGCAGGAATCCTTACTAGCTCAGATCCATCAGCTGGAAAGAGATTAATAGGCTGACACTCTGTGAAAGTTTGCTCAGCATGATTTCTTGCATGTGTCTGCTGCCATCTTGTGACGATAGGGCTACTAGCAACAGGGACACTGGACGCCAGTTTCTTCACAATGCAACTTTTAAATCTTGAATAGGTGGGCTTTCCTGAATCGGGCGTCTATTTAAAAGAGTAGAGAATTTAGATGTAATAATTATATGATCGGAAGATTAAATGGTTATTAAACCTATGGATTGTCAAACAATCCAAATGACTGCCACAAGATCTTGTGACTTAATATAGTGTTGGTACTTATATTACTTTATATATCTTTAGAAAAGGCTTTTGCTGTTAATGCATATGGGCAATCCTGCCTCCCAGCATGTAGCCCATGTAACTGCAGGTTGTGCAGGGGATATCTCTGGGAGCTGCCTGGAAGGAAGTTTTCTCCCCACGACCTGCAAATCTGCGTGGTAGCAGCACAGCTGTTCTGTGAATACAACTGCAGCCTCTGCAGTGCCTGTGCCTCTGCTCTATGAAGAGGAATTGCTAGTGGATCCAGGTGGTCACAAATCCAAGTGTTCTGTCCCTGCTCCTCCCTCAACCCCTCTCAGAACTCCCATGGCTATTGGCATGTGGGTGCACATCAGTGCCACTGCTAACAAGGTCCTTCAGATCCATGTTAAAGGAGCAAGAATTTCCCCCAAAGGACAATACAGCACCACTGTATACAATTCCAAAGCCATCAGAATATAAAGCATACTACTGACATCCAGATCAGGAGAGAAACATTGGGTGTGCAATACTAAGAGAGACCAAAGAGGTAAGTACAACTAATAAAGCAATAATGGGTCATTTCAACTTCTCGCATATAAACTGGTCACTTCAGGACACAATTTCTTAACACCTTAAATGAATGGTTCGTGGATCTGTGACACTGGCAAATCAGGTGCCAGCTTATGCCAAGCTTCACTTATGCCCCATGCTTCACTTGGATACTGACAAATACATAGCTGGAATTAGTCAGCCTCATCTGTGTATATTACTGTTGTTAAAATAGGTATTAAGGTTGTAAAAATGTGCTCAGTGTTTATTCTTTATTGAATGCTTGTAAGTTGCTGTATGGATTATAACCCATAGTTGGTGTGTGACTCTTGCATTTCGGGTGGCTGGGCACAAGTGCCAGAAGCTCCCTATAAGTAGGGGAGCCACTGGCGCCTGGACTGTGGCCCCACCCCCCACCTGCTCCACCCCGAGACCCTGCCTCCTGCTTTGCCTCTTTTCCTGGGGCCCCTCAGCCCTCTCCTCTCTGCCCCTCCTCTCCGAGCAGGGCAGAGGGCCTCTTGGGGGAGTGGGAGGAGAGGAGCAAGCAGCAAGCGGGGAGGACTCAGGGGTGGTGGCGGAGAGGCTCAAGCAGCAGGCACAGGAGGCTTTGGGGAAAGAGGCGGAGCAGGGGTGGGAAGAGGCGGAGCAAGGGGAGGCCTCAGGAGGAAGAGGTGTAGCACAGGGGGGAAAATGGGGGAAGGAGAGAGGTCAGGAGAGAGTGAGGTCTCGGGGCAGAGTGCAGGCAGGGCCACAGTCCAGGTGCCAGTGTCCCCCGCACACTTCTCAGGAGCTTCCGCCAGAGGTGCTCCAAAGGCACCGGCCGGCTCCAAAAGGTGGTGCACCACATCTGGCATTTCTTGTCCCATTTGGGGAGGCTTAGCCTCTCCAAGCCTCTTATACCCACCACCCATGCTTATAACATCTGTATCCCATATTGTAAGGTAATACTTGAGCATTTGCATTATAAGCCTGTGACTCTAAATCACCAGACCAGAGTGAGATGTTAATTAGTGGGAAATGCTGACTTACAACAAAAGGTGTGATGTCCTGCCCAACAGTGAAGGCCCATCAACATCAGACAAATTATTATGGAACATCAGAGGACAAAAGACTTTGTTGGTTGGTCTCCCCGCTCATGAAGAGGATAAGTTCAAATGAATTCCTCCCATCAGCTGAAGTGGCAACTCAGAGAAGAGGGAAAAGAAATAAAAACCTTGGCTAGAAGAAACTGTATCTCTATGTTGCTTGGACTCTCGAGGGCAAGGTTTTCTAGGCATAAGCAAGAGACCCCCAGTGTTTAGCTGAGTTAGCCCTAAGGGACATATAAAGCTTGCTTATTATAGAAGCTACTACCTTTTGAAACTTATGACTGTAACTCATTTGCGTGTGTGTATGTTTATCTGCTTTAATCTTGTGAATAACTCTCTTATTTTGTTTCCCTAATTAATAAACCTTTAGATAGATTATTATAGGATTGGCTACAAGTATTGTCTTTGGTGTGAGATCTAAGATGCAACTGACCTGGGATAAATGACTGGTCCTTTGGGACTGGGAGAAATTTGAATATTGTTGTGAATTTTGGTGTAAGGGACCATCTACCACAAAGCCAAGCTTACCTGGGTGCAAGATAGAGAGTATCCAAGGAGACTGTCTGTGACATGTTAAGGCTCTTATAGTGCTTGAGGAGTTTACACTTGATAATTGGCTTGTGAAATCAAAGTATGGAACTCACAGCTAATTTGGGGTTTGTGCCCTGCTTCTTAACAGGCTGCCCTGAAGTTGCTATTCATACCACTGCAGGTAGGGCCAGCTCCAGGCACCAGCCAACCAAGCACGTACTTGGGGCGGCACCTTCTAAGGGGCGGCCAATCTTGGGGCGGCGGGGCAGCGCTAGGGTTTTTTTGTTTGTTTTTGTTTCGGCGGGGCAGCGCTCGGGGTTTGTTTGTTTTTGTTTCGGCAGGGCGGCGCTCGAGGGGGGGCTGTTTCAGTAGGGCGGTGCTCAGGGGGAGGTTGTTTCGGCGGGGCGGCGTTCGGGTTTTTTTTTTTGTTTCGGTGGGGCAGCACTCAGGGGGGGTTGTTTCAGCGGGGCGGTGCTCAGGAGGGGTTTGTTTCGGTCGGGCGGCACTTGGGGTTGGGTTTTTTTGTTTTGGCGGTGCGGCGCTGGGGGAGTGGGGTTTTTTTTTGTTTCGGCGAGGCGGTGCTCGGTTTTTGTTTTGTTGGGGGTTTTTTGCTTTGGGGGGCTGTGCTCAGTTGTTTGGGGGTTTTTTTTGCTTTGGGTGGCAAAAAAGTTAGAGCCGGCCCTGACTCCAGGACAGTTTGACAGGATCAATTAGTTCTGGAGCACAGAAGAGGAGCAGCTACTAGGGTGACCAGACAGCAAGTGTGAAAAATCGGGACAGGTGGTGGGGGGTAATAGGCGCCTATATAAAACAAAGCCCCAAATATCGGGACTGTCCCTATAAAATCGGGACATCTGGTCACCCTAGCAGCTACTCTCATCATAGTACTACATAGCACGCAGGTGTTGGTTCAGGGTATAACTATCATTGAGCCACTAAGTAATAGCAACCACATTATAATTAAGTTCAACACCCTTGTGGGGAGGGATAGTACCAAAATCTAGCACTCAGATATTTAACTTTCGGCAGGGAGATTTTTAAAAGTGATTATGCTGGTTGCAAAGCACCTGAAATAAGAACATTAAAATTCTTAAACTCTGCATGGAAGCTACAGAGTAAGGGAAGATATGTATAGCACTAAACACAAAAGGAAACAGTAAGCAAAAAGAAAAAAAAGCATGATGAAATGGCAAGGTACGGAGGTTTTCCAAGTCAAACAAGCACCCTTCAAAAAATGGAAATCTAGCCCAAATAAAATCAATAGTTAGGAGCTGCGCCACTGCAGCACTGTATGTGTACACATACCCTGAGATTGTTATATAGCAGGGATCTCAAACTCAAATGACCATGAGGGCCACATGAGAACTAGTAAATTGGCCCGAGGGTCGCATCATTGAAACCTTTTCATACAATGATACAAAAGTATAGTCAAAAATGAAAAAAAGGAAGAGTAATATAGTATTCTATTAAAAGTCAATGTATTAACTTTTTAAAAACTGTAATGCAAAGAGGGGTTTTAATAAAATATAAACACTCAGTAATGTTTGGAGCTTGGCTGCCAGTGGAGTCTGCGCCTATGGCGGGCCGCAGGAAATAACTCCGCGGGCTGCGTGTTTGAGACCCCTGTTATATAGTAACTGAGCATCTCGCAATCATTAACATATTTAGCCTCACAACAACCTTGCAAGGTAGGCCAAAACTATTACCCCCATTTCACAGATGGGGAACTGAAGCGCAGCCAAGCTAAGTGACTTGCCCAAGTTCACACAAGTGGTCTGTGATAGGTCAGGGAATTAAACCTGAGTCACCCAAGTTCTGGACTAGCACCCGTAACCCCTAAATCATCTTTCCTCCAGGAAGTCTCTCACTGTATTATCAGCAGGAAACTTTGAGAGACTCAGTGGCTGCACTCAGGCGTGCAGCTATGCAAACAAGAATGGGGAAGCTGTGGGGAGACAAGAGGGAAGAACAATATTTAAATGGGAAAACCTAGAGCTCCTCCCCCATACATTTTTGAAAGTTCAGGTGCGATTTTCTGCATTTTAGAGAGCTTTAGAAAAGATTTTAGCAATAATAGTAATAACAGTAACCAATGCAAGCCAAACCCCAGGAAGGCTAAACTCCTGCATGGATTTCCCAGACTTAAAAGATAAATTCAAACTTTCTTAAGTCAATATTGGTTTTATATGTTTCCTTTTGATTGTATTTGTTTGTTTTCAATGACGCATATGACCCCTTCTCCACACATGCTGCTGGAACACCCAATCCCAGTCAGCACTCCAAAGCTCCATTACCACACACTAAGAGGAGCCACACACACAAATATCTAATTTTACTTAATGTTTGCTCTCAGTCTTTCTGTTAAACTAAGAACGCCTAAGAAAGCTAAGTGAATGAGCAGCACAATGGCAGAAAATCAGTGCTGACAAATGCAAAGTAGATTGTAATCTTTCATTAAAAGACCTCAGGTCATCTCGACAGCTTGATGTAAACATGTTCATTGTGTAGTGGTGGTCAAAAACAGCAAACAAAATGTGTAGCTGTATAAAGAATATGATAGAAAATACTGGAAACAGTATTATGCTATTATCTAAATCCAAGGTATGCCCTCATTTAGGATGAAATCCTTACATAACTCCCATTGACTTCAGGGGGCCAGGATTTCACTCTTGAAACACTGCACTCCATTCTGATCACCCCTTCACAATATAGATGTAGAATATTGAGCAGGTGATGTAGCAAGTTTTTTGTGTGAGTCAGAGATAGGCTGATGGAGAGGCAAGAAATGACCAAGAAAGGAATAATTCTTGAATGGAATTTAAGGATTGGGAGGGGATGGGGATAAGGGGAAATTAGAAGCTGGAATGAAGTGGAAGACAAATGACAGTTTAGAGAAGGCTGAAAATGGGAGTGTGGAAAGAAGAAAGAAAATAAGGATATGACATTGCACTCCATATGATTCTATGAAAATATGCTAATGAATGTGAATATAATATAACTGCAATATGGTTCATGCCAAAGGTCTCTTGTAAGGTATCATTACAAAGCTTATAATCTACTAAGTGTGGTCATCCAATTTGTACAAATGTATCATTCTTGTATCTGAAACGAAAAATATGAAATATAACTCTGAGGTCCTATTGTAATTATGCAATGTGGGCCATTAATAGTGGTTTGGAATCTTGATGGCTCCCATCAACTAGGACAATTGGTTGTAAATGGCTCTGTTTACTTGCAAGCCTTCCTGTGAGTCAGGCCAGGAAGAATGAAGGCTTGGGGTTTCCCAGGACATGTGACCATGTCACCTGGTACTGGAATCCATCTTAAATCTGATGCTTTTCCACTTAGAAGGAGGGGTGGTGACCCAGAGAGACAAAAGATCCTGCCCTGTGCCAAAGCTATATAAAGGGGTGGAACAGAACAAAGGCGTGGCAGTCATGAGAAATCCCCTAGCTACCACCTGAGCTGGAACAAGGATTGTACCAGGGGAAAGGATTGGGCCCAGACTAGAAAGGAGTCTAGTCTGTGAAATAAGCTTATTGGAACATCTCTGAGGGTGAGATTTATCTGTAATCAGTTTCTTAATGTATTAGGCTTAGACTTGCGTGTTTTTATTTTATTTTGCTTGGTAACTTACTTTGTTCTGTCTGTTATTACTTGGAACCACTTAAATCGTATTATACTTAATAAAATCACTTTTGTTTATTAATTAACCCAGAGTTAGCAATTAATACCTGGGGGAGCAAACAGTTGTGCATATCTCGCTATCAATGTTATAGAGGGCGGACAATTTATGAGTTTACCCAGAGGTGGAAGTAAGCCAGTACCCCCAGTACAGCGAACCAGCAAGAGCTGGTACGGCATACCAGACCAGCTCCCCAGGTGGCAATTTAAAGGGCCTGGGGTTCCCTGCAGTGGCCGGAACCCCGAGTCCTTTAAATCGCCGCCCGAGCCCTGCTGCCGGAGCTGGCAGAGATTTAAAGGGCCTGGGGCGGTAGCAGCGGCTGGGAGCCCATGGCCCTTTAAATCACCGCTGGAGCCCCCGACCGCCGCTGCTACCCTGGGGCTCCAGCACCAGGGCTCAGGCGGCGATTTAAAGGGCCCAGGGCTCCGCTGCGGTAGCGGCGACCAGAGCCCCGGGCCCTTTAAATGGCCCCCGAGCTCCGGGGTTCCCAGCCACCTCTGCAGCTGGTAACTCCACAAGTTGCTGATTTTTATGAACAATTTTATGTAACAAACTGAGTTAAACTTTTGTTACCTTGGACAACTTCGAGCACAGGCATTTGCACAACAGACCCAACGTGTTTCCATTGATTTCAATGAGCTTCGGATCAGGCCCTACCTCCCTTGAAGTCAGTGGTGTTATATGGGTGTAAAATCAATGTCAATGACAAGAGAACATCCTCTCTGAGTCTATTTGTGTGGGTCAGTTAAGCAGAATTATTTTTTTAACGTAATTGGCATTGAGTTTTAATTTATCTCTATCTCACTGAAAGACATTTATGGATATTATCAAACTAGTGTTTCATACTGGCTTATGTATGGGAGAACCAGCAGCAGCTTTCAAACCCTGAAACATTTATCCTAAGTTTGGGACAAAACGAGCAGCTACAATGCTCTGTGTAGAGCTGCTGCAGGTTTCATGTTTCAGCTCCTCCTCACATTCCAGGCCTGCTGAGGCTTCCCTCGAAATTCTCCAAAATGGAGCCTCTCACAACTTATCCTTTAAAATGTTCAGTGTCCAAAGCAAGGGTGTTTGTTGTTTTCCTGTCGATGGTTTTGTGTACAGTCATGCTCTGCCTGTTGCAGCTCAAATTCTTAAAACCTAAAATCAAAGATTTTTATTCTTTTGAAGTGAAGGATTCCAGAGGGAGGACCGTTTCGCTGGAGAAGTACAGAGGCAAAGTAAGTTGCATCTTCAAAGCACTATTTCTTTGTTTACTAAATCTTTAGAGGGCAACAGATATACTCAATTTATATATGGTAAAAACACTGTAGCATTATGGGGAGATAGAGATGTTTGCTAAAATTCCCTGTTCCTCCAGTATTTAGTGCTAAGCTAGCAGTACAGATGAATTTTAACTTGCTGTATTAAATTTAGTGATAATAAATAATGTAAAATGGTTATGTAATATGATTTGTTATAACTGAAATGCTGTAACAAAGCAACAAATATATTTTAATCACAGTAGCTAAGAATGTCAGCATATTGCAATTATATTTTAGAGGCTGATCTAAAATATATTATGTGAGTATTTATTATGCACAAACCTTAAATGTCTGACTTTGCATGTGTGCTTTTAAAATAAAACTGTAATTAAAAAACATTTTATCCTTTTCAAGGGTCTAATGATTTTTATTAAAAGAATGTCTCTTAAAGAATACCTAATTTCAGCTTCTGATATTCATACTATATCTAATGAGATTATGCTCCGATGATTACAGATAGTATTCAAACAGGAGAGATTATGCTATTGGAAGTTATATCTTTAAGACTTGAAGTAATTTAGGAACTTGCAGTTTCTTTCTAAATGTTCCACCTTCTATTTCTCTGAAGGCGTCTTTGGTTGTAAACGTGGCCAGTTACTGCCAGCACACAGACAAAAATTACATCGCACTGCAGGAATTACACAGAGAGTTTGGTCCATCCCACTTCACAGTGCTGGCCTTTCCGTGCAATCAGTTTGGAGAATCGGAGCCTTACTCAAACCAGGAAATAGAATCTTTTGCCAAGGGAAACTATGGAGCAACTTTCCCTATTTTCCACAAAATTAAGATTCTAGGATCTGAAACAGAACCTGCATTTAAATTTCTGATAGGTAAATATTTGCCTATTCTCTATTATGCTGTATATAACTGCAATATTTTTTCATTTATATTGTATTGATTTTTTCCCCAAAACGTAAGGAGAGAACAGAAAAAATGGCAGAAGAACAGAAAGGTAAAGGAATGGGAGGGGAGGGAGGAGAAGGAACAGGGACAGAAGACATCTCAGTTTCCATCTGCTAGGACAGAGGTGGGCAAACTATGGCCCGTGGGCCACATCTGGCCTGCGGGACCCTCCTGCCTGGCTGGCTAGCCCCCGGCCCCTCCCCGCTGTTCCCCTCCCCCGCAGCCTCAGCTCACTGTGCCACCGGTGCAATGCTCTGGGCGGCGGGGCTGCGACCTCTTGCCGGGCAGCGCAGCTGCAGAGCCGCGGCCTGACCCAGTGCTCTGTGCTGCGCGGTGGCATGGCTCGCTCCAGCCGGGTGGCAGGGCTGCCTGTCATGGTGCTCTGGGCGGCGCGGCTGTAGCACCGCCAGCCACCGGTGCTCCAGGCAGCATGGTAAGGGGGCAGGGAGCAGGGAAGGTTGGATAGAAGGCAGGGGAGTTTGGGGCTGTGGTCAGGGGGCAGGGGTGTGAATAGGGGCCAGGGCAGTCAGAGGGGGGGAACAGGGGGATTGAATGGGGGCAGAGGTCCCAGGGGGAAGTCAGGAAGGAGAGTGGGGGTCGGATAAGGGGCAGGGGCCGGGCCACTCCTGGCTGTTTGGGGAGGCACAGCCTCCCCTAACCAGCCCTCCATACAATTTCAGAAACCCGATGTGGCCCTCAGGCCAAAAAGTTTGCCCACCCCTATGCTAGGAATTAATCAATGGTTTCTAAAATGTTAAACCAAACCTTTTCAAATTTATATGAGGTTCCTCTTAACCAAAATGTTATCTGCTCTTTACAATATTATTTTTAAAGCAAACATGTAATGGCCTGATTTAACTGTTGTTGTCTATTTTTTACTATCATTCCAAAAATATTTTATCTGAAAAGTTGTTCAAAACACTATATTAACTATTCTGAGAGAATTTAATAGAGAAGTATCACCATTATTGTCTTATATTTCTTAATATTTCAACAGTTAATACAAACGTGTAGATCAGCAAATTCCCCTTACCAGACATCTTATTGACTTAGATGCAAGTTATGCATGAACAGTGGGAAATAACCACTGGTTTACATTAACTCATTTTGTAAATTTTGGGATCCAATCTGCAAAACCTACTCACACAACTATGCCTCATTCACATGAGAAGCCACTGGAACTTACTCACATAAGTAGGTGTTTGTAGGGATGGGCCTTCTAGTCTCACAAATAGGAATGAGGTTGTATTTACTTAGGGCTTAAATCAAAGCTCAATGAAGCCAGTTGGAAGACTCCCACTGACTTCAATGTGCTTTGGATCAGGTCTTTGGTTCCCATTGAATTTCTGTATAATAGAGGAAGGATCTTTCCAGTTGTTAGAGAACTAGCCCATAACTTGGGAGAGATATGTTCAATTCTATGCTCGGCCACAGCTTTCCTCTGTGACTTTGAATAAGTCACTTACCCTCAGTTCCTCATCTGGGAAACAGAGATAGTGATGCTTCCCAGCCTCACAGGGTGCCAGGAGCATTCGGTGCTCAGCTGCTCTGGTGATGGGGGCCAGCTAAGTACTTTTAAAGAAGATAAGGTTCAAAAATAATTTGCCATATCACTAGCAAAACAAGATACTGCAGATTTTGTAAATCTTTTCACCAGTCTGAATTTCAAACGTTTTCTTTTCACCTAACTAAAAACAATGGATCAAATTCTGCACTAGTTTATACTCCCTTCAATCCTAATAGCCTCTAAGATATGCTTGTGCATTATGATCATGAGACAAGGGGAGCGTTTGACTTCAGTTACATTACAGATGGTGTAAATTAGTGCAGACTATGCCCCATTAGCTATATTAAATAAATACTTATCCATATACATGGAGGGAGAGAGATACCACATTCACTCTTTCGGTTCTAAAATGCATGATACCTTGTTTGACATAGACAAAAAATCACTTTATTTGCTATTTGTATATTTTGAAAGTATTTTATGAAAGTCATCCTTTCCTTTCCTGCAGTCCCCTGCCTCAAAGGAATTTACTGTGCAGCTTCTGCCCAAAGGGGATGATATTTTCACTCTCTTATACATTTAATACTTTCTAGGTCAAATTCTCAAGCCACATTAGGACAGTTTTGCACTATGCCACCAGCTGATTCTGACCATACAACTAACATATCCAGCCCCAGAGCAATCGTCCTAGTGCAAAGAGGATCCTCTAGCGGCATAGAGATAGTGCAGAGACTCTTATGAAGTGCTTAATTTGTAATGAAACAGGTGCTGTGACTCAAGCAATTAGGTGCCAGGGTTGAAGCAATTTTTTTACTTTCATAACTGATGCAGCAAGCCCAGAGATACCGGGGCTATGAACTGCCAAGCCTAAAGATGCCAGGGCTCTGCCCTGACAAGCCCTGGCACAAATTAAGCACTGTCATTTCACGCCTTCATCCCAATGTAACAGCAAAAGGGGGGCTTGGCCAGTGATCAGGACACTGCTAAATCTCATTGATCCCCAGCAGTGGTTTTGGACCGTGGGAGCTATTGCAGTTGCTGTAAATTAGAGCAGTCATCAAGCTGCTCTAACTTACACTGGGAGTCTAGCTCTGCATTCTAGCCCAGAATTAGGGGGAGAGCAATGGTGAGTTTATACCACCCCAAGACCTCCTCTTCTGACTTGCACTGTGTGCAATTCAGCTTGCTCCTAGATATAACAATTAAATCAGGATACAATTATTAAACAGAAAAGGGTCAACATGACATGGAACATATCCCACCATCCCTTGGCATGAAAAATTCCTATTAAGGCTGTGGAAGTTATTAATATGGTTCAGTGGCAGGCTTGGGCCAATAGCTTTTAATTAGGTTTGGAAATATTAGATTTGTATCTGTAAATGTCAGTAAACATCAACTTCACAGTATACACACAAATGGTGAAAAAATATTTCAATTGATGATCATTGAAATTTACAGATAAGCAAAGTAAGAAAAGTGCAGCTTAAGAACTTATTAGAGTTGACTTAAGGATATTTACTTTGTATATCTGTATATTTTGACATGCGATGTGACAGTTTCTGTTTTAAGGGTTATAAAACGTTAACTTTTTTAATCTAACCATCTGTTGTCATTAAATAAATATTGTCTGACACCCCCATTGTCTCATACACCCCTAATTTCCCACAACTGTGAAAATGTTAATTGCTAAAAATCAGAAAAAATGCCTAAAACCCATAGTTTTGTGCAACTGTGAAAATTTAAATTGAAAAAAAAATTACTTAAAAATAAACATTGATATTATCCATCAAAATGATAAAAAAAAATACCATCAAATTCTGCCAAGCTACTTTTAATGAATTAATGTAGGACTCTTCTCAACTACATGGTTTATTTCCCTATAGAATTGACAATCTGAACTCACAATTTTCTTTAAATTCTTCCATCATGCTATGAGTTCCCCCAAGAAAGGGCCAGGGGCTCCACCAACTAAACCTGCAGGATCTGTGAGGGTCTCCGGGGACATAGCAAAGGCAAGGGACTCTACTTCTTCTGCCTTTGGGAGCCATGCTGCCAGGTGTTTCTTAACAGCCTGTCGTCCCCAGAAACCACCACTCCCAGAAATTCCATACGACAGAGTAACCTCTGAGGCTTTGCCCCATGAGATTGAGGGGGTAGAATCATGCAGAAATTGACCCCACCATCACCTCCAACATCCCCATCTCCTGTACCCACCTGCCCCAGACCAGCCCATAGAACTGGAAATACTATGGAGCCCTTACTGAGGGACATCTGTAGGGCAGGGAGAAGAGGTTTAACCACAGAGGTGGCAGCACTCTCCCATGTCATGCTCCCCAGGAAGCAGAAAAGAATATTTGGCTCATACAATGCTTCAAAGAGAAGGGGGAAATATTTTCATTTCACCCTCCTAGATCAATAGAACCATCCAAACATCCAGATCAAGAGACTTAAGACAGAATGGGAGTTTCCTTCTTTCAAAAGACCGTTAAAGAATAGCTGCTCTATGGCTAAGCAATTGCAAGGATAGCAGTATTTGAGGCCAGTAAAAGTATCTGATGCCTTTTCTGCAGATTCTTCAAAGAAAGAGCCTAGATGGAATTTCTGGAAGTATCTTGTCAGCCCAGAAGGTAAAGTTGTGAAATTTTGGAGATCTGAAGAGCCCATAGAAAACATCAAGCCAGAAGTAGCATCCCTGATCAGGCAGATCATCGTGAAAAAGAAAGAAGATCTCTGAAAAGGCCATTCAGTCTGTGAATCCATTTTACCGCATGTATAGACAATCTTAATACATTCCTGTTGAATGATGCTAGAAGCTAGACCATGAAGTGTTTTAATTTCTCTTTGGTTTTAATGGCAGTACTGAGAATAATTACAAATTATTTAAGCGCTAATAGAGGGCCCAATCTTGCGACATGCTGAGCGCCAATAAAGTCATTGAGAGTTGCAAGGCACTCACCACTTTGCAGGATCAGACCCATAGTTTGCAAAAAGTTGCTAATGTTCCCTGTAAGTTCACACTGCTGCCAATGGTTAATAATGTCACCAACATGAAAATGCTTAAAAAAGAAGACAGAGGATTTGTATGAATATGAAGTTGACTAATTTATCAAGCCAAGAGCGTTGTTTCCCAGCTACTTGTAACAAGTATGGGGGGGGGGGGGTGTTATATTTGATTGCCAAACATGAAACTTCTGTGACTGAGTTATTTTAGAGCCATTGTATCAATCCAGAAGCATCACACCAGAGTAGTTAAAACTGAATGCCACTGAAAATACCAGCTTTGCTACATTAACAGAGGAAGGTTGATGAATTGTGAAAATTACAAACTAAGTTTAAAAAAAATTGTAAATAGTTCTATGAAGATTGTTTATTAAAAAAGAGAAAAATCACAAAATTGTGTGTATTTTGATATATTTCACAAAATGTTCTGTGACACTGTGCAGTCATACATACTGAGAGCATTTTGGAGAATCTAACACTAAAGCAATGATAAGATCAGCCCCTATTTTATTTGGAGCTAGGCAAACTTAGATTGCTGAACTTTGTGAATCAAGCAGCAGACAAGTTGGGATTCATCAGGCATTGTGGCTGTATTTTACAGTCTGAGATGAAGGGTAAATTACTAGAATAATTCTAAGAGCAGATACACTATAGTAAATATCACGTCTGGAAGAGCTGAAGGGTAATGATGAATAAAGATGGCTCGTTATGTGTGGCATTCTCAAACCAAAGTTAGTAAAGTATTCACACTTTCTCACCATTTGCAGTGGGGGAGGGGGAAAACTGTGAGAATCTTAAAGCTGAATCTGGTTGGAGGCTGTGGCTTCACTGGGGATCCCCAGGCCAAAGGAAGGCATTGCTGTGGAGGGAAGGGGCATAGCCAAAACTGCCAAAGTGGAAGGTGAAGCTGTTCTCAATGCCAGAAACCTGGAGGGAGAGCAGCACTGGAAACACTAGGAATGAATCCCCCGATGCACATGGGGCCAGGCTGGAGAGAGGAATTTGGCCCTTGTACTGTTTGTGTAATGTAGGTACAAGTAAACAGCAGTCAATGTGCAGCTACACACAGCTTCAGATATTAAAACCATTTTGTTTCATTTTTAAGAAGGATGTTGTCCACGGTACTGGAGTTATCCACAAGCCTTTTCAAAAATACTTGGGGGTCTACATCATCCACTAGAGACAAGCAGTAAAGATGTCTGCCTAAGGTTTCATCGGGACAACAGCAGCTGTAGGAGTACAAGACACCCCTATACTTTTGCACTGTAGTGTCTGCCCGGGGCATGAGCTCAATTTCTGCTGTAAGGCTGGAACTCACAATCGTCTTACCTGGGAAAATAATACAGCAGGCACAGATTATCCAACAAGTTCTTAGAATGTACTGGAGACAATTTTTTTATTTCAGAAGGTGAAGAAAGCTACTAGGGGAGAGGCTGTCCTAGATTTGATTTGGACAAATAGGGAAGAACTGATTGAGAATTTGGAAGGCAGCTTAGGTGAAAGTCAGCATGGATTTGTCAAGAACAAATCATGTCAAACCAACCTAATAGGGTTGACAAGGTAACAAGCCTTGTGGATGGGGAGAAGTGGTAGATGTAGTATATCTTGACTTTAGTAAGGCTTTTAATACTGTCTCGCATGACCTTCTCAAAAACAAACTAGGGAAATACACCCTAGATGGAGCTACTATAAGGTGGGTGCATAACTGGTTGGAAAACTGTTCCCAGAGAGTAGTTATCAGTGGTTCACAGTCAAGCTGGAAGAGCATATTGAGTGGGGTCTCGCAGGGATCAGTTCTGGGTCCAATTCTGTTCAGTATCTTCATCAATGCTTTAGATAACGGCTTAGAGAGTACACCTATAAAATTTGCAGATGATACTAAGCTGGAAGGGGTTGCAAGTGCTTTGGAGGGTAGGATTAAACTTCAAAATGATCTGGACAAACTGGAGAAATGGTGTGCAGTAAATAGGATGAAATTCAATAAGGACAAATGCGAAGTACTCCACCTACGAAGGAACAATCAGTTGCACACATACAAAACGTGAAATGACTGCCTAGGAAGGAGTACTACAGAAAGGGATCTCGGGGTCATAATGGATCACAAACTAAATATGAGTGACCAGTGTAACACTATTGCAAAAAAAGCAAACATTATTGTGGAATGTATTAGCAGGGGTGTTGTAAACAAGACAAGAGATGTAATTCTTCCATTCTACTCCACGCTGATTAGGCCTCAACTGGAGTATTGTATCCAGTTCTGGGTGCCACATTTCAGGAAAGATGTGGACAAATTGGAGAAAGTCCAGAGAAGAGCAACAAAAATGATTTAAGGTCTAGAAAACATGACCTCTGACTGAGGGAAGATTGAAAAAATTGGGTTTATTTAGTCTGGAGAAGAGAAGACTGAGAGGGGACACGATAACAGTTTTCAAGTACATAAAAGGTTGTTACAAGGAGGAGGGAGAAAAATTGTCCACCTTAACCTCTGAGGATAAGACATGAAGCAGTGGGCTTAAATTGCAGCAAGGGCAGTTTAGGTTGGATATTAGGAAAAACTTCCTAAATGTCAGGGCGGTTAAGCACTGGAATAAATTGCCTAGGGAGGTTGTGGAATTTCCATCATTTCAGATTGTTAAAAGCAGGTTAGACAAACAGCCATCACGGATGGTCTAGATAATACTTAGTCCTGCCATGAGTGCAGGCGACTGGAGTAGATGATCTCTCGAGATCCTTTCCAGTCCTACGATTCTATGAATGTAGGCACCAGAGTGCAGTCCAATTGGGTGCAGTTGAGATTGGAAAAGAAGGTGAGATTTGCTCCCACTGAAGTCAATGGGAGTTATATTATTGACTTCAGTGGAATCAGGATTGGGACTTTAACCCTTAACTGTGAATTTCCATAATTTTCCTGGGTCTAAGTGAAAGCCGTAAGATTATTTTAATATAATTTTGTAGTTGAATCAAACTTTTTTTAATCTCACTGCCATTCTCAGGGAACTATCAAAAATAAATTATATTGTACAAACATTATATTTTTGTGCCTATTTATTTCCTGCAAACAAAGTAGGCCACATATTCACACAATTAGTGTCAGTCAGCAGATTCTCTCTGCTAGGGAGGGGAGCAAACAGGAATGCTTTTGTGTCCTAGTTCCATGACCTGACAGCATGTGCATGAGCAGGACAGGGAAGGAGATATTAACTGTGCTTTTCCAAACCTTCACATGTTTGGGGGTATTTCTTAAATCAACCTTAGCTCTGAATGTCCAGTCTAGTAGTGGGGGAGATTCAGAGAAGAGTGACAAGAATGAGCAAGTGCCTGGAAAAGCTCTCATATGAAGAAAGACTGAAAAGATTGAGATTGCTTCCCATAGAAATGAGATGTCTAAAATGGAACATAATAAAATTATATAAAATAATGAATGATACAGAGAATATAGATCGGGAATTCTGTCTCTCTTCTCATAACACAAGAACAAAGGGATATTCATTTAAATTAAAAGGCCAGAAATTCAAAATGAATCAAAGGAAATACTTTTTCACATAATGTGTGATTAAACTGTGCAGCTTCTTACCATAGGAAGACATTGAGGCCAAGAATTTATGATTTTAAAAGGTATTGGATAGTTATATGGATATCAAGAATATCTAGAGTTGTCATAATCCATGACAACAATAATTTTGGAAAGGATATTAAACCTCATGCTTTAGAGTATAAACCAACCTCTAATTTAGACATAAGGGGGAAACCTCTGTGGGAGGCAGATAATCCCATATCTGTCTACTGTGGAGCAGTAGCGTAGCCGGTGGGGGAGCAGGGGGAGCGGCCGCTCCCCCTGTGAGGAGAAGCGGTGCCTTAAAAAGCGCCGCCCGAGCCTGGGGGTGGGGGATCAACCCAGAATTTTAAAAAATCGGATTTTTTTGGTTTAGCCACCAAAGTGAAAAATCAGTTATTCACACAGCTCTGCGGGTGGATACTAATTTCACAGATTATGTAAGAGGCAAACTGTGCCACATATCCTTTGTAATTTACACAAAGGTGCTGGGTGGGTGGGAAGGATAGGCATATGGGGCATTCACCTCAGAGTCATTAGTCTGACTAGTAGTTCCATCCAGGCTGACAGTGACAGTAAGGGACATTGTGACAGGGCAGCCTGCCCCTTTCTGGCTCAGGAGGCATGGAGCCTGGCAGCCCTATTCAATTAGTACCACCCTACCACATCTGGGCAAGGTGTGCGACTTAAAAGGGAGAAAACCCAGCAGTGTATGAGGGTTAATGGGGAGGAGTGTGGACTGATGGTTTCTTCCTGAGGGCCAGAGGCCTTTGTGCTGAGTTGGCTGAGGAAGAGACCCAGGGAAGAGCAAGGACCTCTCAAATGGGAAACCTGACGGAAAACTTGTGTCTTGAGTCCTTTAAGTGTGTTTGGTAATGAAAGAGGTGCCAGGGCTCAAGCAAATTTTTTACTTTCATAACTGATGCAGTAAGCCCAGAGGTACCGGGGCTATGAACTGCCAAGCCTAGAGGTGCCGGGGCTCAGCCCTGGCAAGCCCTGGCACAAATTAAGCACTGGTGTCTGGGTATATCTTGGAAATCAAATGATTACCCATTTCCACAGATCTTTACTTCTTCCGCATAATCTACAGCAGGAATGGTTTAACCTGGGACTCCTTTCCTTCATAAAGAACTACCAGGAATACAAATTTTCCAAATACATTTCAACCAACCTGACTTGAGCTGGAGTATCTCACCTCCTCTCTGTTGGATGTTCTGACCCCAAAAGGACCAACAGAAGTAGTGTCAAGCAAAACCAAACAATTCCAGAACTGTGCCTCTGGTTCCCTTAGGAATCTTTTGAGATCCTCTCTGAATGTTTCAAGCTTATAAAGTTCCATTATGGAATATTGTAAGAAATGCAAATTTTCATATAGGACCCAAATCTAAAAGCAATACTCACATGTGCAAGTAGTCCCTTTGAAGTCAATGTGATTATTCATATAAATAAAAGTATAATTTGGCTTAGCCGCCACTGAAGTCAATGGAGCTATGCCAACACACATTTACATCTGCTGAGGATCTGGCCCAAAATCTTTACAGAGAAAGGCTTATAATAACCACTTGTAATCCGCTTGTCTAAACATTGATGCAAGGTCATGTGCTAATGTGGAAATGTATTTAGTTGCTGGTATGTGAACAACAGCTAACTAACAATACACTGCCTAATCAGCACATACACAAAACTAGTTCTATTATGGGCCTTAATGCTGCAAGCCCTCCACATATATACACACGCTGTTTCACTGCGAGGGCTTCACTTGGAGAGTTTGCAAGAATGATGGGCTATATGTGTTACTTGGCTTATCTGAGAGCTCATATAATGAAATAGTCTGTTTTTTGCAAATAAGAACTGCCTAGATACAAATACAAGGCATGGATTTCATCAAATGAATACCAGCACTTGGACACCAGGGTTATAGATGCCTTAAGCTAATACTGAAATACCCCTATCAAGAAACAAACTTTATTTATTTTAAAATTAATTTAAATTAGCTGGCTATGAACCATTTCCCTTGAACTGAAAACTGACAGAGTGCCTCGCAATGTGAATGATAAATGACAGTGCATTGATCTGAGGGAGGCATCCAATAAGTATGCTGCAGAAGACAACCCCAGTTTTCCTGAACATGAAATAATGATCCTGAAGAGGAGTTAACAGCACATTAATAATATTGACAAGTAATGCTACATTAGGAGATGTTGCAAAAATCACTAAGAACAGAGAAATGATACACAAGGATAAAGGGACCAGTCCCACAAAGTTCTAAGCACCTTCTACATCTATGAAAGTCAGTGGGAATTGAGTGCTTTTCAGAACCTAATGAAATTGTACCCATCAAGGGTGTTAACATATGGATAGGGGGAAAAATAAACAATATTGAGTATGAGGCTGATACTTCTTGCAAAGCAAGTCAATCTCTTTGGTCCTCATTATGGAGGATCATAACATTCAGGTTAGAGTTCTTCTCTCTGTAGAACTGGTGAGAACCCCTAGAAACACTACATACATTTTTAGTACTTCAGAACCACAAAGATGTTGACAAATTTGAAGTCACTTGGAGAAGACGGGAACCATTTTCAAGACACTGTTTCCCCTTCTCCCGCCCCAGTACAATAGTGGAAATGTCATGATGACACTAAAATATAATGTTGGGGTATTTGGTAGGACATTTGATTGAACACCTTTGGGTTTGTCAGTTTTTAAAAAATGTAAATTTTGCATAATGTTGTTTTATTAATGTATTGACACATTCTATATAAAACAGCAAGAAAATTTCAAAGAAAAGAATTTAAGAAAGTCATTGCTTGTCCTGCTAAAAAGAAAGCTGTCAGTTAATTTGTGATTGTTTGATATGGTTTGAATTCTATTATCTGTCTATCTGACTTAAGTATTTATAAGGCCTCCTATCATATTGGTCTCTAAGTGCTGATCAAAATTAAAAAGCATTATAAGAGCTAAACAAAAGTTTTCTCTTTGTACTTTGGATAACACGAGTGTATGAAACAGTGATCACAGTAAATATTAGGTTTCACTATTGTTTGATTATACCCTTTACAGCAGAAAATAAAAAGGGCCTACAATATGCACCATGTAAAATAAGTTTTGCTGCAGTTGGATGATCACAGTATGTGCAATAAGGTAGCAGGTGTAAGTTAGCTGGTGTCAGATTTTCAACCAGCTAACAATACACTGCCTTCCTAGCACACACATATAGTTACCACCGCTGTTCTCACAGGTTGGTGTCCTGATGCCTTCCTAGTTCATCTCATTAAAATAACAGGGAGCTGGCCCTGCAACAGGTGACAGTGTAGTAGAGACTGCTAGATTCACACAAAGCAGCCAGCTAACAGTACACTGCCTGCCAGATACGGGGAGTCTAAGCACGGCCACGTCTTTCCTTTTTAAAGACAGTGTGACTGAATTTTATTCGTAACAGGAACTTTGCAAAGTGGAGTGATGGAAAAGTTAAAGATACATTTGAGCAATCACTCCATTTTCCATCTAATTTCAATGTTGCTAACCTCTTTCAAAATTAACTCAATATGTATTTCAACCCAAAATGTAAATACTTACATGCAATAAATATCAAGGGCATGATTCTGATCTTAGTTACACTATTGGAAATACAGACTAATTCCAAGGAAGTCAGTGGAGTTACAATAGTGTAAAAGCAGTGTAAAATGAGATCTGAATCAGCCCCTAAATTGTCAACCAAAACTTCAGAAAGTGTTAGACTAGATTCGCTTTTCATTCACACCAGTTTTACTGGATTTAACTGGAATTACCCTGGATTAACACTAGTGTAATTTAGATCAGAATCAAGCCAAATTCTGCCCTTTTTTTTTGGTAGCCATTCTAGCTCATGCCCTGATTCAGCAAGCCAATTAAGCATGTGGCTAACTTTAAGCATGTGAGTAGTCCCATTGACTTCAATGGGCCTTTGTATCAGGCCCACAATGAGCAAAATTGATGTTGCTGGTAAAAATTCACCTTCACAGTGTTTAATAATTATAAGTTTGGATCTTAGGACTCGTATGGGTAGTGAGCTATATGGATGTTACTGAAGGCAGAACCAAAGAGGTTGCATGGATGTAAATAAGGATAGATTGTGGTACTCTCTCTTTGCTTTTCAAAACCGGGCTCTTATACCACTCAAAAGGAATTCTATCTTGCAATACTCCTGAATTATTAAAAAAAACCCACCTATATAAATAATTACTTGTCCAGTTGCCATGGCTAGGCAGCAGCCAGATGAATGAGTTGGTTAATATGGATCTGATGCCCATCACAGTCCACAAGAGGGTGCCATTTCCATGATTTCCAGGATGCTTTTGAATGCAACAATGTGGAGTGCAGCTAGCAACTGTTCATATATCAAGTTCTCAACAGCCAGCTAGCAATGCACTGCCAAACTGTCACATCTTTGTGCTCCATCAGTGCTTCTTGGCTATTTGCCATTTGTCCCACAGACAGCTTTCTATAGCTTAGCTCAGGATCTCAAACTCAAATCACCACAAGGGCCACATGAGAACTAGTAAATTGGCCCGAGGGCCGCATCACTGAAACCTTTTCATACAATGATACAAAAGTATAGTCAAAAATGAAAAAAAGGAAGAGTAATATAGTACTCTATTAAAAGTCAATGTATTGACTTTTTAAAAACTGTAATGCAAAGAGGGGTTTTAATAAAATATAAACACTCAGTAATATTTGGAGCTCGGCTGCCAGTGGACTTGGCACCTATGGCGGGCCGCAGGAAATCACTCCGTGGGCCGCATGTGTCCCGCGGGCCGCGTGTTTGAGACCCCTGGCTTAGCTATTGTTCAACATGTTTAGTCTAGCGTTGTGCCTTCCCAACAGTATTGCTGGTATGAATGTTAACAGTAAAATAATATACTTGCATGTCAGTGACTACACTTACGTACTATATTCTGTCTTTAATGCACCCTGCTTATCTTCTGCTCTAAAATTTCCAGTCTAGGAGTCTCCCCTTACATTACCTCCATCCCTAAGGGCTAGTCTACACTACCCGCCTGATTCAGCGGGTAGTAATCGATGTTCTGGGATCGATTTATCGCGTCTCATCTAGACGCGATAGATCGATCCACCGGAACTCCAGCTCGGCGAGCGGAGGAAGCGCTGTCAACGGGGGAGCCTGCCTGCTGCCGTGTGGACCAGGGTAAGTACTTTTAAAAATCGATCTAAGATATTCAACTTCAGCTACGTTATTCACGTAGCTGAAGTTGCGTATTTTATATCGATCCCCCGTGTGGACCAGCCCATAGTGTTTCTTGGATATTTTCCTCCAACTTTTTTACTTTGTAAATTCAGCTTGTGTGTGAGTTAGGATTCTGCTAAAGTGACTCACCAGATTTACATTGTAAGCTTTTGAGGTAAGGACTGTCTGTATTTTGCATCTTGTACATTGCCAAGCACACTGTTGGTGATTAACACATAGTAAACTATAAGTTTCCATCTATCCATGTTTTCATAGAATCATAGAATATCAGGGTTGGAAGGGACCTTAGGAGGTCATCTAGTCCAACCCCCTGCTCAAAGCAGGACCAATCCCCAATTTTTGCCCCAGATCCCTAAATGGCCCCCTCAAGAATTGAACTCATAACCCTGGGTTTAGCAGGCCAATGCTCAAACCACTGAGCTATGCCTCCCCCCGTTCACTCTTTTCACTCTTCATTGTTCCTTCTATTCCTTACCATGCAATCACACAAATATGTGCCAGCTGGCTTGTGATGCTGCATGGACAGGCATCTCCCCACATGCCTGCACCCATTTCAACCAGATCAAGTAGCTTGTATTCAGTAATCAGTCCCCATAACCCTATGAAAAAAGAATCTCAGGATCTTCTTCTGAAGTTTTCATAATATCACTGCCACTTTGCCACGAGAGTAGCTTATGTACATTTTCTATTGTTTCACATTATGCACTTAAATGAGTTTCATTTGTAGTGATTCTAATAATACAGGGGCAAAATCTCTTAAAACTTTATTTTTGTGTTCAGAATTATATAGATTTTCCACTTTTTCTGTCCCTTCCTCCCTGCCCCTAAAAAATATACAAAGCAGATTTTTTGTATATGTACTTACCTTAGTGAACTTCTGTAAACTTTGTTTTCTCATTTGCTTAAGGTCTTTCCCAAGTGTTTTCATTACTTTCTCCTTAAAAAAATACAGAAGTACAAACAATGCTATTAAATAGTCAGGCATCATCTGAGCAACAATTTTTATTCCCAGTCTAAATCACTGGTCACATGAAACCAGATGTTTGTGGAAGATCAAATCCTGCAGTCCTTCCCCCTCTTGTACCAAAATTATGGAAGTCTGTGGGCCCTTTTCGCTCTTGCTAAGCTAAAACTCTCAGCTGACTTCATGAGTTCTGCCTCAGTTAGGAAAAAGTATGATCTTTATGACTTGTTCCACAATTATTGTACTGTGTAACTGTGAGAAGATAATCACTTTACTCTACTCCAGCAAAGCACTGGTGAGTTAGAATAAAAAGATAAATGAATGACATTACCCACAACATGTCTTCGTCTGTCTTGACCTTCCTAGAAGCAGATCTTTCTAATTTCCACTCCATCTCTGAAGATAAGCTCCTGCCACGATTATCTACCTTAAAGAGTACTTATTTATAACGTAGCTATATTAACTTATGTGCATCCATGCAAATAAATATCCCTCCCTTTTGAGAGACCAGTGTCCTGAGCCAGTGTGGCTTTTTGCCTCTCTTCAAGGAGAGAGTGATGGGCTAGATGCCCCTAACAGCCACCCTTCTTATTTATACTCCCTATGAGCCTCTTCGCTCTCCTGCGCCTTCTGCCTGCCCTACACTCTGCCCTCTAGGAGCCCCCTTATCCCCTCGCCTCCCTCCTCCGCACTCCCACCCTGCCTGTCCCTGATGAGCTCTCCCAGAGGGACCCACA
This sequence comes from Chelydra serpentina, assembly GCA_037349315.1. Lineage (NCBI taxonomy): Eukaryota > Metazoa > Chordata > Testudines > Chelydridae > Chelydra > Chelydra serpentina. Next base: position 77,343,227 of record JBAIAC010000042.1, on the reverse strand, counting down.
TGCCATTTAAACAGACCGCACGCGCGGCAGGCAAAGCGGGAATCCCCTGCCCTGGCCGCTGATTGGCCGCCCGGCTCTGTGACTGAAGGGGATTCCCTCCTTGGGGCGCGGAACGCAGGTAAACGGCGGGGCCTGCCCGCTCCCTCCCTGGAGGCTCCTGCTCCCGGGCCCGCGGTGGCTGGGCGGCTCGAGCCTCCGCATTGTCTGCAGCGGGGCGGAGCTGCTGGCAGCAGCGCCAAGGCTCGCGGGGGGTCCCTCTGCTGCCACCGATGGCGGGCAAAGAAGCGGGGCTTGGCTCGCCAGGCCCGCCTCTAACGGGCTTGGCGGAGCTGCCCTGCCCCCATCCCAGCCTGCTTGCCGCCCCGCCGCAGCCTGGGGCGCGTTGGCTGGAGGGAGCGGAGTGGCGGGGCAGAGGATCCCGGCTGCAGCAGCCATCCCGGCTGCAGGCGCCAGGAAGCTGAATCTCCCGAGCCTGCAGCTGCAGCGCTGAGGAGCCGAAAGCCACTCGCTGTCTTTAGTCAAATGTTACGTTGTCTCTTTCTTCCTCCTCCCCACATTTCACTTTATGCCAAACTTCTGGGGGGTGCGGGACAGAGACGGGGAGACCGAGGAAAAGTGCATGAAATGAAATGACGAACCAGCGAAATAGTTTATGCCACCTTTTAGCAAACGCCGGTTTTCCCTTTGAAAGTGTGAGTCTTGGCCCGGTTAGGATGCAAAACTGTCATCACAGGCCTGTTTAGTCTCTAAAATGGATGCGGTGGGGCGGGGGCAGGGATGTGTCTGTTTTACCCCACAAATAATGGGCCTCGACAAGTCCTCCCCTCTCTTCCTAAGAAATGGTCCTATTCATCTAATTAATCCTTGGAATGTTGATTTCTTTGGAAATCTGCGTGCTGTCATTAGCATAATCGGTGTCGTCATTAGTGTGATGTCTTTTTGCAAGTACTATTCTATATGTGATCTCTCTAAAGCTGTAACAAAAAAACTGGATTTTTTTTAAGGGATTTGTCATTCATGTTTTGTGTACAGTATGTGGAGAGCAGTGTTGAAACACTGCTGGCCAACAGCATTAAACACACCACATACAAATATCTCAGATTTGATTTGAACTTCTGGGAATATTCACATGTGTGAAACTACTCACCTATATGACCAGTTTCCAGGACAAGACCAAGTCCAAAGTATACATTGAATAAGGCAGATGAGCCACTACCACCTTCCCCTAGGGTGGCAACATGCGGTAAAAACACTTTCCCACGTTTTCTAAACTTCCTGTGGAAAGACTGGACTATTCTGATGAGAAATATTTAAAGGGGTATTTTCCTTCAAATTATTTTGCAGGAAAAAATCTCAGGTTCACAACCAGTTTTAGTTTTATAGCTGAGTGGCTGTACACACAACTCCTAGAGTGAGGAGCACTGGAGAAGCAAGGTCTTGAAGGAGAACGTTTGCTAGCTCTTTAGCTTTAAGTAATACTTAAATGAATACCACACAATACAAACACAATATACTTTCTATTTAATTTATTTCAAAAGTGTCATTTCATAATCCCACAATTTATATGTGAAATGCAAAGTGTCTGAGTCACTCAACCTTGTTTTAAATGATTTATTTAAAAACAAATAATACACTAGGTTTTGTAAGCATTTCACCCACACACAGTTGTATTTGCAACACTTCAGATGGTTGTTTAACTGAATATTAATTCTTACAATAATACTCTTCAGTAAACATTGTCATATAATGTTACAGTGCAGAATAATTGGATAGTAGTAAATACTGGCATGTATTACAGCAAGAGCAACCACCAATATGGTGGATGAATACTCCAAGCAAGAATTTTTAACTATTATATATATGGAATTGTCATTTTGGACCAGATTGTAAACTTCTTTTGCACACTGGTGAGCAGTTATTTACCTGAGTAGCCTTGTTGAAATGAATGTAATGGGACTAGTCATGTTTAAGTGTTCAACAATGTGAACAAGGGGTTCACAATCTGGTCCTTTGTGAGCTCTTCAGTGAATTTGAAATGGCATAAATTCCTAAAATAATATTATTGGCCTTTGTTTGTCAATTTGAATTATGATCCATTAAAATGTAATGTGTGGAGTTTTCAAAAGTGCTCAGCGTTGGCCTAACTTTGCTTCTGTTGATCCCAATTTTCTTTGCTTTCTTAAGATTTTAAAAATGTATATTTCATCACAACACAACCACCTTAAGACCAATCCAAAATAAATAATATTCATTCAACAGTCATCTCAAAATATAAATGCAATAAAAACCCTTTAGAAGAAACAAAAACCATACAAGTACATATTAATTATATATATTCATCTGCCTCAAATGCAAGTCCACAGTCATAGCAAAATGTCCCAAGGATATATAGTTATGCACCTTCCTATTAAACTACATATAAGTAGTTTATTCTCAAGAACTCTGTTATAAATACATTGCCAAAAATCCATTGTCGTTGATAAATTTAACTTATTTGTATTACACTAGTGGCTATAGGCTCCAATCAAGGGCCCATAATGCTAGCCATTATACACCCATATAATGATGATATGCCTCAAGGAGCTTACAGTTAAATATATGACAAGAGAAAAGAGGTGGATACAAAAAGCAGAGGGGGGAAGCACAGTGTAACTGAAACTGTTATGATTTGTATACTCACAGCACACCAGTTTTCTAGTCATTGTTACGTGTAGACATCAGGAGTGATTTTTAAGGAGAAATTTGAAGGAAGATACTGTAGTGGATTTGGGAGGAACTCTTTGTAAATCTCCTATGCATGTTGGGTAGCAAAGGAGAAAGCACGATAAAATATTATCCATTTACCAGTATATCTTAAGCATATTTAGATACTGAAATCAAGATAGACAAAAAAACACCCACCACACAGAAAAAGATTAGAATTAGGGTTGTTGTGAAATATGGATGTATTTGTACTTGGTCAGAAAAAAGTGTTTATTGATGAATACAGTAAGACTTATCATGTGCCTTAATACTCATTTCCTTGTTTTAAGTGTGTGGGGGTTTGTAAACAATGCGTTAGGTAAGTACAATGTTGTCGCTTAGGAACCGTAACTGAATTTTGAAACAAAAAGTGTTTTGTTTTTAGAATAGCAGTTAAGGGCTGCGCATCTGCTGACATAGGGCATAAAACCACCAAGCTGCCTTTCTTTGTATTATTCAACATATTTTCCATTGGGCATTTCCTTTTGCCTGAGGATCTGAGAGTAGCTTGCCCCGCATACACATCCTCCCTACAATTACAGGTGGGTCAGGCACCTTCCAGGCCTCTTCCGATTGCCCAAGAGATAGAAAGTTCCGATAGGCCCGAGGTTCCCAAACTTTAACAACCTGTGAATCCCTTTTACTAAAATGTCAAGTCTCACGAATCCCCTCATAAAAATGAATATTTCCAGAGATTTTCTCCTTTACCTGAGTATAAATTATAAAAGCAGTGATCTTGGAAATATAAAATTTGTTTTTATGACATGCTTATTACACACTATTTATTATTAATTATTTATCATTACAGTATTTTTATTACATTAAGAAAACAGCAACACTCTTCCAAGATCTCACTTTCGTAGTGTGTATCACTTTGAATAAGCATCTTATAAGACAAGGCTCCTATGTTTCATCAAGGAGTATCAGATGTGAAATAGCATGAAGGTATTTAAGAAGCCAACTCAAAGAATTCCTCCTATACAAGCATTCAGGTCTTGAGCAGTCCTGGCAAACACGTTACAACAAAGCTTAAACTTGTTCTTCATAATAATTTTAAAAACAACACTAGCTGCCTATTTAATTTTAAAAACAGCAAAAAAATATCCACCTCCCTTTCCATTTCTTATAAGGAGTCTTGAAGTTTAAATCTCCTCAGTGTGATAGAGATGCTTGCTTTGATCTGCTTAGCTCTTGGAAGTCCAGGGGCTCTGGGCTGCTGATCCCGTGCTGCCCGGGGTCCCTAGGGACAGCTCTTTTCGCCATTAGGGAATTTTTTCCCCGAGAACCCCCTGTAACATTTTGCGAACCCCCAGGGGTTCATGAACCTCAGTTTGGGAACGACTGTGATAGGCTGACAGCCATCACCAGCATTACCACCCTTAAACAGTCAGGCCTCTTTACCAAGAAAAAGATACCTTTCTCGTTCCCATTGTTCCTTCCTCCACCCTCCTTCCCATCCCTTCTCTTTGGAAGTCAGTGAAAGCTGTGAGTGCTCAGTACCTCTGAAAAGCAGGCAATTTATTTAGGTGCCTAAATCTGGATTTAACTTCCTAACTTTAGGCATCTAAATTTGAGCCCTTTGGCCTTAAATTCTCTGTGCCCCATGTTCCCTATCTATAAAATAGGGATGTGACTGCTCATGCACCTTTGTAAAGTGGGTTGAGACCTTCAGATGAAAAGTGTTAGAAAATTACTACATATTATTCTGTCAAGTACTTGTGAGTGTAGGAGAAGAAGCCTAGAGAGAGCATTAGGAGTGAATGAGAACCACCGTCCGGCAGAACAGCATACACAAATACACAGAGGATTCTTGTCTCTCTGCCCCATCCAGTTGCTCACTACTTTGTGTGTGTCAGTAGGAGCTGTGAGGTGCAAAGGGGAATGAAACAGTAAGAAAGGAGTGGAGAGGACCCTACATTTGCAGAGGGAAGGGTAGCAGAGACATTCCTCAGAGCCTGTAGCAGCTTCTCTGTGACAACTCTGTGCAGTTGGGGTTTTGCATGTATTTATGGGAGCCATATCAGAGTGACAGATGGAGCCAAGAAGTAAACAGTCTCAGTGACAAGTTCCCCTTTAATTCATTCCCTGGTTCCCTGCTCCCCTCAGTATTAATCCTACTAAATCAATAGGCAGGTGGGAGATTTTCCTTTGTGCCATATATTACACACATTTTGTTTTGGGTCTCCCTAAAGCAGATTTATTAAAGTTAAAGAAAAGAACAACTCTTATAACAACCATATAAAGCAGTTTAGAATCAATTGGATTGTGGGCTTCACTTTACACAGATAGAATAAAATCTTTGGTCCCATGTTGGTCTCTGCATCACTCTGGGTTCATGTTGTGAGCTGGTGATCACTGCCTGTTGTAATCGCCCATGGGGCCTGCTACAACCTGGTCTAGCAGAAAACTGGCCTAAAAATCAGGGAGATGCCGACAGCTTCTGTCGTCCTCAGTGCTTATTTTCAGAGTTAAACAGAAAGACCAAAAGCCATTTTAATTAGGAGGCCTCTTAAATATCACATTGACGCAATTTAACAACAAAAAACTAGCGACTTGGAAAATAAAAATTATTTTACCTACATGCGAAAAACTGTCTTCCAATTTTCAGTCTGCAATAAGTTTTTACAGCACAGACTAAACCCCTAAAACACGGGGTTTATAAATGAAAACAGTGCAATTTGCCTCTACTGGCTCTAGGTGGTGCTGGTATATTATCTCACCCACATTGTCTCTCTAATATGAGGATGTCAAATTATTCTAGAGAGAAAAGATCTATCCATTCACCATGCAGGTGCCATAAATGCTGAGAAAAATCAACTTTAGCTCATTATCTTAAGACTTTTTTATTCAAAATAAAATCCTTACCTTTTCTGCAAAATTAATTTCTGTATTTAACAGAAATAATTAAGATACAATAGCATGAAAACATCAGTTTGTGTCATATAACCAAATGCAATTATTTCCCATCTCAATTAGTTTTATAGTCTTAGGACCCAATCCTTCAGGCCTCACTCAGGCAAAAATCCCATTGGGCCTGATTTCTATTTACACTAAGGCCAGATTGCATTACTTTGGCAATAGTGACCTGAGCATAAATGAGAATCAGACCTATTGAATTTAACTGGAGTTTCACATGAATTGTGCGTAGAATAGAAAATGTGTTATCTAATTACAGAGACATTGAAAGTTTTCTCTGAATAACATTACTATTAGTCCTGACTTCTAGGTTGTATCCCCTCTGCAGAACTAGAGGCAGATGAAGACTTGTTGCCCAGTAAGAATGTTCACAAAACCATAGCCCATCCACTTGCTGCCCAAACTAGTGCGTCCAAAATTTAATAAGTAACTTTTAAAATTTCATAAATAACCAGGTAACTTTTAACTATAACTGAAGACAGTGGGCATTTTTGAAAGTTAAGTGAAACTTTCACTCAGATTCTGAATTGCTACAAAAAAATTGAAAGAAAATGTGCTGACTATATTTTTCCAAAATTGTCTTCCTGTTTTTCAGCAGTTAAGTTTTGCTGTAATGTTGGAGTTTTAGGAGTTCAAGTTTCTATCCTTGCACCAAAAAGAAAATATGGTCCAGGTATTAGGATAAGTTGTTGAGTAGATGTCCTGAAGAAAATGAGGTCTAAGTAACTCTAAAAAAACCCAGGAGTTTTCATCCATTTATTCATTTTTAGTGACCAGGCTATAAACTGTAGAGGTTTTGAGTGTAGATGATGGACTGGTCCTTGTTCTTGCCACTGAAAGTCATATTCACATTTCTTGGCCATCTTGGGGTGACCAGGATTACTTCATCTTGTTCTTTCTTTACCTTCTGAATCATTTTTCTATCAGACATAGGGGAGGTAATATGTACAACAGAGTCTTGGATCACTTGTGTGACAGGGTATCGGTCAACGTTACTCCCAGATCTCTTTCACTTTTGTTAGCTGGAGGCTTTTTCTTGTGACAGATCCATCTGAAGGGCTCCCAGCTGCCTGGTTACTTGGAGGAAGACTTATGTAGTGCCCACTCTGACCTACCTTTTCTTGTGGACTCATACACCTAAGGATGCTAATTTTTCTTCCACTATTGTTTTTATTATTTCTTAGTTCATTTCTTCCCCCCTCCCTTGTCTGTTCAGATATGTCTGAGTGGATTAGAGGGACAAGGTGGGTGAGGTTATTGGACCAAGTTCTGTTGGTGAGAAAGGCAAGCTTTCAAGCTTACACAGAACTCTTCTTTCCAGACCTGAAGAAGAGCTCTTAGGAAGCTCTGGGTAAGCTTGTTTCTCTTACCAACAGAAGTTGGTCCAATAAAATATATTACTTCACGCACCTTGTCTCTTTAAAATCCTGGGACCAACACTGCATACAATGAATGAATTAGAGCAGGGGTCGGCAACCTTTCAGAAGTGGTGTGCCGAATCTTCATTTATTCACTTGAATTTAAGGTTTTGCGTGCCGGAGATACATTTTAACGTTTTTAGAAGGTCTCTTTCTATAAGTCTGTAATATAGAACTAAACTATTGTTGTATGTAAAGTAAATAAGGTTTTTAAAATGTTTAAGAAGCTTCATTTAAAATTAAATTTAAATGCAGAGCCCCCCAGACCCGGGCAGTGTAAGTGCCATTGAAAATCAGCTCGCGTGCCGCCTTCGGCACCCGTGCCATAGGTTGCCTATCCCTGAATTAGAGCATTCTCCATTCTCTGCTTTCTTGAATGCTTGTAAAGCAATTGTGTGAAATTCTGCACAGAGAATAAAAACAACGGAAGAACATTCATGGTTCAAAGAACTGTACTGTAATGGTTTCAGATGAATTGCATAGGAATACCAGTATCCTCTTCCATAGATATGTATATGCTAAATTTAAGGAGTTCATAAGATACAACTGCTTCCCAAATACTTGGGCTCTGGAAAGTATGACAGGTGTCTGAATATCCTCTATCTACTCAAGAGAGTAGAAAGTGTGGCAGGGTTTCAAGGAATCTTGTTTGATTAGCTGATGACAGTGATGTAAATTCAGTCAAGTTGATAAATTCCATACAAATAAAAATATTGGATAGGGAGTGTCCCTCCACACCCTATTGTGACCTTGCAAATTATGCACGTAACTACTCTATGTAGCCATACTTTCCTACTACTGTTTTGGTCCTCCACTTACTACAACACCCGTTGTTGTGTACTACACCCACTGCTAACATCCTGTCTTTAAAATGTGGGTTCTTTGGGGGAAGATACTGTTTCTTAGAGTGCTTCTACAGTGCCCAGAATAAAGTAGTTCTGATCATGACTGGAGTCTCTGGGGATTCCTGTAATATAAATAAATACAAAGGGCACATCTACACATCTACACATCTACAGTACACAGTGCTCTGTTTTCTGAGTGGACTGTGATGCAATCTGATGTATCTGGTTTAGAACCATGGAAGAAGAGGATACCCTCCCTTTATTTCTACCAATTCTTCCTGGGAACTAACATTATTTTTATTACCTAGAAGCCCCAACCATTATCAGAGCCCCATAGTAATAAGCACCATACAAACACATTGTAAAAGACCGTCCCTACCCCAAAGAGTAGTTTAAATGGGTAAGACAGAAAAGGTATTGGAAGGGAAACAGGAAACAGAGTCCAGGGAGGTAAAATGACTTGTCCAACGTCAAACAATAGATTACCGGTAAAGCTACAAAACCCAGGTCTTTCAATTGCCAATCCAGTGGTCTATCCACTGGACAACCTTTCATTCCAGGCATCCTTCTTATAGCAACAAAAACTGAAGGTGACTGTCCATTATGTCCATGCAGCAGTTGAGAGGTTAAACAACATTACGTTTGTTACACAAATGGATACAAACCAGGAAATACAAAGCTGAAGCAGGAACTCTGTTCTGCATGTGCTCCATTGTCCGGAGGTATTACAGACATTGCAGGAAATAGCTAACCTCAAGTATATGTGCTGCATTATGTAGGCACAAACTGGCACATGAAAGATGGAGTTTCATCCTTAACGTTTTCAGGCTTTTGTCAGTTTGTACCACACCTTAACGTTGCTCAATCTCCTTTTATTTTCCATGTTAAATTTAGCAATAATGACTAATATAGTTCACAGGTGTGTGTGTAAGTAGACTAAGAAATAGTTTGGCATGGGACAGGATTTGCGTCAGCTGTCAGTTTGTAGCTCATAAATGGTGGCTTATTTGTTTAAAACAACAGTAAAAATGTTAATGAAAAAACAAAACAAATTAGTACTCTATTTAAAACCCTTACCCCAGAGAATTATCATTTAGTATGTAAACAAACAGTCTGAGGATTTCAGGGTTACATATACTGCATGCTAGCTCAAAATTGTAATGGGTTTTTAACTTACCACTTTATTGAAAGGTAAAAGTTGCAATTTACAATATAGTTGTTTACACTGCACATTACCATGAAAGCAATGAGTTAGAAACTCTTCTAGAAGAGAAAGATCTGTTTCCTGATCCAATGCCTGATTTCCCTCTGTTGGGTGGGGGGGAATCCCTATAGATCTTTCAGTCTGTATGACAAAAATTCTAACAGTGGATGATCCTTCCCTGGGTTTTTCAATTAATCCCATTTTTCATTATCTGCTCTCTTTTTTTTTTCCCCCTGTGCACACTGATAGTCAGCTATTCCAAACCAGTAGTGTTAGTTGTTTTATCAAAAAATCCTTCTTAATCTTGCCTAGGTTTCAAAATCAAAATGATCATATATCAATTTTGTGGACTATATACAACGTAAGACCTCCACTCTGTTTAAAAGAACTAACCTGGTGACTGCACTCCAACAACAAAACCTTTGGGTTCATGGCCAGAGATATCCCAGTTACCTTGTCCAATAATATTTCATACTGAAATCCAGACCTCCTGAATTAATGAATAGCCACCACTTCACATGAAAATATGACACTGTCTCTCCATTGCCTCTTCCGCAATAGGCAGGATATGTATTAATTAATATTAATCAGATTTATACAAAGATTAATAATGGGTATTTATTCAGGGCTCCAGGTATCCCTGACATCAATTACTAAAACAATTCAAATTAAATAGCCCACACCACACAAAATCAGGGTACCCAGGAGTAACCCTCCCATAAAAAGAGAATAAACCTGAAACTGCAGTGTCATATGCTAGGCAGAAACTCCATTCTCTTGTACATTGATAATTTGGGTCACCCTGCCAAATTCTGGACCAAATTATCTCAATGTATATAGTCGGAAACACTTGAAATCTGCAGATTTGATGGATGTAGGTCCCTGTTGCTAGTTTTGCTTTGCTCAGCGTGGCAAATATTAACTATGGTACTCTGCTCTTTTTACACACATCAAGCAGAAAATCAAATTTGAGATCTACCATTTGAATCTGAAAGGAGAATTTTGGCCAGAGTTTGGATAATAAACCCTATTAAGCCCTTCCCAATTCAAGTTTTTAATGCAATACCAAATAAAACAGATAGATGAGCCATTCAAGCTCATCAAGCTTTTCCACTAAGTAAAGCTATGGTCAACAGCAACAAAAGGTATTTAAATGTTAATGTGTTCACTGCAGTGTTGGAGCTATAGAATCATAGAAGATTAGGGTTAGAAGAAACCTCAGGAGGTCATTTGTCCAACACCTTGCTCCAAGCAGGACCAACCCCAACTAAATCCATCCATGTAGTCATGTTGGTCCCAGGATATTAGAGACAAAGCGAGTGAGATAATATCTTTTATTGGATCAACTTCTGTAGCTGAAAGAGACAAGCTTTTGAGCTTACACAAAGCTCTTCTTCAGGTCTGGGAAAGGTACTCAGAGTGTCACAGCTAAATGCAAGGTGGAATAGAATGTTTAGCAAAAGTAGTTAACACATATTCCAAGAGACCATTCAAGGTGAAGTAGCCAGTTAATACCTCTGCAGTCACAGGAAGAAAAAGAGGGGTTGGTGGGTTACAGATTGTTGCAATAAGCTATAAATCCAGTGTCTTTATTAAGTCCATGATTTTTAGTGTCCAGCAAAGTTATGAATTTAAGTTCCCAGGCTCATCTTTTGAAGGTATTTTGCAGGTTTCCTTTGAGGATGAGGACTAAGAGGTCTGATATGGAGTGATTACTTTGTGAAAAATGTTCATCCACAGGTGATATGGTGCGAGTTCATTCAGAAGTCTGGTCTGGTTTCACCAACATAGCAATGGTCTGGTTTCACCAACATAGTTGTTATTGGGGCATCTAGTGCACTGGGTGAGGCACACCACATGATGTGATAGGTACATGTGGGACCCATGGATCACGAAAGGTGTGTTGAGTGGGGGATAGATAGATATTGATGAAGACTGAAAATATTCCTTTCACTCATATCAGTGTATGAACAATAAACATTCTAGAGCCAAAACTGATTCACGGAGGCTGGCATTTGAGGCTGCATCCCTTTTAATCACTTTTCTTAAAAAGCCTTGCCCATAAAAAAACTGAATTAGTCACTGTTTCATGTGTCTGGAATTTCAGATCGAGTGTGCTGTTGTAACATACAGAAAGGGTGGGATGACAGCTGTCACACTGAGAACTACACAGAAACAAGATGTTCCTCAGGCTACACCAATGACAAAATGAATAAACTCTAAGGCCTTGTGTATACTGCCACTTTACAGTGCTGAAACTTTCTCGCTCAGGGGTGTGAAAAAACACCCCCCTGAGCGATGCAAGTTTCAGCACTGTAAAATGGCAGTGTATATACTGCACCAGCACTGGGAGCCGTGCTCCCAGTGCTGGTAGCTACTCCCCTTGTGGGGGGGTGGGTTTTTTACAGCGCTGGGAGAGCTCTCTCCCAGTGCTGGTGCCGCCACTATACAGCCACGTTAGAGTGCTGCCACGGCAGCACTTTAACGTTGGTAGTGAAGACATACCCTAACATGAGCAAGTCTCTTTAGGATCAGATTGCTCTCTGCACTTTCTGAGTGGAGTGGGGCTCAGATCTAGTGAATATGGCAGAAAGATCAAAGAGTAGCAAGGAGGAACTTTCTCAGCTGCATCATTTCCTACCTCGAGATCCCCCCAAAAGCTCCACCCTTGTAGCTCTAAAGGATTGGAGCTGTATGATATTTTGAGGGAGGAGCAAAAGGTAACGGGTGGAGCAAAGGATTAGCTACTTTACAGAGCATTGTTCTTGCTGAGGGTTTGGATTTCCAGTCACAAAAACTTGTTTAAAAGTCCATACACCTTGTCTTTCCCCCCAAAACTCCTAATTGGCAGTACACGAGGAGTCCTCAGTGAAAATGCTGGATTAAGGCAAACTGGACCTCTAGGCACATAAGCAATTTATGCCCAAGGAAGACTCAGTCCCTGAGGCCTTACCCCCTTCAACCCACAGCTCAAGGTATCTAACCAATGCCCCACTCGTTTATTGCCCATAGTTCTGGAGATCACATGGCCCTTTGCTGCGGGTGCTGTCCACACTGCAACCCAATAAAATATAGCCCATTGGCTCATTCAACACGGCACATGGCCCGCCCCCATTTCCCATGAGCTTCGGTTCAGGGGGACCTGGCACACCAGACTATATACTCCATGGTTCAGGAGGTCTCCCAATGGGCATACACTCAGAGGACGTCCACATTCTACTGTCTCCAGGCATGCTTTCACAGCCTACCAGTTCAGGAAGCCATGGCTCAGGGTCCCACCAAAAAGGACTCCCCTTGGCTCAGGGCACGTACACACACAACCCATTTATGGTCTGCAGCTCAGGAGCTCACAGCCCAAATGCTTCCACAGAAAGACCATATGGACCTTCCACAGTTTAATTCCCTGCCCTCTACATCCCGTAGCTCGGGGAGCCAGCCCATGGGGCCCCACATAAACAGGGGGCTCCCCACAGCCCATGCATCACATTCCTCCCAGCTCATAGCCTCAAACCCACCAAGGTTTGACCCCAGTCCACAGCTTTGATCAGTATCCACTGATTCCAATGGCTTCTGTTATAGCATATTTGCAGACACAACAGACACCAATTTTTGAAAACTTAACCATTAATGACTGATATGTCACACAATCTAGTACTACTCTCTTATGGTATTTGTTCCTGAACATCAGACTGTGTGCATTAGGAGAGCACTGCTTCCATACGCAGGAATCCATATAGCATCCCTAAACTCTCTCTTTAAACAAATAATTATTATTGATAGCACACACTACTTTTGATGGTACATAATCAGCATCAGAGGGTGGGCATACAGAGCCATTCTAGAATGTGATTTACAACAAACGAATATTATTATGCTTAGCTCCTGTCAAACATGGTGGTGCTGATAGGGAGAGAGAGATGAGTAGGTACATAAAGCTCCACCTTTACGTCTCTCCCTTCCTCCACAGCTGCATAACATTATCAATCTGTGAATCAGATTTCTTCTACCAGACTGCTTTTGTCAGTGGAAGCAAATTGTACAAGGGATTTTCCCTTTGTAGTTTGTATTATAGTAGCATCCAGGGCCCCTAATTGAGATCAGAGCCCCCGTTGTACTGGGCCCTGTACAAATTTTAAAAGCAAGGTAATCTAAAAAAAGTCTCCAGTTTATAGTTAATATTTAGCTCTCATATCAAATAGAATTAAATCACTTAATCACTACCAAAATCAACTCCAAGTAAACATCTGTATATCTACAGTGGGTGCTTAATGGCTACTTTTGCACTCATGACTGAGCCTAGAAGAAGGTCAAGTTGGAGTGTGGAAAGTCAGAGGTCAAAATGGCTTATTACAGATTAACAACATTAACGTTTATTCTTCACTTTTGAAGGGGAGTATTTTTTCCTGCATGTACTTGTTATCACTAAATTGTTCATGTGCACTCATGTGATTTCAAATAAGGTACTACCCATTGGTATTTTGACAGTTAAAAACTATGGCCACCGAAAAGGTGCAACGAGGAAATGCAGTTTTAATCGTTCACTGATCGTGTTTTCTAATGTGGGGAGCATGCTGGGACAAAACATTATCATTGTCACATATAAAATAAATTGTCCAAAAAATTGAACTCTGAGCCATTATTATTCCTCAGAACATACATTTACACACCTCTGAAGGAAGGAAGCTTTGTTTTCAAATACTAGCACATACCTAGGATGCAACTTTGTATTGTGCTCCTTAGAGGCTACAAAACATACAGCCCAGAGGGTGGGCAGGCTAACATGGCTTTAAGCGATCTCTGAGCCTTCCCAGTTCTGGGCTGCTGACTAAATTATGGGTAGCTGGGGACAGGCTGCAATAAGTGGCACCATGGCACTTCACAGGGGGTGCCATAAACAGGGAGAGGAGCCAAGGCCCCCACACCTGCTCCTGACGCATTCAGTAAAATTGTGTCCCTCTCGTCGCCAGTAGTGCTGCTGCTGCAGCCTCAGAGCCAGCATGGTGCCAAGCCGGCAGGTCTCCTCCCCTCACCCATGGACCACAGCAGCAGCAGCAGCGGAGTCCGGCTGCGACTGCTGGGGCAGTGCTGCCTCTCCAGAGCTCCCCCCATGCTGCCCGTGTGGGTGGAGGGGTGCCACAGACTCAGAGCTGGGTCTGGGGGTGCTGGCTCTGGGGAGATCAAGGTGGTGACCTGCCGTGTTGCCACTGCTAGGCCTTTTCTACTGTGCAACCTGCTCTCAGGCCCCACCCACGAGCCCAAACTCCATCACCGTCTCCCAGTAATGTGTGAGGTGGGCCCACGGCGGGGCAGAGCTGGCTCAGTCCCAGGCATCTGGCTGGAGTGAAGGGCCCAGCCAGTCTAGTGCAATGTCAGGGGAAGGCACAGAAGAGCACCAGCCCCATCCAGCAATTCAACTTCGTGGCGCAGATATGGTGAGGCCTGTCCCCTGCCCTCCTAAACCCTTCTGCCCCCTGGGGGTTTCTACCCCAATCTCCTTCCTCCACCACTGATTCTATTGGGTAAAATTTTGGGAAATGTTCAGTAAATATTTTAGACTTCACACCCCCTGTTTGAGACCCCCAAGGGGCACCCTGGCCCCATATACTGTGTCCCTTCACCTACCTCCCAACATGCCCTTCCCATGCCAGGCCTCACCCCCAACATGCCCCCTTATGCCAGGCTCGCAGAGGGGGCTTGTAGGGTAGGGTAACCTGCCTTGTACATGTAAGCTCTATGGCCTGATGCTACAGAGCAATGATTCCCCAAATCATGAGCTGTGTCTTCCTTGGGAAGCCATGAAGGGTTCATGGGGGAGGCATAAGTGTTTTGGGGGGCTTTCAGAGGAGAGACTCTAGCACACCAGCTCTAGCAGATAGGGGAAGAGGATTATGAGAAAGACAGGAGAAGGCTTATCTTTACAATGGATAAGCTATTTTTACCAAGTGCTAAGCAAGTAGACTAGCAACGTTTGGCTGAAGAAGAAGATTTTAATAAAGATACACAGCAAAGGAAGAAAAGCAGACTATGATGATAGTTACATTAGGTTTGGATTTTTGTGTATCCATATCACTGGAGAAAATCCACAGCCACAATTTATTTGTTTTCAAGTGCTAGTAAATGAAAGTATGAGGCCAGAGAAACATTTAGAAACCAAACACCCAGAATTTGTAAACAAGAACTGTGGTTTTTTCCTTCAGAAAAAAAGGAAAGCAGCAAAAACAAAAACAAAAAGTCATGTCTAAAGAAGCCACTGTTCCTCAAAAAGCCTCAGAAGCATCTTATGCTTCAGCCATGTGAATTGCAAACAGGCACACGCTGGTGGTGAAATCCTTCTACTTCCAGCAGCAATAGACGTGTAGAATTATGATTGGAGAACAAGCAGTTGTTCCTGATGACCTTATAGAAAACATCCGGATCAGTTGACAGAACAAGATAAGAAGAGTCAGTATTCTTCACTGCAGCTTGATTAATCCACAGATCCAGAAAACATGGCTCAGCTTCTCTCTTATGTGAGATTTATCAAAGCACAATAGTTGGAAGAACTTTTATTTTGCAAAGAAATCCCAATCTGAACAAGATGTAGGCAATATTGAAGATTCTCAATAAACTCATAGTGGACGATGGTCTGAACTGGGCTATGTGCGTGAGGCAGTATACTGATGGGGCAGTAGCCATGACTGGAATGAACAGTGGGGTTGCAGCACAAGTAATGTTGCAAAACCATCTGAACTCTAGTGTCTCTCTTGAATCTAGTGTCTTGAGTCAGTAAAAAAAACCCCAAAAACCCCACACCCACCACAGTATAACTGTGGGGAGCCAGTAAGTTTAAAAATATAGGTAAGGGAGCTGCACTACTAAAAAGTTTGGGAACTACAGCTACAGAAGAAGGGAGTAGGGTGACCAGACAGCAAGTGTGAAAAATCGGGATGGGGTTGGGGGATAATAGGAGCCTATATAAGAAAAAGACCCCAAAATCAGGACTGTCCCTATAAAATCGGGACATCTGGTCACCCTAGAAAGGAGCTATAGAGGTAGCATGCTGAAGCCAGCTGCCCTTACTCGGTCCCCCTCCCCCACTATCAGCAGGCACAAGTTGTCTCTGCTCAAAATCCAAGTGACACTTTGGATTCTCACCAGAACTATACAAAAACAAAAAACAAAAAAAACCACTTTGAATTGGTGGGGTAGTGGGACTGAATGGAGACGAAAGGAGCTCCTACCTTTGTGGCAAGGACACTGCTTAAGGGTCCTTAATGCCATTGACTCCTCTTTAGTGAAGACTTTGTGAAGAGATGGCTCCTCACTTAAGCTTCAGAGGATAGCAATGGAGCTGAGGGTCCTGCTAGAGAGGTGCCAATAAAGCTGGAATCACTATAGCCGGGTTAGATTGTGGACCCTGAGGACCATAGCAGGCAGCAATTCCCCGAGGCTGTCACAGGGTGCACTCACCACTAGGGTCACCTCCTCCTGGCTGCTCTGGGGATTAACTCTTTCCAGGTGCTGCACGCTCCTCTGGCGGTCTCTCCATCCATCATCCTCTCTCACCCAGTGGCTTCAGGAGCTGCAGCTTCCTCTTCATGACTTGGCCCTCCAGTCAGTTCACTATGGTCCTCTCCTTCCCTGGTATCAAAGTCTTTCAGGGCAAATGGTCCAGGCAGTCTACTCTCCACTGCCGCTCTGTGCCACTTCCCCAGTGGCTGGTTGGGGAACCCAGACCCGCCCTCTATTCCAGGTTCCAGCTCAGGGGCCCTCTCTTCAGCAGCCAAGGTCAGCACTATCCTATCCTATTCCTTGCTGTTTCTCCCTTCGGGTTTGCCAGCCCACCACAACTCCCTCCTCCCAGGGAGTAACTATAAGCTACTTTTCTCTATAGCCCCAAACACACCTCCCTTCTCCCAGAGAGTGACTGCAGACTACTTCCCTACAGCCTATTTCCGTTCTCATCTCCTGGACTTCATACAGGACTCGCCTGTCCCTGTCCAGTTGAGCCTCATCTAATTAATCCCTGCTTCCTGGCTCCTCCTCCAGGTGCAGCCTGGGCAGTTAATTGGCCCACCTAGCCACCTTACCCACTTCAGACCTTGTGTGGAGTGGACACCCCATCACACAGGCCTTCAAAAGTGCACTCCTGGACTATGGGACACTACCCACTGACATCAAACCATGAGTGGGGTGTAACAGAGGGTGAAGAGGGATGTTAGAGACATTTGTTTATCACACATTCACACCCATCTTTCCTTGTTTAATAATCAGTACTTGTGAGCTGGAAGGGATTGCCTGCTAACAGTATTGCCAACCTCAAGACATCAAAAATCAGGTTACTTTTTAAAAGGATTATACTGGGGTGGTGGGGGGTGGGGGTGTCTGTTATTTGATTTTTGAACTCTCCTTGCCCATCCCCAGTGTGTATATTACGGTTAGCGTTGCCCATTGTCCCAAATTTATAGAGTAAGGTGATTTTGGCCTCTGCCGCTGGAGCTCTCATCCCACCCCCCATCTGCCCATCCCCTGCCCAGCAATTAATTCTGCCCCAACCTCCAAATCAATCTGGTCTCTCAGTCCCGCCCACCATCAGTTCAGCCCATCAGCCTCACCTCTGCTCTTCCAGGAGTTCTTCAGCCTCCTTTCCAGGCTGGAGAGGGTGCAACAGTGTCATCTCTCCCCCTCCAGACTGGGGGGGGGGGCAGTTCTAGGGGTTCTTCACCCTTCTCTGCCCCTTCCTAGGCCAGATGCTGCAGGAAGGGAAAGAAAGGGAAAGAGGAACCAAACCTATTGCCTATAAAAGGGCAGGAGAGGAGGAGAGACAGAGCTGCCCTGAGATGCTGGGCTCTTCCTGCTCCCTGCCCTCCTCTCCCACCCATCTTGTGAGAATGGCTGAGGAGAAGGGGATGAAGAGAGAGCTCTTCCTGTAGCAGCTCTCACTTGTTTCTCTTCCCCAGCAGGCAGGCAAATGGGGCAGGCAGCCAATCAGAGGGGTCTTCCCCCAGGTATGGCTCAAATTCCCTAGAGGGCTGGAGCTTGGCACCAAGGCTGGCTCTAGCCCCAGTTAAAATCCTGAGAGTGAGCAACACTGTGTTAAGAACACCAAGGGAAGGTATTTAGTTTTTCCTAGGATTCTAGGTGGGGGTTCAAGCCAGTGGTGATTGTTAATTTTCAGAGTAACCCCTTAAACATTTGAACCCAGGCCTTATTGCTGCTGACAATGTCTAGCAGAAGAGTTACATGCAAAATCTGCACCAGAGGGAATTCTCCCCTGGCGAATTCAGAGGTCTAACTGCCAGCAATGTAAAAAAATATTGCATGGTAGGGTTTACTGTTTCAGGGATTCTGTATCAAATTTGCCCTGTTTACAAGTAAAAGTTTTCTAACCAGGCCTGCACACTCAAGCTGGAATCGCAGAACTAGATTTTGGTGAATCTGGATTTTAGTTTAAGAACTTTCATTAACTTGCACATCATCTTGCAAACAGGAGACTTACAAGATCAGGCCCAAAACTAGGGTTTAAAATATGAAAGTTTGGGACAATTTAAAAAAAAATACCTGTAAAATAGCTAGACTGAAGTTAAACAACTGCACAATGCTTTCATCTCAAATACACCATTCTTCAACCTTGTCTGAGAACTTCAATAATCAAATGGTACTTATTTAATTTTCCATAAATCTTATATTCATGGCATTCAGCTGGCCACAGATCCAACAAATCTGAAGTTTATTGCCTTTCAGAACTGCAAGACCTGTCTAACAACCCAGGATTTTTCTGGTGGGGGAACATTGCTTGAATGGGGATTTTTGATTTGGTTTGGTAAGGAGTTATGTGGTTAGTATTAGGTGACATTAAGTAACATTAATTAGTTAGCTGATGTATTGTAAATACACTTAGAAGTCAATGGCAGCACTTTAACATCGTTGCCCCTCCCCCCCCCCCCCCCGGCCTGGGCCACCGACAGTGGGGGGAGGCAAAAGGGACAGCTGCCCCGGGGCCAGTGATTTCAAAGGGCCGTGGCAGCAGCTGGAGCCCCGGGGCCTTTAAATTGCTGCCGGAGCCCCGGGCACCCCGGGCTGACCCCCAGCCCCTCCCCTTCCGCTTGAGGCCCTACCCCTTCCGGGGGCCTGAAGCCAGGCCCCTGTACCAGTAAGTGCTTAATGATACTTTCACCCCTGGTCCCTGCCCTAAAGAGTTTACAGTCTGAGACCCCAAACCAGCAATGACCTCTGCATGAGTGAATGTCTGCACACACAGAGCCATACTGAAATAAATGGGGCTCTGCATGAAGCTGATTGTGGGGTGAAGACCTAAGAAGACAAGCAACATACAAAGGGCCAGAGAGATTAAAACATATGTAAAATAGTTATATATTTTGATTGTCTCCCTCCCCCTTTACATTTTGCTTGAATCCTTAGATTGTAAACTCTTTGTAGCAGGGACTTGCTGTGTGTGTTTGTACAGTGCACTGTGCACATTACTTGAGTATGCATAACACATGACCATAATAATCTAAACTGAGTGAATATTTGAACATTTTGCTTAAAATGTTCTAGAAGAATCTATTGCACATATACCAAGTATAATTCTCCCTCAGATATGCAGTCATGCCTGGAAAGCCAACTAATTGCAATGTGAATGATAGGAAGGAGTATCCCAAAGTAGAAAGAACTGCATCAGGGTATTTAAAAGCACAAGCTCTGATGTGTCACGGTTTAGAGATTTTCATCATAGCTCTGTGTTAACCTCCCACCATTCAAAATGATATAAAATGCCCTATCGGTACAAAGAGCTGTGGGAAGGCTGGTTGGAATTTGTATAAGGAAACCTCTTATCACCAATTTCTATTTATATTTGTAACTATTTGCCATTAATTCACAAACTTTAGTGAAGTACACAATCAGAAAAGAAATCTATGAGTATGAAATTATTTCCAAAAAAGGCAGTTCGGTTGGTAGTTATGTTCTCTCTGTAAAACAACATGTAACTGATCCAGAAACACTCATTTAGAATGTGCAACATTCTGTGTTCTACTCTCCCCCGTTGTCAGGCTCCAGAGCTGAGCTCAAATGTCTATGCTGCAATTTTATAGCCCTGCAGCCTGAGCCCTGCTAGCCCAAGTCAGCTGACATGGGCCAGCCACCGGTGTTTTATTGCAGTGTAGACATACCCTAAGAAACTGGCAAGGAGATAAAGAACGACTGTAATCCTTGGAGTTTAAGGGCTGCTTGACTCATTTTAGGTCAAGTTGATGGACTGGGCTAATTGGAGGTGAATAGGAGGCCAGTTAGGAAAAAATCCGAGACCTCAAGGAGACTGTCCCAAGAGCAGTTGACAGACCCATATAGTTCTTTGCATATTCAAAGCACCATATTCATCAGCGAAAACTAACTCCTTATAACAAAGAAAAATATATTTCAAATAACCAAAGGTTATTAGTTTTAAGGTCCTCCTCCCGCAACTGCATGTTTCCCTCTCATTAATTAACCAAGGGTTCTCCCATATAGACACTGCATCTATGCAAGCAAAACTCACACTGACTTCGTGTGGAGTCCACTCGCACATATGCAGTTGCAGGATCTGGGCCTTTACAGCAATAAGTAGCCCCCAAAAAACCTTCCATTGATAGAAACAGTTCATTTAAATCTACCAATACTTGAAAGATACAAATAGATAGGAAAATTAGTATGGGGGGTGGGGGGACTTCACTGAAATCCCTTGAACTAGGAGAAGCCAGAGTAAAACATTTTTTTCTATATTTTACTGAAAAATAGGAATTCCCCTAACTAGAAATCCTTGTCTTGCATCATGAGGGAATGTATGGTAGTGTCTGGTTTACTGCAGTTCAGTCCCATCCATCGCATGAGCAGCTGGTGAGAGAGGCCACTAATGGCTCCTCACTTCACTTCACTTTCAATTTGTTTCCTTGTAATTTGATCCTGACTTCATGAAAAGTACAGAGGTTTGTGAGGTCACAATTGCCAGAGGGGATACAAAGTCTTGAAGTCTTTAAATCAGGGCTGGATGTCTTTCTAGAAGCTATGCTGTTGCTCAACAAGAAGTTATGACTTGTTGCAAAAATTATTGGATTAAGTTTCTCTGGCCTGTTTTATGCAGGTGGTCAGACTAGATTATCATAATGGTCCCTTCTGGCCTTAAAATCTAGAATCTGTTTTAAAAGATTTGTGCTTTGACATACAGAACTAACTCTCATTAGTTAACTAAGAGATTCTCCCGTGTAAGCACTGCATCTATGCAAGCAAAATTCCCATTGACTTCTATTTTAAAGATTCAAAGATTTTAGCTGTTTCAAGAAACTTTGAGCTTACTCTTGAAGGTCACAATTAATTCAATACCATAATAACTTTTGTAGACATATTCCATCACAAATAAGTATCTTCCTTCTTTCACTGTACTGTAAAAGAAACGACTTGGAGTGGTCAGGTCTATGGATTGTGTCGTACAGATATGGTAATCTAGTTATCATATTTCTATCTATAAATAAAATGTGTTCAGTATGTTAACAGCACTTCATGCCCAATTGATAGGGTACTTATCACTTTAAAGAGAGCGAGACACAGAGAGATAGAGTGCAGTGATAGCATGTGTGCTTTAAACCTTTCACTGTTTGCACACCATCAGTGTAAGCAACTATTTCACAGGAACGCTCCACTCAATTAACAGCTCTTTGTGTGACAAATCATTTTGTCACATAATTGATCCCAAGCTATATTTCATTTATATACATTATCTTATATTATAGCTCCTAGGGGAAATTGCATTGTCTGCTACAGTATTTTAGTATTTTGCCTGAGTAAGGAGTTAGAATAGCAGGGTATGGCCCAGAGTAAATGCATTTCTGGAGAGGTTGGGAGAGGGTGAATTGTCCTGTGTAACTGTTGGCCCCCAGGCTGGTCCCCAGCATGATATACAGCAGCCCCAGAGCTACTCTATATAATGTATGGCTGACTTTGGCCTCTCGGGTCATTCCAGCATCTGGAGATCCATGCTCACTGCCCTTTTCACCACCACCCCCAGTACAGCCCCATGCCACAAGAGCACCACTGCAGCAATTGTAATAGGGCCTGGAATCTGGCCCTTAGAGTCTGATCTGGCACAGTACTAAGCACCCTCAAATTCTAGTGGGATGAGGGTGCTCAGGCTTTTGCAGGATCAACTCCTGGGCAAAAAAAATTGGACAAATAGTTTATTTGCTGAAAAATGCCGTTGCAGATTGATTGAAACTATTTGAGAATTCACCAAGTAGATATTTCGGCCTGGCTCCGATGTAGTATTTCATTTTTTGTGTGTGCAGTGTTTCGCTGTATGCGCAGCATTTAGGATCTGTGTGTGCGCGCGCACACACACAGCTTAGAAGGAACAGTGAACTGACTGTCCTTTCACATCCTGGCTTGCTGCCCACTATGGGTATGTCTACACTGCAATTAAAAACCCACAGTTGGCCCATGACAGCTGACTCAGGCTCACAGGACATGAACTAAGGGGCTGTTTAATTGCAGTATAGATGTCCGAGTTCTGGCTGGAGCCCGGGCTCTAGGATGCTGCAAGGTGGGAGGGTCCCAGAACTTGGGCTGCAGCCCAAGCCAAAACATCTGAACCACAATTAAACAGCCTTGGGCCTGAGCCCCACAAGCCCAACTCAGCTGACACGGGCCAGCCACGAGTGTTTAATTGCAGTGTAGACATACCTGAAGTACCACGTAGACAAGCCCTGGGTCTCCCATATTGCAGGTAATGGGTTATTGGGTTGTCGGGGGTGGGTCTCTCTCAATCTTTCCTGTTGAAGCTATTCCACTTTGGATAAATAATTAGCTAATCATTGGAGCAGACATTAGAATGTGAGTATCCCATCTCCTAGGTGAGTCCCCAAACCACCAGGCTACAGAGTCATTCTCGCTTTGTTTCTCAGGCTTAGTGAACCACCTCCTTTTCCTCTGGCCATTTTGTAAATGGCTTTTCCAAATTTCCTTTGCTTTTAGTAAAAATAAAAGGTTAAAAATGCCTGAAATCTAAAGTAAACATTTCGTCCAACCTATTTCCCCTCCCCCCTTTTTTTTTCCACTGAAGAAACCAAAACATGTTTGTTTCAGGTTAATCCAATTTTTTTTTCTCTAGTTTGGCCAGCTAGCCAAAAACTTTTACATGATTGTTCTCTCCATTACATTTTATTCCTGTATTAAAAGTTCAACAACATCAACGAGGAAATGGGTGCAAAATTTGGCCCAGGAATGTCAATATAAAATAAAGACTAGATTCTGCCCTGATGTAACTGCACTGAAGTTAGTGGAGCTTCCCTAGGGGTGAACTTGGTCCATTGTGTTGCTGCTAAGAAACTGTTCTCCAGGCAACATTGCTGAGGTTCTTCCAACACCGTAACAGCACACGGGACTGCAATTTTTGAATTGCAGCCAGAGTTTTCTATTCTGTTCTTTTGTGCACACCCACCCTCGTCCTACAGATTGCCTACCTGTGGAATGTGTGCTGTACCTTATTCTGCTACATGTGACAGAATATATGGTGAGAAAGGAATGCCTTTCCACTTCACTTTTCATGGATATTTGCCTTCACAGATTGCTTAAATGGAGCACTGAGGACTATGGAACATTGATTTCAAAGGAACTGGTCCCACATACGCCACGTCTTTTTCTGACAGTAGCTGTGTTAATTTCATGAAAATATGTTATGATCACAGCAGCTATCACCTTCTTTAATCCTGGTGAGAGAAAGGCAGAAATGATCCTACAGTCAAGGCCCCCTCCTCCTCTTCTTCCTCCTCTCGATGGAGGGGTGAATTTGGGAAAGTCATGTCCTCCCAATTTATAGATCAGGGGTTCTCAAACTTTTTTTGCTGGGACCCCCTTTGAAAATATTTCAGACTGTGATGACCCCCCCTCCATACCATGCCACCCTTACTTCTGCACTGCTGCTGGTGGCGGCGCTGCCTTCAGAGCTAGGCACCCAGCCAGCAGCCACCACTCTTGTGACCCCCGCCCCCACAATAGTCTCGTGACCCCCTTTTGGATCGGTACCTCCAGTTTGAAAACCACTGTTATAGATCATAACACAAAGAACAGGCACCATAGTGAAATAAGTGGCATTTTTTATGCTGGATTTAGTTTTAGATATTAATTAACAGCACTCATTTATTGTGTTAATTACTCTTATGATCAGATTTTATAGGAACCAGAAACAGAGGGAGGACAGAATGAGGAGGACAGGAACGAGAAACACAAAGAAAACTTAGATCCATATCATTATATTTCAAAAATAGCAGGCCAATTTATCTAAAGTTGGGCACCTGAAAGTTGAAGCATCCAACATCTGTAGCCACTCGTGAATATGTGGCTGCCTGTGTTTTGCTTGAGGTCACAAAGTGAGTCAGTGGCAGAGGTGTGGACAGACTTCTAGTTTCCTACTTGTGACAGAGCTCTGTCCTTGTCTCCGTGGGTCCTGCGTTTCCTGGCAGATTTCACTAGCCTCAGAGGCTCACTGTGACCCTCCACGTAACCCTTTTCTCTCTAGAGACCAGGGTCACAGTCTACTGAGCCATTGTCATCATAAGCCAGTGAGGGAGATAAGGAGAAGCTATCCTCCCCTGCACAGTCTCTGTTGTCTCCCAGTCTTAGTGATTAATCAGGGGGGAAAGAGTGGGGGGAGCCTGGGCCCACCCTCTACTCCAGGCTCCAGCCCAGGGACCCTAATAGTATCAGCTATAGTAGCTGACCTTTTAAAAACAGGACACGTACAATTCCCTGGGCTACTTCCCCACAGCAGCCCCCACTTCCTCAAACTCTACTTCACCCTTACCTCAGGGCCTCCTTCCTTGTGCCTAATATGGTGTGTACAACTCAGTCTCTCCAACAGCACAACTTTCCTCTCACAGCTCCTGACATGCACACCTCACTGACTCACTGGGAGGCTTTTAACTAGTTTCAGCCAGCCCCTGATTGGCTGCAGGTGTCTCAATCAACCTAGCCTCCTCCCTGCCTTCTGGAAGGTTCTTAATTGGCCCCAGGTGTCTTAATTGACCTGGAGCAGCTTCCATTTATTTATCCTGGTACCAGGGATTTGTTTAGCCTGGGGCTAATATGTCTATCTCCCACTACTTTCCTATAGCCATCTAGCCTTGCCCAGTCACATACTATAACCATGACACAGCACTACCACTTTCCATATATACCATCTATAATGTGTTATTTTAAAGCAATACTTTAGTTTGGGCTTTTACGTAGTGTAGGGAAGCCTGGGGAGAAAGAAGAGGAATAAGTGATGAGCAAGATCTCTAAGAGGATCTATAAGAGGAATGCAGAGGGTGGGAGGGATGGGCCTGAGTAACCTTCTCAT
The DNA here is from genome assembly GCA_037349315.1 of Chelydra serpentina. NCBI lineage: Eukaryota > Metazoa > Chordata > Testudines > Chelydridae > Chelydra > Chelydra serpentina. The sequence continues at coordinate 77,317,754 of JBAIAC010000042.1, read as the reverse complement.
TTATTTGACCTTTGCAAAAATGAAAACCAAGTCCTTCCTTTTGAAAGTATTGTGAACTATGAATGAAGTTACACAGGGTTAATATGTTCTGCTGCTGCTGAAAATAACAATATTGCATGTGCAGGGAGTAACTTCTGGATAGGGAAAAGGCATCAGTGAGACCGCACAGCAATGTACACGTGAGACCAGGTACAGCTTTTGTTTGTCTGATTTATAAGAGGCACAGCAATGGAATGAAAAGGTGTGAGATAAAACCACATGATGGGGAGTTAAAAAACTTACTGGAAGAGGCCAGGTGAGAGGGACTACAAAAGAGTTAGAGGCCCAGAAGAGGGGAAAAATTACTGGAGCAGCTTCCACTTACCGCCAGAACTGTCAATGGAGAAGAATGAAACAGTCCAGATCTACCATCACCAATCAGATGGAAAGTTACAAGTTAGAACATTCTGGTCATGAAAAGGTGGCAAGCTTCAAAAAAGCCACCTACGTGAGTTAGTGAATTCTGAATTTGTTTCCCTGTTGCCACATACTATAGTCAGTTTGCCCCAGGAATGTGTAACAATATGGACTGGCTTTAAGAGAGAGATGTTTGCAGACAAACTCTCTCTAATCCAATCAATTTCTTGCTTTGACACTAGAAATCCCTTCCAAAACCAGTCTGAATTGAACAGAAATAGGGCCACACTAATCCCAGGTATAATGCCATTGACATCTAGATATTTCTGCAGCATAGTAGACTTTTTGTTGCAGTATGTTATCTAAAAGCAAACCAATCCTCCCATGTATGTATACATTCTAGGATTCATTTAAAGTTAGCAATCCCAGACAGTAATTCAAATTCCTTTCAGCAATGAAGTTACCTGTTGACCTTCAGCAAGGGTGGATGTTTTGGTATCTACAGCATGTTTCCTCTTATCATGCCTTTTGCAATTAGAATTTCATACAATAATATACTACAGAAATGCAAAACAAAATCAAACCCTTCCAACCCTCGACTCTTGCCAACAGTGTCATGGAATCTGTTCCCAGCACAAGTGGTCAGGGGATTTACGCTTCTAACCACAGTCTCCTTGCAACATGGCATGCCCCTTTAATGGCATGTGGTGCACAATAATCCTTCTAAACCAGCCTATAGCCTGGATAAAGATTATTGCTTTCTCTTTCTTATAATACATACAAGTGCATTCTTCTCCTGATATAATAGTGGACCTCCCTCCCATTTGTCTCTAACTTTTTCTGCTTTCATTTAGTTTGCCATGATGACAAGTAACCCTGCTATACTTCTGTGGTTACTGGGTATTGTCTCCTGCACTGTTTTTTCTTTGTCTGGTTATTTTACTGTTTTATCTTTGAAGAGAATTGAACACATTTTTTTAAAAATCAATAGTGATGCCTCCATATTTTTCTTTGCATGCTCCTTTGTCTCCCGTCCTTGGGTTTTACTTAAGAGCTTTTACTTGCTGTTGTATTCATTCCTAATTCTAGCCCTTGTGTATTACTGTAATGCAAACATAATTGACAAATATCCATTATGTTGAAATTATGACCCACTTGCTAATTTGTACTGTACTGAATGTTAGCAAAATGCCCCTTATTTACACAGGTATGTTTGCTTTTAGATAAAGCAGACTTGGACGTGTTTCATTTAAACATGGCGATTTGATAGATTATGAACTAGTTTAGAAAAGCATTTGCCATTGTAAGACTGTGTCAGTTCACTCACTCCTGCCACACCATACTGAAAGACTGGGAGAAGCAGCACGTTGTGAGATGTAGGGCCTGACTCTTCTCTTACTGATGTTGACATAGAAAATGAGTAAGTCCGTCCAGGCCTGCCAATGGGGGGGCTAAAGGGGAAATTGCTCAGGGGCCCAGGTGATTTAAAAGGGCCTGGGGGCCCTCAGCTGCTGCTGCTGCTGCTGGGAGCCCCGGGCCCTTTTAAATCACCCGGGCGGGCCGCAGGGCTCCTAGGTGCACACAGGGTGGGACTGACGACAGTGAAGGCAGCCGGGCGAGCATATGGAAGCCCTGGCCGTGCCGGAAGAGCGCGCCAAGCAGCGCAGTCGGCAGCTCGCTGGGCACCAGCAGTACAGCTGGCAGCAGCTTAGGCCCATTGACTGTTCTGTCCTGAGGCCCAGAATTGCTGTCGGTGGGCCTGAGGCCGTCAAAGTCAATGGCGTTTCAGACGTGTAAAATCGATGCAAGCAAGAGGATAACCAGACTCCTAATGTGGTAGCAAATGGGAGACTATCACTCTCCAAAATAATGAAGACTTGGGCTGATGATCAGAGAGTATAAAGAGTCTACAAGACTTAATAACAGTTCTAAGCATCTCTTTAGCCAGTCCTTCTGGTTGGCGACAACATCTCAGATCTAATATACATAGAGAGAGTGAGTGTGTGTCCTCCGCATGTGTGTGCATGCATGCACGTGCACTTGTACAGAATGGAGGAGAAAGGTGGGCTAATGACGTTAAACAAGAATAGAGATTTGCTGAATCAGATCCAAATTTCCCAACATTCAGGTGGTTCAGAGTTGCTGTCCTTTAATAGGTGCGTCTATAAGTGCAATAGTATTGAAATGACGCATTCATCTTATTTTTAGGCAGGCTCTCGTGGCACTGAAGGTGAACTATGTCAGTCATCCTGCGTGTTTGCATCTCCCTGCTGAAAACTTTCACTGGATACTTAGGTAATTTTCTAGAAGGTGCCTTATCAGAGCCCCCTTCTGGTGTTCAGCTCACTCATACAACGATCATTTTCTGGCATTGCCTTAGGATTGCACTAACATGGCCAGTAGGCAATGTCACTATAAATTAAACACACTGGGCCAGATTCTCCAGTCCACTCAGGCCACTTTGCTCCATGTAAGTGGGCATAAAGTGGCTTTAAAGCAACCAGACATGGCCAGTGGAGAACTCTCTGCCGGAGGTGGCTCTGCTTTCTCCTGTATAGCTATCCCCCTCGCACAGGTGAAAGGGCAAGAGGGGTGCATGTTATGGGAGTGGGGTGGGTGGAATAGGGAGCAGAGGAGGCAAGGAAGAGCTTAGCTCCGTTACACCCAATTTTCCACTATAAATAAGAACTGCTCCTGTGCAGCTCTAGCTTGTGCTAAGGCTAGGTGGCTGAAGCCCAGAGAGCTGCACTAACTGCCTGAAACCCCCTTTCTACACTTCATACAAGTGGAGCTCAGGAAGAGTGGAGAATCTGCCCCCGAGGGCCTAATTATGATCTTATTAATATCATTGTAACTCAATGGACTTAGGTGGAGTTACTCCTGATTTATATCAGTGACAGTGAGATCAGTATTAAATATAGCTGTCTCCAGCAACATAAGGAACTTGTTTTATCAATATACCACCAAAAACCTGTCAGAGTACCAGAAGCCCAGGCCCCCAGTGAGGGTGTTCTGCCACCAGCCATTGAGAGTTTAACCCAGCAGCTGGCAGTAGGCCTGTGTGAAGGGACAGGCCCTCACCCTGGTATAGACGAAGCTAACTAGCTCCTCTGGGCCTGTTCCATGCTAATGAGATGCACCTGCAAGGCTTGTTCAGGTAGGAGGGGGAGGAGCTTAAAAGGCATGAACAGGAAGAAGGCTTCTCCACACAGAGATGGCTGGTAACAGAGGTCTTCTCTCTCAGAAGACAGCCGTGAGACACACTGCTCCCGAAGCCACCCTAACTGACAGTAAAGCAATACACCACGGGAAGAGCGGTAGAAAGCAATAAACTCTGAGAGACTGAGCCCTTAGAGTTGACTCACTAGGGGCTGCCTGAGAGGCTGGTCCTTCTTCCAGCCAGATCCTTCTCTCTTGCAAGGAGAAAGGAAGAAAAGGAGTCAGCCCCCTGGCTGCTTGTGGTTGCCAGCTGGGGGAGAAGAGAGGGTAATGATAGTCAGTGGGACCTGGGGAGTCCAGGGAGCCCTGTCCCCACCCCTGCAACCTGATCCAAAGCTCACTGTAGTCAGAGAGTCTTTCTATTGAGTTAAATGAGCATTAGACTGAGCCCAGTATGAGCAAAGCAAGAAGAATATTATATAACGTAGACAGGGTCCCATCACCAGAGGATTTCCAAGTTATTAATGTTCTAATTGTTTGTTTGATTTCCTCAGTAATCACTGTTGTATTAAATATTTCATAATTCTCACACTTGACTTCGAATAATAGGAGTTTGTTAAAGAATTTGTGCACTAGAGTAGAACTTGCTAATTTGCACAAATAATTGGGAGAACCACTGAAAAGTGTTAAACTCTCCAAATTTCCTCACTGGCCATTTGATTGTTACATCTATATGTTGCATACTAGCTTAAATTAGATTGTTAACTCTTCAGGGCAGAGACTTAAACTATGTATAGCACTGGGTACAATGAGACTCAGATTTGACTAGTGTCTCTGGGCACTTTTGAAACATAACCAACATAATAATTGGCCGGTGAGCAAGCAGACTTTATTTGGAAAGCATTATTTAGTCTGAATTATAGATGATGTTTCACAGTAGGCCAGTAAAAGGTCATTAGTATATTTTCCAAGGATGAGTTGGAGAGGACTCTTAGGAGCTCTCTGTTAAAATACAGTCACCATACTGAATGGGAGTAGGGTGTGGAATGATTTCCATGACAATCACCTCAACTCTCCTACTTTCAGATGTCATTACATGTTATTTCTTATAGAAGAGAGAGACTAATAATTACTTTGACCTTTGTATTGGATCGTGCGCTATAGCCACGTTGGGTATCATGACAGCCATAACATCCTGTCTTATACCCAGGGCATGGCTGTCAAGAAAAAGTACTAAAACTAAGAAGTCTCAATCTTCAGCATGAAAATTAGTCAATTTATTATATTCTGTTATATATTCTGATCTATCATTCAGTTCTTTTATTGGCACATCTCACCATGGTAATTGAACTCTGCCTAAGAGTAAGATTAATTAATTAAGGCAATAATTATATCCCTTCCTTCCTTGATGGAAAAGGTGAGTGCAGGGTTTTTGTTGGTTTTTAACTCTTGTGAGGATATTGTTGCGGCTGGGGAAGCTTGGGCGAAGAGGTGGGTTTTGCATTTTATTCTGAATGTTATGAGGGGAGTGATCATTCTCATTTGCCTACTGATTCCATAGTCTGGGTTTGCCTCATATGAAGGTTCTGTTGCTAAAGGTGGTGAGCCTCCTCTATTGTGGACAGTTCTTTGCTCCAGTGGAATGAAGCTGGTCATGAGAGGTCATAGTCATGGAGAGAGAAAGGAACAGTCTCTCAGATAGGCAAGATCAGCTCAATGAAGGGCTTTGAAAATCAGGACACAGACCTTGCAATGGACTCTCCATTCAATGGGAAGCCTATGCAGAGAGAAATTCCCCTGTTCTGTTCATTCCCTCTGAAGCATCTAGCACTGACCACTGTCAGAAGACAAGATCCTGGGCAAGATGAACCACTCATGGCCACTTGTGTTTTTATGTTCTTAAAATAGTAAGATTTGTTCCTGGAGCCTACTGCCACTGACCAGGTGAACTGCTGTGTTCTGTGCAAGCTGGAGCTTTCAGAGAACTCCAGTAATTGGTCCTATATCTTACAAATGCTTGGGCAGATCTGAGTTTGATGGGACTGGGCACAACCGCCTAACTAGCTGCCAATTCAAGTGGATTTTTTTGCCGCCATGCCTACTGGGTTTTCAAGGGCAGTGCAGAGTCTAGGAGGACCATGAAGCTGCCGACCAGTTTAACAAATCTGATGGCAGATGCTGACGATGGATGAAGCTGGTTATGGAGCATGAGAGTTCTTCTCTCTTCCCACCAGCACCATGTCAGTGATGAAGCTGATCCTTTTAAGATCTCCTTGCTTTAAATTTGGCTGGCTCTTTGATTATTGTGACAGATATGGCAACTTCTTGCAATATCCTCAGAAAACCTTATCGAATTAATTTTAAATAGCATTGGAGTCAATTGTATTAAAAAATGTAAAGTTTATGGTATTACTGTGGTATTGTATGGGATTTCCATAGGAGGAGACATGACCAATATAAACACTGAGAAGTGTTCTGAGCTTCAAAAGACTATCTAAAAAAATGTTCCAGACAGAAATGAATTTATGGGACAAAGTTAGGTGGGTTTCTCAGGAAATCTGTAGGGGAGATATATGCAAAAGTGCCACCTCCAGTTATACAAGAACTCAGCCTTTTGACACTTTGCCCTGAGGAGTGGACCTTTGCCTGCTGTTTACCTGGTCCTAAGATCAAAGTCACAAATTGTATAAAGGAGTGACTCACAGAGTCACAAGGCTTCTTATTCTAGGCAAAAGTGGTTATGAACTTGTACCCACAGAAAACTCCTTGGTGAGGTTTGAAGGACTGACTCCTATCAGAGCCCTTGTTGGAGTTGGGGGTGATTTCTGGTAAGCTTATTATAATGTGTGTAAAGCAGGGAGGGTTGTTGTTTTTATTGTTTTTTTAATGCTGTCACCTTAAAAATAAATCTGCTTGCTTAGAAAGGGCTGTGTGGTAACTTAACTGTGAGCAATTACACTGTTTATAGCCTCTGAGGAGAAGGCAAAACAGGCTTGCTTAGGAAGTCTGACTTGCTTGGGAATTTACAGAATAGACGGGAACTATGCAGCCTGGAAAAATCCCAGTCAGAAGGAGAAAGACATGGGTCTCGACCTAAAAAAAGTGAGGGTTGAAGAGCCCGGAGCCTATGAAACCTTTGTTGGACCACAGACAGGGAATATAGGAGAAGTTGCCCTGAACTGTGACAATGGTGTCAAACAAAAATATAGAGCAATTCTGCTATTTGAATTTAGTCTTCCTTTGAACTTTTATAGGTGTTTATATTACATCCAGGAAGAAAAGTAAATACAAAAGACATGAACTTTATTTAATAACTTCATGCATTCCAGAACCTGCAATTTAAACTTCAGCACTTTGATTAAGCATACATCTATTGTTAAAATGTCATTCAAATGCATTCATAAACTTTCAGGACTTATGTTGTAATTGTTGACTGAAAACAGTGTAACAATCTACTCTAGGTGGTTCTCTGGTACAGTAAACAGGTTAATCTTGTCTGAATTTCTCTTTTATATAGAAAGTTTAAGGCTCTACCCTGATTTTTATTGCTTTAAATAAACAGCTATATAATGTTCAATAAATTGTAAGGAATATTTTTGATTAAGCTTAATTTAAACATGCCTTACCTATAATTGTAATCAAGGTTTATGATTTACATAACCTTAAAGTGATCATGAATAGAATATTTTAGCAAATCCATGACTGCCTAGGACTTTACAATTATCACTTTTCTGCGCACTATGACCATTCAGAATGACATGATGGGATTGAAGACAGAGCATCCTGCATCCCTCCCACCTGAGCTAGAGGAAATAACACTAAGGAACCATGGAGAGTATCTGCTAGTTCATAGTAAACTAGTTTTAAAATAGACACTTAAGTAGAGGCAACAGTTTAGCTGTTAACAGTATAGGGCCGATGACTCATAGTTGAGTAATGCTTGTTTCATCTAGTAGACAGGAGTAGAACACACAGAGCTTACAATATTTCAGAGTACTTTTTAAATGAATACATATAAGCAATCCTTCAAATTATAGACATTTACCTAATTGTCTCCACATAAAATCATTGAAATGTAATACTGAAAAGGACCCCAAGAGATAATCTAGGTCATCTCTCTCTCCCCGCACTGCTTAGGCAGGGTTAAGTATACTTAGACCATTCATAACAGGTGTTTATCTCTAATCTGTTCTTAAAAACTTCCAGTGGCAGGGGATTCCACAACCTCCCTGGGTAACCTGTTTCAGTGCTTAACTATCCTTACCGTTAGAAAGATTTTTCATAACATCTAACCCTAAATCGCCCTTGGTATGGACTAAGCCAATTACATATTGTCCTATCTTCAGTGGACACAGAGAACCATTGATCACTGCCTTCTTTATAAACAACCTTTTACATGGTTGAGGACTCTTATAATGTCTGCTCCTGAGCCTTGTCTTCTCTAGGCTAAACATACTCAGTTCTTTCAACCTTTCCTCACAGGTTTTCTAAATGTTTTACCATTTTTTTGGGTCTCCTGCAGACTCTCTAATTCATCCATGTAATATGGTCCTTGGCGGGCTGGATGATCTAGTGGTTAGCATGCACCCAGTAGTGGGGGAGCCCAGGCCCACCCACTCCGACCCAAGGCCTTAGCTTAGAAGGGTCGACAGCATTTGGCTCCCTGAGCTACACTCCTTGGGTCACTTCCTACCGCTGCTTTCCTCCCTCAGCTTCCAGTTCCAGATAAGGTACAAAGAAAAAGAAAAGAGAACCAAACAATCAGCCCCAGCCAGGCTCAGCATATAGTCCTGTTCCCTCAGGGAGACTTCTCTGATGCCGTTGTCAGAAGACTTCCGTGTAGATCTGTTTTCTCCCCAACCTTCTTCCTTCTGAGCTGGATTGCTCCGTTTTCAACCCTGTCTCCAGTTGGAACATGCTCTGCAGGGCTGGAGGGGTGAGACTATCAGGGCCCAGTACAGGCCTTTAACCCCTTCCAGCCCAGTGTAGGGTTTGTATACCCCATCACAGTCCACATCTTTCTTAGTGTGATGCCCAAAGTTGGACACAGTACTCCAGCTGAGCCTTCCCTAGTGCCAAGTAGGGTGAACAATTACCTCTCACATTTTACATACAACACTACTGTTAATTCATCCCAGAATTACATTTGAGTTTTTTAACAGCATGAGTGATTGCTTCTATTCAATTTATGATCCATTATAACCCCCTGGATCTTTCTCAGCAGTACTGCTTCACTCTCCATGTTTCATTAGTGTTATCCCTCTAGCTCAAGTGGGAGGGATCCAGGAGGCTCTGTCTTCAATCCCCACTACCATCATTCTGAGTGGTCATAGTTATTCCTCATTTTGTATTTGTGCCATTGCAAAGTATTGCACTTAGGAAGGAAAAATCATTTGTCTTTATTGAATTTCATCTTGTTGATATCAGACCAATTCTCCAATTTATCAAGATCATTCTGAATTTTAATCCTGTCCTTCAAAGTACTAGCAACCCTTCCCAGCTCGGGGTCATCGGCAAGTTTTATAAGCATACTCTCCACCCCTTTATCCCTCCCCCCATCCTACACAGTAGCCATGTTATAATTCCCTCCCCTTTTTTTCCGGCAGCCCCCACGAGCCTCCCCACTTTTCTGGCGGTGCCCTCCCTGGGGTGCATGGGGGCTTTGCCCTTTACCCCTTTTTCCTAGTGGCACCTCTGATAGGAGTCTTGTCTTATAACAGGCTTAATCAAAAGTGATACAAGCTACAAAAGTGAGATCTTGGAAGAGTGTTGCCGTTTTCATAACATAATAAAAATACTGTAATGATAAATTATTAATAAATAGTGTGTAATAAGCATGTCATAAAACCAAATTTTATATTTCCAAGATCACTGCTTTTATAATTTATGCTGCGGTAAAGGAGAAAATCCCTGGAAATACTCATTTTTAGTAGGGGGTTCATGAGACTTGACATTTTAGTGGAAGGGGTTTGTGGGTTGTTAAAGTTTGGGAATCACTGACATAGACCATATTTCCCTAGCTTTCTTCTGAGAATATCATGTGGGACTGTCAAAAGCCCTACTAAAGTCCAGTCATATCTACTGTTTCTCCCCATCTAGCAGGCCAATTACCCTCTCAAAGAAGGAAATTAGATTGATTTGACAAGATTTGTTCTTGACAAATTCATGTTGAATTGAACTCATGTTGACTATTACTTATCTTATCCTTTATCTTTTGGGGTATCAAAGTTAAGATGAATGGTCTTATCTCCCAGGTCCTCTTGGGAGGGGGGGGACAGATGATGTAGTCTCATCAAATAACACTTGATCCATTCCACTAATATCACATTAGATGCATATTAAACAGCAGCTACTAAAGTTAGATATTTTTAAATCAGCAGGTCCAGATAATTTGCATCCAACAGTTTTAAAAGAGCTGGCTGAGGAGTTCGTTGGACCATTAATCTTGATTTGCAATAAGTCTTTGAATACTGGGGAAGTTCCAGAAGACTGAAAAAAACCCCTAATATTGTGCCCATATTTAAAAAGGGTAAATGGGGTGACTTGGGTAATGGCCTATCAGTCTGACATCGATCCCAGGCAAGATAATGGAGTGACTGATATGAGACTCAAGAACTAAAGGAAGGTAACATAATTAATGTCAATCAACTTGGGTTTATGCAAAAAAAACTTCCTGTCAAACTAACAATGTATTTTTTGGATGAGATTATAAATTTGGTGTCGAAGTATCTGTGTTGATGTAGTAGACTTCTTCTGTAAGGCATTTGACTTGGTACTGCTCGACATTTTGATTAAAAAACTAGAACATCATAAAATTAACATGGCACACATTAAATAGGTTAAAGAGTGGCTAATTGATATGTCTCAAAATGTAATTGTAAATAATGGGGGCTCATTGTTGAGCAGGTGTGTTCCTAGTAGGGTCTAGCAGGGGTCTATTCTTGGCCTTACGTTATTTAACATTATCAATGACATGGCAGAAAACATATAGTCATCACTGATAAAGTTTGCAAATGACCCAAAAATTGGGGAAGCAGTAAATAATGAAGAGGACACGTCACTAGTACAGAGCAATCTGGATAGCTCCATAAGCTGGGCACAAGCAAATCATATGCATTTTAATAAGGCTAATTGTAAATGTATATCTCTAGAAACAAAGAATGTAGACTATACTTACAGGATGGGGGACTGTATCCTGGGCAGCAGTGACTCTGAAAAAGATTTGGGGGTTGCAGTGGATAATCAGCTGAACATGAGCTGACAGTGTGACTCTGTGGCCAAAAGGGCTAATGCCCTTAGATGCATAAATAAGGGATCTCAAGTAGGAGCAGAGAGGTTATTTTATCTCTGGATGTGGCACTGGTGCAGACACCGTTGGAATATTGTCCAGTTCTGGTGTCCACAATTCAAGAAGGATGTTGAAAAATTGGAGAAGGTTCAGAGAAGAGCCATGGGAATAATTAAAGGATTAGACTACATGCCTTATAGCGATGGACTCAAGGAGCTCTATCTAATTAGCTTACCAAATAGAAGGTTAAGGAATTACTCGATTACAGTCTATAAGTACCTGCAAGGGAAACAAATCTTTAATAATGGGTTCTTCAATCTCTCAGAAGAAGGTATAACACAATCCATTGGCTGGAAGTTGAAGCTAGACAAATTCAGTCTGGAAATAATTCTTTTAACAGCGAGGAACAATTTACAAAGGGTCATGGTCGCTTCTCTATCACTGACAATTTTAAAATCAAGATTGGATGTTTTTCTAAAAGGAATGCTCTCTCAGTCATTTTGAGGAAGTTCCATGGCTTGTGTTATACAGGAGGTCAGACTAGATGATTACAATTGTCCCTTCTGGCCTTGGAATCTAATACATTTTCCCCTTTTTGAAGACAGGTGCAATGTTTGCCCTTCTTCAGTCCTCTGGGACCTCACCCATCCTCCATGAGTTCTCAAAAATAATCGCTAATGGTTCAGAGATTACTTTGGCTAGTTCCTTTAGTACTTTGGGGTGAATTTCATCAGGTCCTGTCAATTTGAGTACATCTCTTATCTAAATATTCTTTAACTTGTTCATTTCCTATTCTGGTCCAAGATCCTCCTTCCGCCTAGTTGTTAATATTAACTATGTTAAGCATCTGGTCACAATTCATCTTTTTAGTGAAGACTGAATCGAAAAAGGTATTAAGCGCTTCAGTCTTCTCTGTCATCTGTTATTTGCTCTCCTTCCCCATTAAGTAATGGACCTACACTTTCTTTTAATATTCTCTTACCTCTAATGTATTTGGAGAACCTCTTCTAATTGCCTTTTATGACTCTTGCTAAGTATAGCTCATTTTATGCCTTACCCTTTCTGATTTTGTCCCTACATGCTTGTGCTATTGTTTTATATGCATCCTTAGCAATTTGTCCTGATTTCCATTTTTTGTATGATTCCTTTTTGATTTTCAAGTCCTAAAAGAGCTCCTGATGCCACCATATTGGTCTCTTACTATTTCTCCTGTCTTTCCTCTGCATCTGGATAATTTGCTGTTGTGCCTTTCATATTGTCACTTTTAGAAACTGCCAGCTCTCCTTTTTCACTTAATAACCTTCATTTCTACATCCTTTATTTCTGATGTACTGCTACACCCAACAATTTTTTCTAAGTCCGTATTGGGTAAGAGTTAAACAGTTCACGTAAAAATAACAGCACAGTACTTATAAATACACACTGCACTTCCACTGTTCTTGATACCAGGATTTACTTTGGCCTGGGCCCAAAATGAGGTGTAAAAAACGTAGAATTTTTGAAGTAGTTGTGTCCATTATTGGGTGTGAATTCTACTTATAGCAAATATTTAATGTAAAACAAATACTTAGCTGCTGGTCCTGAATTTGAGATTCCACCTGCCCTGGAATATATTCATAATGTAAAAGGGAATTTGTGTTATATGAAGAACTTGAAATATTGTTCTATTTAATCATTTCAGAAGGCAGTAGAGTACTTCAGGAATTAAAACTAACATTGCAATTATACTCTCCTCCAATTTCAGTGCATCGCAATCCACAGTAAAAGTACTGATTATTTCTGTCGTGTGTTAGAAATCCAATGTGCTTCAAAATTGTTTCACTTGTTTCTTCTTGTCCTCATTTGTTTCATCACCTCTTGTCTCTCGTTTCACACTAAGATTGTAAGATCTTTGTGGCAAGGACTGTCTTTTTTTATTGTGTACAGTGCCTACCCCATAGGGACTCCAATTCCTGATTGGGGCCTCTAAGTGTTACCACCATACAAATAATAAGAGAAACATAAGGAGGGCCGTAGTGGGTGTAACCGTGCCTCAGTGGGTCACAAGTAAGGATGCCAAATTCAGGACATGAGAAATAGGGCAGATACACCCCAAGACCGGTGGCTAATCCCCCATAGGATATACCAAACCAGCAACAAAATAAACTTCTGTTTCAGTACACTGGCTAACGAAGTCCTAAAAGCAGTTTCCTGAGGCATTCCAATCTTTGTATCACCACCAAAAACACCGGATTTAAAGGTGAGTGGTTCATTACAACCAGTCTCATCAAATAAAAGGGCCCTTCTGATCCCAAAGGACCAACCACACACCCAGGTCAATATGTAACTTAGATCTTACCCAAAAATCACGCTGATGCCAATCCTTTAGTATTCAAGGTGTGGGCATATAATGGATTTATATAGTGGCATTATGATATTTTCTGTCTTATTATCTAGCCCTTTCCTAATGGTGCCTAAAATTCTATTAGCTGTTTTGACTGCTGCTCCACACTGAGCGGATGCCTCCAGGAAGCTATGCACAGTGACTCCAAGATCTTTTTCTTCAGTGGTAACAACTTAGTTAGACCCCATCATTTTGTATGTATAGTTGTGATTGTTTTCCATTATGGATTTCTTTGCATTTATCAACATTGAATTTCATCTGCCATTTTGTTGCCCAGTCACCCAGTTTTGTGAAATCTTTGTAATTTTGTTAAGTCCAAAGCAGCCTGCAATCGTCAGAAATTTTGTATCATCTGCAAATTTTGCAACCTTACTGTTTATCCGTTTCCAGATAATTTATGAATATGTTGAACTTGTCCCAATACAGATCCCTGAGGGAAACCACTATTTACCTCTTTCCATTTTGAAAACTGGCCATTTATTTCTACTGTTTCCTGTCTTTTAACTAGTTACTGATATATGAGAGGTCCTTCCCTCTTATCCATGACTACTTAGGGTACGTCTATACTTACGCATCCCGTCGGAGGAGTCCAATCGATCTTCTGGGTTCGATTTATCGCGTCTTGTCTAGACGCAATAAATCGAACCAGGAAGTGCTCCCCCGTCGACGCTTGTAATCCTGCTCCACGAACGGAGTAGGTGGAGTCGACGGGGGAGCCTGCGCGCTGCGTGTGGACCCCGGGTAAGTACCTTTTCATTCGAACTAAGATAGTTCGACTTCAGCTACGTTATTCACGTAGCTAAAGTTGCGTATCTTAGTTCGAATTGGGGGGTTAGTGTAGACCAGCCCTTACTTTGCTTAAGAGCCTTTGGTGAGGGACATTATCAAAGGCTTTCTGAAAGTCCAAGTACACAATATTCACTGAATCATCGTCTCCTCAAAGAATTCTAATAGATTGGTGAACCATGATTTCCCTTTACAAAGAGCCTTGTTGACTCTTGCCCAACAAATTGCATTGTACATAGTACAAGATGAGACCATAGTAAAGAACCAGCAGAGTTGCTATTCTGGGTAGAGATCATTAAAGAAAAAGGACCCAAAGTCCTACAAATAAATGTAAATGATTCCTTATGAAATTCCCGCAATCAGCAAATAGCATTTACCATTAACTGTTGCTAGCAATGCTGTAAAGTCACTTATCCTATATCCTTTATTCTGAAAATGTTAGTGTTTTTTTCACAAGTAGTCTCTAGTTTTGATATTAAAGATGATAACATGCAGCTGCCTAATCCTCCTAGAAGATTCAGGAGACAATAGAGCCCTAGACTCTGACTGAATTCACCATTTATGTATGTCATTCAGCTTTCATGGGGCTAACTTCCATTCTGTTCTTTCTATGTACTCTTCTCTTCTCTTAGGCTGTAATTTACTCTCTTTAACCCTACACTTCCTTCACTGAATCACATTCCCATACTTACTAATCATGGGTGCATGGAGAGGCAGTTGGGAATCAATCATACACTTATATAATGACCATCATCTTGGTCATCCCCAACAATTAAACCTCAGCCAAAAGTACGAGCTCAGGGACTAAGACCCCCAGGTATTAAAGCTTATTGAAGTCATTGCGGTAACTCCTGTGCTTAAAGTTAGGTACATATTAAAATACCTTTCTGAAGTAGGGCCTAAGTCCCTTCACTGGCAGCTTTAGGAGATTCATCCGCTTTGGATCAGGCACAGAAGGAGACACAGAACACACAATGACCAGTTGGATGCCCTTAATAAATCAAAACATTGCATCCCTTTCACACTTCACTGCTGGTGTGTTTCTTTGTCTTTTAGATTACAAACTCTTCAGGGAAGTGACTGCATCTCCCTCTGGGTCTGTATAACACCTAGATGTGGAATCTACCACAATATAAGAAAATAATAATAGTGCTTCTTGGATATTCAGTGGGGTCTGGAACCTTTTACTGCTTGTTATAGGCCATAAATCCAAGGCTTTAGTTTTGGCCTTGCAAAGGCCTAAGACCATTTATACACTACCACTTATGTTGACAAAACTTATGACACATGGGAGTGTGAAAAAACCACACCCCTGAGCAACCTAAGTTTTGCCGGCATAAATGGTCATGTACACAGTGCTATGTCAGCGCGAGAGCTTCTCCCGCCTATATAGCTACCACCACTCGTGGAGGTGATTTTATTATTTTGACAGGGGAGCTCTCTCCCATTGGCATAGAGCAGCTACACGAGTGATCTTACAGTGGCGTAGCTGCATCGGTACAGTAGTGCCGCTGTAAGCTCACTAAAGTAGACATGGCCTAAGTTTTTAGTAAATC
This sequence comes from Chelydra serpentina, assembly GCA_037349315.1. NCBI lineage: Eukaryota > Metazoa > Chordata > Testudines > Chelydridae > Chelydra > Chelydra serpentina. Next base: position 77,302,186 of record JBAIAC010000042.1, on the reverse strand, counting down.
GTAAACAAAGACCCTTGACCTTCCTCAACTACATGGTCAAAAATGTAAATACTAAGTAGGCTACCTTTGAATACTATATAGATAATATAATCTTGTACGTGTAATGGGCACAATCCTGAAGTCTGTACTCTGGTAAAATTCCTCCTGGGGGTCAATGGGAGTTTTACCTGTGTAAAGCCTACAGAAGTGGGCCTATACAGTACAAGAGAATGGAGATAGCTAGAAATTTCTAATGCACCCATCACCATAATGTCTAGACACCACGGGTTAAAGACTTGCCCCACTGAAGTGAATGGGAGTTTTGCTATTGATTTCAATGGAGCCAGTATTTCTCCCCAGGCATATTCACCAGCAGGGTGCTAACAGAGCCAGAACCTGACTCCAGAAAAGCTGTAAAAGGCATTGTTCAAAGGCTGATTCTAGTTTTAATGATTATGAAAAAAATATTTGCATCACTCTTTTAAAACACCATGAAAAATAAGGGAGATGAAGCCAAATAGTTATTTTGTTCTGTTTTTCCCAGAACAATGTGGCTTATGCATATAGGGCCAGAGTGTGGTATTTAGGCCAGTGCCCTGAGAAGAGGAGGCAGCGCAAAGCCATTTCACCCCACAAGGAGGCAGGCTCTCAGCCTCTGTTGAGACTGTTTCTTGTGCGTAGCAATTGGAACATTAAGATGCAGCACAATGCTCCGTAGTTCATCAGTCCCACTTCATAAGCCAGTGAAGGGAACAAGGCCATTGCCTGGTCTCACCCACCCACCCCCCCCTTTTGGGAGTCTTATGCCTCAGAGGAGCGCTGCAGTGAGCAGCCCCTGTGCTCCCCAGAGTACAGCAACTTCTACTAAGGTTGATCTTGCTCCCATTTAAATCAGTAATGCAGGTTCAGCCCATTGGGAGCAGCCTTTGTACAGCTCTACAAGAGCAAAGAGCCTTTATCCTTTCCCTGTCCAGCTGCTCAGAGGCCCCTCATGATGCAGCATGAAAATCAATGACATTTTTAGTGTCAAATTTATAGGTCATAATGTTTTTACCATATAGTGTTCTGCAGCTTTTAAAAATGTACACTAAAACCTTGATGCAACAGAATCCAGTCTAGACTGAGTAAAGCAAGCAACCTATTGACTTGTTTTAACTCATTTGTTCATGGTTGTTCCCCCTCCCCTCTTTTGGGGGGAAAAGTTCCTTTGATACAGTTGGTTTATAAGACTTCTCCTCCCACTCACTTCTATTTTCTGCTCTACATCTTCACTTTAATCTCCGGTGAAGCTAAACTGAAATGCCAGTGAAGTTCAAGAGGAGGATACTGTCTGCTTTGCCCTTGTGACCTCCCATATAATCTCTTTTTCCTGAAAGTGTGACAGACAGGGGTACATTGTTCACAAATAAAGCTATTTCATATATTTTTCCCCAGTAATTGCATGTTCTGTAATGCTGCACAAAAGCAACTGTAGCCATTTCAACTGGATTATCAATTCCTCTGCTTAGTCGTTTTAATAATGCTGTTGAAAAGAACAAAATTAAAGTGTCCTAGGAATTGTTTCCCAGTAGTAGATAGGTTACATCAGACAAACAAATATACTGCATAGAGTAAAGAAAAAAATACCCCTTTTCAAAAATATTCTGTCTATTAAAAGAGAGGTAATATGTTCTGTTTTTCTAAATGCTGTTTTAATTATTAGTAGTATCTTTATGAACATGAACTAACAAGTAGAACCAGTTTGGAATACAATACCACAGGAATTTGAAAAAAATCAGGGAATCTAGGCAAATGTGATTTGTGACTAGAAGGGTAAATATGAAAAAACTTTCCAGAAATAATTTTTAAATTGATTTTAGACTAGGTGTCTAATGCAGATCCAGTTCAAACATGTCTAGAGTTCTCCAAAGCTATTTGTTTGGCCACCCACTACAAAGTACACAATTTTTTATACAATCTGATTCCCTCCCTGCCTGCTCTTTTATATACACATACACACACACGCACAAAACTCTTACAACAGCTAAATGAAGGGGAGTTAAAGCCTATGGGGCAACAGGGATATGTCCAGAACTGCTGAGTGTATTGATGGAGGGGTTGAGAGGAAGTCTGATCTTGTGGTTAAGGCATTGGACGGAACTGAGAAGATCTGGGTTCTGTTCCTAGTTTTGTCACAGACATCCTATGTGACTTTGGGCAAGTCACTTCACCCCTCTGTTTCACGTATAATGGGTATAGTAGTGCTCCCTTGCTTGTCATGTCTATTTACAGTCAAACAGCTTCAGAATTATCCTCTACAATGTGCATGCACAGTGCCTAGCACAAGAGTCCCTAATTTTGGTTTATTGAGTTAAGGTGCCCCGTGCCCTTCCAGAATGTGGAGAGTGGCTAAAGTTAAACCACTGAAATCCAGGAAAAACTAAGTTAAGGTACACACCACCCCCGCAACACAGCCTTAATTCTGCACCCCTGGCAATGGTTCAGTAAGGATGGTACAAAGGTAAACAAACTGCAAAGAGAAGTGATGGATTATATATCCCTTGATGGCTTCAGATCAAGAGGGGATGCCTTTCTGGAAGGTATGCCTTAGCCAAACACAAATTATGAGGCTCAAACCAGGAGTTAATGGATGAAATGCTATGGCTTGTGTGATACAGGAGGTTGGTAAGACTAGACATAGGCGCTGACTTCGTGGGTGCTCCGGGGCTGGAGCACCCACGGAGAAAAATTGGTGGGTGCTCTGCACCCACCGGCAACTCCCCGCCCGCCCCGGACCCACGGCAAACTTACCGGCACCGGGAGACGTTGCGGGGCCCCGCCCCCAACGCTGGGCAACGTCGCGTCAGCGTCGGGGGCGGGGCCCCGCAACGTCACCCAGCGTCGGCGGCGGGGCCCGGCGTCGGGCGGGGCCCCGCCCCCGACGCCGAGTGACAGCACCCACGGGAGGAACCGGAAGTCCGCGCCTGTGAGACTAGATGATTTAATTCTCCCTTCTGGCCTTAAAATCTATGTATCTATAGTAAGTAGACATGAGGAAGTGTTAAAAGAACATGCCATTGTTTGTGTTATGTTCCACAGACTGGAATTGCAGCATATATCTGCATTCACTACATCTGCATTGACTGTGCTAGGTGTAACTATAACTGAATGGTAGATGGATTGTGATCTGTCATGTGGCCGTGATATGAAGAGAGGTGCGTGTGTACCCTAAGAGTTAAAGCATGCCTCATTTCAGTGCTGAATGTTGTAGGTTGTATCAGTAGAGGTACACAAAGGATTGTCAGCAGTCTGGTGGCATATATGACATTGGCCTCCAGGCCTTAGTAAGAGGTAAGTAATGGCAGAATCTGAAAAGGAATCCTCTGGACAAGGGTGAAGGAGTGGTAACTGTTAGCAAGCCTGGGATGGTTTGTGTGAAGTAGGCTCAGTGTTTGAGGTGTAGGTAGTTCCTGTTTGCTACACCTGACCGAAACCCAAGCTCTGTCTTAGCAAAGAGAAGGTGTTAGACTTTGTCCTACGGTGCTCATGTGCTCTGTTGCCAAAGTGTAGCATCTTTGCTGGAGGAGTGCTAATCTGAGTGTTATTGGTATGCTGAGGCATTGCTCAAAGACAGCAGAGTTACCATTGGGTCATGGGAATGCCATGCACCTTAACTTTATATTTCCTTTATATTTTCATGGGGGTTTAAGTTCAGCCACTCTCCACATTTTGGAATGGCATGAGGCAATCTTAACTCTTCATTAACAAAGTTGTGGGGCATTTAATATCCCTGGTTTTTTTAATAAAAAAATTCTAAATTTGATGAAACTATAGTAAATAATAGAATTATCAGACACATAGATGAACACAATTTGTTGGGGAAGAGTCAATATGGCTTTTGTAAGGAAACTCATACCTCACCAATCTATTAGAATTCTTTGAGGGAGTCAACAAACATTTGGAAAAGGGTAATTCAACGTATATAGTGTACTTGTACTTTCACAAAGCCTTTGACAACGTACCTCGCCAAAGTCTCTTGTGCAAAGTAAGCTGTCATGGGATAAGAAGAAAGGTCCTCTCATGGATCAGTAACTGGTTAAGACAGAAAATAAAGAGTAGGAATAAGTGGTCAGTTTTCAGAATGGAGAGAGGTAAACAGTAATGTTCCCCTAGGATCCGCACTGGAACCAGTGCTGTTCAACATATTCATAAATGATCTGGAAAGAGGGGTAAACAGTGAGGTGGCAAAATTCAGAGATGATACAACATTACTCAAAATAGTTAAGTCCAAAGCAGATTGTGAAGAGTTACAAAGGGATCTCACAAAACTGGATGACTGAGCAACAAAATGGCAGATGAAATTAAATGTTGATGAGTAAAAAGTAATGCACATTGGAAAACATAATCCCAACTATACATATACAATGATGGAGTCTAAATTAGCTGTTATGTCTCAAGAAAGAGAATTTGAAGTAATTGTGGATAGCTCTCTGAAAACATCTTCTCAATGTGCAGCAGCAGTCAAAAAAGCTAATAGAATATTAGGAATCATTACGAAAGAGAGAGAAAATATCATACTGCCACTATGTAAATTCATTGTACACCCACACCTTGAATAATGCATGCAGTTATAGTCACCCCATCTCAAAAAATATATATATTAGAATTGGAAAAGGTACAAAGAAGGGCAACAAAAATGAGTAAGGGACTGAAACAGTTTCCATATGAAGAGAGGTTAAAAAGACTGGACTTTTGGAAAAGAGATGACTAAGAGGAGATTGATAGAGGTCTATAAAATCATGACTGGTGTGGAGAAATGAATAAGGAAGTGTTATTTACTTTTTCCCATAAGAACCAGCGGTCACCAAATGAAATTAATAGACAATATGTTTAAAGCAAATAAAAGGAAGTACTTCACACAATGCACAGTCAACCGGTGGAACTCGTTACCAAGGCATGTTGTGAAGGCCAAAACTATAATGGGGTTCATAAAAGAATTAGATAAGTTCATGGAGGATAGGTCCATCAATGGCTATTATCCAAGATGGTAATGGATGCGCTCCCATGCTCTAGGTGTCCTTAGCCTCCGATTGCCAGAAGCTGGGAGTGGACAACAGGGGATGGATCACTCCATGATTGCTGGTTCTGTTCATTCCCTCTGAAGCATGTGGCATTGGCCACTGTCAGAAGACAAGATACTGGGTTGGATGGACCATTGGTCTGACCAAGTATGGCCGTTCTGATGTTCTCTTATTCTGCACCTTTATGTATCACAGTCCAGCCCTTCCACTGCATCTGGGTCACTGACCATGATTAGCCTGGACACAGAATGTACTGGGTATATGTGAGGCCCTTCATTGCCACAGCATCATCTCCTCAATGCCCATTTCTCCACCTGTCCAGCACAGCCTGGTTCTCCCTCCTCTTCATGGGGAGAGAGGCATTGGCACGGGACCCACAGATTGAGGAGCTAGAGAAAGGGCACAGGAACAGTGCAGTGACTAGCATGGAGTGATTGGGGATATTTGGAGGTAGGGGGCAGACATGGAGAATTTTGTGGGGAAAGAGATGAAGCTGCCCCAATATCCACCACTGTGCAACTCTGCTTCCGTCCCTGCTTTCCACCCCATTCTTCCCTGCATTATTCCAACACTCTCCCATATTGTCCCTCCTTGCTCCAACCCTGCCATTTTCCCTCCAACTGCCCAGATTTCACACACCCACTCCCACCCCCAAACCCTGACACTGCTCCAACTCCTCCAACATTCCCTCCATCTTAGCCATTGCTCTGACCATCCCAACATCCCCATTTCTTCAAGTCCCCTACCACCACATGCCCACCACCTCCACTCTCTTTCTTGCCACTCCATGCCTCTGCTAAGCCTGGACTGGCTGTGGAAAGGTGGCGGGGCTTTGAGGAGTGCATGTGCCAGCTGGAGGTAGAAAGGGACTGGAGAGTGGAGATGCAGAGTCCCTGCCCCTAATCTGGACCGAATATATGAGGAAGGGGCTCTATACATCCATAGGTGCATAGGAGGCTCAGAGAGGTGTGAAGTGGCCCCTGCATCTCAATGTGATGCTCTCAATTGAATGAGACCACCTCATTTAGATTAATACAGCCTAAAATAACAGCTCTAAGAAGTGTGAACTGCTCCATTCTTCTCAGTGGGTTTTTTTCCTACCTCCTCCCACAGACAGGGACCACCAGAACTTCTTTCACACATGGGGGAGGTCTCTGCCATCCCCAAGGGTAGGGGTTGCTGCTGCTCCATTCCTCCACTTCCTTCTTTGTGTGAGGCTTGAACCCCTCCTGCCTTTTGCTGGAGAGATGGGACTTTGGATGGGATGCATCTCCCAGCACTAGCTGGCCAGGACAACAGGACTGGGGGAGGGGAAGGGTCAGCAGCTTCAAATAGGAGGAAAGAATGTGGGGCTGACAGGCCACTCACCCCTAATCCTCCCCATTTCCCCTGCCACCTTCCTCCATGTTCCCCCCTCCAAGACCCCCATTCCTCCCACGCTTCCTAATCCCCCTCCCTGCCTGCTGTCCTAAACACCTCACAAGCTCCTCCTCTCCCCTTAATCTCCTCCCCTCTACCCTATCCCCATTTATCCCCCTCTGCTTAATCCCATTCCTTTCTCTCCCATTCCTCCAGCCCCTAATCTGCCTCTCCTCCCTGCCCCAACCCTTACACCCCTTGCACGACTCCCAACACCCTCCCCACAATCTCTACTGCTCTAACCCCCCATATTCCTTAGCTCTTCACCCCAAAACTTGTAAGAATCTGAAAATGTTTTATGACCTCCTGATAGGGGGTCTGTGTATCAGGAACCCCTGGATGAAATGACCCAGACTTGCTTCCCTTTGACCACATTCAGTTCCATTGCTCAGGAAACATTTTAGTCTTTCATCCTCCCTCTGTTTAATCAATGCTAATTTCCTTGACAATACTTCTCAAATAAAATAAGTCTGCCTGTGGGTTTTAGAGCACTTTAAATCATTCTTAAACCAGAAATTTGGGTCTCAGGGCAAAGCTTCCACAAGGAGCCCCTGTAAAATGCAAGGAATGTGCACAACACACATTTTCTGAAAACTGCTAATGGGCTCAACCTCACTTGGGGGTAGCACAGGTTTACTGACCACAGCCTGTTACCTTGAGCCACCCTGTTGTTATGACAACAGACTGCCAGGAAACCCTCTTGCTTCAACAGAGCCCTAATCTTGGATATAAATATGCATTTCACTGTTTTAGGCATGTCTGTTTAGCACATGCTGACCTGAAGTTCTAAACTTTATCTGATTATCTTTTTCAGTATTGCTTCTCCAAAGGGACAAGGGTGCTAAAAACTAGTTGAGCTAAATCCTGAGCAACTAAAGTCTGTTAGGGGAGGATCAGGCCATAGTTTGATCCCCAGGTTTGTGCAAAAAAGTTCAAAGAACACATTATTTTTAAAATGCTGTTTAGGGAGCTGTATCTCAGGACCCTATTATTCCATGACCCCAAATCTGGTTCACTAGCACTACCCAGCATCCCCATGAGGCACAGCAGATTCAAGACAATCTGAGAGAGCATATGGTTTTTAGATTAGTCCACCTCTACAAAAGAAGCGATGCTCAGCCTTAACTGTAGCAGAGCTGGTGCTCCTTTATAATCCCTCATGGAATCTATATCCATGGCAAACATACAAATTTACAAGTTTCCCCCCACTTTAAGTGGACATGCCAGGATTCTTATTAATGTATTTCTAGTATTTCAAGTAAGATGTTCTAGACAGTGACCTTTATATTATCATTCCATAGTCTAATAAACTCAAGTACATGTGAGATCCTGTATGCTGTGTACAATTTCCCAGGAAACATGCATACTTCATGCATGTTGTGTCCTTCAGTTCCTGCAAGAGCAGGAAGACTTCATTCTCATGTGAATGTAGATAGATGTTTAGAGTGAGGCTCTGAAAAGTGACTTTCTAAATTTGTGTGTGTGTGTGTGTTAATTGCTAGCCCTGCAAATGCTGTCTGTGATTGGAAAGTCAAACTGAGTTTTTCTGACTTGTGCCTCATCACCAGTAATAAAGATTCTGCAGGTGAAGCTCTGCTTTCAGTTACTTCTGTGCAGTCCCATTGCCTTCAGATCCTGCCTCCATTTCCGTTTGGCTTCTCCACTGCCTTTGGATTGTACCCTCAGTTACAATTGGTGCCTTCAGTCACCAGGAAAAAAGGCGAGATCATCTCTGGCAAAATGCATCTGTTCTTGCTTTAAAGAGACTTACACAGCACAAGGTCTCCTATACACTCTAGGGAGTAAAGGCTCACACCATTGCAGTGACAGCTTCCTGGACTGAGAGAGAGATTGAGAGAGAGGGTCAGCTTCAAAACTTCCAAACGCTGTTATTTAAAACAAGTGATTTCTAATTATAACTGCATTGCCCATGCCAATCCCTACTAAACAATCCTGATTCTTTACTAAAATAGCTCAAGCCATGTGAATAAACTTGAGGACATTTACTAATTCTGATTTCCCTATTGTTTTGTTGCAAAGTATAAAGTAAATATTGAAAATAAATAGTCATTAGCTATAAGAGTTTGAACAGGTGTTAGGCGCAAGGGAGACTTTAAGGCTATTTCTAGTACACCTAGAAACACTTCTGCCAAAGCAAACTATTACCTCTTTTGACCTCACTAGCTTTAACTTTTTGTCAAGAATGTACAATGCAAAATGTAAATAACGGCCACTGACCAGGAGTAAGTCAATGTTTAGAAAAGATGAAGAGGGCTGCTGCTGTCATATTAAACTGTCTGTAAAATGTTTGTTTTTCTCCACTGTTAGAGCTATGTGCAATTTTACTTCATAAAAATGTTCAGGAAAACAAGGGGGGAAAAGTCAGTAAAATTCCATTTCTCTGCAGTCACGTTAAAGAGAACAGCCAAAACCAACAACAGCTACTTTACACAGAACAACTCACTGAGCTGTATACTGGCCTCCATATGCATGCATCAAGGCCACAGTAGGGCCTAACTATCACAATGTAGAGCCTTACAGCCATCCAGTTAATTTGAGAGTGGAGGGAGAATATTTTTTAATAGAAAGAAACCTCATACTATTACAAAAGATAGTTACAGTAGAACCTCAGTTACAAACAACAGAGTTACAAACTGACTGGCCAACCACACACCTCATTTAGAATTAGAAGTACACAATCAGGCAGCAAAGACCAAAAAAACCCCACAAATACAGTACACTACTGTGATAAACGTAAACTAGTAAAAAAAAATGCTTAAAAAAAAAGATTTGACAAGGTAAGGAAACTGTTTCTGTGCTTGTTTAATTTAAATTAAGATTGTTAAAAGCAGCATTTTTCTTCTGCATAGTCAATTTTCAAAGCCATATTAAGTCAATGTTCAGTTGTAAACTTTTGAAAGAACAATCATAACATTTTGTCCAGCGTTATGAACATTTCAGAGTTATGAACAACCTCCATTCCCACGGTGTTTGTAAATCTGAGATTCTATGGTATATGAGTTGGTAAATGTTGGATAATAATGGTAAAGCTAAATGCTACCCTACAGCTGAATGGAATAAAAAAACTCACCTTGTTTTTATATTTGAGACAAAGACTCATACGTAACAACTAATTCGATTACTTAAATTGAAGGTGTTTCCTCTTTGTGAGGCTATAAATGTATCCTGGGTGAGAAAACTCCAACCCCAAAGGCCAATATGTCACTAGTACAAGATACAGTTATTTCTCCATATAAAGGAAACATCCCCAAGTTGTTGTTATGCCATAATGTTGTACCCCTCACCTAACCACATCCTCTCAATTCCCCTGCTTGTCCTGGCACCTTGAGGGAGGCTTAGGCCCCTGACCCAACACACCCACACCTACTAAGAATAAGTCCTTTTTGGCCAGTCCTGAGATCCAGTGTCAGTTTTCACTTAGGCTCAGATCCTCAAAGGTATTTAGATATTTCAATGAAAATTAGGCACCTAAATACCTTTGAGGATGGGCTTTAGGCCTGGTCTACACTACAAAGTTAGGTCGACATAAGCCCCTTTGTGTCGACTTAGTTGTTCATGTGTCTATACTTAAATTTGTCTGCCACCCATGTAAGTGCTTCATTACAGTGACACATTAACACAACCTCCCCAAGCAGCATTGAGCCATAGTCAATGTACTGAGGTTGACACAGCGTGAGTGTAGACACTGTGCTACTTGTCTCAACCCTCACAGTCCTCCAGCAGCTGTTTCACAATGCCCAACACTGACTGCTCTGATCACAGTTGTGAAATCTACTGCCCAGGGGTCATGGAGACCAGATTGTTCCCCTCTCCTTTAATACCCTGCTGGTTTTTGACATTCCTTTTCCTGATTGTCCAGCATGGCGAGCACACCTATCAGCTCTCCGTTGTTGTGTGCAACTGTCAGCTGACCACCCCAGCTACATGCTCCAGACATGTTCCACCTTGGAGTAAACAGGAGATCTTGGATCTCCTGGGCCTGTGTGGAGAAGAGACTATGCAAGCACAGCTATGGACCAGCCATAGAAACACAGATGTCTATGAGCAGATTGCATGGGTGATGCAGAAGGGATACAACCAGGGCCGGCAGAATTGCATGAAAGCATATCGAAGGCCAGGGAGTCCAACAGTTGATCTGGTGCCAAGCTAAAGACCTGCCCTTTCTACAAAGATCTGCCTGGCATACTTGGTGGAGATCCCACCATCACTCTGCACACCGCCATGGATACCTTCAAAGAGCCCATGCCACAGGCCCCTGGCATGAACAGTGAGAATCAGGAGATGGAGGAAGAGAATGGGGGACATGTAACTGGAGGGGGAATTCAGATATGCTGCAAGCCAGGACCTTTTTGAGATTCCACCACAGTCCACTCAGTCCCAACAGGCAAGGCTGATACAGGGAAAGGAACCTAGGGTAAGTGTGTAATTGTATTTCCCGTTACAATGATGTACTGATGGTGCCCCCAACTTAACAGGACACAGCTGTTGACTTACCATTCATTTACTCATACTAGAAGAGGTAGCCATGAAACAAAGAGGTAGTGTTATTATCTGCTTTTCATTGCCCTGTAGAGGTAGGCAAGGGGGGGAAGGGAAGAAGTTTGTTTATATACACACAGGGATGTCCCTTGAATCTTCCTGAGAGATTTCAATGAAACTTTCATGGAGATACTCTACAATCCTCTGCCGAAGGTGTCTAGGGATGGCAGCCTTATTTCTTCCTCTGAGGTAGGATACTTTCCCATGCCAGTCAACTATAACTTTGGCAGGCACCATTGCAGTAAGTAGCCTAGCAGCATATGGGCCCAGGAAGCTTAGGGACACCACCAGCAGCTGTGCTCTTTGTCTTTGTTACCCTCAGGAGTGAGATATCAGCTAAAATCCCCACCGCCTATGGAAAAATTCTACCAGTATTCAGTGCCATTGCCCTAGACTCATATTTCATGCAACCAAGCAATCATTTCTCATTTCCCTCTCCCCTGGCAGGCCATACTCACCATGGCTGGTGCCATGAGTGACGCCGGGCTCAAGCATTCTGAAGCCGAAGCATCAATAAGCACGCCTTGTTTAAAACTTTAGGAGAGCGAGGGACAGAAGTTCTGAATTGTAATGTTCGCTTTCCATTATGAGTATACTGACAATGTGTTTTATCTCCAGCTGCTGCCATTGCGGCCTTGAGGGGTTCCCCCTCTGCACTTGCAGAACACCTGTGCCAGATGAGAAGGAGAAAGAAGAAGACTCGGAATGGCATGGTCAGTGAGATCCTGTAAGCGAGTGCTGCATCAGACCATGAGCAAAGGGCCTGGAAGGTGAACACTGGAGACAGCCTAGATAAGGAAAGAGTGGACAGGCGAAAGGCCCAGGAGTCTCAGCAGGAAAAAGAGAGGGAGGTGCATCAGGGCATAATGGGGCATCTCTGGCAGCAAACATAGATACTGAAGACTTGTAGACCTACAGGTTCAACAATCATGGGCTCGCCTCCCTTTGCAGTCCATGGAGAACTCCATTACAACACCGCCCTACCAAAATAGTGATATGCATACCATCTATTGCTCCACCACAGTTCGGGAACCCCATTGCTGCAAATCCATCCACTATGTCCTGCACATTGCTGAGAGTCACAGTCCTGGGTAGCAGGAAATTACTAATGGCCCTGTGCATGTGCATAACAACAGCTCCTGCAGTGGATTTTCCATCTCCAAAATGATGTCCCACTGACCAGTAGTAATCTGGCATTGCAAATTTCCACACTACGATTACCGCTCACTTCTCCACTATCAGTGCTGTTCTCATTCTGGTGTCTCTGTGCTGGAGGGCTAGGAGGAGCTCGGCACACAGATCCAAGAATGTGGCCTTGTGCATCCGAAAGTTCTGCACCCACTGCTCATCATCCCGAGCCTGTGTTACGACGTGATTCTACCAGTCACTGCTCATTTCTCAGGCCCAAAGGTGGCACTCCACCATCCGCAGCTGCAATGTGAATTCCAACAACCACCTTGAATTGGGTCTCACTATGTCCCACAGCCATCTGTCCACCAAGAAATCACCATGTTCCCCACTGATTCAGTTCTTCTTATGGGTCTGCAAATACTAGAAGATTGTGTGTCCTGTGCTTGCAACATATATGACAATAGCACAGAGTTGTGCAGGCTCCTTGTTTCTGTCAGAGATAGTGGACAGTGAGAAGGGCTGTGCAGGTACATGAGATTTTTTTAAAGGCACAGAAATTATGGCATATAGATGACATTATGGGATGGAGACAGTTGCACGCTGGGACCTGTCCCAACGTACTTAATATTGGAATGAAGAATGAATGTTCTGTATGCAGAACTCCCCCCCCCCCTTCATTGCAGTAGAAAGAGAAGACAACAGAGGAGGATAGAGCAGACTGTGCGTGAAGCACTGCTACTCCTAAGCCACCGCGAGATGGACAATTCTGAGAGGAAACAAGTAATAGTTCAAAAAATGCCTCCAGCCATGTCCCTTAGCAGTGCCTTCCAGTGCAACCTTTGGGTGGACTAGAGTTCACTTCACTGCCCTTCTCCAGTGCCTAAAAAAACCCCTCAACTCCCATATAAAAGGAGCTGGAGACCCAGAGTTCAGTCTCTAAGGATTCTCAGCAAGGATTGCACAGGGTCAACCTCCCCACATTCAAGTCCCAAATGGAACTAAAGAAATGAATTTAAATAACTTTATAAAATCTTATGATAAAGAAACAAATAATATAATTTTACAGCATAACATGACTATTTTATAACCCACAGACATTATCTTCACCGTTATACATAAACGTAAATAAAGAAAACAAATTAAAACCTGAACAGTTCAGTCCCCACAGAAACAGTGAGAAAAAAAATGAGAGTTCCCAAAAGCTTAGGTTTAATTCACCTTAGTCTCAGTTAGAGTCTTTGATCACCAAATCTATACAGTTTGCTGAGTCTAAAACACCCTCTTCCCTCCACTTGCTTGTAGGAATCTTCAGTTGGAATCCATGCAGACTCTTCCTCTGCTGAAATCACTGCTTTCCAGTCAGCTAACTGATTAACCAACCACTCAGTTAAGTCACAAGTGTACAGATGTAAAGAAACCCCTGCTGCAAAATGCTTCTGAGTTAGGGACAACAGCCTGCTTTCTGCTCCTGGGCTCAGCTTCTCCGAACTCACACAGGCCACATGGCCCTGTAAATCAGCTGCCCTGACTGCTTACCCTCAGGGAGTCTGACCCCAGCAAGAGGGAACCTATTGGAGCAGACCCAAAACTACCACACTACTGACTTCTCAACCACCCCCCCCCTTCCCACATTCAGGTGCTGGTGCGTTGGCTCCCTGATACCAGATGCCTCCATGATGCCTCAACAATCACAGGCTGCCAGAATGGGCATGGGAGGGCTGCTGGCAGCTGGCATAGCTGAGAATTGCTCTCAAGCAGTTCTTATTTGTGCTAGGGACTGGCCCAGTTCCTGGATAATCCCTGTAAGGGAGCAGAGGGCAGAAAGGTGGCTTTAAAGTACATATGCAAACACATACCCCCGTAGATTTGTATCAAGTGCCCCTCAGCCACACCAGAGAATCATAAGAACATAAGAATGGCCATACTGGGTCAGACCAAAGGTCCATCCAGCCCAGTATCCTGTCTACCGACAGTGGCCAATGCAAGGTGCCACAGAGGGAGTGAACCTAAGAGGTAAGGATCAAGTGATCTCTCTCCTGCCATCCATCTCCACCCTCTGACAAACAGAGGCTAGGGACACCATTCCTTACCCATCCTAGCTAATAGCCATTAATGGACTTAACCTCCATGAATTTATCCTCCATGAATTTATCCAGTTCTCTTTTAAACCCTTCACAACCTCCTCAGGCAAGGAGTTCCACAGGTTGACTGTGCACTGTGTGAAGAAGAACTTCCTTTTATTTGTTTTAAACCTGCTGCCCATTAATTTCATTCAGTAGCCCTAGTTCTTATATTAGTAAATCAGGGCCTGATGATGCTACTGTCATAATCTTAGTGGGAATCTAGCTTGATCTAATTAACCACAAAGACCTGGAACCACCAGAAGGACAAAATGGAAAAATAATTCAGAGAGCTGGGGAACTTTTCCATTAGATAAACAGCATGGCTGATCCCAAATAGGAAATGAACAGATTGAGCCCAAAACAGGGAAGCTGACAGAAAGAAGTTGAGTCCCTGCTTTCTCTTCTAGCATTTCCAGTTGAAGACCTACACTTCTACTTTTAAACCTGTTTGAGAAGAAGACAGTGTCACAGTGCATTGTATCAGAACGGTAGGAGCTGGTGGAAATAAAGTCATGGAAGACAAGACAGTTGAATTCAGAATATTAACAATGCTTAAAAGGCCTGCATATCTGCCCAGCCACCTCATCACATTTGGTTTGATGGAAACTCTGTAACAAGTATTAAAAAACAAAATACGTGAGTAAAAGTATATTGGTATCTCTGGGCCAATTCAAAAGAGCAGTAAACATCACTAGCTTGTAGCCTGGGGAGTTGATTATTATATTGTTGTGTCTTATTTATAGAATTAAAAGCTTTTCATTTGGCCCTTCTTGTATTTTAGGAATAAATATTGAGTATTAAATTATGTATTTACCTGGTATGCTTTGTGCTTATTTTAATAAAAACTTGGAGGGGGGGCTGGAGATTTTGATGCAATTTGATGTGTTTTATCGATGTATTCCCTGCTGAATTATGGTAACAGTGATGTCTAAACACATTGTAAACAGGGTGTAGCAGATTCTGCCTCTGCTGCCCAAAGCAGAGCCATCACTGTCCCCAGGCATTTCAGTTTGGTTGGCAAAGTGCTTCCATTGAGAAGGGAACCAGATTGGAATTGTGCCAGCGCTGAGCCCCCATAGTTCTAGAGGTGCCTGAAAAACCACAGTGCCCAAGATGTGATTAAGCATCCTAGGGTCACATTTGCGATTCGTTTGCATTAAGTACAGGAGACCACATCTACTCTAATTTTTAGGACAACGGTATGTTTTGCAAAGACCACAGGCCTCTGGATGCAAGATAGCAACTTTACCAAGAAGCCTGCCACTCAGATCAGATGAAGCATTGCTCACAGGAAACTGTACTGTATGCAATTCACACCTTCATCATCGTGCTATGTATTTATAAAGTTCTGTCGGTGTTCATGGCCCTGTGCAACAGGCAGATACTGTAACCTAAACTGAGAAGTTCCTGACTTTGAGCCTTTAAAATCTCAGCTAAGCCATGCTGGAGAGGGACCGGTGGATGTGCAAAGGAGTCCCTGATTGTGATCTTCATTCTCTTATGTACCATAGAAATGGAAACTTCTTATACGACATTAATTACAATGTTGTTTGGTTCACAAGCTAACCACACAACTTTGAACAGGTAGCTGCAATTTAAATGTATCAGTTCAACCTTTGAAATTGTTATTTGCACTTCTCATTACCAGATAGAATTCTATTGCATATTCACAGGCAGTGTCTCTTTTTCCTAAGGCTGTCTGCTTTATCAGAACACGTTCCAGTAAGAAAGATATTTTTCTTCTACTGTTATTGAACACACTGTTAATTTTGCACAAACCAAAGTAAATGAACATGCCTGATGCAAAACTATGTTTACTTGAAATTATTTTTAAAAATCCATTGTAATTTAATGTACAAAACCATTTAGTGCTCACAGTAGGTGTAAAAATACATTTACAATTGTATACAAGTCAGTGTCTAAAATGTGATCTTGTAAACTTCCCGGATTTAAAATTCCAGTAATAATAAAGTGTAGTATGCTTAATATACTTCAGATCGTGTGTGCATTTCCAAAGATGCTATCTATAATCACTATTTTATAGCCTCACATTCGTTCTAGCAACCAGACAACATATTCTTTCAAAGATATCTCAACAACAGTATTACCGATAATAAATAATGATTGTCTTCGAAGAGACACAACTTGAAAGTCACATTTCTATCTGAAAATGTTCTACCTGCTCTAGTTACAATACCCACGATCACTAGAACTGAAGGAAGTTGCTGAGGCAAATGTCTTTTTTTTCCCAGTGTAGTAGCCGTGTTAGTCTGTGTCAGCAAAAAGAAAATAAGAAAGAAAGAAATACTTGTGGCACCTTAGAGACTAACAAATTTATTTCAGCATAAGCTTTCGTGGGTTCTAACCCACTTCATCGGATGCTGAAATAAATGTGTTAGTCTCTAAGGTGCCACAAGTATTTCTTTCTTTCGTATTTTCTTTTTTTTTCCAGTTCGTTTGGGGTGTGTATTTGACTAGTTGTGTGTACAGTCTTGCTGTTTCCTCTGTGTAGTTAGTTAGATGGTTGCTGAAAAGACCCTCGGAAACATCGGGGGAGCAGAGAACCCCTTATTCACATTTTAATTATTTTTTTAAGTTTGAAGGCACACACTATTTACAGAGTTTAAAAAAAATGGAAATGGACAGTGTACCTTTAAGTATCTAGAGTATCTCTCTGAACCTGCTCAAAAGTTGGAAGGGTCACAACAACAATGGCTTAAAAAGAAAAAACACACCACAAGTGTATTGTGGTCAATGCATCTTTTCCTTTTTAAAAAAAATCGCTTCCAGTTTTTGCGACAGACAACGTCCTATAAGTGGAAGTCACCTTGGGGGGACCAGGGTCGGCGGAACAGCGCTAAGTTCAGGTGCAGGCAGTGCGAAGTTTTCATTGGAGACCTTGGCCAGTGTAGTTAGCTGATCGCTTCCTGGCTCAGCTGGGAACCCATCTAAACTTGTAGCCCCCGGTGGCTGTCCTGATAGTGAAAGCATTTCCCTGGGGGAAAGCTAGTGTCCGGATCGTGCCGTGATCTGTGATGGAGGTCCTGAAAGACACGCCTTCCTCCAGCTCGCTGTTACTCAGATCCACCGAACTGCGGCTGCCGCAAGTCTGCAGCCCGCTGAACGCCCCGTACATGTGAATAGCCTGGCCCTGGCCCTGGCCGTCCGGGGCTCGTGCTGCCTCCGCCCGCAGCCGAGGGCGCTTCGCCTCTCTGTTCTCATCAATAGTCTGCAGCGCCGCCTCGCAGGTGTCTGACAGTTCCCTCAGGAGCTCATCCACTTCCGCGCGGTCCTCCTGCCCGGCCGCGTACAGCTGCTCCTGGCTTCTCTTAGCTGAGCTCCTGGTGGGAAGGAAAGCGTCGGCCCCCTCCTTGGACTGGTGGATCATCAGTTTCTGTAGGTAAAACAAAACGCAACTGGCTGCTTTAAACCGATCGCGCGTGGTGCACCGCGTGGGCCGGGGAGTTGCAATACACCCGCGTGGGAGCTTAGCTTTGGCTCCGCGTTTCTGGCCTAAGGGCGCCCCCTGGGGCTCTCAGGGCTGCAAGCCTCGTGCGGTGAAGGGAATCGCTGCATTCCCTTATCACTCACTTTTATACCCCGAGGATGGTGAGTAATGCTTTGGAAAAGAACCCTGGAGGAAACCGGAGCACTTACATCGAGCACACAGGCCAGCTGCTTCGCCTGGCTGGCTAGCTCCTTCAGCTGCACGTTTCGTTCCTTCAGGGAAGTGATCTCTTCCTGCTTTTGGGTTAATGTCACGTGCAGCTGTTGAACGACAGGGTGTGAGTTTGAAATCAAACATTTCCTCTACCGTAGAAAGTCAGGTTACAGCTCGCACGCGTGCTCACACACGCTGTAGTGTGCACACACCGTACGCAAACCGATTTAGCCTATTTACCTTTGCAAACAGTATTGATCAGTAACCAGGGACCGTTTAGGAGACAACTTTGCCCAACAGAGCTAGCATGTGGTGCGCAATATGTGACACTTGGAATTACTCAGCTATCGAGCCAGGACCAGTTAGTTTGGAAGGAATATAAAACGCAGACAACCCCGTCTGAGTAATCTCTGCAATACCTGATCAGGATGATTTTAGGAGCATTCGTTCGACCTTCATACCTGATTATTTTGCACCAGTGCATCCCCTAACGCTTTCTGGTTTTGGTCTGCCACATCTTTCCAGTACTGTTCCGCAGAGTTCTGCAAGTTCATGTGCGGAAGAGGATTGTTTTGTGACCGTTGAATACAAGGACTAAAGGCTGATCCGTCGCCGAGAGGGAAAGTGAAATCCGCAGTGTCCAGTGGAGGTGGCATTAAAGAGGATGGGTCTATGGAGGAAATCACAAGAGTGAGATCATATCTCTTTACGCGTTCGCTGCTAGACCTGACACCGACACCCAAGTTCTTGCTGCTACTACAGTGAATCGTAAATATCTGATAAGGTGTTTCATTCAGTCGTGTAAGTCTGGACACCTACTAACGTACCACGGCATTGGTATGCACCAAACACACATATTTCGTTTGCATCTCCGGAGGGGGGAGGGGGTGGACAACATTTTAAAAAATCAATACGTCAGTGCAAACTTTTCTTAACGAATACTAGATTGGTGCACTCGGTTATGTAATGTCCAATGACTAAACTGATAGCAAATTAAACTGGTACCCAAAAAGACAAAAGCCCGTGAGGGGACCAAAATGCAATGTATGAAGCTAGGGGACCAAAGACAGCCGGTGCTCTGTATGAATAATTGTGTTAATATTCAATAAGAAAAGTACTTGCCACATATAAAACTATCGACAGCATCTCTGAACTCCTGGAAGTCGAACTCGGGTTCAGTTTGCAAGCAGTGGCTCTGAAACATGTAAAGGAAACACACAAGTTAATCAGTGCATTCAGATTCGTCTGTCAAATCTGCCCACACACTAATGACGGGTCTCCAGCGCTGCTTCGATTTGCTTGTCGGTGTGCACACGCTCTGTTGTGTAACACACTCACATACCTGGAACTCTAGTCCCCAAGATGGACACCGGGAAGGGCAAGCTTGTACTGCCATGGTCAGTGTAATAGCTGATGCGGAGCGCTTAGTGTCTCTACCAGTATAAAGGTAAATATGGCAGGTGACTAGTAATTGAGAAATCTCTGATCCGTTAACCACGTTAGAGGCTTTGGCCAACTCTGCTGAGTCCCTCGGATGCGGCCAACCCCGATGGCACGCGTTGTGCTACTGCCTGCCTGCCTCGGGGCCCCCCATATAGGGAGCTTATTCTGTTCTCATTGGTTAGCAACACGAGCCAACCATATTCGTCCAGCCCGGGCATTCCTCCAGAGCCAGTGAAAGATTAACCTGAGCACTTCTGCTACAACAGCATTTCTCCCACACCTCGCTCTCAGATACTGCGCGCCTAGGCAGGTGTCTGTTCACATCTGAGCCTCGTGCCTTCCTACGGATCGCTTTATTCCTGCACAGTTCTTCTCCTCTCTTCCAATCTCTCTCTCTCTCTTTCTCCCGATTTTGGATGGATGGCGGAAAACACACTTTCTTGTGCACCCCATATAGCATTCCGTATGAACAGTACATCAGGGATCGTGGACAGAAGCACGGCGTGGACAAAGAGCATCCTGGCAAATAACAGTCCTTAAAATATGAACTTAAATTGTGTGCAGTTGCACGCAGGTATTGACTACACCGAGTGGAAAGAAAATTGTGCAAAAAATGTGCACCGTTATTCAGCTCTTGTTATATGGAGAAGTTCCCTAACAAGTTATTTAAAAGGAAAATGTATGGCGGAGAGGATTTTGTGCAGTGTGTGGTTACACCTTTTTTACAATTTCTTTTTGCTACATTCTATCTGCCATCTATTTGTCAGCTCCACTACACAACATAAAGCTCCAGACACAACAAAAGCCCCACCTGTGTTCTCTGGCATCCTCCCTCGCAGATTCAGCTGGTCCTGCAGAGGACACAGCTAGCTGTGTATGTGTCTTTCATATATACATTTCCCGTTTCTGTTTCAGATCTTAGGTATTAATCTTTTAAACATACAGCAGCCAGACTCCTAGCTAAAACAGAGCAACCAGGACATACCACTCTGCTGTCATTCTCAGATTCTGGATCCAGGTAAAGCTCCTCATCCTAATCTTTCAAGGCCTGAATGGGGTTGGGTCTAGCTATCTTTGAAACCATCTCCCTTTCCATCACCCATCAACTGTGATCAACAGGAATTCTGCTATTAATGAAGCTCAGAGCCTAGCTTTATTGGTCTGGATACCAAAGTCATTGGATGTATCATAAATACATAGAAAGACATGACCTAGAGACAAGACTCTTGTGGTAGAAGACCCTCCTTAGAAATGGAGATCAGAATGAAAGCAATATGTGTCACTTTCAAGGTACAGTGCAAACGTCTCTCTCTCTCTTTCAGCAGGCCTTGCCCCAACAATGACGGCTGCAGAATAGCTCCATTCATGCAAGAGACATACAATTAAGAATAATCCCATTCAAGAGAGCAACATAAGGAGGGAGAAATAGAGTGGGCCTTAAACAGAAATAGTGTCCATTTTACAGATGGGGGAACTGAAGCTCAGTGAGGGTAAGTGACGTGCAAAGAGATGTCTGTGTTACAGTTGGGAGTGATAGACTAGAACTCAGATCTCCTGACTCCCAATGGTCCTGTACTATAACTACAGCACCACTTACACCCTCTCAGTGAGAAAACACTGTTATCAACAGCCCCTTCGCCAACATTTCTACCAGAGTTACCTTTTTCTGATCTCCCGCACTTTTGGAGTGAACCCCAGTAATTCTATCTTCATTTCAGTCCCCCAAAATGGAGTGTTTTGACAAGTAAAGGGGCAAAGCCTATTCAGCTAAATGCCTATTCACACAGGCTCTGTAATTCAGCTCAGTTTGAAAAAAGAGTGTGCTGCAAAACTTTTCAAATGGTGTAGTTAATGCAGGGAGCTTTGAAACAGTAGTGTAAGATTTTTCATTCATGTTATTAGTGCCTAGTAGACAGAGCACTGGACTGGGACTCAGGAGACCTAGGTTCTATTTCTTGCTTTGCTATTGGCCTGCTGAGTGACCTTGAGCAAGTCACTTTCCTGCCCCGTGCCTCAGTTTCCCCATCTGTAAAATGGGGATAATGATACTGACCTCCTTTGTAACACACTTTGAGTTCTACTGATGAAAAGTCCCCTAGAAGCGCTAGGTATGAATATATTATTACAATAGCATCCAGAGGCCCCAATCACAATCAAATCCCCATTGTGCTAGGAGTGATACAAACATTGCAAGAGACATGTCCTCCCCCCGTCCCTCCCGCAGGACAATCATGTGAGGAAAGAGATGGTGGCATAAACTAGCAGGGCTAACTGGCTTGGAGCAAACTTAAAAATAGAAACTTTAAGACAAATAAACAGATACAATAGAGAGCAGAAGTCCCTACTAGCCCTCCACCTACCCCTGTCTGTGGATTGCTTCCAAAATGCTAGGCAGTATTTATTCTGATTTACACATTTCTTACCCCATTTCAGGAAGAGTCTCAGCCTCAGGAGTGGCTGATTTCTATGCTTTTGAAACCCAAGGCGGTTCATTTACTGTTAGAGAAGGGGTTCTCAAACCGTGGGTCGTGACCCCATTTTAATGGGGTCGCCAAGGCTGGTGTTGGCCCTGGACCCCAGCAAGTCTGAAGCCCAAGCCCCACCACCCAGGGCTAAGGTCACATGCCTCCCACCCAGGGCAGAAGCCCTTGGGCTTCAGCTTTGTGCCCCCTCCCTCCAGCAGTGGTTCTGGAGCTGGCTCGGTCTTCAGGCCCCCCTCCTGGGTTGATGTAGTAATTTGTGTTGTCAGAAGGGGGTCCTGTTGCAATGAAGTTTGAGAACTTCTGTGTTAGAGGTTTCTGCCTTATTCTCTGGAGGGCCTGTATGGGCCAGATCCAAAGCTCACTGATGTCATTGGGAGTATTTCCACTGATTGCAACCGGCTTTGGCGCATGCTCCATACTAACACCAGGATGAGTAGGAAAGAGACCAATGTCTGTCCGTAGTAGCTAGCTGTTTCCAGAACACAGGCACTGAGTGCCCCCTTCTCCACGCACTGAGTCCTATGTCTTCGCCATACAGTCTAGAGCTGCTAGTCGTCCCTAACTCAACCCATCTGCGACCACGTGAGAGGGTGGGACAGCTGGGAGAGCGCGGGAAGGAAGCTGAGCCAACCCCCAGCTTGAAGCCGGCATTTTATGAAGGGATGGAACCGTCAGCACCTGTTCCGAGCTGGAACCCGGGGGGAGATGGACGGTCCTGTCCGATTCTGGATTTGCAAAGCAAAGGTCGCTTGGTCCCTGTTGGCTTGTCCATAGGCTCGCCTCGCTGTACGTGCAGAGCCTGCTGTTCGGGGCATGACTGACCTGCAGGTGATACTTCCAAACAGCTCCCCTCCCTTTGCAGCAGCCAGGGAATCAAGGACTCCTTGGGGTGCTTTGGGAAGATGGCTACGTCTTAACCCTTATGAACTGCCCCAGGAGTCAGCAGGAGAATTGCCAAAGGGCCGGGAGCTCTATTAAAGGGAAAGCACTTCAGTGTATTCAGAGACTCGTCCACCGCTTGCCCCGATAGCTCCCAGAATGCCAGGGCGGCTTGATCTTTTCTTAGCTGGAGTTTACAAACCCCACCCATCACGTATTTCTGAACGGATTGGCTATAGCAAGTAGCCGTCCTAGCTACCTGCCCGTTCCTTTAAAGGCTGGTTAACCGCAGCTTGCCTAAGAAGAGCGAGGGAGGAGGTAAGGGAAGCGGCTCGAACGTGCGTGGAAATGCCTCCTCTTCCATTGCGAACGCCCGGGCGTCAGAGAAGTTGAGGAACAAGCGCATCTGAATTAAACAGGGGGATACTCAGAGGCTGCCTCGTGGGGAGGGGGGGTCCGGGGAAGGGAGGGGGTGTCAACTGGGGAGCGGAGGACTCAGTTACCTGCGGGGCAGCTGCAACACTAGAAGTCTCCTGCTGAAAGACCGAGGTGCAGTCTGCTAAATCTTGCCAGTCGATAGTGGCAAGTGCTGGGGGGAAAGAGAAACAGACATTTACAACAATGCTCGTTGGAGGTGGCAAGGGCTGGGGAGCGCAGCAGCCCCCTTGCCACTCCCTTTCCGCCCTTGCCCTGGTCCTTGCCCAGACGAGGCTAGGAACAAGCCCGGGGACTCCTGCGTTCACACAAAGCGGGGAAGGGGTTTCGACCAGTTCGAATTCACATTCACCACGACTCACCTAGCTCTGCCGCATCGGGAGGCTGGTCACTGTAAACTGTCACTGCAGTGGGGCTGGCCAAGCTCTTCCGCGGCGCGGGACCGTCTCCCAAACGCCCCTTCCTCTCGAGTTTGGCCGGCTTCTTGCCTAGCCGGCTGCACAGGTCTCGCACCCTGTTGGGACAGATGCTGTCAAAGGCTTTCCTGCCGCTGCGGTTCTGCATGGCGCAGGCTGGACCCGCGGCCTTAGCTTAGCTCTGGCTTTTGGGACCCAGCGGCTCTCCCCGCGCGCGGCTCTCTGCGCGCCGCTCTTTGCAGGCAACCCGGTCCAGCGCCCGGCCCAGAGGCTGCACATGGCCGTTACGGGGCTGGTTTTGACACCGTTGGAGGAGCCCCGACCGGTCTCCAGGGCAGCGGGTCCAGGGGGAGCGGAGGGGGGGGGTGAATTGAGAGCGGAGGCGGGGCTGGCCGCGGAGTGAGCGCCAGAGGTGGCGCCTTCGCCTTGGCACAATGTGCGCCCTGCAGAGGCGCTAACAGTCAACCTGGCAACAGGGCATCGCCCGGGTCCCGCAGCAGCGGCAGCATTGCGCCCTTGCAGCGCACATTGGCGCCGGCACAGGGTCTATCCAACCGCCTTAGCCCAGCCCCGAACCACAATCTGTTCGGCTGGACTCTCTGGCTCCAGCGTGCCAGGGATCTGACGGGGCGCATAGCCCCGCGGTGCAGCAAAGAGCTGGGGAGTCACAGGCTAAGGGCTCAGACAGCACGGTGATGGGCGATAGGAGAACTCACCGGGGCTATAGCTAGAGACAGGAGACCAGGCAGGACACCATCATGCAATAGGTGCAGTTATTAAAAACAAGACTCTGACAAAAAGGGGGGGAAAGATGTAACTACCTCAGAAGCATGGATGTCAGACTAACCTCGTTAGTTCCTCCAAACTATCCCTCTACCAAAGCCGGATACCTCCCTATACGTTGTCTAGTGCGTGGGCCAGAGGAATTTTAAATCCAAGTCCCCTTGTCTAGCATTCTTTGCATTATCCCCCTCATGTAGATTATATCCACCTGACTGTTTTTTTCTGGTCTGCAGAGTGCTGTGTACATAAGTACACATACATGCTTGTGTGTAAGTGCTAAAAATAATCACCAGTATCTGGAAAAGACGGTGTTTTCTGAAAGCTGTAGCACAAACTTCAGCAATACCCCTGAGCGGGACACAACCCTGTGTACAAAGAGATCAACACAGCTATCTGTAAGGATGGATAGGCATATGATATCTTGCAAAACGCACAACCTGGACCTGCTAGCAGGTGGCTCACAGTTTAAAGAGAAGACAGATGGCAACTGTGTTTGTACAGGGTCTAGCACAATGGGGTCCTGGTTCATGACAGAGATTCCTAGACCATATGATAATAATAATGAATAACTAGTGCCCCCCGAATGACCTACAAAATAATAGAGGACCCTGGCAAAAAGCAGGCAATAAGATTTTTGAAAGCATCTGTTACTTGAGGTTTACTATACATTACAGTGAGAAATAAATACAAACGAGCTTGTTTGGGTGTGTCAATAGACATTTAAAATAACTGTGACACATTTAAATGCATTTCACTGTCTACACAGGTGGTCTTTCTAGTCTCCTAACATTACAAGTGCATTAGGTAAGGGTGCCTTAACAGACTGAAACATTTGGATCCCTCCTGGAAGAATTTTAGGTCCTTATCTAAAACTGTATCTGCAGGACGGCATTTCCAAAATCAAGCTATAGGTGTGACTTTGCTGGGCCCTGTTTTTGTCCGTTTATGCCTTAATACATTCATTACATTTTAGAGTCAGAGTCAGGAGTGATCAAAAACGTTTTAAAAACTTGGTTGATTAAAGAAGGAGAAACAATGATGTTTGAGGGTATGTGTACACTGCAATATAAGCCAGGGTTAGTGGGATAAATCAGCTGACCATGGGTCAGAAAACCCAGAGCTGGAGCGAACTGATTGTTAACCCTAAATTAAGATTTGAACCTGCGCCTTTTCAAGGACACGGAGGAGGCGCCTTTTCAAGAACTGCTCTTGCTTGCGCAACACTTTCCCTCCTGTGTCAGGAAATGGGCAGAGCTTCCATGAGCGCTGGTGGACATTTTGGTGGCGTTTTCTCACCCACCCAAGGCACCTGACAGAGCTTATAATGGAGCAAGAGAAGGAGAACACAGGCATGGCAGACTTGAACTGGCTGATGCTGCTTATGACACTCAGTATAGCTGCTGATGCCCCTCTCCTACCCCCCATAGACTGGTGCTTCTGATGCAGGGCCACAAGCACGGATTGGTGGGATCACATAGTCATGCAGACCGGGGATGACCAACAGTGGATCCGGAATTTTTGCATGAAGAAAGCTACATTTCCAGAGCTTTGTGAACAGCATGCCCCAACCCTACAGTCTAAAGATACATGTGCCTTGTCTGTCCTGAAGCAGGTTGCTGATGCTGTCTGAAAGCTGGCTACCCCAGACTGCAACAGGTCCACTGCAAACCAGTTTGGTATGGGGAAGTCAACCATGGGGAAGTCAATGGTGGGTAAAATGATGGCAGATGTTTCTGAGGCAATCGGACCTGTGGTTTACCCAAAGGTGGAGGGCATAAAAGATATTCCTAAAGTAATTGCTGACTGTCAGAGAATGAGGTTTCCAAACTGCACCAGGGCCCTTGATGGGACTCGGGTGCCCATAGTTTGTCCTCCTCCAGGAGCACATGAGTACCTAAACCACAGAGGGTAATACTCAATTGTTATAGAAGCCCTTGTGGACCACAGAAGTCAATTTATGAGTGTCAGTGTGGGATGCACTAGAAAAGTTCACAATGCAATTATTTTTTGCTGATCCTGCATCTAGTCCCACCAAATGACATTGTCATAAACAGAGTTACTATCCCCACCATTATTCTTGGGAACCCGGCATTTCCCCTTTTGCCTTGGCTTATCAACCAGTACCATGATTTCAGAGACCCTGACAGAAGCCTATTTAATTACACTCCCTGACAGAGTAGAATGGTTGTTGAATGTGCTTTTGGCAAATTGAAAGCCCATTGGAGATGTCTACAAACCCATTCAGATGGCAGTGTCATTAGCACTGTCCACAACAGTGTCTTGCTGTTCTCTTCTCAATCTTTGTGGAACTAGAAGTGAGCCATTTCCCCCAATGGACCTATGGCAGTTAGAGGCTGCTGAATCGGTACCCTCAGCCAGAAAGTGCCTCTAGCACACCTGGATCTGGATGCACCCAGGCAATAAGAGTTAGGAATAGTACCCATATAAACATACTTGTGGGGGGTGAGGATGGGGCTCATTCATTGTGATACATCATCTATTTTTCAGATGTGGAATATAAGCAAGATGATGCAAATGTATTTTAATGGAAAATAATACAATAATGCACCATTATTTTCTACCGGTTGGTATTTTTTAAGACCTGTCATGAATTTCCTCTGTGGAATATGTACAAAATCGCAAGGAAACAGACCATCATTGATCAATGACAAAAAGTTTATTAAGAAATGGTTATACAGTACTTTTATTCTTCCCCTGGCTGCTGTTAAGATGTGCATAGTGAACCATTTTCTAAATAAATAAACTGTACAGTACTCAGATTATATACACTATTTACATATTGAATGTAGATATATACAATCTATGTCAGTGCAATTAACATACAGTAATGAAATGTGCAAAATGTGATTTAATTTTTGTCATATATCAAAACTCTAAACCAACACTGTAGAGTTCAAATAAATACAAATATAATACATTGATTACTCAACTAAGCAAGAGAATAAGGCCAATACTGTTATCTTTAGAGGTATAGCAATTATTAGTTTATAAAAATACAATGCATTGATGAAAAGGAACCAAATTGCTCTTAAAATTCACAGCTGCTTTGGATGCCATAAGAGGGTTTCAAGTGTATTGGTCCAGTTAGCTTAATTTCCCAGCTGCAGGCACTTTTCAGAAATCTCCAGGGGTAGTACATGCGCTAAAGAATCTCCGTTTAAAGACACCAGTAAATGCAGTTTGTCCGTGCAGTCCTGTAAAACCCCCTCCGGGTAGCCACTTATGTGCAAGTCCAGTGGGTTTGGATGGTGCAGCATCTGGTCTGCCAGTCCCAGGGAGCAAATGGCCAGAAGGGAGGGGGCATATTTGTTAAAAGCATAGTCAGCCATGCTAAGTTCGGCCATCCCTTTGGCCAGAGCTTTGGCATTGTTTGCCTCCCTGGCATCTGCCTGGCAGGAGTCCACACGCACGTGGGTGAAATGCTCCAAGAAGAAGTTGATGGTCGGTGCCCCCAGGTTGAAGTGTAGTTTGTTTAGGATTATGCACTCCAGGTTGCAGAGTTGCTGACGGGAGAAGACGTC
This sequence comes from Chelydra serpentina, assembly GCA_037349315.1. Classification (NCBI taxonomy): domain Eukaryota; kingdom Metazoa; phylum Chordata; order Testudines; family Chelydridae; genus Chelydra; species Chelydra serpentina. The sequence continues at coordinate 77,274,272 of JBAIAC010000042.1, read as the reverse complement.
GCAGCAAAGGGCTAGGAGCTGCTTCACTCTGGGCGGATGCACTTCCACCTGCAAGACACGCCAGCAGAAACAGCACTGCAGTGCAAGCAGAGCCCAGGACACAAATACAGCATTGCTACACAGGCAGAGAGCAGCCCGCTGCCCCGCGCTCCAAACAGGGCAGAAGGCGGCTCTGAACACGAGCCCGGCCCTGCAGTGCATCAGCAGCAGGCAGGCAGAACACAGCATGAGAGGGCTAAGCTCTCACTGCCTAAGCAGCAGGCTTCCCCGCGCAGAGCGCCGTGAAATGATACAAACCCAACGCTGTGGGCCTGAAGCCTTCTTCAAAAGCAGAGGAACTTGCGCGACTCGAGCAGGGTTACGGGCCTGAGCGGTTTCCCCAGAGATCTCTTGTGGCATCAGCCTTGTTCACAGAGCTCAGTTCTAGAGTTACGACGAGGGAAGCGTTTGTCCTGCGCTCATTCTCTCTTCCCCGACGGTGCCTGACGTTCCCGTCATGTGCACCCCAGAGAAAAGGGCCCCCGCCGCCCGCGTCTCACGCCTAGTACCTGTTTGCACGCGATGAAGAGGGAAGTGACTCCCAGCAGCTGGAAGCAGTCGGCAGCCACTGGGGTGGTGGTGAGGAATCGGTCCAGGGTGTTCACTGCCAGGCACAGGGACTCGAAGGAGAAGCCGAAGTGCCGGTGCACCGGGATCAGCCAGCTGATCAATTTACACCGGGCCTCCGCCGTCACCTGCAGGAAAGAGACGATCTCAGTAAGCCACATGACACCTCTGCAAGGTGGGAATTGCCACAGACTAAGCTACAGTTTCCCTGGATACTGTCCGGACAACTAAACCATAACGCCGAACGATTCCAAGTAGCCAGCCGGTGCTATAAGGCGTTATTCTTCACGCTTACTCCCCGTGGCCACAAGCAGGGCACTTCATTGCACGGCTATAGCCTGCATGTTTAGTCAGGCTAAGGCTCTGGGCACATGCAATAGAGCACGAGGCAGTATACAATGTGCAGACTGAAGAGAGCCGGGGAGAGTAGCCTGGACGTGTATATACTGTACAGGCTAAACAGTGATGCGAGTGCAGAGTTCGGAGAGCGCGCGTGCGAGGAATGGGCACACCAGGGTCCCGGGAGACACTGACAGGCATGTGCACGCAGGGTGGTGAGATGAAGGTGCGGGAGACTGGAAAGAGAGGCGGGCAGGGCACCCGGGACGGTGCAGCGCCACGTGAGCGTGTCCAGGCTGCAGCGGGAATCGATGCTGCGTACAGAGCGAGAGGGACATGCACATGGTGTAGAAAGGGATTCCCGTGCACGTCATATACAGCATGAGGGTGAGGACAGTGCATGGAGAGAGAAGCGATGGCTGGGTGTCAATGAGAGTGTCCATGTGTGCAGCAGAGAGAGAGAGAGAGAGAGACGGCATGGGGATTCCGTGAGTCCTGATATGGCCTGGACAGCACAGCACACTGCATGAATGGACTGGATCGGCGGGCTTCACACCCGGCTCTATGGAGCGCGGAGAGCACAGACCATTGGGTGTCCGGGCCGGGCTGTGCGGGGCGCAGGGCCTGTGGGGAGACCCGGGCCGGGCTGTGCGGGGACCCGTGGGGAGTCCTGGGCCGGTCGGTGCGGGGCACTGGGGCCCCTGGGGAGTCCCGGGCCGGGCTGTGCGGGGACCCATGGGGAGTCCCGGGCCGGTCGGTGCGGGGCACTGGGGCCCGTGGGGAGTCCCGGGCCGGGCTGTGCGGGGACCCGTGGGGAGTCCCGGGCCGGGCTGTCCTACCTGCGGCTGCTGGGCCAGAGGCTCGCGCGGGTGGAACTTGCCCTCCAGCCCCTTTCGGAAGCGGTACCAGCTGGCCCCGTAGTCGCGGAAGGCCTGCAGCTCTAGCCAGGCGGCGGGCTCGGGGCTGCCGGCGGGGCTGAGCCCCGCGGCGTCGCCCTGCAGCCGCCGCTCCCTGGGGCAGCTCGGGCACTTGCTCTTCTTCACCGGCGCCCGGAGGCCGCGGCAGAGGGGCTGAGCCCGCTCCTCGGGGGTCGCGCCCGCCGCCCGCCGCCGTTTGCTGGGGGGGCTGCGCGGCCGGCCGGGGCGCTCGTGGCTCAGCGGGTGTGTGACCATGGCGCTGCCCGGCCCGTGTGTGGCGGCTGCCGCCGCGCCCGCCTATTTAGCAGCCGCCCAGCCCCTGCTGCTGACATCACCCGCGGAGCTTTCCCGGCTAAAGACCCGCTCGGCGGGCTCGGCCGCCAGCGCCGCTCGCCTCCCCGGCCCATCGCCCCGCAAGCCGAGGCGGGGCCAGGCGCTGGGGCAACGGGGCAGCGCTGCCACCTCGCCAGCAGCACTAGCGCCCCCGGCAGCAGGCTGAGCAGCGTCAGCGCCGAGCCCCAAGCATCGCGGGCAGCGCCGCTGGGTGCTAGGGATGACCCCGCCTCTGTTAGGTGCAGCCGATTGGGGAAAGCCCTTGCGAGGACACTTCTCGCCATCCGTTACAGAAGCGCCTAAATCCCCTGGGCAGTGAGTTGGCACTGACGATGGGGCCAGGATGGGAGTGACCGGTCAGGGTAATAAACACTGTACAGCCGGCTGGACACAGGGATACAGGCAGCTGCTGGGGCTGGTTTTACTACAGAGCAGGGCCTGCGCCCATTGAAGTCAGGGAGTTTTGCCCGTGACTTCCGTGGGCCTGGTAGGATCGGGCCTCTCCATGCAAGCCGGGAGAATGAGTCGTCCAGGACAGCGCTAAATATCAAAGGAGTTAGAGAATGAGGAGTTTTTTCCTGTCCCGGGCTGAAGAAGTAACGCCCGTTCCGAATTAACCCCCGCCCCAGCAGTAAAACGTGTGCAGGCAGCCACTGAATTTGGGATGGATTTGCTACGAGAACTGGGGTTTGTTTCGCTTTAGGAATCGAAAGTATCATCGGTAACTCGCCGCAAAACCTCAGCGCCTTTCTGTGGCGAGGCCAGGAGCGTGACTGAAACACGCGTGAGCTGCAGGGAAATAGACACCGCAGACGCTGAACCCCAGCGGCTGAAGTTGTTGGACTTTTCCTGTTTCGGAAGGGAATGATTGATGCCAACAAAAACTCCTGGGAGTTTAACAGCTGGGAATCCAACCAGCCTTGCTCTGTATGAATTAGCATCTTTATTCCAGATTTCCAGTAGATCGTATTTGTATAAACATGAGATCAATTTTCTGTTAGAATGATAATTTAAATAATCAAAAATAACATTTCTTCACATTTTCTCCATTTTTGATTAAAACCCACTGGCTATTTCATTCAACATTCATTGGCCAGAGAACCATTTAAATACTATAACACTGGGGAATGGAAATGGTAGAATTATATTAGGGCGTTAGGGCAAACGTCTTCTGCCTATCACCTTTCCCTCAGGACGTTTTTCAGGTTCGCCTGTTGCCAACTTGCACGAAGGGATCTTATATATTTCAGTTATTTCCTATTGCAGATGATACAGAAGCAACATCCAGGACACACGCAACTCTGAAAAAAATCTTCCATGTCACCGATGGTACTTTCTACTGCCACCGGCTGGATCGCGTTATTCCCAAATAGAGTCATGGGCCAGAGCAGGGAAAGAGCAGCGTCTTCCTTTAGGGACCAAATGAAAGGAGACCCACGGCTAAAGCTTGTGTACCAAGCAGCTGCTCTATCAGCGGTACCCGGATTGTGGGATTTGAGCACGCCTGCTGTGGGCCTGGAAAGGCGCGCTCCCCTGGGGAGTAAATGAGTAACTCCAACCAAGAGCGCAGAAGCAGCATGGAGGAGAGGAAGGTCCCCCACGTTGAGCCATGAGGCCAGCGATTCTCCTGGAGAACAATGCACAGCACTACGTTTACAGTAAAATACATTCTCCAAAGAGCCGCAGTGACTTCTGTTTGAGATCACAACCTTTGTTATACTTAGTTTATTTCTGCTAAATGCTTTCAGTAGATCAGATTTACTGCTGAAGGGGTGAAATATGTTTATCAAAAGATCACACAGAGGCTGTTTCTCTACACAAGGATCAGAACGGAGCTACTCTGCCTTATAGAAGCTGAAGGCCACTGTAATCATTTGTAGTTTCTGTACCTCTGCTCTTCTGTGTAGCACGCTGATCTCTTTTTTAGTAGATAGTTTCCAATAACTTTCATGGGTAACAGTGTAGTAGCTGTGTTAGTCTGTGTCAGCAAAAAGAAAAGAAAAGGAATACTTGTGCCACAAGTATTCCTTTTCTTATTTTCATGGGTAAGATTCCTTATTAGGAAGTTCAGTAGCTCCCATTTAAAAAAATACAAAGACTGCACCCTTGCTTAAATATGACAACACGTTTCATATATAATGTTGTTGGTGCAGTGTTCCTCCCAGGCTGTTAGAAAAAAAGTGGGTGAGGTAATGTATTTTATTAGCCCAAAGTCTGTTGAGACACACAAACTATAGAGCTTATACAGGTGGAGAAGAGCTCTGTGTAAGGTCTAAAGCTTGTCTCACCAACATAAATTGGTCCAATGAAAGATATTACTTCATGCACCTTGTCTCTCAAAACATACGGTGGTAAACAAACCAATGGATGAGAACCTTCTCCAGTAACTGCTGTGGAATTTTTAATCCCACTACCAGTTGCAGACATAAATGGCAAACTTTTATTCTTCAGAAATCATTATTCTTATTTTTATGTTTTTTGTTTAGCCAAGACATTCACTAGAGTTGTCATTTAAAAATAAGATTATTTACATTTAACATGACACATTATAGACAGGTGTGGGAGAAGACATCTTTTCTGTAATCAGACTACTGAAATAAATTTCTTATTTGCATTTCAACAGGAAAAACAAGATGTAAAAGATAAGACGGACCAAAGCAATCAGTGGGAACTATTACGTTGAATGGTTTATGGTCTTGAACTTTGATCAGTAGGGTTGCACATTTAATTTTTTTATTTAAAGGTGATGTCATGCACAAAAAGCGATCTGCATATAGGTTTGAAAAACCTCTCCGATGGTAAAAGTATGAATACACCTAGAAAACAAATAAATTATTCTGGCTCCAAATTAAAGAGTTAGAAGTGATATTTTCATTGTGGGACATTGAATAAGCCATTGCTTTTTATAAAAGGCAACTTAGTACACTTTATAGTAGTGAAAAGGAGAAAAAAAAAAAAAGGAAAAAACCCCCACCCACAACCAGCACTGGCCAGCTTCCCCAGAAGCTCAGAACACCAATAACCTTTTCACAACCTAGGGAAGTGTAGCTGGGAGGAGAATTTGGCTACTTTTATATAATTCTTACTAAATTACACTTGGTTGATCATCTTGCCTCTTTTAGTGGTCTTTAACAGCTGCATTTTTTCTTCTTGTAGCATGGCTTTGTAAATTTGTACTGTTACTACCACTGAATGTCTGTTAGATGGCTCAACATATTCTAGTCTATTTTGTATAGTGTGATCTTTCAAGAGCATGTTGGGTTTTCCTCCTTGCCCTGTCTTTCTCAGGTGGAAAGAAATACTATTAACCCCTGGGAAATAGGAATAAATTATTTATTAAATGAAGAAAACTTCAGCATTAGTCCTCTATCTGTAAATATTGTGTTCAGGCACAACAGTGTTAGGTTAATAGGAGAATGGGATTTTGAAATCCCAATGAAATTCCCAAGCTAAAGACTACTGATCTGCAGTTTGTGTTCCCAGGTTTTCATCTCATTATAGTGAGCCATATAGAAAAATGACAATGTTCTTAAAATGTAATTCTTAAATCTGCTACGGAATAAAAGTCTACAGCTTAAGATACAAAGCAGTGAAGTAATGTTTTGGCACAAAAATGCACAAAAATCTGTTTTGTTTTCAGTTTACACATATCTAAACAGGACAAGCTATTTTGAATAGCAGTTAAAAGCTATTCCATACAGATTCAGAACCTGATCTTGAATTTCTAGTACATTACTAATAAATACCTTAAACTGAAACAAAGCAAATACGAGTTGGTCATGTTCATTTTTATGTTGAAAAAGGTCTGAATTACTACCATCATTTATACATTCAAACAAATGGCACCAAAATTTATTGTAAACATAATACATTTATGCTCATAATTAAAAATGACCTACAAAATTACTTCTGTCAAGTTCATGCAGTATTTCCAAGTTACGGCTGGTATCAACCACATTTTAAATGTTGAAATACTTTAGCTGAAGTCTTTACGCATAATTGTTTTGCTGCCACTACTGAAGCTTTAAGCTTTGTAGATTGTTACTGAACTCCAGTTTCAGCTGGCATTCTCTGTTTTTATCAGTTCTTTGATGATGTGTAAAATCTTGTCATCTAGAGAGGAAAAAACAGAAGTTAGTGGAAAACCCCCCTAAATTTAACAAAAGGAGAGAGAGGGGTATGTAACACTCAGCAATTTAACAAGGAAAGCTTTAATTAGCTAGGCTGTGTCAGACTCAATAGTGAGGCAAGAATGCATCCCCCCCAAACATGCAGATAAGAAATTATCCTTATACACACTAAGGACTGTTATATTGAATATTGTTTACTAATAAATTGCCTGCAGCCATTTCAGTAGTGTTTCCTAAGGGAGCTGGAGAAAGAGAAGAGAAGATGACTTTCACAGATACATTTTAACATGTTTCACTCCAGTTAGGATTTTATTTCTTGACATTTCTCTGAAGTTTTAGAAGCATGGATTATGCCCATTTATCCCTTATTTTTGGAGTTGTCATGTAGTCCCTCCCACACTATTTACCTATACGTTTATCAGTACATTGCACATTGTCTTACAGCTGTGGCCCAGCTATGGGGGTAGGGGGTATGTTAGAATTCATCCATGCCCATGAGAACACCCTGACAAATGGAAACTAACCACTATTACTGCTACCATTAACGTTATGACTGTAGAGAAGTCAGTCTATGTCAGAGACAATCACATATAGCCCCAGATTTTTGGGGTGATGCCATGAAGACGACCTAGGTTCGGTAATGACCTTTTGGGTTTCTGTTTCTCATGAGAGTTGAATTAGGCACACCATGGCTACAATGTGGTCTCTTGAGCAAGGATGAAGTATATTAGTATATTTGTTTAAAGAACTATACACACACTGTACATACACAATGTATATTTATCACACTTTTTTATGTTGATAGTATAGCAATACAATTACCTTCAAGAGACATTTTAGGATTTTCAAGTTTTTTCTTTAAAACAGACTCAATGAGAACCCTCAGTTGTTTGAAAATTACTGCAATCTTTACAGGGGCCTGTAGAAAGAAGATAAAAAGATAAATATATTTGCATTTTTCTCAAAGCAGTTTCTTATTGAGGAAACACCCAAGATTAAAGCTTACCCATCATAGAAGAGGCTAAGGATCCAATCCTGCAAACAGTTGTGCTCGTGCTTAACTTTTGTGTATTCCTAATGAGGTCAGTGGGACTAAGCATGTATTTAAGTTAAGCATGTGAGCAGTCCCACTGACTTCATTAGGAGCAAGGCCTAAAGTAACAAAGTGCTGACCTGTAGATTACAGACCAACAGGATAAATATACTGAGGGGGCAGGAAGAGTGAGAAAAAAAATTACAGACATAACAGACATGGTAGATATTTGATACCCCCTATACTCAAACTATCACCTGCAGGTTTTAAAAAACTTGAGTGGATTTGCCCAGGAAAAATGTGGATCTCAAATTGAAATGGCTAATAAGAACACATGGCTGTCTCTCATTTCAGTCACACACCTTTCTGGCTGTGTTACCTGTCCCTCCCCCAAAGAAAGGCCGATCTTAAAAATTCTGTGTGTGTTGAGTAACAAGTGCATTCAGTCATTAACTGGAGTTTCCTTGTAATAACATTTGTATCTCATTCTGAGTTTCAGGGAATGTTTACATAAAATTAGCAACATGCTCTCTTCCTAGGGTGTAGCATGAGGTGCGAATGAACAGAGCTAGAAGAAAAAACATTTGACAGCAGGTGGGTAACTCCCATATTTTTTCTGTTATTTGGTAGCATTTACCAAGAAATAGAGCAGGTGGCCAGTTTTCATTTTCAGCCTCAGATTAAATGCATTCAGAAAATGCGTTTAGAGTGTCTTCTGTTTCGAAAGAGCGCGCGAGAGTGTTTGTTTCAAGTCTTAGATGTTTCTCTCAGCTTTCACTCGCAAGACAAATCTCATCTGAGATGTAAATCAATGAGATTACTCAAGGGTTTAAAGTTAAACAGGTGCCTACATGTTTACAGGATTGGGACCTACGACTTCAAAATGTTCCAATTTAATACATTTTCAGTTATGACACTTACTGAAAGCAAGTATTTCCTCTTCCCCCAAATTGGGTAAATGTGTGCGTTTCCAATAGTATCTATTTTTATAATACCTCAATCTTTCTTCATGAACAAAGGCAAACATTCTTTTTTAAAAATAGCATACTATTAAATTACTCTTGCTCTCTCTTGGAAGCACATGACCTTATTACTCATTTAACAACATTCCCATTATTTCGCGTAACTATCTTAAACTCTAACTTCAATTATATGTTTCAGGTACAAAATGCACAGCCATTTAAAGTCACAAGAAATAACCAGAACATAAGTGTACCTGAAAATGGATCCAGCCATCAACAGATAGGAGGCGTTCACGGTGCTGAACTTCTATGTCTCCACCAAAAAGTAAAACTGGAAAGGGGGAAATTAAAGTAGTCTCTCTCAAGTACACCTTGGCATATCTTATCTGCATATAAACACACAAACAAAAGCATTTAAAAACTACAACACTGAACTGGAATGCTACTTTCATGAAGCAAGTCATCAATTTTTCCCCTCTGAGACATCATTACATATGCTACTTATGTTAGTAAACAGTGAAAGAATGTAGGCTATACCCAATTATCTGCCCTATACTTTGTGTGATATCTACAAATCTGTTAGTCTTTAAGGAAGGGGAAAAGGCTTATGCCACTGGGAGAAATTTTCCTTTTGTGACCCTTCAGAGGTGAATTTTAAAGAGCACTGGATGAATAGGAAGAGCACAATTATGTAGTTAAGATTATAAACAAAAGATAATGGTAGCCTACAGTAGATTGTACAAAGGGTATGAATATACAGCTGAATGTAGTGTTTGAAAGGGAAATCACATTTATTGCTATGTGAAAATTTAAGCTGGTACAGTCAGAAAATTAGTTTAATGCATATATACTTAGAGATGCATGCAATCTATATACACTGCACTACTGTTTTTTTCAGTCAAGCCAGGATCAATATTGCTTGCCAGAAATTGTTTCTTGATACAATGAACATTTTCAATGCAAAAACTCTCTATTAGAATTAATGCAACGAGGGTTTTTAATAGTGAAATTCTCATAATATACATCAAAAATAAAGTTTCTTTTAGAATGTTTTTAAAACAATCTACATTATGACTGCTTTTATAATCTCTGAGCAACTGAGAGGACTATACATACTAAGTCTGAAATGTATTAACACTGATAAACAGTATTTTGTTTGCATAAAATTTATCAAACATGTACTGAACAAGGTTTCTTCCCTTGATAATCCCACTCCCACTGACATGCCTGGGCCCCCCCTTCTCCCTCCCTGAGATTTGCTCCTTTTGTCTCTTCTCTTCATCTGTGCTTTTAGGATCGGCAAATCTTACATGTCTTATTAACAAAGTATTTCCCCACCTTTTCTTGACATCTATTACTTTCAGTAACTATTCCTAACTTGTTCTCGGCAGTCTGTCAATTCCCTTTCTAATTTACGCTGCTGTCCTACATCTTGCTTTATACTGCAAGCTCCTTGGGCAGGGAATGTTGTTGGCTCTGTCTGGAAAGAGCCATGTATATGTACTGCATTAAATATCAATAGGTAGCTTAGTACTCCCTTACAATAAAATGTCCATTGGTACGACAAACACTTGAAAAGAATTGCTGTATAATTTTTTACACCGAGATAAAACAAGTCTTTCCCAAAGAGCTGACAGTCTAAAGAGACACCACACAGATAAGGGTGTGGAAGTAGGTGGGAAAAGGTGAGTGACAAAATGCAGTTCAGTTGTGAAGTTCAGTATGTCTTGGATTTCACAATTTGTGTGAATATATTTTAAGTTAAGCTAGTTAGTATCTCTTCAGGCTTGAGAGAGGGCATGCAAGGGTTTAAAACAGCCCTGCTGAAGCGTGTTTTAAGGACTTAGAGGTGAGTAGGGACAGATAGCATAGTACAGGTCAAAAGTACGACTGTTACTTTGACTACATATTTTTGACACTTCTTTCTTAGTCACCAAACAGAAAAAAGCGATCAACTTTATTTTTTTTTAAATAAACAGTACTATACACAATACATTAACCCTTTGTGAAAAGCTGACTGATAAAGAGTAGGGTACATTCATTTGTAAGCTTGTCAGTTTAGTCAATATTAGATTTATTGGCCTTCATTTCTAGCCACATTTGTGTGCGCCTTATTCAGGACCTCATGCATTTTTATTTTTATTTTAAACCACACTGAGTTCAGGGACAAGGCATTAATCGCTCTTAAGATGAACTGGACAGCCAACTATATTTCACATTATGTTCCATTTATATAGCACCACAGGCGTGTAAGGTGTTTGCAAATTGATAAATCCTGGTCTAATGGGGTTTACACCAATGTGCAACGGCTTTCAAGACTGTCACATAATTGCCTCTAATTAATAAGATAGTGATATAAATACAAGATCCTTACCTTCTCTTGGTAGAGCAGCCATCCATATGTCTGCAAATCTCTGTTTACTGAGGAGGGATGCACTTGTGCTTTACCTTGAGCGGTTTCCACCATGCATGCCAATTTCTCTGTAATATCTACAGACTTCGTATACATTATCTTCCCCAAGTTGTCATATAGCCCGGCAGTCAGAACCGCTTTAAGAAGGGCTATTTCCTGAAGAGAAAGGGATTGTGTGGTTCCGTTTCCTTCCCACCTATGATGAGTTGTAGGTGCTGCAAATCCTGCTGCCCTGACCACCTTTATTAGTTCTTGTTTCACATCCTGAAAATAGTTTATCAAAACAAGTACATTAATAACTTAATAGTAAAATACTGATTATAAAAAGGGAGACTATCAAGCCACCCGCACACTCAGATTCCTCCCCAATATTCCCAACAAACAGTGAAAAGACTCAGACTTATCTAGAAAAAATTAGTCATAGCTGCAGAGGCCTTGGGATCCTGGCTGTTTGGATGAGTAATCAAAACAAAATCAGGCTTTTAGGATTCAGGTGCCGAGAATGTGGGGCAGAAAGTGATGCAAGTATGTCTCTGTTCTCCCAGCTATTTAGAAGACAAACTGACAGCAAAAAATGCACATATTTATGTTACGCACCCGTCTCCTATTTCCTGGGGATTAGTCCTGGAAAGGATTATTGGAGCCTTCACTTTGGAGGCAAAAATGCATTTAGAAAAGTCAGGATTTGGCATCATAGAAATTCAGGGCTGGAAGGGACCTTGAGAAGTCATCTAGTTCAGCCCCACATGCTGAAGCAGGACCACATATACCTAGACTATCCCAGACAGGTGTTGGTCTAAACTGTTTTTAAAAGCCACCAATGATGGGGATTCCACAACTTCTCTTGGTAATCTATTCTAATACCTATAATCTCCCAAGCTTGACAAGAAGTACTTAGTAAATATAAGGAATGATACAGTCTAACCAGGTGTTATTTTATTTACCCTTGTTAAGTAATATTTTACCTTACAAGTTTTATTTTGTGTAAAGTGCTGTAGTATGAACTTCGTCAGAGCAACTCTATGGAAAGATGTATATCAATGGGGCTTGCACCTCAAGAATCTAAGCTATTCACCCATTCTCAACATTCTATTTGCCCATATTTGTTATCTTGTCTGTATACTAACATGAGTACTGTATATCACTGCTTTAAAGTTATATGCTGAATTTTCTGAGGGAAATTAAGAGTCATCCTTCCTGGGCAGAATCACATGGCTTGTATCTTGATATACCTCCAGAGTTAACAGTGAGGTTCTGTTAAGAAAATTTCTTCTGCAGTAAGCCATTTCAGTGCGATACCCTCCTTCTTGACGAGCCTTTTTCCACCTAGACAAAAAGTCTTGGTTTACTACAATTACAAAAGTAACACTGATGGCTATCACAAAGAGATGAGGAATCCAAGTTCAAATACATAAAAAAAGGTAAAACGAAAATAAGAAAGAAAAACTTGTAGCACCTTAGAGACTAAAAAAAGGTGATAATGATTCTTGCAAAGGCTCCTCCACTGACTTAATGATAAAACACTAACTGGTATCATCTGGATCAACAATGTATGTCTACCAGAGATCAGGAGAGGACAAGTATTTCACAGCATGTAAATGACATGCCCATGAATAAACAAAGGTGTTTATTCTATGAACTGACAGATGATTGTATGTTCTGACAGTTGGAGCTAGAATAGCAATGTTCCTGGTTGAAAGTCATGAAGAATGTAACCTTAATGGGTAGTTGTTGGGTTTTTTGTGTGTTTGTGTTTTAAAGTGTAGCTCACTACAAAACAGCTACAGAAATACCTGAAGCATTAGGACACCACAAGCATTATGCTTCTGGATTGCTTGCCATAGATTGTGTTAGAAGGCCAAGTGACTAACCAACTGGGTCATTTATTAATCCTCAAGTAGCATAGTACTTATCACACATTTCTGCTATTCTAAAAGGAAATTTACAAAACCATTTAGGATCATGTATTTAATAGCAATATTTAAAGGATACAACATTACTGACAGTACATCAGAAGGTTCTATTTGCTTTAAGTTTTAATATTTTAGAAAAGATTATTTACCCTAGATATGCACTGTAAATTGTCAGATGATCTGAGTTTGCCAATGCCAGGGAAGACTTTGCAAGATCTGCTTCATCTTTTCTACCAATTGGTGTAGTAAAAGGGGATTTTTCTGCCATTACAGCAGCTAAAGTTGCCTGTAATCAATAGCAAGATATTAAGAAGTTAAAGTATAAACAAAATCATATAAATAAAATTTAAAATATTAGGCTTCAGGCTTTTACCACACTAAAAAAATAAAAATCTAGATTTCCTGTTTCAACAAGACTTACCATATTCCTTGTCTTGCTTCATATTAAGTCACAAGGACAGAGTGATTGATTTTATATAGTATATTACAGTACAAGATTCACTGAAGACATTGTACTTACATAGCACCTTGAAATATTTTAAAAAGTACTTTCCGGCCATTAGTTTATTAAATCTCAACACTTGTGTGAAGCAGGTAAGTATTTTTATATCTTTTCATAGATAGGTAAAATGAAGTACACAGAGAATAAGTGACCTGTCCCACATCAAGCCAACTCAGTGGTACAAATGGGACTAGAGCCATAGAATTTGAGCTTCTAGTTCCCTTTTTCAACCAAGGGATCACACTTCCTCTTACTATATACAGTCAACTAGGATTATGTGAAAAGTGTAAACACAGTCTATTGTACAATGATAATTTTAAGGTTGGACTGAGTCATGTAACAAGACTTGATCAGGTGTAGTAGTAGAATAAAGTGCAACTTCTTGTCTCAGATCTGCACTTCACAGTAGTTCCTTGATTTAGCAGAATTTTGTAATAGTGATGTTCCTCTCACACTGTTTCTATATCAAGTACAGTGATATCTGAGGGATAGTACTTGAAAATTATGGAAGTAATATTTCAGTAGTGAAGAGAGGCATTTTGATAAATGGATTGCAAAATTAGCTAGATTCACTCCTGGGTTTCAAGATGGGAACTACAGGCTCTTATAGTGAAATAAATATTGAATAGTTGTTTGCATCCTGAGTATTTTATTATATAAAAGTTTCCCTAAACACAAAACCTGTACACAACCATTTGTTGGCTTTTGCTAACTATTTTTTTTTGGCAACTAGTGGGATTCTGTTTTACACAGGGGAAATCAGATTAAGTTGCATATGGTACAAAGGATCTAAATTGCATTTGAGCTATTGCTATATTTGCTGGGGGAGAAGGGACAGTTTCCAGCACTGACTAGTTGGATATGGTGAAAATGGGTGAAATGAGTTTGCTTTTGAAGGGAAGAATATGTGCTGCAGATTGACACTACCATGAACTGTTTGTTTTTAAATAATTTAAAAAGGACACTAATCTGAAGTCTGTCAACTTAAAAAAATGAATTAAAAGAAGTTTCAGGTCCCACATTAGCACTTGAGTGCAACAAAAATCATAAGGTGTTTAAGATTTCGAAAGTATTTTCTCTTCCCTGCTGCTCTGTGAAAGAACACCACAAACAGGAGAGACTGAAAATGAATACACACAAGTAAAACAAACTGAAAAATAACCATCTTAAATACTATTTGTAACAACAGTAGGTCAACATTTCAGACAGACGTGACTTCAGTGGTCACTGTCCCTTTAAAAACGTGAAGAAGATAGTTTATGTTAACACTGCACTTCATAGGCTCACTAGCAGATAGAATCGGAAGAGTGACTAGAGCACTAAGCCTGGCCACTTTCTTGTGTGTGCGCAGGGATGGGGTGAGGGAGAGTATCGATAAATAAAAATACCAGTCAGCTTTCTTAAAAATAAGCATAGAAACAAGAGCACTAACTAAAAATTGCATGTAAGTGATTTTTTTTTTACAATGTGTTGTGTCCTCATTTCCTATATTTATTCCAAAAGTTTTTGTAAAAAAGCAAAGTTCATAGAAATTCAGCCATAAAAATTCACTATCTCAAGGTTTTTAGCATTGTTTTTATCATAACCATCTAGATGAAACTGCAATACCTGTCAACTTACCACAGGATCCAAGCAACCAAATATGGCACCAAATATAAGCATTTTGCCAATCTTTACATTGACAGGTAATGCTGCAAGGTGCTGGCCCAATGGAGTCAGTTTGGGCTCACTTAATTCACAAGCCCCAATTTTCCGTAGCAGGTTCATTGCATTGCTGATTACTTGAGGCTGTGGAGGGTCTAATGCTCTGGAGAGGAAATCCTCAGGAGAACCAAGATTGCATTTCTGTGGATTAAATGGATAGACAATTCAATCTAAACCTATCTAGTAAATGTTAACCAAAAGATAACAACAAAAACAGATACTGTATTTTTAAAACGATGGGTTGCAAAGATAGCAAGGCATGTTGTCTATTCAGTCATTCTGAGGCCAACCATCCTCCTCTTCCCCCACCCCTCATTCATCTTCCTCATATGTGTCAAGTCTTCCCTGATGCAGGACTGCAGCAGGCCCACACAGTGACGTTAGGATGGCTCCACTGTAGAGGGAGGGCCAGAGTGTAGAGAAAGTGAACAAGGGATTATGCACCCATCACGCACAGCTTCAATCTGAACTTTATGGTGGTGATGCATTGGCATAGCCAGTAGTCTGGAATTCCATGAATTTATTAGCCCAAATTTATATGTAGAAGGTATGCACGTGCCTTGCCCCCCACATTCCTGGGTTGGGAAAGAAGGATTCCATCCCTCTGCTTAGTTCCCTCATGCACACTCCATATACTTGGTAATATGGATAGTGACTGGGATTTGGCCCTTTAACAGAGACCTTTCTTCATAAAACATTTCCTTCAGATTGATGTTGGGAAGAAATCTGAACAACAATTCCATTCTGCAGATTAGATAGTATTATATACTAATAGATGAGTTTACATCCTTCCCTCCCCCCCAGCAACATGCTCTGGATTTTTTAAAGTGAATATATATAGTGGATTTTCCACTAAGAGGAAACAGACTTCTCTATAGACCTACGCAACCCAAATAGTACCACTAGAGCACAACACACACTTTTCTGGCTGATTCTAAAGGAACAAAGGTAAGAGAAATTCAAGAAACAAGACTGTACCATAATATGAAGGCATAACTCTTCTAAAGGCACACGCAGTATTTCTGGAACGGAGTATTCCATGAAACTTTCAAACCTGCAACAACACAATAATAAAGACACACAGTATTACAAATTTCAGTTTAACAAGCCTTGATTTAAGATTACAACTCATTTTAAAATTACAATCCCCCATTTTCATATGCTTGTTTTTCAGACAGACATTCTTTTGGGGGTACATGCATGGGTTTTAAAGTAAAGAGTGAGTAGAATATATTTCCCCTTTGTGAGCTAAGCAAGTGCACATGTCACCGGGGGTGTGTGTGTGTGAAGGATAGTGATGGACACTGGGACACTATTTTGAAATAACTTCTAATATGTTTTTGCTCATGCTTAATTCAAATAAGTGGAACTTCAAACTTTACATGTGGCTAAGCCCTCAAAGTAAAGGTTACTTAAAAAATTATCTATCTATATCTATCTATCTATATATATATATATATATTTATATATGGCCAAATCGTTTTCAATCAGAAGTAATAAAAAAGGAATTCTAGGCTTTTAGTTATGTTGTTGCTCTCCGTACTATGGACAGTATAATGTCCTAGTTAGTTCCCCTGCCCCACATCCATAGACAGCCCACTTTAAATCTATGGATTTGGAAGGTAAGGAGCTATACTTCAAGATTCCAGAGCTAGGGTTTGTTTATATCTGACATGGGGGCAAATTTATGGTAATGTTTAAAACAAAATTTTACAGTTAAAAAAAAATTTTTGGTGGAAAGATTCATAACTGAAGCATTATTAAATAGGAAATGAAAAATTTGACTCACCTCTGTTAAAGAAACATTAAGGCTATAAATTCAAATTTGAAAAAAAGCCAGGAACTGCAAAAATTAAGGATTACACAGCACAAAATCATCCATATTACACACATCATGTAAGTTCTTTTATGAGAACCTGAATTTATGTATTTCCTCACTTCAGTTTAATTTGCAACCACTATACTGTATTTTAACCCAGGCTTTTGCAATTAATACGGTAACAGTTGCCTGACTCACAAAATCTTGCTCATTAAAGCTACTGTACCTGTCTCTTGTGTACATTCGGAAGCAGAATCCATCCCTGACACGTCCAGCTCTCCCTTGACGCTGCAAAGCACTTGCTTTACTGACAAAGGTCTCTTCCAAAGAACTCATTTGGCTGCTTTCATGGTACCTGAAAAAGCATTTGCACAGAATGTGTAGATAAGGACTACTGTCAGATTCAGATTTCATTTAATTTAAAATTGATTTTTAAAAATAAAATCACTTATTGTAAAAAGTTATAAAACTTAGTTCATCAAGTCCATCTTCCTGCCAATGCTGAATTGTTTTTGAATCATACATTTTCTAGTACTTTGTACATTTGAAGTAGACCAAAGCCAACATCTCAGTGTCAGGAAGTCATGGAAAAGGTGATCTACCTAAAATTTCATCCCATTACTTCTAGTTGTGCATTCCATCACTTCTAAATATTTCTCCTCCTTGTTCATAACTTTGACAAAGTGGGAATTTTTGTAATATTTTTATGAATCCTATGTGTGTCACAGTTTCCCCTATTTGATGCATTGTTACCAAGTGGGGGTGAAAAAGGGACTAAGTTTGCTCTCAGTACAGACTAAGATACATAGGTGGGTGTCACCTCCCTGTCTTGGTGGAATGAAGAATCCTTAAGGAACTGGTTGAAACTGTCTTAGGTAAATGAGGGGGCCAAAGACATAATGCAAGCTCCAATGACTCACCGATTTCCCTGCCTCTCAGCAGGGAAACTAAGCAAAGTTCTCAGTTCCAGAAAAAAAAGATTGAGAGGTATGAGGTGAGGGGGATAAGTGTGAGCTCTGGCAGAAGCTTGGGAGCTCTCTCCCCTACGAGCCGATTAAGGAGGTCAGACAGAAAAAGAGAGAGACAGAGCCTGAAAATGTAGTTTCACTACATCTTGACTGGGGCTCTGGGCTGATCAGAACAGACTATGCTTTAACCTTTGTTCTCTATGTGCTACCCCAAGGACATCCTTATGCTGTGTTCCAGTTTACTAATAAACCCTACCATTTTGAAAAGATGTTTGAGTGTTACTGTAGTATTTGGTGAGGTGCATTAATCCCTGAAGAGTGTACAAGTCTCTATCAGGAGTCTGGCTCAGTTGGACTCTCTGAACAGAACTCACGGTAAGAAGCAGGAGAGCTAAAGCCCAAAGATTCAGTCTCAGGAGGTGACAATGTTGCATGGCCTACCCTGAAGGAAGGGTGTGACCCCTGTGGGTCTGGCACACCAAAGGAATCCCCTCCAAGAGACAGTTCCAAAGCTAGTAGCACAGCACTTATCCTGTGGATCTGTGACAACACCATTTGAAAATCAGCAGACTTGTACCAAGCTGTAGGATGGTTTTGTGATTTGGACATATCACAACACATCAGACCAATCAACTTACTTTTTTGACCAAAGCCTGAATTTAAACCTAGATCTGAAGAGGTACGAACCTAGTGGAAAGCCCCTATGGAATCTATTTTCAAAAATGTACACAAACACAAAGACTTAGGAAGATCAACCCTTACCTGTTTTCTTTTGTTCTCCCGCTGTCAATTACAAAGACAACATCTGGTATCGTAATACCTGTCTCAGCAATATTGGTTGCCAAAACAATCTGCAAATGCAATAGCCATACCTTCAGATAAATGAATTAAGGAAATAGTCCTTCCATAAATTTAATTCCTTTAAACTCAGATTTGGAGAAAACTTGATAAAAAGTAATCCCTACAAAAATGTATGCGAGGACTAAAGAGTTAAAGAAGATCTTTACATGCTTTTGTACTAGTTTTTCATTGTATAATTGATTTAAACTGCTGCTTGCACTTGCAAATGTAGCTTCACTTTCCACTGAACAATTTGTCATTAAGGAAAATAGTATTTCACAAGCTTCTGTGTATAAAGGTGTACAAAATACTTCAAGGGAAAAGACTGCTAAAAAAGATTTTTTTAGAAAAAAAGTGACAGGGATACATTTTTTATACAACAGAAAGCAACAGTAAAACAAAAATTACTAAAAACTAAATGTTTTTCTGTTGCATATAAAAGATTTAGTAAGATGACTTGACAATCTTTTGAAATTAGCTCTTATCTGGCCCTGAACGCCTTGTTAATAGAGTACAATGTTCTGATTTCAGCAAGAGAATTTCAGAGAACTCTCAATTGTATAACTTCGTAAGTTTTTTATTAAGAGAATTCATATACACAAAAAGTATATAAAGAGGAGGGAGCAAGATGATGATTTATATTACAATAGTGAATTTTACATGTTTAAACATACCATACCTTTCTAACTCCAGAAGGGGGCAATGTAAATGCAGCTGCTTGATCTTGAGTTGAAAGAATAGAATGCAGAGCTATTAACCTATACCTGGAAGAAGGAGATGTGATTCAACAATTTAGTTACACTATTCAACAAATGTTTAAATAAGCCTGAGGTAATGCTGGTGGGATGGAGGAAGGAAAGAGAATATACATAAAATAATAGTAAGACTTTGTATTACTAATTTATGATTACATAATACTAAAAATAAATGACAGTAAAATATGAAAGGAAAACGTGTGAATGATAATACTTGATATGGTCATTCTTCAGTTTGGTGGAGATGGGCGAAAAAAAGAGTTTCTACCATTGTTATACAATTCTATATTGAGACTAAACTATAGTGACAGTATTTGGCAGGATCAGCAAAAAGGAAGAAAGTGTCAATTTTTATTTCAGAATTAAACTATCCAGAAATTCTTCACTGTTAAGGCAAATAAGTTCATTTGGAGGAAAAATAAGGCAATTTTGATTGCAGAAGGATCTAAATATTTACCACTTATGATCAGATTTAAAAGAGAAACAGGAAAAAAAAATGAAAACATATTCTGAGAAAAAAAGTTATGTACTAAATACAATTCTTTTTTCCTGTAACAGAAACAGCCAGTCTTAAAAACTAAGATGAGAATACTACACATTTCTCAAATGAAAATGCTTTCATTACCTGTCTCTTGAGTTAAACCTTCGGTCAGCTGAAATGAGATCATATAACTGCTGGATGTGAGCAAGCCCTGGTAAAAAGATCAACACAGCACCATCTATGTTTCTGAACTGGGGACTTTTTTCTGTAGGGATATAATACAGAAACCTGGTTAAAAAGCTAGAAAAAAATCCCATTTGACATTTCCCTGTTTGAAATAGGAGACACTATTCTATGATTCCTGAGCTGGGCCCTTTCCAGGAGGCATCATGAATGAAATCAAATATCCTTACTAGTACCAAGCATCATTAGTAAACAATAAGAAATCCATGAAAGCCGAGTCCCAAAATATGAGGAAAGTGATCATTGAAAGAATTTTTAAAAATCCACAAACATTTTAGGAAGTGACATAGTACCTAAAAAGGCAAGCAATTCCAAGATAAGGTCAAGGTTGATCTTGTAGGGATTCATATAGAAGATTGCTTGTCGTGTACGATTGCTATACTTCTGATAGTAAGGATCCAAATCAACACCTGATCCAGGCTGGAGTGGGACATATTCCTAAAAGGAAAAGAAATTTTGAACATTAACACTATGCAAAAGGAAGGCAAGACAGGAGAACATAGACATTTATGCCCTTTAAGTGTTTTAGTTCATTGTCTTGTAAGGGAAAATATATACAAAATGGACATCATATAGTCAATTTTATATTAATAAGAAAGTTCCATTAGGTCCATCTTGTCCATCCCTAGTGCTCACACTGGACCATCTCAAAGGCTTGGCAAGTTGGTACTTTTTGTTTTTGAGGCTGCTATCCTGTGCTCCAGAACCCGTGCTTTAATTTAAAAAGTAACAAGCAAGTCTCTAGCCCTTATGGCTGCAAAAGAAACCATGAAAATGTGAACTGAACGTAAACAGAGGCAGTCATGTTCGTATGAGCTCTCATCTACACTAGAAAATTAGGTTGGTTTAACTATGTCGGTAAGGGTGTGAAAGAGCCACACTCCGAGCGACGTTGTTAAGCCAACCTAAGTTCCAGTGTAGACAGTGCTAGGTTGACAGAAGAATTCTTCCATCAATCTACCTACCATCTCTCGGGGAGATGGATTATCTGCATCAACAGAGAACCCCTCCCCTCATTGTAGGCAGTAGCACTATAGCAGCACAGCCGCTGTAGCATTTTCAGCGTAGACAAGCCCTGTCTTACAGTTCGGAGATGTGAACTGCCCCAGCCTATCTCAATAATGTGAGAATTCTTAAGTCTAATGATAATTTAAGTGCCACCAATGTCAACTATTTCACTGCTAATCAAAGCATTCAGAAAGGAGGGGGACAATAATAATATATGAAGATCTGCCCTACCTACTGCAGTGTCTCATTTTGGGCAGTGACTGGGTGGTGCTCAGGAGAGTGCTACCACTTAGGGTACGTCTACAGTACAAAATTAGGTCGAATTTATAGAAGTCGATTTTTCTGAAGGGATTTTATACAGTCGATTGTGTGTCCCCACTAAGTGTGTTAAGTCGGCGGAGTGCATCCACAGTACCGTGGCTAGCATTGACTCTCTGAGCAGTTCACTGTGGGTAGCTATCCCACAGTCTCCACTGCCCATTGGCATTCTGTTTTTTTGAATGGAGTTCTGCCTGCATAGATTTTCTCCCCATACTGCAATCAGATCCAGTACCTCCTGTTCAGAGCTCTTTTGCGATTCTGGGACTGCAGGAAATGAAATTCAAAAGTTCCTGGGGCTTTTCCTGATTACCTGGCTAGTACATCTGAGTTGAAAGTGCTGTCCAGAGCGGTCACAATGGAGCATTCTGGGATACCTCCCGGAGGCCAATACCATTGAATTGCGTCCACAGTACCTCAAATCCGGAACAGCGATGTCGATTTTAGTGCTACTCCCCTTGCCGAGGTGGAGTAGAGAAACCAGTTTTAAGAGCCCTTTAAGTCGACAAAACCGGGTTGGTTGTGTGGACAGATTTAGTTTTAATTTGATATAATGCTGCTAATTCCGATATAATCGCGTACTGTAGACCAGGCCTTATTCTCCTCCCTTTCTCATACAATATACAGCCAACTAGCCAGTGGGGAAGGAGTGAAGTCCAGAAGGGCATCTAAGCCCCACCAACGGGAACTAGTTCCACAGAGCCCTGCAAGACATATGAGCCACACTTAGGAAGAAACAACCTTGGAGTGGGGAGCAGAACATGTGATATAATATTTTTTACATCTAGATAATCCACTGTAAACAGTGCCTCATTTTGGCATTCCAAGTGGCAGGAAGCAGCTTGGAAGAGGAACATCACTTTTCCTCTGTCCCCATCTCCTTAGTCCATTTTCATAACTAAGCAGAATTGTTCCTGAGTATATTCAAGAGCTTTGCCCAGTCTTTGCTTAAATGTATTAAGAGTTGCACAAGATGTTGAAGGTACAATTTAACTGGGAATCAAAATTAAAAATGTAGTGACAACAGGGCAGCCACAAATAATTATTGATGAAGCCACCAGAATGCACACAGTTGACTCAGTAAGTTGCTGAATATATTGTTTCATAACCATTGGAAATATCATAATTGTATATAGCTAAATTAGTATTGTATTAATTGTGATTATGATTTGATACCATAGTGCAAACGGATCAGCTATCAAAAAGAAAAAAAAAAAAAGAGAAGGAACAGAAAATATACTACTACTACACCACCACCACCAATTCATGTTATGCCCAAACCTTGAATACTGTGCCCAGTTCTGGACACCTCATCTCAAAAAAGATATACTAGAATAGGAAAAGGTGCAGAAAAGGGTAACAAAAAATGATCAGGGGTATGGAACAGCTTCTATACAAGGCGAGATTAAAAAGGCTGGGACTATGCATTTAAAAAAAAAAAAGAGTTGACTAAGTGGGGATATGATAGAGGTCTATAAAATCATGAATGGTGTGGAGAAAGGTGACTAGGCAAGGGTTATTTACCCAGTCACATAATACAAGAACTGGGGATCATCCAAAGAAATTAATAGGCAGCAGGTTTAAAAGAAAGTACTTCTTCACCCAATGCAGTCAACCTGTGGAACTCGTTGCCATGGAGCGTTGTGAAAGCCAAAAACATAACTGGGTTCAACAAAAAATTAGATCAGTTCATGGAGGATAGGTCCATCAATGGCTATTAGCCAAGATGGGCAGGGACACAACCCCATGTTCTGGATGTCCCTAAACTTCCAGAAGCTGGGTCTGGACGACAGGGAATGGATCACTTGATAAGTTGCTCTGTTACGTTCATGCCTCCTTAAGCATCTGGCACTGGCCACTGTTGGAAGATAGGATACTGGGCTTGATGTACCATTGGTCTGACTCAGCATAGCCACTCTTACGTTCTTAAACAAGACTGTCCAAACAGAAAATACTTGTTTTACCTGATGCTTTGTGATTCCTCCTCCTTTGCTAGTAACATTTATTGTTATTTCTTCCTCCTCCTCCATGAACTTCTGACAATATTCAGAGTCTTTCTCCAGAACATAACCAATTTCCTCAATAACATTTTCCACGTGGAAAACCTACAGAATTAGTTTGAGGGGTAAGTACAAAAAATAAACTTGCATCCTTTTTGTCTTTCTAAAGCACACACTCATAGGATTGAAAAGCGAATTTCCCACAAAACTAGCTAAGAAAGAAGATCCTACCTTCTACAGTAAACTATATGTTGCTCCTCAACATACAGTGCCACTCCCTTTTTCTGCTCCTTCCTTTGAAAGGGCAAAGCAATATAAGTATCTACACCAGTGCTAAGGAACCCCCTTCTCCACCCACTCCCATACCCAAACAGCAGCCCAGAGGTCTGTAAGGTGGGGTGGGGGAAAAAAAAAATCACAAGGAGATCTTTCCCTTTTCACTTATTTCCTTATTATTTATATGGAAACAAAGTAAATCACATTACTACTTAGGAGCGTCTTAAAAAAACTGAACAAGTCAGTAAACCAAATTAACAAAGCAGCAAGAAGGATGTGTTAGAGGCTTTGTCCTTGTGCATCACAGCTTTAACAATGCTGGATAACAAAAATAAATTGTCTTAGATTGTGTATTTAGTGAACTGTATGTGGTATATTAGAAACCCTGTAAGCAGCATTTTAGTTATTGGACCATTTTTTCCCCACAAATAAAAATGAAGACAATAACAAGTAACCGATACATGTAGTTGGTCATTTAATACTAGATGACTGTTCCGCTTAATTCAGTAACAGAGATATATCAGTCAGTATTGATGTGCAACAATTTGCATAGAATACTCCATATACATTGCTTTAACATTACTTGGCATCTCAAAGTTAATAAGTATTTGATAAAAAAAATTATAAGGTGAAAAGTAAATAGTAAGAGGAGAAATATTTTGAAATGCTCAGATTTTCCTCACCATCAGAACCTAATGCAACAGAACACATCAAAGGAAAATGGCAAGCCTCAGGGCCACAGAAACAGAAGGAACTTAAAATTTGATTTTAATTTACACTGCACTTTTTTTTTTTAAATGTACAATAATAAAAATGGTGTTTTAGAATTTCTGTGGATGGTCTCAATTATTCTGTGGATGGTCTGAATTGTCAGAGAGGAAAAATGATGTAAATCCAAGTACAGAGTTCTGTTCTTCAAACCACTGAAGCCATTTTAGGATTTTTAAAGATGGCTTTAAATTCAGATGAAAGACTACCTTCTCCTGCTGCTGTAGCAGATACAACTGGATGACATATTATTGGAGCTTATTTGTGTGGGGTAGATATAAAGAAACATTTACCTACCTCAACAGGGTAACTCCTTCCTGAAATCCTTAGAATGGGACAGTGGGTGAAATAGCTGGAAAACTTTTCACTGTCTACAGTAGCACTCATTAAAATCAAATGCAGGTCTGAACGTTTATGCAAGATCTCCTTCAGAATGATTAGCAAGAAATCAGACTGGACACTTCTTTCATGAACCTTGAATTAAAAGGATGTAGAGAGTGAATTAGTCTGAGGTATAAATACAAATAATTCCTATGAAAGATACTTCTACTTTGCTGTTGCACAATTGTAAGAGAATTGCTAACCTCGTCTACAATAACATGAGATACATTTGAAAGAAGACTGTCGTCCTGCAGTTTCCGAAGTAGAACTCCTGTTGTACAGTATAATAATCTAGTAGCTTCTCCCGTTCGGGATTCCATACGGATTTGATATCCACACAAGGAATTCTACAAAACAAATTTATAGGATAGTATTTAAACGTATAGTGGTTTAAAAGACTAGCTATACCACAGATACACGAAGATTAAAATGAAGATTAAAATGAAGATTAAACACTGGATTCAGGCACTGCATAAACTATTAGTAAAACATCATGGTGGATTTTTTTCAAATCCAAACAAAATTTGACACAATTACTAGTTTCTACTTGATATAAATTAAGGGAGGTTCTGGACTAGAAAGTTAAGTACATTGACCGTTACCAATGTGGCAATTAGAATAGCACTTGTACAGCTCATATTTAAAGTTTACTATGACCAATTAATAAATCCGCACAAAGCCCACATATTGGGAAACTAAGGGCTGGTCTACACAGGGGCGGGGGATCGATCTAGGATACGCAACTTCAGCTACGAAAATAGCGTAGCTGAAGTCGATGTTTCCTAGATCGAAATAAATTTTACTTACTTCGGGTCCACGCGGCGCAGGCTCGCTCCCCCGTCGACTGCGCTTCCTCCTCTCGCTGAGCAGGACTTCTGGAGTCGACGGGGAGCGCTTCTTGGATCGATTTATCGCGTCTAGATGAGACGCGATAAATTGATCCCAGAAGATCGATCTCTACCCGCCGAATCGGGCGGGTAGCGTAGACCTACCCTAAGGGTACGTCTATACTTACCCGCCGCGTCGGAGGAGTCCAATCGATCTTCTGGGTTCGATTTATCGCGTCTTGTCTAGACGCGATAAATCGAATCAGGAAGTGCCCCCCCTAATCCTGCTCCACGAACGGAGCAGGCGGAGTCAACGGGGGAGCCTGCGCGCCGCGGTGTGGACCAGCGGTGAGTACTTTTACGTTCGAAATAAGATACTTCGACTTCAGGTACGGGAATAACGTAGCTGAAGTCGCGTATCTGAGTTCGAACTTGGGGGGTAGTGTGGACCAGCCCTAAGGCAATGATTTTTTCAGTGCAACTGTATCAGTGTCACACACACACAAACATGCTCCTCCCCCTCTCCCCCCCAGCAGGGCTGGATTAACTCTTCTGTGGGCCCGGGGCTATTAGATTTTGTGGGGCCCCTGTATACAAGTCTATTTCCTAATTTAAAACAAAATGATCACAATTACGGCATCAAGGCTGGTAACGCTATACTAAACTTGCCTTTTAAATTAACATAAAGCCTTTCTGTGGTTACATTTCAGTCTTAAAACATGTTGAATATAGTTAATTCAAAATAGCCGCCTACTTACCTCAGAACAGCTGTTATATTAGTTTCTTTCTGAGAGGGAGTTTGGGTGCAGGAGGGGGCTCCAGGCTGAGGAAGAGTGTTGGGGTGCAGGAAAGGGTGACGGGTGCAGGCTCTGGGAGGGAGTTTGGTGCAGAAGGGGATTCTGACCTGGGGCAGGGGGATGGGGCGCAGGAGGAGGTGTGAGGTGTAGGCTCCGGCTGGGAGGCGCTAACAGCTGGTGGCACAGCAGGGCTCAGGCAGGCTGCCTGCCATAGCCCCATGCTGCTCCCGGAAGCAGCCAGCTGCTGGCAACGTCTCTGCGCGCCCATGGAGGGAAGGGGACATCGTGTCTCCGTGCGCTGTCCACGCCCACAAGTGACGGCCCCCGCAGCTCCCGTTGGCCGAGAGCCAGCCAATGGGAGCTGCGGGGACGGCGTGCGGAGCTGCCCCCACCTCCACCCACCAGGGACCGCAGAGATGTGCCAGCAGCTGACCTCTTCTGGGAGCGGCGTGGGGCCACAGCATGCAGGCAGCATACCTGAGCCCTGCTGCCCCACTGGACTTTTAGTAGCCTGGAAATCATGATCAACTGGCAGAGGCTCCAGGATCAGTCAATCGCGATCTACGGGTTGGTGACCATGGAATCATATATAATTATGGATTTATTTTTGCAGGGCTCTCCCTTAGCCCGAGACCTTGGGCTGCAGCCCTTAAAGCCCCAGCGTTAATCCAGCCCTGCCCCTCAGTATTCCACATGATTTGAGACAAACTGAAAATATGGAAGAACAGCGATACTATTGATGGTATTTCCAAAACAGCCAAAACCAAGTAGTAAAAAAGGTTCAGATTAGTACCAAAGTTACTGGATGTTTATCCAGGCAAATCTCTTGCATTTTACCTGTACACATTTACAAATAAAAAAGGACTTGGGGTGCAGCTCCTCAGAAATCCATTTCATATTAATTACTTCACACATAAAAAATTGTATTCTTATCATGGTATCTATTAACTTAGGATAGCCATTCACTTTCTACAGCCGCTGTAAAGAGTTCTACTTTGTTTCCCAGTACTTTTAAGATAAGATATAAAATTCAGACCACAAGCTTATTTTAACCAGAACAGTAGTTTAAATGGGCCTTTCAAAAGGTCAGAAGTTCGAAGATACAGTCTCATAAGAATAATTCTTCACTTAGAAGTACTGCCAATGTATTTTGATACAAATCAAATTGATAAACGAGTGTTAAAGAATTTAACTTGACCTTGGTAAGTATACTTTTAAAAGTGGCTTATTGGAAGAAGGATGGAGTAACTTCTGCTGTGTTATTAAAGATTGCAGGATATGAAGATAACATGAGCCTTCCTTTGGATTTTAACTCCAGGACAAATTAGAATATTTGAGAAAATCATTATTAGTATTCACTTGTGAAAGCTATTCCTGCATCTCACATAATGAATGTTGGAATTTCTTGAAAGATGTAATTTCTGTAGGAAAATTGATATTGTGTGAAGTTTTGTTTTTGATAGAAGTTTCTATCTTTGAGTATTACGTTTGTTCTAAAATTAGTAAGAAAGAAGTACTGTACATAAAATAAATTTTAAAATTTGTCTTCTTCCCTACTAACAGAGTTCATGTAGTCGTTTTGGCATTGTTCATTGTGAAGATCAATTTTTGGTTAACAAGCTATGCAAAAAGGGCAAATAAATTTACTTTCAAGATAATATGACTACTTTATATTTTGTGCATGTTTTGAATGTGCCCCTACATTTGTTCAGGAGTGTGTTTAGAGAATTCACCTATGCTCATTATTAGTTAGTAGGGCTGTTGATTAATCACAGTTAACTTACGCGATTAACTAAAAAAAATTAATCATGATTAAAAAAAAACAATCGCGTTTTAATCGCATTGTTAAATATAATACAATTGAAATGTATTAAATATTTTGGGATTTTTTCTACATTTTTAAATATATTGATTTCAATTACAACACAAAGTGTACACTGCTCAAATATTTGCACTGTAAAAATTAACAAAAGCAACAGTATTTTTCAGTTCACCTCATACAAGTACTGTAGTGCAATCGCTTTATTGTGAAAGTGCAACTTACAAATGTAGATTTTTTTGTTGTTAGTTACATAGCTGCACTAAACAAAACAATGCAAAACTTCAGAGCCTACAAGTCCACTCAGTCCTACTTCTTATTCAGCCAATCACTAAGACAAAGAGGATTGTTTACATTTATGGGTGATAATGCTGTCCACTTATTTACAATGTCACCAGAAAGTGAGAACAGGCGTTCACATGGCACTTTGGTAACCGGCATTGCAAGGTATTTATGTGCCAGATATGCTAATCATTCGTATGCCCCTTCATGCTTTGGCCATCATTCCAGAGGACATGCTTCCATGCTGATGATGCTTGTTAAAAAAATAATGTATTAATTAAATTTGAGACTCAACTCCTTGGGGGAGAACTGTACATCTCCGGCTCTATTTTACCCGCATTCTGCCATATATTTCACGTTATAGTAGTCATCATCCGAGACTACTATCATTTTGAGAACACTTTCACTGTAGATTTGACAAAAACGCGAAGACTATAGCACACGACCCAAGGTTTAAGAATCTGAAGTGCCTTCCAAAATCTGAGAGGGATTAGGTGTGGAACATGCTTTCAGAAGTCTTAAAAGAGCAATACACCAATGAGGAAACTATAGAACCAAAAACACCAAAAAAGAAAATCCAACCTGCTACTGGTGGCATCTGACTCAGATGATGAAACTGAACACGCATTGGTCTGCACTGCTTTACCCTATTATCGAGCAGAACCTATCATCAGCACAAACACATTCCCTCTGGAATGGTGGTTGAAGCATGAAGGGACATATGAATCTTTAGCACATCTGGCATGTAAATATCTTGCGACGCCAGCTACAACAGTGCCATGAGAACACCTGTTTTCACTTTCATGTGACATTGTGAGCAGGAATCGGGCAGCATTATCTCCTGCAAATGTAAACAAACTTGTTTGTCTGAGCAATTGGCTGAACAAGAAACGGACTGGACTGATTGGACTTGTAGGCTATAAATTTTACATCGTTTTATTTTTGAATGCAGTTATTTTTTTGTACATAATTCTACATTTGTAAGTTCAACTTTCATGATAAAGAGATTGCACTACAGTACTTGTATAGGTGAACTGAAAAATACTATTTATTTTGTTTTTTACAGTGCAAATATTTGTAATAAAAATTAAATATAAAATGAGCACTGTACACTTTGTATTCTGTTATAATTGAAATCAATATATTTGAAAATGTAGAAAACATCTAAAAATATTTAAATAAATGGTCTTCAATTATTGTTTAACAACGCGATTAATAGCGATTAATTTTTTTTCAATCGCTTGATAGCCCTATTAGTTGGTAATCCAGTGATTAACCAAAAAGCAAAGGAAAATGAATTTCAAGGCAAAGGAAAGAGGTCTAAGTAAAATCATGCTAAACATTATTATGTGGGTTCCACTATGCACAGAAAAATAAATTTCCTATAAAATCAGTTGTCTAAACCGTTAGCCATGAATCAAGTACTAGCTTACTCTTCCTCCAGGTCCAGTTTCACAGCCCATTTCTTCACAAACTCTGGTAGCCAGACTCACTGCTGAGATCCTTCGGGGTTGTGTGCAGACAATATTACATTTACTTGATCCCCCTACATTTAGCAGCAAATCTTCCAACAAGAAATGGGGCACTTGGGTACTTTTGCCACTGCCTGTTTCGCCAGCCACAACAACTACTCTATGCTTTTTAAGAGTTTCTATGATTGTATGTCTGTGTTTAAACACAGGTAACTGTTGTCTCTCCTTTAAAAGTCTCTGGTATCTGGAGGAACTTTGAAGTTTTTTAAACAGGATCCTCACAGGTTCCAAATCATCTGTGCTTGTGGTCTCAAGAGAGAGTCTGTCAAAGTCCTCTTCGGAAACTAAGTTTTCCCAGGAGTCCTCAGGATCTTCTGATACTTTGGGTTTGTTTTCAGATTGTTGCTGTTGCTGCTGCTGTTTGAGTTTGTTTAATAACTTAGCAATAAAATTATCACGAGGTTTGTTAGTTTCTAACTTGCTTTCTTCTTCCTTTTTCTTTTCAGTTTCACTCCATTCTAACCAAACATCTCGATATGGGAGAGGCAGCAACTGATGAACCGACTTTAGAGAAAACAGAAAAAGTGAAATTATGGATTATTCTGTAGTTTTACTGACATTTCACCTACAAATCAATTTAAAAATTCTAGAAGTTACCTTAAAAAAATCTTTTAAGAAATGAAAGACTATACCACTGATCCAAATACTTTAAAACTTCCTCTCTATAGATGCAGATTTTAATCACTTGTCTTCAGAGTCTGTTTGGGTACTTTCTATAACAACATTTTTATTTGAGACCTCAAATCTTCCCTTAAATATGTTGCTAGTATTTGATTGCAGCTAAGGAATGATTAGTTTTCCCAAATCCTACATTCAGAATAAAGATATATAAAAAAATAAAAACAAGGACAAAGTATATATGAAACTTAAGGAGTATCAGTTATTTCAACAGACCATATTAAAAAATGTACAATAGGGATGTTTAAAGGCCTTTTGCTCTTACACTGTCACAAGGATTGTACATCAATTGACAGTTTGATTAAATGAAAATATTAAGTCTTCTATACTCTGATGCAGAAGTATTGCTGTTTTACTTATTTGACAACCAAACTGCTGAACAATAGAGAGAAGATAATTTCTCACATTATCAAAAACTACTCCAAAGAAGAACTTAAATACCAGAGCTCACTAATTCTTTCTAAATGAGCAAGTCCAACAAGAAACGAGGGGGATAAAGCAAGTTGAAAGTTCATATATTTGTAACCATGTTGAGCATCTGTTTCTACCTGTGGGTACTGAAACTGGTAGAAAATGTTTTTAACTTTTACAATATTTAACTATTCCACACCATGAAGTCTTACCACACATTGCGGCCTCACATGATGATGTTTGGCACCTTCAATTAGCACAAGTGAACGTGTAATTTACAAGAATTTGAGCTTGGAAAATCTTTACTGATTCAGATTTTTAAAGATGAATATGGATATTATGTCAGCAAATAAAATCTTAATGTGAAAATACATTCCATCCTAAGCATCTAGTCTAGTGAAAATCTTACCTGTCCTTTGACTAAATGATAGAGCGCCAATGTAGCAGCCAGATGCTGAGCTTGCATACTATCCTCTGTCACAATTGTAGGACACACTGCCATTACATCAACTGACTTGGTAACCCTAACCCTTCAAAGATAGAAAAACCAGTTCTATAAAATCATATTTCAGACAGACATTTCTATTTACTAGTCAGGTATAGCACTAAACCTATTATTATTGCTTAATATGTAACATTCAAATAAGTGGAAACTGAAGGTTATCAGACAAAGAACATAACTGTTAATGATTTTATTTGTGTAAAGAGTTCAACATAAAACAAAGAAAAGTGTAGTAACAGTTTTATGGAACTGATCTCTAGGGTAGATTGCAGTAACCTGTGTAGGGTTGTTTGTTTTTTGAAAATCAAGTAGACTCAAAGCATCTTTGATAAAAACTTAAAGTGACCTACTTTTGGAAACAAACATTTACAGTAACTCCTTGCTTAACGTTGTAGTTATGTTCCTGAAAAAAGCACCTTTAAGAGAAATGATGTTAAGCGGATCCAATTTCCCCATAAGAATGAATGTAAATGGGGGGGGTTAGGTTCCAGGGAAATTTTTTTCACCAGACAAAAGGCTATATTTTATTCTATCCATCCACACACACACACACACACACGGTATATGTTTTAAACAATTTAATACTGTACACAGCAATGATGATTGCGAATCTTGGCTGAGGTGGTGAAGTCAGAGGGTGGGATATTTCCCAGGGAATGCCTTAATGCTAAATGATGAACTAGCATTTGGCTGAGCCCTCAAGCTTTAACACATTGTTGTTAATGTAGCCTCACACTGTACAAGACAGCACGAATGGAGGGAGGGGAGACAGCATGGTAGAGAGAGACAGAGACACACACTGTGTGTGTGCGCGTGTATATCTGTGAGAGAGAGACAAGCATTGCCCCTTTAAGTAAGCTGACCTCACTCTAAGCACACTGCCTTTTTAAGTAGATCAGCAAGCTGAGACAGGAGCTGCTGCCAGCACGCTCCCTCCGTCCTGAGCCCTGTCATATCCACAACCCCGTGGAGATGGCCTGATGCGGTAAAGGAGCGGAGGGGAGGGGAATACCCTGACATTAGCACCCCCATGCCCTTCACCCCTTGCCCAGCAAGCAGGAGGCTCTCAGGAGCAGCTTCAATGCAAAGGGCAGGAGCAACACACGGCAGTCAGGGGAGGGACAGCTGAACTGCCCGGCAATTGACTGCCTGTTCGGCGGCTGCCACACAGGAAACTTAGGGAAGCAGGGAGGTGCCGGCCCACCCTGGTTCCAAGCCCCCACCAGCTAGCTCCAACAGGCTGCTCTTTCTGCAAGCAGTGGACAAAGCAGGCGGCTGCAGAACAATGTTATAAGGGAGCATTAAGCAACTTTAAACGAGCATGTTCCCTAATTGATCAGCAACGTAACAAAGTTAACCAGGACGACTTTAAGTGAGGAGTACTTAGATGATGTGGGCATTATTGCAAAATATTGTCTGAAAGCTAGCCATATGTAGAGCTGGGTAAATTTTTTCAACCAACACCTTTTTCAGTGAAAAAATGCATATTCAGTGACACTGATTTTACAAATTTGTGTAAAATTCGTTAAATTGCGTCGGTCAAAAAAATTCCCACAAAAGAAACATTCTAAATATGTATGTTTAGAGTCATTCAATGAAATGGAAGCAGCTAGAGTTTAGATAGTTAAATGAATCAGTAGAAAATTCAGCTTTACTAGAAGTACATACCTACATTTCCAATATCTACCCACCGGAACTTTTTCAAAAGAAGGATTTGGACTCTTGGGGAAATTTTTCCTGCACCAATCGATCAAAAACTGTTTAGGAGATTTACCAGTCCAACTTCGAGCAGTGTAGTCAAAATTCCTTACATCTCGAGGCTCCCTCTTTTTCACTGAAATGGTAGAACAAAATTTACATTAATTTTAGATATTCCCATGGAGGCTTCAAACTTTCTTATTTCTTGAATGAACCCAAAGTAATTTTCTCTTGACCTAGGCATTTTTAGTAGAAAGTCAATTTTTTTATAAAGACTCTGCATTTATATTAATTAAGTACGGATACTAGCCACTGTCAGACCGAGAATACTGGCCTAGTTCAGTATGGTGACATCTATACTTAATCTGAATTACAGCAAATCTGGCACACTGCTATAATTCTTAAAAAGAATACTAGATTTGATCTTGGTGGTTCAGGACCAATATAGGATACCACTCATTCTTGTTGCTATATTTAAACAATAGTCAAAGGTTTCAACCATTAAAGACCTTTGTTGAAGGAAATTAACATCTGACGGGGTGACGCAGTGAATCAGCACATTAGCTTTCCATCTACAGAAAGATGTACTCAAATCATAATCTCACTCATAAATTACAATTAGTGCCCCCCCAAAAAAACAACCCCCCAACTTTAAAGCTGCTGTGCTACAATATATTGCTTTTAAAGCCAACTGGGAAGTTAAGTTGGCTCATCCCATCTTCACTGTAATCCAGGGTTTGGGGTCCCAGACCATACAGAAGAATGCACAATCCAGGGGCCATTACAAATCTTTAGTTAATTGGAGTATAGTAAATTAAGTTTGTACTGTTCTTAATTTCAATCATACCCTTCTCTTCCTCTGCAGCAGCTCCAGATTTTTCAAGCAAATTCAGGTTCAAATTAGCTTCAGGAGGCAAAGGAGATTTTTTCTTTTCATTTTGTTGTTGGTTTGAAATTTTTATAGCTGGATTAAACACAGGATGTTCTTCTAGTGCTGCCATTTCTGCAAAAGGAAACAGGTGCTGTTTTTTCTTATGTGCTTATGATTCACCCTTTGAAAATGTGACAGGTTGGACAGCCAGAAATGCACCCAGTAAAATCAGTTATTTTTCAATAGCTTGGGTCACAACAAAAAGAAATTCATGAAGGTCTGCAATTCATGCAATGATATGAAACCAGTTAAAAGGTACTTAAGTATCATCTTAAAGAGATTTTTCCAAATAGTTGATAGATTTACCAGGAAAAGTGTGACTGTACAATTAAAAATGTAAGTTTATTAAAAGGCACAGATAATTTGAATGTCCATACCGTGCTGAATTCTTCTTATTTTTTCTTGTGCCACCTTCTGGCTTTGCTTGTCTTTATCTTGCTTGGAGGAACTTGCCTGGTCCTTTGCTTCCAAAAGCTTTGTAGCCAAATGCACATATCTTTCATTCTGTTCCAAACAAGATCATTAGTTACATCCTGGATATTTTGCAAGTGAAATTAATGACAAATTACATAATAAAGCATATTCCTTCCCAAACCCCCATCCACACCAACAGAATATTTATATGAAAGAAATCCTTTTGTGAGAGAATGAACAATTCTAATTTCATGAATAAAAATAAAAGGCTAAGTATTACTTTTCACAAGGGTGGGAATGGAAAACAAGAGTTATCCCACTTGTTTAAGTCTCTCAAGGGACTGCATTTTCCTTTCTAGCACTATGCAGCAAGTTTTGCATTCAACACAAAAACAAAAGGGAGAATGACTTTAGGAAGCATTACTTCTAGAAGTTCTTTTTTAAAGCCTCCTCTTGACAGCATTGCAGGCAGAAGATCTTCAAAAACTAAGACAATTATTAAATCAGTTATTCAGCCCTTGATTTTCAACAAATACACACATACAATAGTGGCAGAGTTTACAGATAAATACCACATGAAAACCACCATTTGAAAGAAAGACTCCCTATGCAAATTGCTCTCCAGCTTACAGGGTCAAACTTTTCCTCATCTTCTGAGTTTTTCACAGACTCGCTTTTCTCATCATCACACTGTTGCTCAGCATACTGTAGAATCCATTCCTTCATACTCATCTCTTTGTCTTTCCCGGTATCTCTCTATTAGGAAGAACAGCCACGATTAAAAAGATAATTGTAAAGGAAACTGAAAAGGTTTAATTGCTGTTTTGGTCAATATTTGAGAAACGTTGCTTGAAATTCAAAACAAATTAAAAAAATGAAGATGCTTCTCGGATCTTGCCAAACATCAGAGTTGTTTTGTTTTTATATATATATATATATAAATATAAATAAATATATATATATGCGCGCCTTTTTGATGGCGAGATAAATGTTTTACAACTACTATGGGGGAATAGGGAAGGGAGGGAGAGAGGGTTATGTGGGGAATCTTGATTAAGATTTAATAACTTGTGGTACTGGACTCCTAAACCACAGATGCAAACTGATACAGACACAAAGCAATAAAAATTATGTCCAGTGTATGTGTCATTACATCGAATACAGCAGCGGTAAATGGAATTAATGGGCTGTGGGGCTGGAGAGTAGGAGATGTAACTGTACTGGGACTTTGTATTTTTTCCAGCAAGTCAAATGTTACCACCGAAACGTCATAAACCTTTCATTTTTTGAGCTTCAAGTGAAAAAAGTTACATCTTTACAACTATTCCACTCTAGAGAATAGAAATCCTTCTATGTACTTTAAATTACTGAACACACAGGATGGGATTTTCAATAATGTTCTATATTGACATAACTCTGCTCCTACTAAAGTCAGTGGGAGTTTAATCATTGAAAACTCCTTCCCATAATTCCTCAAATTACCTTTATTTCAGGGCCATCTTCCTTCTTTTTGTTGTTTGGTAACTGAGGAGTTTCACTCCATGGCACAGGAGAACGAAATTTTGCTCTAGGTTTGTGTTGCTCTTCTTCAAACTGCTGACTGAATCCTTCAGGTAATGCATCTTTAAAATAAAATGTAATTCCAAGTAATGGAAAAAAATAACTGAAGATACTTTCAATGGCACTTGGTGCAAACTAAAAATAAGAAATAAACACCATGTAGGACTGAATCAAACCCAGGTCTTGATATTCATCTGAACAGATACTGATTTCTGCTTATTATACCCATTTTGTAGATGCATAAATGGAGGCAGAGAGAAATTAAATGACTTGCCCAAAGTTGGCAGAAAGTCAGAAGCACAGCTAGAAAAAGTAGCAACTCTGGAGCACCTGGTTCTAATTACTACTAATCCTACTGAAATAAACTTTTACTACTATGTTGCACTCCCATACCACAGTGATTGCTATTGCTCTGTACAACAGGGTCAAATTAAAACAAACCACCTCTAATTCACATCTTTAAAGGCAACTGTAGAATATGAGGCCCTCTTGGGGATTTTCTATCTGTATTTATGATTTAATGAATTTCCGTTGAGCCTTCTGAGGGACACTGTGGTGCTAAGGTTTCTCTGCTGCAGAGTGCTCCTTCAATCTACAATAGGAACATACTTCCATGCCATCTGCAGTGTTGTATCCTGGAACCAACAAGGCTACGACAAGACACATGAGGTAATATCTTTTACTGGACCAACTTCAGATATTGGTCCAATAAAAGATATTATCTCACCCACCTTGTCTTTTTCTATACTATATTTTATGGAAACAGTTTTTCTAGAGAATATCTAATGATATTGCTAGTGAAAGAAAATGGAAAAAGGGAAATCCCTGCTCTTAAGAATAAGTGATACCATACATTGTCATAGTCACTAAAAGCAAGACAAAAACTCACTCAATCAGAAATCAGTTACAAAAGATTAAAAAAACTTTGGTACCTAAAAGTCACTTTTCAGGCATGATGCTTACCATCAGAAAGGTTTAAACAAAGCCAGTCAAGTGCAGAGTGAAGATCACCACCATACAAAATAGTATTTTTCATAGCTTCCTCAATGTCCTCGGTCTTAAAAGAAAATCCTTGCAAAGCCATATATACATCCTACAAATAAAGATAATTAGTACATTTTAAGAACGAAATTGATTTAAGTTGTAGAAATAACGTCATTTTAGAAAAAGGTTTGTAAAATTCTGAAGAGATAAGAAATTTGATATTAAAAAGACGCAAACTGCAAAGGTACAGGCATCAGAAAGCATACTAAAGAATAAACAAAATTCACTATTATTGTTAAACCCCATTTAAAATAAAATAATTTCACACACCTAACCAACCAGAAAGACAAGGGTGGAAATCTCCATCAATGATCCAAAGACAGGTTTGTGATGAGCACAGTTCCAGGCCACCCCCAACTTTTGGAAAGGGGAGAGTTCTGTCCCTCGATCCTGCATGGGGACTACCGCTTTTTGTTATTAGGTATCTGATGGGAGTGGAGCATCACTCCCATCAACCTGCTAGAAGGGAACAGGAGTTTGTTTTTCTTCACTCTCAGATCAGGGCTTCTTGGTTAGCATGAGGGGGAAGAAACAACTATTCTATTCTTTCTCCAGCCTTCTGGCTACTATGGAGGAACAGTCTCTGGTAGTCTGCCCCTCCCCTCAGCCTCCATGTCAGTCCTCTTCTCCAGAGTAAGCTTAATGTGCTAATTGCATTCACACATATGAAACTGACATTACTTGACAGCTGCATGGCTCCCCATAGGGATCTGAATTGCAGCAACAAAGGCACTAAAGCCAAATGCATTCTCAGAAAAACACTGCAGCTATTTAAGTTTGGAAGGTTCCTTGTCACCATAAGAACTAGAACTTCTTAAAATGAAATCTTAAATTCTGAAAAAATAGATGGTTTAGTCATACTTGCCAAGAAGAGCTTCCCATTCACCACTGGAGTTTTCAAGCCCTCTTATGTTCCACTCAAATTATTACTTACTTCACCTCACACCCAAGCATCTTCAACTATTGACTTACATTGGCGAGGACATTCAACTGGCCAATTACATTTGATATCTGAGATTTTAAAGAGTCTTTAACAAAATGAGAAAACTTGGCTTAAACCAAATACTAAAGTAAAAAGTGACAGAAAAGTAACCTATTTACTATCATTGAATAAATGTTGATCTAGAGAAAAAAAAAGATTTGTACTCCACCTGTAATTTTTTGGCAGTAAGTCTTCTAGAAATCATTCCCTTGTCATCACTTTGCTTTTTGTGCTCATTGATTACTCCAATAATCCTTTTTTCCAAGTTACTGTTAATCACTACCTGTGGAGACAGATACTAGTAATTATAAATTAAATAAAATCTTACAAATATAAACAAAGATACACTACAACATCAGAGACAGACAAGGGAAAAAAAAAAAGAGAGATAGGAAGGTAGAAGACTCCTTACCCGCAAAGCTCTTTATTTTTCCAATTCTCGCCTACTTTCAGAAACCTATTCTTATTGTGTATTGTTGGGCAAGATACTAGCAGAAGAGTGAATATTCTTTTACGGTTATGATGTTCTCTTACCTAAATGTGGAGAAAGCGCTCTCTATTAAAGAGGGGACCTATTTTGCTTTTAGGGAAATGCAATTTGTTCACATGAGTGGGAGTCAAATACATCTTTTTGACCAGGTGAAAAAAAACCAAACAAACCCAAAGACAAAGAACTAGGACTTAAAAAATACCCCAAACTGTCAGCTATCTGAACATACAGAGGTTTAAGCAAGATAAATATACAGATCTGCTTGAGCACCACTGAAACCTTTAAGTGAGACCTGGGCCTGCTGCTTAAATTTAAAGTTTTGGTTTTAGTTTAAACCAAAACACACATTCAGCTCCAAAACAGCAGGCAGTCAGCAACTGAATATTGCAGTTAACTACTTTGTGACTGGCTCTGTGAAATAAGCAAATGGACTCAGTTCAGTTCCTGCTTTGCACCCTTGCTAGCAGTCTCTGCAGACTCAAAGAACTGAAAGGATGTAGAAAAACTATACTCTCACTCCACAAAAATAGCAGAGGCAGTTTCAGCTAACAAGAACATGGCTTTCCTAAAGAAATAATGCCCTGTACCAACCAGATCGCTCAGGTCGTATTATATTAATTTTGTGTCGAGACAAGTTAGGACATGATCTTTGACATATGACAACACGAACTTGAAAAAAACCACTGTCAAAACAAGTGACTTGATTAGGCCACAATATTTGGCTATTTTCAACATTCTTTGAATGCCTGTCGTTTGCAGACTATCGACCAAATCCTGCTTGCCCTTAATTCCCATTTCAATCTTATTGAAGCTGCTTATGTAAAGGATTAGATCTTACATAGGTAACAAAATCCTGTCGTGGTCACAAACTTTATGTCCGTAAGAGACTAAAATCCTATAAAAAACCCACCACCAAAAGAAACTGGTTTTGCACAGCTCTTTGGCATGCAATATATTTTTACAATACACCAAAGTTAATTTCAGAGATCAAATATTTTAAAGTTCACAGAATAATATTTCAAATCAGATAAAGTTTCCTCATGATGAAAATACTAATATGTCTTGACTGTTTTCGTGAAGCTGCTCCACCCTTCACATAAAACTCAACAGAAAGGATGTCTGCAGATTTCTAGAGTCCAGTACGCTTTCATGTGCTACAGACTAAATAACAAGCGCCTCACTTAACATTGTAGTTATGTTCCTGAAAAAAGCGACTTTAAACGAAACGATGTTAAGCGAATCCAATTTCCTCATAAGAATTAATGTAAATAGGTGGGGTTAGGTTTCAGGGAATTTTTTTCCCTCCAGACAAAAGACTATGTTTTAATTAGACACGCGTGCACACACACACACACACACACACTACAAGTAATAAACAAACAATACAGTACACAGCAATGATGATTGTGAAGCTTGGTTGAGGTGGTGAAGTCAGAGAGTGGGATATTTCCCAGGGAATGTCTTACTGCTAAATAATGAATTAGCATCCAGCTGAGCCCTCAACGGTTAACACATTGTTGTTAAAGTAGCCTCACACTCTACAAGGCAGCAGTAATGGAGGGAGGGGAGAGAGAGACAAACACCATGTGTGAGAGAGAGACAAGCATTGCCCCTTTAAATACAGTGACTCCACTCTACTTTAAAAAGGCAGCATACTTAAATCAGCAAGTTGAGACAGCCTCTGCTGCCAGCACGCTCCCTCACACCCGCTCTAAGGAAATGGGGTAAGCGAGGGGCAGGGGCGAAGAGGGAAATCCTGACATTAGCCCCCCTCTTCCCTGCCCCTCACCTCGCTCAGCAAGCAGGAGGCTCCCGGGAGCAGCTCCAAGGCAGAAGCAGCACATGGCAGTGAGGGGAGGGACAGCTGAACTGCAGGCAACTGATAGCCTGCTGGGCAGCTGCTGCACAGGGAATTTAGGGGAGCGAGGAGCTGATAGGGAGCTGCTGGTCCACCCTGATTCCAAGCCCCCACCAGCTAGCTCCAACGGGCTGCTCTTTCTGCAAGAGGTGGACAAGGCAGGTGGCTGCCAAACAATGTTATAAGGGAGCATTGTGCAACTTTAAATGAGCATGTTCCCTAATTGATCAGCAACGAAACAACATTAACCGGGACAACTTTAGGTGAGGAGTTACTGTACTAGGAAGAATGAAGCTGTTTTTTCTTGAAAGACATACTCACTTTAAGGATAGATTTATCCAGATTTGCAGCAGCACTAGAATCAGGTGTGGAACCAAAACTGTAGGTTTTTGGACCTGCAAATTCCAAAGAAATATTACTTAAAACAAGCAAAGCAGACATGAATATAATTTAAACGATCTAAAGCAGAACACATGGCCTGCCTATAGTGTAAGAGAAGGTATATAACATTTTTTGATAAATAG
The DNA here is from genome assembly GCA_037349315.1 of Chelydra serpentina. Taxonomy (NCBI): domain Eukaryota; kingdom Metazoa; phylum Chordata; order Testudines; family Chelydridae; genus Chelydra; species Chelydra serpentina. The sequence continues at coordinate 77,233,214 of JBAIAC010000042.1, read as the reverse complement.
ATGGACATATCCAACCGTTATGTAATTACTTTATTTCAGGAGTTGCTTGTGAATTAATAAATTTTTTCAGGTAGAGGATTTATTGCAACTTTTTAAGCATCTTGCGGCATATGGTTTGACTGGGATTCCATAGGGTTTGGTAGACACACATTAATTCTGGCAAAATTTTCTAGTATTATAATCTTCTGGATTATACTTTCTGTTTGCCTTTCTATTCCAGAGTTGACTTTATATATAGACAGGGCCATATCAAATTCATGGCCATGAAAAACTCATCACGGACTGTGAAGTCTGGACTCCCCCCGTGAATCTGGTCTTGTGTGTGGTTTTACCATATACTATTCAGATTTCACAGGGGAGACCAGCATTTCTCAAATTGGGGGTCCTGACACAACAGGGAGTTGTAGGGGGGTTCACAAGGTTATTTTAGGGAGGTCGCAGTACTGCCACCCTTACTTCTGCATTGCCTTCAGAGCCGGGCGGCTGGAGAGCGGTAGCTGTTGGCCAAGTGCCCAACCAGTAGGAGCACAGAGGAGTGTCAATACCATACCATGCTACCCCTACTTATGCGTTGCTGCCTTCAGTCCTGGGTGGCCGGACAGTGGCAGGCAGCAGTGCAGAAGTAAGGGTGGCAATACCATACTATGCCATCCTTACTTCTGCAGTGCTGCTGGCGGCAGCTCTGCCTTCAGAGATGGACTCCTGGCCAGCAGCCACCCTCTCCAGCTGCCCAGTTCTGAAGGCAATGCTGCATCCAGCAGCACAGAAGTAAGGGCAGCAATACTGCAACCCCAACCCCCCCACAATTCCTTTTCGGGTCAGAACCCCTACAATTACAACACAGTGAAATTTTAAATAGCTGAATCCATAAAATTTACAATCTTTAAAATCCTATGACCGTGAAATTGACCAAAATGGACCGTGAATTTGGTAGGGCACTACATATGGACTACGTAATCTGAGACATTTTACTCAGATCTTCTCCCCGTATGTATTCTGTTACAAATGCAGAGACCAGCAGTCCACCAAGCTACCAGGATCACCACTCCAATGCGCTACTCTCTAAACTTGGCTCTCTATTGAACAGAGAGTCCATGTTTAAGATATGCATACTTGTTAACCACAGCCATCTATGGAATTAGCTCTAGCTCCATTGGAGTCTGCTTCTGTGATGTTCCACGTCGACCAATAAAGGGAGGCTCATGTATGTAGGTTACAAAACTTTCACAAGTAGTGGAACTTGACTGGAACTCTCTTCCTAAAGGGATAAGGATGACCTCAGAGCTAACCATATACAGAACTAAATGTCCAATTAGTCGGTTTAGTTTTCTATCATAATCTCCATATGTATAAAGGCATACACTACTTCTATTCACAGAAAGCTCTTAACAAAAATTAACCTCCGAGTGGCTTAGAAAAACACAAGATATTGTTTATATTTTAACCTGGAAGGTGCTCAAATACTACAGTAATAGAAGCCCTATAACTATCCAGCTGAATAGATCTGCAGATTTTACTGAATAAAATACATTTTTACTCCTTTTTACTCCTATGAGCCCTGGAAAGCCAGAACAGTTGATGGTAAGTGAGCGGGATACTATTTCTTCTTATATTTTATCAGAAATGTTTACTTCAGTACCAAATTTTGCTCACAGCAACACTTGTGTACAGTAATGCCGCAGAAGACAAAGGGGCTGCAGAGGTATCACTGAGTGTGATGCTGACTGCAGAACGCCCATTACTGGTAATCACAGTGTTGGCAATTCATATGGTATGGGAGACTCTTGCGCTTCCTAAAGCTCCAGCTCCTTTGATTATAATTCAATCTCAACTTTCATTTAACAACAGCGTTGAGCCCTCATGGTTGTGGATGGAAATCTGAAAACTCCCATCTTCATCGTTTATCTTTTATTTAAAGTATCCTGATTTTTCAGTCAATCACCTGCTCCGTGTGGGTCCAGCTCATGGTTTTGAAACCCTTGGGGCTGCCCGTGCTGCAACGAGGCATAAAAACAGCAGGCACTCAGGCCAGCTCTCAGCGCCCAGGGAGTTCCCAGCAGCAGCCCTGACTAAACCCGTCCTACCGCGTGTCCCGACTGCACCTTGTGCCCTTGGCCGGTGCGTGACCGCGCCCGTCACCGCGGCTGAAGGGGGGTTTAGCGCCGGAGAAAGTGCGGGACGGGCAGCGGCCGAGGGGCCGGACCAGACCCAGACCACTGCAGCTGGGGACCCGCGCCGGAGCCTCCCCGTAAGCGCAGCGGCCTGTGGGGCAGGGAACGACGCCGGCCGCGTGCTCCGGGGAGATAGATGGGAAGAGAGGGTCTCCCGCCGGCGCTACCTTGCTTGACGCGGGGCTCCTTGGATACCAGGGCCGGCCTCACGGCGGGTCTCTGGCCCGCAGCCTCCCCGGCGGCTCCGGACTCGGCAGCCGCTTTAGCCCTGGCAGCAGCGGTGGCCGCGGACACAGCGGCGTGAACGGCCCCGGCCCCCGCGCCGCCCCCCTTGTGCTTCTTGTTCTTGCCGCCCATAGCGCCCGCAGCAGGGGCGCCGCCTCCGCGACCGCACGGCAACGCAGCCGGCCGGCCAGCCCCGCAGTCACAGCGCCGGACTTTTTACATCCGGGTACCCCAGAGCCGCACACAGCGCCAGGAGCACTATTCTGATTGGCCGGCACCCACGCGCGCGCTGGAAATCCGGACTCTGTGGTCTTTGCAGTCACTTCCGGCCAAAGGTCACGTTAGGATGTTGATGGCGCCGCGATGTATTGTGGGAGAAGGTCTCTTCTCCACCCTGGCTCGTGCTGCGCGCGCCTTTCCCTTCCGGCGCAGTGCAGGGTCGGAGGAGGAGCTCTGTGGGGCGCGCGGGGCGCTGTGGGACAGGCTGCAGCGATGGCGGACGCCTTTGGGGACGATCTGTTCAGCGTGTTCGAAGACGATTCCGCCGCCGCTGGGGCCAAGAAAGGCAAAGCGGCTGCGGCTGAGTCTGAGGCTGCCAGCAAGGCCGGGTGAGAGGCTAGTCGGCGCGGCTGTGGCTCTGCCCTCGGTGTAACCCTCCCCCTCTCCCCATCCCGCGCCGGCTCGCACGCGTTGGGGCTCGGGTTACGCTCCGCACCACGGCGGGAGCCGCAGAGAGAGTCCGGCTCCCGGCATGGTTGGCCCCCTGGGTCGGTGGGTGCAGGCAGTAATGGGGAGTGTTGGCCACGGGCCATGTTTATATCCGCGTGGGGCACAGGCGGCCCCTTGCCGCTGTGGGGTTAGTGGGGATTTACATCCGTGTTGGATATTGGCCCCAGTACTCTCAGTGCGGTGCATACACACGGTCTCTCCCCCAGACAGTTGGTGATCTCCTGCAAGAGCGTGAGGCTGAGGTGGGTTTGGCATTTTCCAGAAGCCAGTTGGGAGATTTTTTTATGATTTGGAAACAACATTTTCTCCAAACCCGGGTTCCCAAGCTATACCCCACCGTAGATAGCAAAGCCATCGCCCCCACCCCCCATTTAGAGGTATTTTAAAGGCAAATCTGAAATGTAATATCAGAGGGGTAGCCGTGTTAGTCTGGATCTGTAGAAGCGACAAAGAGTTCCGTGGCTCCAATACGTCTGTTAGTCTATAAGGTGCCACAGAACTCTTTGTCGCTTCTGAAATCTAATGTTTGTTTGCATTACAGGAAACGCTCAGATGGCAAATCTCCAGCAGGCTCTACGAACATCCCAGGGAAAACCAAAAGAGAGGCAGAGGTTGATAGCACAGACTATGCCATTTTTGGAAAGAAATCCAAGATAGAGGATGTTTCAGAAGATATTAAGTAAGACTTGGTTTGTTATCTGGTATAGGCAGAGTGTTTGCTGTGAAGGTGTTTTGAATTATATCACAAGTTGAGGCTCTAGAGTCAGGATTATTTAAATGAATGAGAAAGCTTTGGGAAGTTATTAAAGTTATTCTCTCAGGGAAGAGCAGTTGCAATATTGGAGATATTAAAATAAAGAGATGTAAAGGCGGTGACTACAACAAACAAAAATGGCTGGTGAGGTTTGAATGGTTACTAATAAGTGTTGCCATTGGAATTTGGTCAACAGGTTATTGGTTGAAGCCACCTTAAAAGTGATGAATTTGTGTCTTGTGTTTTATAGAAAGGGATGAGAGACGCATAAGGAGGCAGCTGCTGGTCAGCTTACTGAAACAAACCATTGTCTTTGAATGATGTTCAGTGGAAAATGGCGTACAGTACTGAGGAAAGAGCTGTGAGAGTATATAGAAACAAGATAGTGAGTGGATAGGGTATGGTCATGAGGAGTGCTGAAGACCTGTGATCTTGTGGCTCTAGAAGTGGATAGAGGTCTTTTAAGCCTGAATTTTCTTTGTGCTTGCTAGGGGTAAAATTAGTCAAAGCATTCCGAACAGACTAGAATTTGTAAGTGTAATGGATTCTTGCCCACAGCGATCAACACACTGCATAGTGTTGGCCTCAGAAACTTACAGAAGGGTTTTGTTTTGTGGGGGTGCATACTAATTTTACTAATAACGTGAGGGGTGATTCTGGTCCCTGGAGCCTGTTGCTTCAGGGGAAGAACCATTTAGCCACTTGTTCTATGGTCTATGTACATTTTAATTTTTTTCCAGTGGAGTAAGCCAATGGAGGGTTTTGCATGCATTTTGGGGAATTTTTGAACTTTTATTCTTTGTGAAAATTAATTAAATGTTGCAGTATTACAGAGAGATAACGAGTCCTGCATTTTACAGATAGGAAACTAATACAGAAAGCCTGTGATGTGACCAAGGGCAAAAAGTCCATGTTGAAGCTGGGAAAATATAGGAGTTCTCTGTTCTTAATCTTGTGCCTTTTCTGTTAGGCTACATCGCCTGTCACATTGTTGAGGTGTTCCCTTCTTGTTGTCATAAGTGGGACTGGCTGCTCAGCAAAGGAGCTTGCCAGCTTCAGTTCAGGCTGCTACTTGAGAGGCAGTCTAATTTTGGAGGTACAGGGGAGCGCGGGCCCCACTCTCCTCCCGGCTGGAGAGCTCCGGGGGGAGGGCGGCATGCCCGTGGTCCCGCTCTCCTCCCGGCCGATTGGCGGGGGAGGGCTGCTTGCCCGCGGCCCCGCTCCCCCTCTTCCCCCGCCGGAGCGCCCCGGCCGGAGGGAGGACGGCTTGCCCGCGGCCCCGCTCTCCTCCCAGCCGAGTGGCGGGGGGAGGGTGGCTTGAGGGGGCCCCGCGGCGGCAAGAGAAGAGCGGCGGACCTGCCGCTCCATTGCCGCCGCGGTGGGTGTGAATGGGGCGTCAGTCTGAGTCCTGCGGCGGGAAGAGTGGACCTGCCGCCGAATTGCCGCCGGGGGACTCGAACTGCCGCCCCATTCTCGATGCCGCCCCAAGCACCAGCTTGGAAAGCTGGTGCCTGGAGCTGGCCCTGGAACGGGGGATCTGAAAACAATAGTATACACACCATGCCTATACTTTGCTTTGATCAGGTTTGAAGACTGTTTGACTCGAGAGACTTTTAGCATATGCTGACTGCTGTGAAGGTGGTGTTGCTAGAATAAGGCAATTTTTATGATTTATAAAATTAATTTTTAAAATTGTGTTGCTAATCCAAAATTGGTGGTTAAGGTATATTTTGATACCCCGTAGTAATTTTGGTACCAGTTCCCTCTGTCAAGGTCGTCTTTTTAAATGTTTAATTTACTGATGTAGGAATGAGATGTAGAAATATGCCCTCAGTATAGTTTGATAGTACTAGTTAACTTTTCTTTATTTAGTCTGGCAGACCTGATGCCGAAAGTAAAGGTGCAAGCTGTTGAGACTGTTGAAGGTTGTACACATGAGGTGAGCACCGTAAGAGCATTTATTTTATGGTGTGTAGAATTTTGTTTTATATGAATGTCCAAATTTCCAGTGAAGCTCTTTAATCTTTTTACTATAATCATTACTATCTTAATTTTAGGTTTGGTGTTTTTGTACTCTCTACATTTCTACACTGCCTTTCATCTGCAGATCTCAAAGCATTTTATGTTAACACTTACTGAATACTCAGTGTTTTGGATCTCTGTAAAAGATAGAGCAAATGGCCTTGTAAAGGGCTTACATTCTAAATTAGGCTGTATCTTTCGGACTTGCATTCTGATATCACCAATTAAGCTTCTCAACATCCATTTCAGTGATATAGAGCTTACTCAACCCACTTTGTGGGGGAGGGCTCAGTGGTTTGAGCATTGGCCTGCTAAACCCAGGGTTGTGAGTTCAATCCTTAAGGAGGCCATTTAGGGATCTCGGGCAAAAAATCTGTCAGGGGACAGTACTTGTTCCTGCTAGTGAAGGCAGGGGACTGGACTCGATGACCTTTCAAGGTCTTTCCAGTTCTAGGAGATTGGCATATCTCCATTTATTTATATTTTTATTTTATACTTGTAAGAAAGCAGCTGACCATAGAAACCTTCAAGTCTCTATAGCCTATTATATATATGGTAGGCTACCATTCATTTCCTGTGTCTGGAAAGTGCCTAGCAGATTATAGTTGTTGCTGTAATGATAATTGAACCTATCAATGAAATGCAGCCACACTTGTGGTGGAGTGCCGCTCTTTAACAGTGCATGATAATACTACAGAATAGTACAGGAAATGAAAAGAACTTGTCAAATCAGTGTAGACCTAAATAAGGCTTTTGTAGAAAATAGCATTGTGCTAATGCACAGTAGACAGAAAGTGGAAAAAACTAGTCTGTTTTCACTGTTTGTTCAGCTTGAGTGTCATTAACGCTGAACAAAGGTAATTAGATTTACAAAAAATCTTTGTTAATAAAGATTGCTAGTACTGCTGGTGACTTTTTAAAAAATATATAATTGTTCTTTACATTAACATCCCTTTAGTAATCTAGTTCTAATTAAAACTAGTGATTGCAATGGGGAGGATTTAAGATGGATGGAATAGATTTACCTGATCTGGTATTTAGCCAAGACATCATGTTTAAAACCCTCTCTGGAGTTATGAAAATAACTGTGCGTGTGTGTAAATATGACGACTCTGTAGTGTTCCAAATGTAAACTACTCACAGTATTCTGCACCACTATACAATGCAGAATTTGCGTAGAATTAATGTTCCCCTCAGAATTTTATTTTTTTCACACACAATTTTTGATTTCCACTAAAAAGCTTCCTTTTTCCAGTTTTGCATGTTTCAAATGTATTACTTACGTATACACCCATAATGTATTTGCGCACATATTAGCACACCTGCTGCGTGAGCAGCAAGGCTCGATGTGTAAACCTCATGGTGTACTATTAAGTTAAGTTGGTTATCACATGTTTATGAAGCAGTTGATAAAATGTCAGGACAAAGTACTTCCCAAAGTAGCCAGCTGGGTCCGGATGAAGTTACCAAAGGGTGAAGGGATATTCATTCTTTTGCATCAAAAACTGCTACACCAGCTTCTTGTGCTCAAGAATTCCCTGCAAAACTGCATGTGGATGGGGACAAATTATTTTGCACATCCTGCAAATGTTCTCAGTCATCACCAATGGTCTATAATTGTGAATCATTTTGCATAAAAAACCCCCCACAAAGTGAAGGAAGACGCAACTCAAGAAGATGGCGGAAATAAAGTTCAGAAGACCATTATGAACACACTGAAAAACACAACAAAGATGGAGAAAACGTGTAGGTGAGTGGAAATATAAGAAACTGTTTTATAGTACAGAAATATAAGTAGCTTAAAAGAGCTATAGCGTTGGGGTCGCTTCACTTGCTCTGAGATTTTGAATAGACAGCCCCGTTTTTAAGTTTTTTTTAAAGTGATGACTATGGTCAATTTTTGTTAATAATAATAATACACTCTATTATAACTTTTGCACTTTAACTTGGTTTACAGTTGATTGTAATTTAATAATGCATTTTTGTTATTGAATGAGAGTCTCCTTGGATAGAGGCATAAGCCAAATAACGAAATTCTTTTTAGAGAGAGAGAGAGAGAGCTCTGTCTAGATAGATCACCTGATATTTACTTCACTATAAATCTAAATTAAAATCTAAAAATTCAGAACTAAAAACAATATACATGTATTAATCTAATATTAAAGATGTTATATGGATAGTAAACATTTGTGCTCACTCAAGACTTGCCTAACTTCTACTTTCAGATTTGTAAAGCATGGGTGAAAACGCTAGCAGGTGTCAACATCCCCTTGTCAAAGAATGAACGCCACTTGTGAGAGAATTTCTTGACAG